>CP144690.1:11927447-12637447 GCA_036885675.1 Vigna mungo | reverse complement strand
TGATTATTATAATTATTATTATAATTATTATTATGATTATAATTATTATTATTATTATTGTAATTATTATGATTATAATTATTATTAGTATTATTATTATGAGGAATATTATTATCATTATTATTATTATGACTATTATGTTTATGACTATTGTGATGATGATTATTATTGTTATTATTATTATTATTATTATTATTTTGATTATGATTATCATTATGATTATTATAATGATGATTTTGATTATGTTTATTAATATGATTATTATTATTATTATTGTTATTGATATTATAATTATCATTATTATTATGATGATGATTAGTATTATTTTTATTATTATTATTATATTTATTATTATTATTATTTTTATTATTATTATTACTATTATTATTGTTATTATTATTATTCTTATTGTGATTATTATTATTATTATTATTATTATTGTTATTATTATTATTGTTATGATTATGATGATAATTATTATTGTGATTATTATGATTATAATTATTATTACGATTACGATTATCATAATTGTGATGATTATTATTATTATTATTATAACTAGTATTTTTATTATTACTGCGATTATTATTATTAGTATTATTATTATTATTATTATTATTATTATAACAATTATTATTATTATTACGATTATAGATATAATTATTATGATTATGATTATTATTATTATTGTTATTATTATGATTATTATTATGATTATGATGATTGTGATTATTAATATAATAATAATTATTATTAATCTTATTATTAATATTATGATTATTATTTTTATTATTACAATTAATATTATTTTCATAATAATAATAATAATAATTATTATTATTATTATTATTATTATTATTATTGTTATTATTATTCTTATTAATATTATCACTATTATTATTATTATTATTATTGTTAATGTTTTTATTATATTATTATTATTATGATTATTCTTATGATTATTATGATTATGATTATTATTATTATGATTATTATGATCGTAGTTATTATTATGATTATTATTATTATTATTATTATTATTATTATTATATTATGGTTATAATTATTAATATTATTATGATTATTATTATTATTATGTGGTTTTTTATTATTAATATTATTATTATTATGACTATTACTTTGACTATTATTATTATTATTATTATTATTATTATTATTGTTGTTGTTGTTGTTATTATTATTATGAAGATTATTATGATTATAATTATTATTATGATTATTATAATTATGATTATAATTATTATTATGATTATGATCATGAGTATGATTATGATTATTATTATTGTTTTTTTTTATTATTATTATTATGATTATTATTATGATTATGATGATTATGATTATGTTTATTAATATGATTATTATTATTATTATTTTTATTATTATTATTATTATTATTATTATTGTTATTATATTTTTGATTATTATTATTTTTTATTATTATTGTTATTATTAATATTGTTATTATTATTATTGTTATTATTATTATTATTATTGTTATTATTATTCTTATGATTATTATTATTATTATTATTGTTATTATTATATTATTCTTATGATTATTATTATTATTATTATTGTTATTATTACTATTGTGATTATTATGATTATGATTATGATTATTATAATGATTATTATTATTATTATTATTATTGTTATTATTATTATTATAGTGATTATAATTATAATCATTACTATTATTATTATTATAATTATAATTATTATTATAATAATAATTATTATTATTACTATTATTATGATTGGATTATTATGATGGTTATTATGATTATGATTATGATTATTTTTATTATTATAATTATTATTATTGTTATTATTATTATTATTATTATTATTATTATTGTTATTGTTATTTTTATTATTATTAATATTAATATTATGATTATTATTATTATTATCATTATTAATATTAATATAATGATTATTATTATGATTTTTTGATTATGATTTTATAATTATTATAATTATGAATATTATTATTATTATTGTTGTTATTATTTTTATTATTATTGCTATTATTATTATGATGATAACGATTATTTCTATTATTAATATTATGATTATTATTATTATTATTATTATTATTATTATTTTTATTTTTATTATTATTATTATGATTATCATTATGAGAATTATTATTATTATTATTATTATTATTATTATTATTATTATTGTTATGATGATGATTATTATTATTATTGATATTATTATTATTATTATTATTATTATTATTATTATTATTGTTATTATTTTTATTGTTCTTGTTGTTGTTGTTATTATTATTATTATTCTAATTAATATATGACTATTATTATTATTATTATTATTATTATTGTTATTATTATTATTATTATGATTATTAGTGTTATTATTTTAATTATTATAATTATTAGGGTTACGATTAACATTACTATAATGATTATTATGATTATGATTATAATTATTATGATTATTATTATTGTTATTATTATTAATATTATTATTATTATACGGATGATTATTATTATTATTATTATTATTATTATTACCATTATGATTATTATTATGATTATGATTATTATAATTATGTTGGTTATTATTATTATTAGGATTATGATTGTTATTATTATGATAATTATGATTTTGATTATTATAATTATGTTGATTGTTATTATTAAGAGGATTATTATTATTATTATTATTATTATTATTATTATTGTTATTATTATTATTATTATGACTATTATTATGATGATTATTATTATTATTATGATTATGATTATTATGATGATTATTATGATTATGATTATGATTATTATCATGATTATTATGATTATTATTATTATTGTTATTAGCAAAATTTGATAACAGGTACTTAGCCACATTTGGCATCAAGTGTTCGGCTCTTCAAACTGAACTATTCAACCATTCAGCCTTAGGTACTTAGCCAAATTTGGCAACAGGTATTCGCTCCTTCGGCCTCAACTGCTTGGTCATTCGGCCTCAACTTCTCGGCGTTTCGGCCTCACAGGTACTTAACCAAATATGGCATCAAGTGTTCGAGCCTTCGAACTCAACTCCTCAGCCATTCGACCTTAGGTACTTAGCCAAATTTGGCAACAGGTATTCAGCCCTTCGACCTCAATTGCTTGGCCATTCTGCCTCAACTTCGCGGCCATTCGGCCTTAGGTACTTAGCCACATTTGGCAACAGGTATTCGGCCCTTCGGCCTCAACTCCTCGGCCATTCTATCTTAGGTACTTAGCCAAATGTGGTAACAGGTATTCGGCCATTCCGCCTCAATTGCTTAGCAATTCGGCCTCACAGGTACTTAGCCAAATCTGGCGTCAAGTGTTTGACCCTTCGCCTTCAACTTTTCGGCCATTCGGCCGTAGGTACTTAGCCAAATTTGGCAATAGGTATTTGGCCCCTCGGCCTCAATTGCTTGGAAATTAGGCCTCAACTTCTCGGCCATTCGGCCTCAACTTCTCGGCCATTCGGCCTCAACTTCTCGGCCATTCGGTCTCATAGGAACTTAGCCAAATCTGGCATCAAGTGTTCGGCCCTTCGAACTCAATTCCTCAGCTATTCGACCTTAGGTACTTAGCCAAATTTGGCAATAGGTATTTGGCCCTTCAACCTCAATTGCTTGGTCATTCGGCCTACACTGCTCGGCCATTCGGCCTCACAGGTACTTACCTAAATCTGGCATCAAGGGTTCGACCTTTCGGCCTCAACTCCTCGGCCATTCGACCTTAGGTACTTAGCCACATTTGGAAACAGGTGTTCGGCCCTTCGGCCTCAACTCCTCGGCCATTCTATCTTAGGTACTTAGCCAAATTTGGTAACAGGTATTCGGCCATTCAGCCTCACAAGTACTTAGCCAAATCTGGTGTCATGTGTTTGGCCCTTCGGCCTCAACTCCTCGGCTATTCGGCCTTAGGTACTTAGCCAAATTTGGCAACAGGGATTCGGCCCTTCGGCCTCAATTGCTTAGCCATTCGACCTCAACTTCTCGGCCATTCGGCCTCACAGGTACTTAGCCAAATTTGGCATCAAGTGTTCGGCCCTTCGGCCTCAATTCCTCGCCCATTCGGCCTTAGGTACTTAGCCAAATTTGGCAACATGTACTCGGCCCTTCAGCCTTAATTGCTTGGCCATTCGGCATCAACTTCTCGGCCATTCGGCATCAACTTCTCGGCCATTCGGCCTCAACTCCTCGGCCATTCAACCTTAGGTACTTAGGTACATTTGGCAACAAGTACTTGGCCCTTCGGCCTCAATTGCTTGGACATTCGGCCTTAACTGCTTAGCAATTCGGCCTCACAGGTACTTAGCCAAATCTAGCATCAACTATTTGGCCCTTCGGCCTCAACTCCTCGGTCATTCCACCTTAGGTATTTTGCCAAATTTGGCAATTGGTATGCGACCCTTCGGCCTCAATTGCTTGGCCATTCGACCTCAACTGCTCGGTCATTCGGCCTCACAGGTACTTAGCTAAATCTGGCATGAAGTGTTCGGCCCTTCGACCTCAACTCCTCGGCCATTCGGCCTTTGGTACTTAGCCAAATTGCAATTGGTATTCGGCCCTTCGGCCTCAATTGCTTTGCCACTTGGCATCAACTGCTCGGCCATTCGATCTCACAGGTTCGTAACCAAATCTGGCATCAAGTGTTCAGTCCTTCGGCCTCAACTCCTCGTCCATTCGGCCTAGGTACTTAGCCAAATCTTGCATCAACTATTCGGTCCTTCGGCCTTAGGTACTTAGCCAAATTTGGCAATAGGTATTCGGCCCTTTGACATCAATTGCTTGGCCATTCGGCCTCAACTTCTCGGCCATTCGGCCTCACAGGCACTTAGCCCAATCTGGCATCAACTTTTCGGTCCTTCGATGATACACAAGGGTCTAGCACTATGACACACATAGGACCTATCACAAGAGGAATGGCCAAAAAGCTTCAAGAAGAGTATTCTCCAAAAGGTCAAGTACTCTTTGCTATCTTTGGATGGAAAATTGGAGATCAAGGAGATACTACAAAATTGCCAAAGCATGGAGAAGGGTAAGATGGTCATTGCTACAAAAGGGGAGGTGTTCTTATCAAGATATGGGGCTTCATTAGAAACTTCTCCTTCACATTCAGATCTTAGCATTTTCACGTGCTTGAATAAGCCTTTCTAGAAGGCCATCACCTTTTCCACATGGGTGAATACGTGTCATTTGATCCATCATTTACGGATCACACTTTTTCCTTGCTTAGCTTCATGAATGCATCTATAAATTCATGAAAGCTTCACTTGTAAAACACTTTGGAATATATGAGAAATTTCTGCATTTTGAAATTTGTCTATCCATAGCAAAATGCTTGCCAAAGTCATCTCTTCCATCAACTCTCTCCCACCTCTTGGCTTTCTTCCAACAATGGAGGCTGCCTGAAGCTAGGATCATCTCACTCCTTCTCTACCGCAACCAACATTCCACTAAAACTCCATCAAGTTCCGCTGCCACCTACTGGAATCCCTGCCTTCTCGGTTTTTAGTTCATCATAGCAATGGAGAGGCTTATCAAGTGGTATCAGAGCCTTGTTGCTGATCCACATTCCAGATAAGTCATTGTTCCATTGATTTCATCCGTGTTGTGCTGTTCTACTCCTAAATTCACTGTTTCATTGAGTTTTCTTTGCTGCATTTGTGTGAGTGAGTCTTTGGTGATCATTCACGTGTTCCTTAGTGTTTCCTCCACATTTTAATCGGTGCATATTGAGTGTTTTTCATTCTATTCAACTTTCATCTTCATTCTCCAGTTTTGTTTACGATCATGTGCAAGTTTTTTGCCGTTTTAATTCTATCATAGCATTGCTTCTGTTCAGTGAGTGTTGTGTTCAGTGAGTCCAGTGTTGTGATAGCTCTTTATTGATCTTAAAAGCAACAAGACATTGTCTAGCTGTGATCACATGAGCTTAGCATTGAAAGCTAATTTTCTGATCTGCTGTTTGTAGTGATAGATCTGCGTCAGGATTTTTTTTCCAAATCTGGAAATGATTTCAAACTTTATAATCTGGCCAGATCCGTAATGTGTGATGTTTGCTGCAAGTTTACTTCATGATTTTCAACTTGATCCAAGTATATACAAACCAGTTACATCATTGAGTTGCTGCAGCAAAAAACTGTTATGAAGTTTTGCTGTTTTCTGGTTTAAAATGAACTCTGCACCGTGTTCTATCATTGCATTTCCAGTAGGTTGAATCAATTTTGCTAGCTTGATCTTCTAGAGCTAGATCTAGAGTAAAGTTCCTTGAATTCATTGTGCCTAAACCAGTTTGAATCCAGTTAAGCATGATTTCTTTGAACTGCTGCAGATTTGTATACATTTTCTGCATAATTTGGCAACTTGAATGGTGAAATTGCATATTTGCTGTCTTTTGTGCATTTAGAACCTCAGAACCACTTTGTTTGGTCATTTGAAATGTGTACAAACTGATTTTATGGTCAGATCTGCATAAATGCACAAAATCACCATGTCACTTCCTCATTTGGCTTGAATTCATCTAGTAACAGCCATTTTCCTTAAACAGTTATTTTATGTTGATTTGATGAGCTAAACATCTGTTAAAAGTGCATCAAAACTGAGTGGTTACTGTTCATATGGTCAATTTTCGAATTGGCTTGTAGTCATAGCCTGGATACCTCATTTTGGTCACTTTTTGGGAAGTGTCATAGCCAATTTCTGCTGTACTTTGTTTTGTGAGTGTTTAGCTGCCTGCACCTAGTCATTATCACCATATAAACTTGTTGGGAATCATCACACACTATGATTCATATCAGTTAAGCATCAATTTTAAATTTCCAGCCCCATTTGCAATGTGCAGACAGTTTTGAAAAGCTTTAAGTTGAGTTCATTTTTTATTGTGTGGATTGGCAAAAGCTGGGAGAAAAGTATCTCTTTTTTCCTAACCATTGTGATTGAAAAATAACATCTAAAAGAAGCTTAAAACTCCCGCAATCCAGTAGAAAAAAGTCAGTAACAGCAGAAACATATATATGCAGTTTTCTTTGAGACATTCCATCAAACACTTTGCCAAATTTGGAGAATTTATGTGAAAATTGTTATACTGCAGCATGTGTGTCTTTTATTGCTTTGTGAATCTGTTCTAGAGCCATTCTAAGTTCCTTTTGAGTGCCAACTTTCATTGCAACCTGAATTAATTGCTTGATTGTCTTGATTGAAAATCTGTCACCAAGTGTTTGATAAAAGTTCTTGGTGCAAAAGCTGTTTGGTCTTTCCAACAGCAACTATAATTTTTTTTTCTGTGGCAATTTACATTGATCTTGGTGGACTTTTGTGAGTGTTTTGTGGCTGCAGAAAAGCATCAAGCAATTTTTCTATTGTTGGTAGCATATTAGAAAGAAGATTGGTGAGGTTAAAGTTGGTGGAAGGTTGGCTTGGCATTGCAAAATTCTTCACGGCAGTGCAAAACATTTTCCAGTCCTTGTTGCAGCAACAGCAACTACTGGACAGAGTGCAAAACACTATATTTTTAGCCTCACTTTTTGTCTGCAACTGTGAGTTTTGTGTGGCTGCACCTAGTGCAAACAAGTTCCCTTTGAAGAGAGGCCAAAGTTGCACTTCCAATCCCCTTCCATTGTTAATTTTTCTTGTTAAAAATTTGTGTAATATTTTTTTTCTTTGGTTTTTGCTTGTAAAGGGCCAATTCAAGCAAGTGAGGTGGTAGAGTTCATAACTGCTCTTCCCTCATTTGTTAACTTGACTCAAGAAGTCTCACAACCTAAAATTGGGTAGACGGTGAGTGTGTCTTAGATCCAAAGTCTAAGCCTCACCTAAGAGACCTCACCTTTACTTTTTCCATTACCATTCAAGTTTTATCTTTTGCTTTTCATTTGAGGATTAGGAGCACGCCTAGAGTCCAAATTTTAGAGTCCCAATTCTTGTTTTCTTTTGTTTTTGATTTAGAATCACAAAAATGTCAAAGCATCAATCTCCAACAGTTAGTGATTCTGAGGAACAAGTTACTCTCAAAGATATTTCAAAACAACTTAGAGAGCTAACTCAATGGAGAATTGATACTGAAAGAAAAATGGATTATGCTCAACAAGATAGGGAAAGGCAAATCACCATAATTCAAGATGAGTTGAGAGTCATGAGAGATGAGCAAGGGAGAATGAGGGGAAGTAGGAGTGGAGATTCTCACCATGAGGTAGAGAATTTTAGAATGGGAGACTATGATGGGGACTACTCTTCTTTTAGAAGACATAGGAGGGAAACTCAAGAACCTCCTCCCCCTAGGGAAGTCAATGTAAACTTGCCTCATTTTCATGGCAAAGATGATGTTGAAGCCTTTCTAGATTGGGAAATGAAGTTGGAGCAACTTTTTGTTTGCCACCAAGTAAGTGAAGAGAGAAAGGTTCCTCTAGCTACCCTTCAATTCTTTTTTATTTTAAAAGAGATGAAAACAAAATAAAATTTAATAAAAAGTAAAACAAAGAAAAATTCAAATAAAATAAAAAAAAAGCAATTAATTAAGAAATGAAAGAAAAAATAAAACATATAAAAAAGAAAAATAAGGATAAGAAATAGAACAAAGATATTAAAGTAATAATAATAATAACTAAATAGATAAATAAATAAATAAATAAATAAATAAAAAGAGAGATAAAGAAAAATGTATACAAACCAAACACCCGGACGAAATTGGATGTTGACACCATGTATTGGTGGACTGCCATAGCGGAAGAAAGAATGCGCCACCAAAACCCTCCAATAAGATATTGGAATGACTTGATCACTGCCCTTAGAAGGAGACACATTCCTTCTTACTACCATAGGGAGCTTATGGATAAGCTCCAAAGACTCCAACAAAAATCTATGTCTGTGGAACAATATAGACAAAAGATGGAGTTGTACATGATAAGGGCAAGGATAGAAGAAACAGATGAACTCACAATGGCTAGATTTTTGAGTGGTCTCAATTATGAAATAAGAGATAAGGTTGAACTTCTACCTTATATAGATTTAGATAGTCTTGTCCAAATGTGTATAAAAGTAGAAGAACAAAATTTGAGAAAATCCTCTCTCAAGAGAGCTCAAGTTCAACCATTTGAAAGAAGAAGTTTTAAAGAAAAGGAACCATTCAAACCTCTAGCCAAGATTGTTGAGAAACCCAAACAAGAGTCTTCCTCACACACTAGATCAAGTGAAATCAAATGTTTTAAGTGTCTAGGAAGGGGTCATGTAGCTACTCAATGTCCTACAAAAAGAAACATCATTTTGAAAGGCAAGGACATTTATAGTAGTGAAAGTGACACCCCAACTAGTGAAAGTGAGAATGAGGTAGAAGAAAAAGAAGTATATGCTGATGATGGACAACTTCTCATGGTGAGAAGGATACTTAGTAGTCAACCAAGTGTTGAACACCTATCACAAAGAGAGCACATCTTTCATACAAGATGTAAAATTCAAGAAAATCATTGTTCTCTCATTGTTGATAGTGGTTCTTGTTGCAATTGTTGTAGTACAAGATTGGTTGAGAAGTTGAATCTTGATATTATACCCCATCCAAAACCTTACAAACTTCATTGGCTAAATGAAGATGGGGATATAATAGTCAAGAATCAAGTGAAATTGGCATTTTCCAAAGGGAACTTTAAAGATGAAGTTTTATGTGATATAGTTCCCATGGAAGCATGTCATGTGTTATTAGGAGACCATGGCAATTTGATCATCAAACTATTCACCATGGTCTAACCAATACCATCATCATCCATTAAAAGGACAAGAAGTTTGTGTTTCATCCTTTGACTCCTACACAAGTGGCTCAGGATCAAGCACAAATGAAGTCCACAAGAAAGCAAGAAAATGACCAAAAGAGAAAAACAAGAAAGAAAGAGAGTGGTGAGTCTAGTGCACCCCCCAAGGTCACTCAACATGAAGTCCTTTTAAACAAAAAGACTTTAATCAATACACTTCAAGTTGAGCAACCTTCATACTTTCTTCTTTGTCAAGGCACACTTACATGCACATCTAGTGACTCCAAAAATTCAACTCTTTCTCCTCCCATTCAAAAACTTTTGAAAGAATTTGATGATCTATTTCCAAAAGAAATTCCAAAAGGGCTTTTACCTATAAGAGGAATAGAACATCAAATTGATTTCATTCCAGGGGCAACTCTTCCTAATAGGCCTGCCTATAGGAAAAATCCCCAAGAAACAAAGGAGATTGAGTCACAAGTCCAAGAGTTGCTAGACAAAGGCCTAGTTCAAAAGAGTCTAAGCCCATGTGTTGTACCAGTGTTGTTAGTACCAAAGAAGGATGGGAAGTGGCGCATGTGTTGTGATTGTAGGGCTATCAACAACATCACAATAAAATATAAACATCCCATTCCTAGACTTGATGATATGTTGGATGAATTACATGGAGCTCAAATCTTTTCAAAGGTAGATCTTAAAAGTGGATATCACCTGTCGCAACCGGAAAATCGCGACGGGACGACGACGATCCAAAAAAAGGAAAACGAATTTTGAAAAAGAGTTTGGAGTCGCCACCATAGTTTATTCTGGAAAACTATGGAAAAAAACCATAAAGAAAAGATACGGTCCACGAAAACCAAAGATTCGGGTTCGGGAGTCGGTTACGTGTGGGGAAGGTATTAGCACCCCACAACGTCTGCCCTAAGGCAGTACCTTTAATTAAATACGAAAATAAAACTGTGGTTTGCAAAATGTTTAACTATCCCAAGAACAACAATCTAAACAAACAAAAATATTTTTTTAGTTTTTTGGGCCCGACAATGATTGACCTTGCTCCTACGTATTCTCATTCAAAATGAGAAATCAGGGTTACGTAATTCTTTCGAAACTGTTTGAAAATTTTGTTTGAGAAATTATTGAGAAAATTTTGTTTTCAAAAGATTTGGATTTTTCTTGGATTTTTGGAAAGTGAACCTGACAAGGACTGACCTTGCTTCTACGTATCTCCACTATTGGTGGTGAATCAAGGATCACGTAGTTCTAGTTGAAAGTTTGATTGTTGTTTGAGAATCTTTTTGATTTTTGAAGATTTATATAGGAAGGGAAAAGGTTATTAGCACAAGGCCTACGCGAACGGTCACACGTGTGCTTAACCTCAAAACGTATTTTTTGGTTATTTTGTAAAAAGGAAGAAGAGGTTTTTTAGCACAAGGCCTATGCGAACGGTCGCACGTGTGCTTAACCTCAAAACGTATTTTTGGTTATTTTTGTAAAAAACGAAGAAGAGGTTTTTTAGCACAAGGCCTACGCGAACGGTCGCACGTGTGCTTAAATCCTTTTAAAATAAATTTTATTATTTTATTTTTTATTTTAAAAACAAACAATAATAAAACAAATTCTGAAGCTAAAATAAAAAACATTACAGACCAAATAAGCCCAATAAGAATAAGGGGTAGAGGTAAACCAGGGGTGCAACACAAAATTGAGGCCCTTCTGGTTTGAGCCCAAACCCTTTTCTCCAAACTTGTAATCTGTCAAGGGTGCAAGGCTGAAAGTGAAGGTGCAGCCAGAAACTTCTTGGTTCAGGCCCAAACGGTGCAACAGCAAAGTTGGAGGTGGCAGATAGTAGCTGCCCGTCAGGTCCAAGCCTCTCTCTTTTTTTTTTTTTTTTGCAGAAATGGCTTGGGGATACAAATAGGAAGCGCGTGGTGGCAGGAAGAAGCTGATAGGGGTTTCTCCAATTCCACTCATTATGCCAAACACCAAGACCTAGGGTCATCTTCTCTGAAAGAAAGAAGCTAGAGATCTGCCTCCACTGCTCACGGCCTCGTTTCAGATTCCGGCCACCACAAACCGAGGTCCACGGCGCCGCTGACAGCGACCCTCCTCCCCTTTTCCGCAGCGGCCAAGGGTTGGGGCTTTCTTCCTTTGGACACCGCCAGTCACCTCTTCGAACCTAGTCACCGCGCCACCATCTCCTCCCGTCTCGGTGTCGCCTGTGACACCACACTTCACCAGATTTATCGCCGGCCTCGGCGTCGCTGCTTTCTTTCATCGAAACCTCCCCTGTACCAAGAATCAGGTATCCTTCTCGCGTAAGGGTTCAAAGCCGTTGCGACGCCTCCATCTTCTTCACCGTCGCGCCACCACGCTCATCGCACAACAGCCTTGGCCGCAAAAGCCTAGCGTCGTTGCACTATCAACAGCGGGAATGTCCTGCTTCTACACCTCCGTCGTCACACCTGCCGTTGATCCGGGTTCGCCACAACTTTCTCCGATCAGACTTACCTCTGCTGCGTCTCCGCCACACTATAGCACCGTGATTGAAATGCTTCCACTGTATCGTATTTTCTGTTTGATTTGCAGGTGAATCTTGGGATCTTTGGCGATTAATGTGTGAAGTCGAACAGGATGATGATTTAGTCTATTCTGTTTTTTTTTAATGCAGGGGAAGTTGGAGATCAATATGAATGGAGAATGATTGGGCCAAGGCTAGCTAGCGAATGGTTGGAGCAATGCAGCGTAGTTGGTGATGGTTTTGTTGGGAGTGAGCAATTGGGAATAAAAACCGAAAATGTAATTTGGTGGTTACCAGTTAGGCGAAACAGAGGGATGATGTGTGTGTGATATCTTGAAAAGGAAGGTGTGAGTGAATCCGTTGGGGTGGTTATGGGTGTGTGAGTGTATATGGGTTTGGTAATTGTCAATGTTGATGAGGATGGAAGAGAGACATGTTTTTTGGCCCAAGAGGAAATTACTAGGGGGAAGATAAATTCTGTTATGTGTTACCAGGTGCTAAATATGTTGAGGGAATGAGGTTGGAAAAATGGTTTCCGTTCCCTGTGATTTTTGGTGTCTGTTTGGTGTTGATGGAGATGAGGAATTAGAGTGGGTGTGATGGATGATGAGGCATGGTGTGCGTATGGGTGTGAAAATGTCGCAGGAAGATAGATAGATCAATAGAAGTTTGGGCTGAAACTTTTTGTTCATTCCAAAGACAAAATTCACATTGGATGGGAGAATCCGATTCCTTGTTATTGGGGTCAATAATGGATATTATTGGAGGTGAAGAGAGGATGCTTTTCCGTTATGCCCAGGAGCCAAAACGTGTTTGTTATGTGGTCAGGGAGAGAGAAAAATGGTGAGCAAAAAATGTCCTCGTGTCTGTGATGAGTGTGTCCCTTTTTGTCGAATTCAATTTGCCCCTCTTTTATTGCCAAGGCCAGAGGATAAATTCTCTTCTTCCCAATGTTAGTGACCATGCACTTCTTAGACGCTGTAGGTCAAGAATCACCATATGCGTGTGCAGGCCTGCCAACGTTAGAATCAATCAGCCTATACACTTCTGTGACACCTCATGCTTAAAATCAAATAATCATGTGTTGCTTTTCTTCCAGTCAAGACTTCTTCTTTTTGTTTCATCTTTCAAAGCGCAGCTTCAATCCAACGAAGTTGTGGGCCGTAGCACCACATAGACCTCTCCTTTCTTCCAAACAAAAATGAAGACTGTTCTTTTTAAAGAAAAGGTGAACCAGCAGCGCACCCCTTTTTCATTGTGGGCCGGGCTTTTTTTTTTTTACTACTTTTCATTTCTTTTTCTTTTGCTTTTCTTTTTCCCCTTTTTTTTCTTTAATCTTTCCTTTTTCGTTTTCTTTTTTTTTTTGTTTCTTCTCTTTTTTTTTCCAAAAGATTATAAAAATAAAAAAAAACAAATCACATAATAAAAAAAAACTAAATCAAAGTAAACTAAAAATAAAAATAATTAAACAAAATAAAATAAAAGTGAAAATAGAAAATAACAATAAGTCAAAAATAAAAACAAGTCTTATTATTTAGTTACCCGGACGAAATTGGGTGTTGACAGCTGTCCCTCTTTACTTAGATTTTACTGGATAATATAAAATGTGATATTTTCGTATTATCTGAGTAAAAGTTAAGTAAAGATAGAAACACTAATTTCGTCTGGGTTTCAATTATGAAAGAAGACAAACAAAAATGATTCAAGTTGCGATGCCAAAAGACCAATGTCAAGCAGATGGCCAATAATAGAAAACAAATTTAAATCCGACCATTGCCAAGCAGAAGGCCGATAAAAGAAAATGAAAACCTGGATTTGACCATTGCCTCGCAGAGGGCCAAACTCACAGAACAGAAATTTATATTCGACCATTGCCAAGCAGATGGCCGATAACCAAAAAATTAAAACCTGGACTTGACCATTGCCTCGCAGAGGGCCAAACTCACAGAACAGAAATTTAAATCCGACCATTGCCAAGCAGAGGGCCGATAACAGAAAATTAAAACCTGGATTTGACCATTGCCTCGCAGAGGGCCAAACTCACAGAACAGAAATTTAAATCCGATCATTGCCAAGCAGAGGGCCGATAACAAAAAATTAAAACCTGGATTTGACCATTGCCTCACAGAGGGCCAAACTCACAGAACAGAAATTTAAAACCGACCATTGCCAAGCAGAGGGCCGATAACAGAAAATTAAAACCTGGATTTGACCATTGCCTCACAGAGGACCAAACTCACAGAACAGAAATTTAAATCCGATCATTGCCAAGCAGAGGGCCGATAACAGAAAATTAAAAAATTTGAGGTTAGGGTGCCAGACAAAACTGGGCTTGAGGGCCAGTATGGAAACTGGGCTTGGGAGGCCAGTGTAAAAATTGGGCTTATGGGCCAGTGAAAACTGGGCTTTGGGGGCCAGGCGAGCTAGGCTTATGGGCTAATATGGAAATTGGGCTTGGTGGACCAGTGTGGAAACTGGGCTTAAGGGCCAGTATAAAAACTGGGCTTATGGGCTAGGTGAGCTGGGCTTATGGGCCAATATGGAAATTGGGCTTGGTGGGCCAGTGTGGAAACTGGGCTTAAGGACTAGTTTAAAAACTGGGCTTATGGGCCAATATGGAAATTGGGTTTGGTGGGCCAGTGTGGAAACTGGGCTTAAGGGCTAGTGTAAAAACTGGGCTTATGGGCCAGGTGAGCTGGGTTTATGGGCCAATATGGAAATTGGGCTTGGTGGGCCAATGTGGAAACTGCGCTTAAGGGCCAGTGTAAAAACTGGGCTTATGGGCCAGGTGAGCTGGGCTTATGGGCCAATATGGAAATTGGACTTTTGAAATTTGCAATTTGCCAGATGAGACTGGGTTTTTGAAATTTGAAATTGCCAGATGAAACTGGGCTTGTGAAATTTTGAAATTCATAATTTTGTGAAATGTGTTACAATTTTGATAGAGATTTGATTTTTGAAACAATATGGCTTGAAAGAGAAAATTTGAATGCTATTCTTTTTGTATTTTTGAAGAAGAAGGATTCGATAACCATTCATATAAATTAAGAGGGTTTCGATCCGAAAAATTTCTTTTTATGAATTGATGAAAAACATTTGCTTCTTTTTTTTCATTTCTCTTTGCTTGAGTCAGTCATCTCACTTGCAATTATCAAACTGGTCCTTATTTTCAATGTTTTGAAAAGTGAGGAATGTCATACATCCAAGATCTAATGTTAGATATGATTATATGTTTGACTTTCTATATTTTGACATCAGTGCACGCATGCTTGAATTTATTGGCAAGAGGATGGTTTTGAAGAGAATGAGAATTGTATAGAATTTTTTTTTTAAAGGCTGGGGCAGGTGCATGGGCACCATAATCCTCCAAGGAGATGTGATATATGAGTGTCGAGACGAAACACAATATACCAAATTTTTTGTCCCGGTCTAGTGTTTGGGAAAATGAGCTGGGGTTTGGATCCATGAAAATTAGGGTGAAAATTTCAAATGAGATTTGTAAAGCTGCCCCAGTCTTAAGATTATGGGTTGATGAATTCTAGGGCGAAGACGCATGATGAGATTCACCAAGCTGCCCCAGTTTTTTTTTCTTTGGCATAGGGTTCTGTTTAGAAGAGGTTGTGGGTATGAAAAGGATAGGCTAAAAGGATGGCCCCAACTGGTTTCATTTTCTTTTGCATGTCTTTGGGCTTGTTGGCAGGGAGATCCCCTCTTCCTGAGACATTTTTTTTTGTCTTTTTCATTTTTTTTCAACTTTTTTTTTACGACACATTGAAAGTCATTTTATCGCAAAGTTAAGCTTTATGAAAAATTGAGCAAACATTATCCAATCTGTGTGGACTTTATTAGGCTTGTAACGTGGCTAGGGGCTAAAGGTATTGAAAGAAAGGATATAAAGGCTCAAATGAATGTTTACAGGTTATATTTTTTTTGAAACAATGGTTATCATCTAGGCATTGCATCAACTATTTGATCTTTTGAGCACTTTTTTTCTTGAACTTTGATTTTCATTTTTTGTTCAACATCACTTTGTGATTTTTTGTTGTTCTTTTTGTTTTTTGTTTTTTTTATTCACTCTTCTTGATGAATTCTCTTTGTTTGATCATTGAGTGTTCTTCATTTGCATCATGAGTTGACTCCTGCCTGATGACAACCCTTGCCTGGGAAAATTTTGGAAAAGAATTTATTTTTGGCTCAAACGGGGTGAGAATGGATACATATATATTTTTTGCTTTTAGGATAAAGACAAGAAGGCCACACATCATTTTGAACTCTAATTGCTTTATTTTCAAAAGATTAACTATGCGATTATATGACCTCAACATGAGTCGTTTTTTCTTTTCTTTTACTTTTTCCCTTCTAGACTGCCCTTTCAGGTTTTCAATCTAGAGGACTTATTTTTTATTTTATTTTTTTTTATTATTTTTTTTTAAAATTCTTTTATTTGTCTCGATGGATTCAGGGATCACCCTACTAGTGCAAGCAAGAAATCTTTTGGCCAGGTCAATCTGCCCCAGTGTGAAGGTTTACTTTGTTATTGAGGGCAGTGACAATGTCTGTTGAGGAAAATCCTATATTTTGGGAAAGTGAAGGATGGAGGTTTTCAAGCAACATGCGCACAAACGTCTAGAAATGAAACGTCAAATTGTTATTTTTTATTAGACACTTGACCTCGAAAAAGTCTGACACTACAACTTTTGTTTTTGATTTATCCTCATTTTTTTTAAAGACGAGAGTTTGATGATTTGTAAGAAAGACAAGTGACTCAGATTGCCTTCATCTTGTTTATTTTCAATTTTGTTTTCCTCTTTTCCGCAATACCCTTTCAGGACTCGATTTCCAGCACTACTTGGAGAAACCCTGTAACGAATGTTTGTATTGCAAGTCATGGACGACAGCACGATATCAATGAGCATACTTTCCCGATAGCAAGACTCTTCACAACATCAAATTCGCTTGTACAATGGCTTATGCTTTCTTATGTGGCCCTAAAGCCCACTTCATTGCTTCGTAGCATCTGCAAGGATATTCTCAAGCCTTGCCTCAGTGCTTGGTTGGCTTCCTTTAAACTTTAACTATCTTGAATCAATCATAGTTTGCCTTTGCGCTTAGATGCCCAACACTTTTTGGTGGAATGGTCGATAACCCCTTCATGGTAGCCAAATTTTGTATTTGCATCATAAGTCTTAGAGCATAGAGGTTTTACAGGCTACACGTAACAAGTAGAGACAAGGTCCTTTTGTAGTAGACTTAAATCCCACTTCATTTATTCATGACATATGCATAGACATTCTCAAGTCGTGCTCCAGCATTATACTGACCCTTTTTTAAACTTTAACCATCTCGAATCAGTCAAAGGTTGCATTTGAGCTTGAACACCCAACACTTTTGATGGAACAATCGATAGCCTCTTCGTGGTAATCACTTTTTGTATATGATGTATCACGAGTCTTGGGGGATTGAGGCTTTACGAGAAGAGGTTGCTGATCTTTTCTGCTCCTAGTGTGTACTCCTTCCTGCATACACAAGAGAAAATACCCCTAAAAGCCCTTTTACAGAAAAATAAAATAAAACAAAACAAAACAAAAATATAAACAAGTAATTACAGACAAGTCAAATTCAGTCAATTCCCACTACTTGATAAGTCAAACCTCGAGTCCCCGGCAACGGCGCCAAAAACTTGTTAGCCGATTGGCAAGTGTACCAAATCGTATCAAGTAATAAAAATGATAAAACCCATTATCGTTCTTCCCATGAGACTCGAAAGGCCTTATCGTTCGCGTGAATCAAAATCGTAAGACTTGCGGAGAAAAATTCATTAATTGTGGTGGATGCAAGGACAGAAATAAATATGCAATGTGTGATTCAATTGACGAGATTTAGGCAATGGATGAATGAAGTTGTTGGGGGTTTACAATTTCGTCTAATCCTCTCTCTTTTATTTACTCCTCCTGTTTAAATAGCTTTATTATCTAATTGCATGCAAACTTTCTTGACCTCTCCTTAACCCGATCCCTCGACGAAAATGGCCTATTACTAATTACCGGCTTGCTATCCCTAGCCTCCCCTAGCAACTAGCAACGGATTACAAACAGAAGCAAATATAATTGGTCGTCCTACTCCCCTATCCCTAGGTGGTATTGCTTAACCAAGGAAAATCTCACCAGTTCGTGCCATTACTGTACGTCCCCGTATCAATAAAGTCAAAGATCAACTACCGAATGAGTTAAACGATAAAGGCATTAAGCACAGTATGAGAATCCAACAATTGATAATAACCGCATATGAAAAACATATAATTCAAACAAGAGTTTCAATAAACGAGAGTATCAAAAGATTACATTGTTCCCCCAACAACAAAAAAGGTTTAGTTCACCATAGTTATGGTGAACCAAGATGAAAATAATGGAAGATATGGGAAGCAAACCCTAAAAAAGACGAAAAGGAGCCTAAACATCCAAGAGATCCTCTCCAAAGAATGCAAAGTAGGTCTGGCCGCCCTCCTCTGCCAAAAGAATGAATTGAAATTCTTAACAGGGCTATTTATAGGTGAGAAGCGCAGCAGAAAAACAGGCCCAAGCCCAGCTGACCACCGCCCGGCGTCACACTTTGCCGCCCGGCGGTGGACC
The DNA here is from genome assembly GCA_036885675.1 of Vigna mungo. Classification (NCBI taxonomy): domain Eukaryota; kingdom Viridiplantae; phylum Streptophyta; class Magnoliopsida; order Fabales; family Fabaceae; genus Vigna; species Vigna mungo. Next base: position 12,618,523 of record CP144690.1, on the reverse strand, counting down.
TTGAATCGCACCACTATCCGGCGGTAGGGGTCTACCGCCCGACAGTTTCCCTCGTGCCGCAAAACCGCCCGGCGGCAGGGGTCTGCCACCCGACGCCCAAAACTGGTGTCTTCTCCTCTCGTTTAACCATCCGGCGCCAGGGGTTTACCGTCAGGCGGTGCCTAGACTCTTCTTTTCTCTGATTTTCTCGCTTTTTCTTGAGTCTATGACCTTCATCTTTATTCTCAATCTTCACTTCTGTCAATTTTGCTAAAAAACAATCTAAAACAAGCATAAAATCACTAAAAACAGCTTTTGGCCCTCGATTGACTCATTTATTGAATTTTGTTTGATTTCAAGCTCATTCTAAACAATAAAGGGCGTAATTTAGTCCAAATTAACATATGAAAATAACGGGTTTTCAACCGTTATCACTAACCTACTCAAATTGGTGACATATCAAAGTTGATTATTTTTAATTTCATGAAAAGAGCATACTTTCTACCCTATTATTTATTATAGGGTTGAAGACACGGTAACTACTAGCAAAATCCTAGAACTATTTTTAAAGAGAAAAGAAAAGAAAGAGCTTATCGGCAGAATTGTAACGATTGTGACAATACTGGTGAGAAAAACATAAGTATAATAATGAAAATAATCTTGATACTAGGGAGCAGTAATCATCCCTAGCCTAGAACTAGCAAAAACCTAGAACTATTATTAAAGAGAAAAGAAAAGAAAACTGTGACAATATTGGTGAGAGACATAAGTATAATAATGAAAATAATCTTGATACTAGGGAGCACTAATCATCCATAGCCTCCTCCTTCTCTGGTCTTAGTTCATCATGCTAAAAGTTCCAACTTATTAGCAATAGAAATATCTGTATTTATGTCCTCCAAAAAGAATGCACAAAAAGTTTGTTCTACAGCAGCTAATAACCATCGACAATATGAAATCAAATGCATAAAAAATAAGATATAGGTTACAAATATATAATTATTTATACATGTCAAAACAGACACACCTTTAGAATCACAAAAATAGTATAAAGATCAAATTAGAGAACAAAATTTGTATATCACTTGTGCTCTGGTTCATAAAGGATGAGGAAAACTCTAATGGCAATAAAGGAGGGCAATAAAAATAGAAAACCTTTTGATGGAGAGTAACCATGCCTAAGCTTCATTTCATTTTCAGTAAAACTAACAAAACCACGCTATAAGAGAGAGATTAAGAGAAATTAAAAATAAAATAAAATAAAATCATGAAAACAGTAAGATTAGAGTGAACTTGACAGCTTGAAATAAATGTAGGACCTCCTAGTTTTAGGGCATTCCATTTACCATTTTAAAAAATTGATAGACTCACTTGTTAAGATGAGAAAAACAATCTAAAATAGTCACAGCTTCACCTTTATTAAAAGCAAAGCAGTAAAATGTGTCTGATTAAGATCTAAAAATTCAGCTGCTCATTGAAAACTATATGCCAGCATGGTATGAAAGCACAGAACGTATTCTCAACAGATGCATTCAATCCAAAACTTAGGCAGCTACAAACTGGTAATTACTATAGTTCATGATCACAAGAAGAGTTGCATAAAAAGGAATAAATTCTAAAGTTCAAAATCCCCAGAAAAAAGTACCAAATTCTGTCCATGGGATTAGACATCTGGAGCAATGAGCCATATCAAAGGAGTCTGATGGGAATGGAAGTCTCTGTGTAGAAATGACACCAAGAACTGCAGGGATACCACGCTCTAGAGAAAATTGAATCTGAGCTCGATGGTTATCTCTTGGTGCAAGAGAGACAGTTAGAATCCCACGATCCAACAGGTTACCACCCCAGCTAGAAACCTAAAATAATATAAATTGAGAATGGTGGTTTAATTGATTTAACTTATGCCTATACATGTCTGAGTAATGGGACTGGATCAGAAATAGAGTCAAGAAATAGGAATTACAACACAGGTACTTTTCAAATCCCAAGTTTATGTCAGGAAGATACAACAACAGTGATGCAAGTGAAGAATAAACCAAAATGTTTTAATCCCTTATTCTTCTCCTTGTGCTTCTACTTTAAACCATCTTAATAGGTGTTTTACAGGCACAATGAAATTAATTGGTTCTTTCTGTTTTAGGGTACAAAATAAATTGATTTCAAAATATATTCATACAGTAGTTCAAAAAGCACAACAAATTAGCATGTGCAATTATACTATAATCAAAGAAGCTTCGAGAATTCTTATAAGCCAGCCACCCCCTGTATAAAAAAAAAAAAGGCTGAAACACACACCCCACAGCCAGTATCAATGGCAGTTCGAATGGTCCCATCTTTCATTTCTGGGATCATATCTTGCATTAAATCAACATATTTGCCAACACCGTTGGGGAACATTGTTCCCCAACTAGGAAAGATGAATTTCTCGCCTTCCTTTCTCAACCAATTCTGACTGGACTTCTGCTTGTTAATCCACTCATTTGGAACATTGTTGTAATTAGACATAACACAAAACAGCTTGAACGAGAGGCAGAATATCTATTAAAGGAATTTTCAATAAGCAAAGCTTTTATTGTTAACCTAAAAGACATATTATACCTGTACCAAGATTCATCTCTGCTCTTAGGCCATCTAATTGAAGGCTTATACCCATCTGGGGGAGGAACTAAGCATTCTTTCCTCTCAAAATTTGGAGGGCAATGGCGTTCCAACAAAGTAGGCTGACGGGATATGTACTTCTTCCATCTCTATAAGTTTAAGCATACTAATCAATAAGAAAACTTTCTTTAACAAGTCCTATAACACGAAAAAATGGACTACAATCAGTAACATTACCCTTGGATCTGTGCATGGAGTGTAATCTTGAAAGTCAATACTGCATTCTGGAAAACTAATGTATTTAATTTGCAAAAAAAAAACGATTAAATACCCATCAAGCAAACACCGAACATTCTTGAACCTCAGAGACAAATCAGCGAAACAAAAAACTCAAAACGGAAATCAAATTTCGAAACATTCTTGAAAGACTCCCGCAATTTGAACCTCCTTTCTTCACAGAACAACAACATTTAGAACCAGAAATTCAACCCATTACAGATTTGATGGAGATTCGAACATAACAAAAATGAAAAGGTGTACCCATCAAGCAAACACCGAACATTCTTAAACCTCAGAGACTAATCAGCGAAAGAAAAAACCCAAAACGGAAATCAAATTTGGAAGACGCAAACAGTGCATATCAACAGACAGAGAGGACCAGACATAAAAAACGAAAACACCCAACAAGCAGTCATTTTACAGAGAGAGATACCTTGTTTGAAAGACTCCAACAGTGTGAGTGTGAAAAAGGGGTGCGAAGTGATGGAAGAGAGTGAATGCAAAGTGTCATATCTACATGTGACCTATATGTTAGTATCAGGTCTCATATTCTGTTAATATCTGATGAACCAACATACCATGGTGATGTTTTCGAAATTTGTTGCACAGGGCTTATCTTTTTTTTTTTTATTCATGTGAAATAAAAAATATATATTACTGTCTTTTTTTAAGCATCCTATCATCTGGTTAAGGGAATTGTTAATGTTTTGTACAATATTTATCTCAACTTGAAACGAAATTAGATAGGAGAGAAATGTAAGGAATTTGTTCATTATTGTTGGTATTTAAAAAACAAGAAAGTTAGGAATACATGTTCTAAATATGGTAGAAAAGAATGATGTCCAAGCATATTTCTTTTATATATATATATATATATATATATATATATATATATATATATATATATATATATATATATATATGTGTGTGTGGGTGTGTGTTAGTTTTGGAAAAGAAATGTACTTATTTTGAATAGATATTTTAAGATATCGATCAAACTTTTAATGGTAAAATGATGCTACATCTACTTGAGTCTTTTTCTATTGCAAATCTATTATTATTTACTGATTTTTAAACATAGATTGAGAATAACAATAAATATAAACTTTTTTATTACAATTTTAACAAAATAATCTTATTCTTATCATATGGGATGCATAAAGTATAATTAATTATAAAATTTATTTCTCGTTAATTAGAAAGAGCCTTTATCAACTTATTACAATATTTTAAAGATTCTTATAAATTTGTAGTTATTTTTGGATAATCGGATGCGAACGGTTAGTTGAATTTACTAATAATTAATCTCAACCAAAGAATATAGTTTAATTATTTTTAGTCACATTTCTTACCTAATTCTTTTTCTTCATTTATAAAGTTAAATTCAGTTTCAATCATACAATAACATCTAATTTTCTTTGATAATTATACACTATATCTCATATCAACCATCATTATTATAGTTCTATTATCAAAAACACTATTATTGCAAAAGGATTAATATGAAAAATGCAGTAATTTGTAACATTAATGGTTTAGTCATCACCCAATTTAATCAAGATTCCATGATCGTGAACTTAGTTGTTCCTGGAGTTAAAAGTTTAGTATGATCACACTGTCATATTCGTCAACATTCAGCCTCAATATTATTACAAAAATACACTTCACAAAGGTGATTTCTGGATTATTTAAGTTTTTCGAAATTTCAAAATATAATTTCTAGAATAAATAAAATTTCCAAAACATAATTTCTAGAGCAGGTTTTTTGGACTATATATAAAATTCATTTTAAAATGAGTTTTTCTTAATATGATTTTTAGAACAAATTTTATGGAATATTTGAAATGCTTCCTAAATTGAATCTTCGGGAATGAGCTTTACATAATCCTGCAGAACCAACTTCATAGGCATATATGAGATACTTTCCTGAGTAGGATTTCTAAAACAAAAATTTTGAAATAAATTTCTTAAAACATATATGGTATCCTCCTAAATGAGTTTTTCAAGACAAATTTTCCACTAAATTCACCGTTTTATTTATTTTTTCTTCCTTTCAGAGGTTGCAGTCACGACGGAGAACGAACTTGTAATGAGGGTATTTTAGTCTTTTTTGTTTGTGATATACGGGTGCAGTTAGTAACCATTTGAGTGCAGTAAAAGAAAAACATTATTTTACACTGAGAGTTGCTCTTCCAGTGCTCCTACGTTATTTAAGGGTAGCGATATGTTGACAACGGTTTTTTGCCAACGTTTTGACAACGCCACGTGGCAGTGTTGGATTGACCCAGTTTTTAAGAATTTTTTAATTCGATATCTGATTTGAATTAGTGAAGTTCTTGTGTTTCCGGAAATACCCTTGGTCTTTTTCAGAGAACTTTTGTACGTGGAAGAGTTGGGTTTGTCTCCAATTTAGGTTTCTATTAGGGTTGAAGCGGTCTCTCTTCTCGACATTCGGCTTTCGTTGTCGGAGTGTTTCGATATCGGCGTCGTTCGTTGTCGGAGTGTTGCAATCTCGGCGTCGATCGTTGTCGGAGTGTGTCGATCTCGGCGCCCTTCGTTGTCGAAGTACTTCGATCTCGCTTTCCTTCGTTTTCGCATACAACAACAATGGAGAGAACCCTAACCCAGTGTAATGATATTATGTAGACTTAAATGTGGATCTTTGTTTTTGTTTGCAGGTTGCTTTGGATCTTTTAAGGATTACTGTAGTAATGTTGACTGTCATTCCTTCTTTTACTTTGGATGACTGTAATATTTATTGGGATGACTGTAATTCGTACTCGGATGACTGTAATATGTATTACAATGACTTCATCATCGTTGACGATGATTGCTTTATTTTGTTTTCGATTGGTATTTTGGTATCAATACACGGCATGGATAAATGAATATGGAAAAAAATTTCACCTACTCTTCTAATTTAACTATCTTTCTGTTTGTACAACACTATATTTTACAAACTTGGATGAAATATACACCAAATAACTTGGATGAAAGACTAACACCACACTGGGGAGCCCCCTCTTGCAGGGGCAGGGAGCAGCAAATAACTTTTCGTACACATGCCAATGTAATCGCTTACAGCAAGACTGTAATCGTTTACACAGGCAAACACTCAACAGAGACCTGGAAAAACACCAAGTCATGACCAACAACAGGACACTGGGAAGCCCCCTCTAGAACGAGCAGGGAGCAGCATTGGAATTTTGGTACAAATTCTAATGTGATCGCTTACAGTAAGACTGTAATCGTTTACACAAGCAAACACTCAACAGAGACCTGGAAAATAACCAAGTCATGACCAACAGGACATTGGGAAGCCCCCTCTAGCAAGGGCAGGGAGCAGCGTTGGACTTTTGGTACAAATTCTAATGTAACGCTTACAAAAAGACAGTAATCTTTACACAGCCAAACACTCAACAGAGACCTGGAAAATAACCAAGTCATGACCAACAGGACACTGGGGAGCCCCCTCTAGCAGGGGCAGGGAGCAGCGTTGGACTTTTGGTACAAATTCTAATGTAATCGCTTACAGCAAGACTGTAATCGTTTACACAGGCAAACACTCAACATAGACCTGGAAAATAACCAACTCCTGATCAACAGGACACTAGGGAGCCCCCTCTAGCAGGGGCAGGGAGCAGCGATGGACTTTTGGTACAAATTCTATTGTAATCGCTTACAAAAAGACAGTAATCGTTTACACAGGCAAACACTCAACAGAGACCTGGAAAATAACCAAGTCATGACCAGCAGGACACTAGGGAGCCCCCTCTAGCAGGGGCAGGGAGCAGCGATGGACTTTTGGTACACATGCCATTGTAATCGCTTACAGCAAGACAGTAATCGTTTACATAGGCAAACACTCAACATAGACCTGGAAAATAACCAAGTCCTGATCAACAGGACACTGGGGAGCCTCCTCTAGCAGAGGCAGGGAGCAGCGTTGGACTTTTGGTACAAATTCTAATGTAATCGCTTACAGCAAGACAGTAATCGTTTACACAGGCAAACACTCAACATAGACCTAGAAAATAACCAAGTCATGACTAACACCACACTGGGGAGCCCCTCTAGCAGGGGCAGGGAGCAGCGTTGGACTTTTGGTACAAATTGTAATGTAATCGCTTACAACAAGACTGTAATCGTTTACACAGGCAAACACTCAACAGAGACCTGGAAAATAACCAGGTCCTGACCAACAGGACACTGGGGAGCCCCCTCTAGCAGGGGCAGGGAGCAGCATTTGACTTTTGGTACAAATTCTAATGTAATCGCTTACAGCAAGACTGTAATCGTTTACATAGGCAAACACTCAACAGAGACCTGGAAAATAACCAAGTCATGACCAACAAGACACTGGGGAGCCCCCTCTAGCAGGGGCAGGGAACAGCGTTGGACTTTTGGTACACAGGCCAATCACTCAAACAGTCCCCCTTACTCACACTTCACTTTGATCAAACACTCTTACAGACCCCTAATTCCACACTCTGAACCTTGAAACTAACCAACTTATGACCAACTACACACTGTAATCCATTACACAAACACAAAATGATCACCAGAAATTATTCATGAACAATACTTTATATCTTTATTGATTTCCTTTCATTTGTCTCCATACAATTGTGTCAAAATATAAAAAAAAAAAAATTATTCATTACACTCTTACAAACAATAGCTCCTATCATTTCATATACATTTCCAGAAATCTCTTATAAATTTCCACAAATCTCTTACAATAGCTGCTGTCATCTCATTGTCTAGTCAAGTGATATAAAATAACCATCTAAACCAACAAATTTGTAATTTCCTATAGTAATCCAAATAACTTCAGAATTGAAAATCTCCGAACATTGTCCTCGTCTAAGATCCAGTCAATTAAATACTTCTTCCGAAACTCAGTCAATTGTTCCTGAAAGTAACATGCATTTCACTTTAGAAAAAAATCAAAAATATAATGTTATATTTGTAAAATAAAAAATTTACAGAACTGTAGTATAATTAGGCATGCTTTTGCCATCATATTTGTCCTCTCCATCCCAAAGTTCGAAGACTTTCATCATGATGACACCACAATCGAATCTGTACACAAAATCAAAATACATTCATTACTTATCTTAATGAAAACAGAACCAGTTCATCATTAAATTAAGTACTGAAGTCTTACGTGTTAGGTTGGACAGGTATTTTCGCTTCTTGAAAATTCAAACCAATCTTAGAATCTTCCAATGTAGTTTTAAGCAAACCCCAAAATTGTTGAATATTTTTAGCCTATTTTGTTCACAAATAACCATAACAAGGTCAAATAAAGAATGATTAAATTACTTACCAATCAACAACAACTCTAAAACATACAATGCTTCTGTCAATCCCAGAACGTCCTCTTATTCCCTTGGCCAATGAGTCAATCACAAAAAACTCCATGCTGCAGACCTTCAGTGCATAGCACCACCAGTGACCACTACTAACAACTGGGATGAACACCTACAAAATTTATTTCTAATAAGTGAAAATAAGAGTTTGATATTAAATTAACTAGTACCTAATTAAAAAGTACAGTAATCTTACCCAATCAACATTCAATAAATCTTCCACTCTCACTAGATCATTTCGGAAATAAGCCTGGTAATCACTAAGTTGCCACACATGTCTTTTGGCAATTCTTTTTTTATTGTCCTCCAGAAAATGGGTCTTAAACAAAATGACATACTTAATCAATAAACAACTGTGTGCATGAAAGGATAGCTAATATAAAGACAAAATAAAGCTTTTACCGTAAACATTGGACTGAATATAATCCGCTTTATGGATCCAGTCGACCTTTTCTCAAAGTACATGAACATGGTTGCTGCAAAAATTATAACCTACAAAAATAAACATTACTGTAACATGAACTTATTCAACAACTACAATAAATAAACATTAATACAGGTAAACTCTATAATTACCATGTTGTCTACACATTCTCTATGCCTTAAAGAGTTACAATCCTTGGTGGTCAGCAATTGACCCATTATCTCACAAACATAGCTGAAAAATTTACAAAATCATCTCAGGTACCAAATATAATAGTGAACAAATACAAATAAAGTCATCGCATGTTACCTATGTACAATGCCTTTACGCGTCACAAGGAAGTACAACATAAACACATCAACCGTTTCTCTTGGATCACCTACAAAGGTATACAACGGCTCTACAACCATCGGTTCAACAACAACATTTACTTCTGCCTCCTCATCATCACCAATGTCGATGAAAGTTCTTGGCTGCTCTACGGATTCTTCATCACCAACTTCTTCATCTGCATCTCTATCATAAAAAGGTGTTGCATGTCCACTTCCTTCAGGTAAAACTTCTTCATGTGCACCTTGTTCAGCTGCAGCTTCTACATGTGCTGCTGCTTCATGTGCGGCACCTGCAGCTGCTTCTTCATTCCCCTGACCAGCAACATGAACGGAAGGATATTGCTCAAATTTTCTCATCTTTCTTTGATGACTAAGTTCCTTCCTTAAAGCAGCTATTTCATCCTTTAGGTTTCTCATTCTTTGGTTGTTTCTTTTTATTTTCTCCACTCTTGAAGCAAGTGCAGATTCATAACTACCATCACCTTTTTTAGGTGCTTCGTCAATGGTTCCCACAGCACCCATATACAATGCAGCACGGATGATAGGATTTTGATGATCACTAGATGAAAGGTACCAATCAAATTGTACCTAACAAAAACGAATTTCATCTTCTCATTCAACTAACAACTCTAGAATTCACAAAATAACATAAATATTATGTGTTGACAAAGTTACTTACCTCTCCTTTTTGGAACAAAACTTCTATTTCTGGCGTGCCATAATCTAATGAACGAAATCGCAGAATCCGTGGAAATACCTTTAGAGAAGTATTACCATACAAACTCAGCCGTTCATACACCCAAAGCTACAATGAAAGCCAAAAAAAAAAGTCATCACCAAACTTCTTACAATCAATTACTGAGACACTATAATAAGAATTGATACAAAAAAAAATAAACAAAGAACCATACCTGCAAAACAGCAGCAACCCCACTAATGCTTAGAGAATCTTCAATCTCTACAGTCAAAACTTTCTTATTACATCTATTTAAACTGTTTACAAGATATGTGTGTATGGTCGTACTCCAATCATAATTACATAAAGCATCCAAATCATCTAAAACTAGAAAAGGCATGTTACAAACACGTCTTGCCTTTCTAGGAAATAAAAACACCACAAAACAAACTAATATATACAAACGACATACGACATTTACATCGACATCTTCATTAACAACAATGTTATTAAAAATGGTTATCATGTCTTTCAATGTGATTGTGTTGGAATTAAACAACTCACCAACTTTACCTACAACTGTTTGATCAAAAGGAACCTCCAACCCACCTACACCTAACCCTAAAGTCATCACCACGTCCAAAACATTAAAAGGAACCATTTCTTGCCTAACTCTAAATGATTGATGGGGCGAAACCCATCGACAAACCAACTGTTTCATCATTTTCATGTTCAGCTCTATCGGATCTACAATCTCTAAAAACCATTTAAAAGGAGATTGCTGTATGCGCCTCTCGTGCCTGGATTGTAGCAAAGAATTCATGTCCACAACATACGATGATTTCACCCAACCTCGACATTGCCACTGTAAAACAATATTAATTAACAAAGTCCATTTCACTGCTCCGAAAAGTCAAAACAAAGGACACATTAAAGAACTCTACTTACATTGCTTTTAGACGATTCCATATGTGAAAAATTCAAACAACTACAACAACAAATTATAATACAGTTATATAATAATAAACATAGACACAACAGATTACAGATATCACCTAAAAATAATGCGCAATTTATTCAAATACAAAGAACCAAACTAAGAATTTCAATGATAAATCCACATGAGTCACAATTTTCGTACTTCAAAGAATTTTGACATATTATTTATCCATTAATCATACAAAATGGCATCAAGGTGACATTCTAACCTAAAATACATGCCATGTACATTGATTCTCAATCACTAACATTAACGACTGTAACAACATAACAATCACCCAACCATTCTACTACTGACAACATGCGAAAATATAAGTACCTTTCGATATTATTGTTAAAAGACTGGTCCCTATCCAAACTTCCTTCCTTCAGTGACACTATTACTGACACAAACGATTTCATTGGCCTGCCAAGAGTAAACAATGTTGGACCGAGGGTTAGAGAGTTCACAATCGTTCACATAGATACAAAATACATTAAAATCGAACGAAACCCACCAAGTAAGAACGGCGACAGCAAAAAAAACCTCTCCTTTGGAGAAAAAATTACAATGTTCGCCCTGAACAATACTTCCAACCAACACTTCAATGGCAGACGGAGATGAAATCAATCACGTCTTCGATGAAGATACAAATATTGGCGGACAGAGATGAAGATACACGTCTTCGATGGCGTCGGCAGAGTTCGGAACCAATGTCGGAGAGTTTGGGTTTGGTGTCGACAGAGAGAGATGATTTCGTGGAGAGAGAAACTTTCTTAGGCGCGAACCGTTTGTATTCCAGAAAAACCTTTTCCACAAATGCCCTTCCACTCCCTTGTTTTGATTTAAAAAAAATATTAATTCCAGCCAATGAGAGGACAACAGCTGTAGTTGGCAAATCGTTGGCAAAATTTAGTTCTCAAAGAAACATTTTCCGTTATTTAACGTTTACCAGAATCTAGGACTCAATATTGCTGAGAAAGGCTTTTATAACCTGATAGACGAAGCCTTGAGGAGAACGTCTTTCGAAGCTGTGCGACACGACTCGAAGTCCTCGAAGCTTCTTCAGAGAGAAATGATGCAGCGGAAATGTTGAATAATCTTCTGACCAAATTGGAAGAGAACAAATCAAATCTGAGAAGGAACTCAGAAATCCATAACCTAGACAAGTGAAACCCTAGAAATGGGGAGAATCACAAATTGAACCGATTAATCAGTTCAAACTCAAAGTTAAACGGTGGGAAAGGAAGATCGAACGAAAAAATGATGTTTAATCGGTGAAAGTTGAAGGAAATTGGAAAATGAGATAGAAACCCTAGGTTTTGGATGAGGATGTTCAGTGGAAAAGGAAGAAGAATGACCTAGGATGACGAATAATGGCAGATCTGTGACGAGTGTTGGTAAATCTGTGAGATCTGCGAAGAAGAAGGTGTTTGGCAGAGTAACCTGTGAAGAGAATTCTTAATGGCTCGAGGAAGAAGACGCGAGAATGAATTCGCGTTTCTGATGCGCGAGAGAGAAAGCCACATATGGCTAATGACGTGTGATCGAGACACTGACGCAAGCAGAGGACTATGTGGCAGCGGAGGATTGGATCTCCGTGGAGGAGAGAGAAGCACGGTGGAGAATTTGGAAAAATGGAAAATATGAAGTGTGCTTTGGAAGGAGGCTAGAGGTCTTTGGACTCTCTAGCCAATGACTTTCAAGAGAGAATATTTTTCTGGTTTAGAAAATTCTATTCTCATTATTCTCAAAAGTCCAGTACAATAAGGTAGGCATGGCTATTTATAGGACTAAAGGGTCCTATATGCCTAACACCATACAACATACATCAAAGAAATACTAAACTGAAGAAATTGGGCTTGAGCCCCGCGTATCATCCCCTCCCCCTTGGAAAGGATTTGTCCTCATCTTGATGGTTCTCCTGAGGACTTATTTTTAGTTGACTCTTTACAAACTCCTTCTGGGTCAAAGATAAATCTGTAATAAACATTAAACATAACACTAATTAGTTTTCCATGACCCAAAGTATATAAAAGAAAATTTTGAGAAGATGGTTTCTTAATTTTAAAATTTTGAATATGATGATTATAAAGAAACCATGCTTCATTTGAAAATTTATTTTTGTCTTGAGTTAAAATTAATGGTAACTCTAACTCAAGTTTTTGATTGCCATATTTTAAAAATTGAAACTTTTGAAAAGATATAATGACAATGTTTTGGAAAGAAAAGATGAATGTGGAACATTTAATTTCAATTGAAGGAAAGTTAAAGAATAGAAAACCTCCCCTTTTGGGTTCTAGATTAGGATATGTTGTCATCAATTTCTTTTCTTCCCTTTCCTTTCTTTCAATTTCTTCCTTCTCTTTCTTTTGTAGTGTCTCTTCCTCCTCTCTCTTTTCTTCCTCTTCTTTTTTCTTTCTTTCTTCTTCTTCTCTTCTTACTAGTTCTCTTCGCACTCTTTCTTCCTCTTCTTTTCTCTCTTGTTCTCTCTTTCTCTCTCTTTGTCTTTGTCTTTCTTCTTCTCGTTTGCTCTCTTTTCTTCTCTCTTGTCTCTCTATTCTTTCTTGTAATTGCCTATGTTCTCTCTCAAATCTCCTTTTACTTCCCTCATTCAAGAACTTCATGAGTTTTTCTCTAAACTCTATTTCCCTACGATTAAATCCACTTAATTTTGCAATGAATGACTTGCCGTCTCTAATAAACTCTCTGATAAGTTGTAAATTTTGTTGAATCTCTGGAGGTAAATTTTTTTTTCTCAAACACCCTTTCAATTCATTCCAATCATTGATGGGAGATTTTCTACCTATAGTAACATGGTATTCTCTTTCTTCCCACCACTCTCTTGCATACCCTTCAAACTTGGAAGTGTATATCCTAGGAACACAATTTTGATTTGCTCGAGAAAAAACATGATATGTCTCATAAGAATCACTAATTTTAGCCATGAGTGGATGTATTTCTTCAATTTTCTTTTCCCAAGCTAAGTAGGTTAATGCACTTGTGTCTCTACCAAAGAAAGGAATTTCCCTATTAGCTTGATCATATATATCACACTCAATCCTATCCATTTCCCAAAAATTATTATTTTTTCTAGATTTTTCAAGTATGTCAATCATATTTTTGAAAGTTTCTGGATGGTCAAAATTGACATAACTATTCCTAGAAAACCTATGACTTGACATCCTTTGTTATTAAAAGTTATTCTAAAAACTTGGTGGTTTGAATGGTCAAAATGCACAAGAGTGTTTAGAAATCCAATTTCAGGGTTGGAGCAACTTTACTTTAGCCATTATGACTTGTACAAGCTGCCAAAAGAGATTGAATGGTCTTTAATCAAAATCTGGTTGATGAAGTTGCATTTTAACACCAGATTTGATCAAATTCAACAACCAAATCTCACAGAATCAACAATTATGTTTGAATCCTCAATTTGGCACTTTAAACAAGTTTGTTTGACTAAAATATACGTATGTAAATTGGCAGCAGAGGCTGTAAATGTGCAATTCAAAATTTCACCATGTGAGTTGCTTTTAACATCAAAATTTTAACCATTCACCATCCAAATTTTAGAATATGATTCAAAGTGAACTGAAAACTTGTTTATCAGTTCTGGACAGCTTAAACAAATTGATTAAAACTCTACAAGAAGAAAACTAAGAAGTCCAGTAAAGATTGGAGGCTGAACAGATTCAAAAACAGCAAAAATCAACAAAGAAAATCAGACACGGCAAAGCTATTGCAGTACCGCCAACTGCAGCAATTGTTTTCTAGAAGTGTATAATTATGCTACACTTCAATTGACTTAAGTCAATCACTGTTCATATGGTAAACAACTTCACCATTACAGAACAATCACTTCACGGAAAATGCAGAAATCATTCAACCATTTCAAACTCAAACAGATTCACGTATTACTTCAGTGATCAATGCACTGCAATGCAACTTCGAATCTTAGAAGCTCTTTAGATCATTGCTTCTTTGTGTGATTCTTTTGAAAAGAAACTCAATCAAAAACAGCAAAGGTGTTGCCAAACCAGTTTTCTACTCAGATTTTTGACAAATAACAACTTAACACATGACCAAACATGACAGGATAAGATCTGAAAATAAAAAAAAACTCAACAGCACAGATCTGGCCGATTAAAATGAACAGAATAAAGCAAAGAAAAGCTAGCTTCAAAGAAATCTCAAACGCAAAACTGGAACTGGAAGAGAATTCACTGGAACAGTACAACTTAGATGCAAAGACAGAGAATGACATGATGACAATATAAGGAAAAAAAAAAACAGCAACACTTATCTCACTGCAGGATCGTGATGGAGCTCTGAATACCACTTGGTAGACGAAGCCTTGAGGAGAACGTCTTTCGGAGCTGTGCGACACGACTCGAAGTCCTCGAAGCTTCTTCAGAGAGAAATGACGCAGCGGAAATGTTGAATAATCTTCTGACCAAGAGAAATTGGAAGAGAACGAATCAAATCTGAGAAGGAACTCAGAAATCCATAACCTAGACAAGTGAAACCCTAGAAATGGGGAGAATCACAAATTGAACCGATTAATCGGTTCAAACTCAAAGTTAAACGGTGGGAAAGGAAGATCGAACGAAAAAATGATGTTTAATCGGTGAAAGTTGAAGGAAATTGGAAAATGAGATAGAAACCCTAGGTTTTGGATGAGGATGTTCAGTGGAAAAGGAAGAAGAATGACCTAGGATGACGAATAATGGCAGATCTGTGACGAGTGTTGGTAAATCTGTGAGATCTGCGAAGAAGAAGGTGTTTGGCAGAGTAACCTGTGAAGAGAATTCTTAATGGCTCGAGGAAGAAGACGCGAGAATGAATTTGCGTTTCTGATGCGCGAGAGAGAAAGCCACATATGGCTAATGACGCGTGATCGAGACGCTGACGCAAGCAGAGGACTATGTGGCAGCGGAGGATTGGATCTCCGTGGAGGAGAGAGAAGCACGGTGGAGAATTTGGAAAAATGGAAAATATGAAGTGTGCTTTGGAAGGAGGCTAGAGGTCTTTGGACTCTCTAGCCAATGACTTTCAAGAGAGAATATTTTTCTGGTTTAGAAAATTCTATTCTCATTATTCTCAAAAGTCCAGTACAATAAGGTAGGCATGGCTATTTATAGGACTAGAGGGTCCTATATGCCTAACACCATACAACATACATCAAAGAAATACTAAACTAAAGAAATTGGGCTTGAGTCCCGCGTATCATCCAAAGTTGATGAGACTGTAGAATGAGTAAAAGTGGAAGGAAATCTTTACCATGATCCCGAAGCTTTTGTTCATTCCATTCAAAAGCCTAGGGTGATTATAATGCTAGTTAAGACTAGTAAAGGCTGGTGCAGCTGTTGACCAAACTGTTCATGGAAAAAGGTGACTGTATAATTGATGGTGGCAATGAATGGTATGAGAACACTGAAAGAAGAGAGAAAGCAGTGGCTGAATTGGGTTTGCCCTACCTTGGGATGGGAGTTTTCGGTGGTGAGGAATGTGTGCTCGTAATGGTCCTTCAACGAATGTTGCAAGTGTATGGAAGTTGACATTCGTTTAAGAATGTTTCCCTACGTACGCACTCACGAAACACGGAACCGCATCTAAAATAACATCGACGTTGGTTTGTTGTCGGGCACGTGGTTCAACTTAGAATGTATACAGTATCGTATATATATGTGTAACATTAGTATTACTAATTATGGAATAAGCTTGAGAATAATGGGGATTCCGGTGGAAACGAAGAGGGACTTACTTTGAGACTTGGTAAGGGGCTTTGGGATTTGTATTTCTGAAAGCAACGTCCATGTCAGACCTTATCTTGAACAAAACCATTGTTTCCTCTTTAGGCCATCGACTCGCGGCGGAATTCCGGTCACCAACTTCGTCGTCCTCTGCTTTGAGCCCCTCGGAGACCGCAGCGGCGCCCCCCTCCAGGTTCGCAAGAGGAGTTTCCAGTGAATATATCACGACAACAGTGTGAGGTATAGGAGGAGAACCTAAAGCGTGGAGAAGGGAAGGCAACTGTCTTGAATTTAACGTATATTCACATCCCTTTAAATATTATTTGAAGGATAAAAGAGAAATGAATTTTTTACACTTGACAAACTTACAAATGAAATATTTAATATTTTTTTTATCTAAAAGAAGAAAATAAAACAAAAAAAAAGTGAGGAAGGTGCAGGGTATTTTGTGGCTTAAGGAAAGGGAATGTAAATTTAAGGTTTTAGAGTTTTTAATATCTTTTAATAAAGGATAAAATAAAAATATTATAATTTATGGGGGTGCAAGGAGGAAAAAAGGGAGGTGCAGGAAGTAGCACCCATCAAAATTATATTATTAGGTAAATCATAAAAAGAAAAGAAGAGCTCCACTATGATTATCCAACATATGTTTCGCATCATCTCCCATTCATTAAAAAAATGTGAAAAAATAAAAATAGCTTAAATTTTTTTTATTGTTTTGTAAATTATTATTTTGTAGAAAAAGAGAAAGATCAATAGAATCTGTATAAAGAGATATTAATATAATTTACTTTTGTAAAATAACAAACAATTGTTTCATCAATTTATAACACCTTAAAAATAAATATTTCGGTGCAATTTCAAACCAAAATGTTGTGTAACTTGGCAAAATTTGCTTAAAAAATTTGTTTTGTATTTTCTTAAGATAATAAACTTTTGTCATGGTTTTTAGTTCAGACTAAAGATGATAACGAGACATGATGGGAACAAGTTTTCTTATCCATACTTATCTAAAAAAAATTATTCGCATTCCTATATTCAAATTTAATTAATATAAAATTTTTGTTTCATCTTTATTTCATCATGAGTATACTTTTTACTCGTATCCGTACTCATATTTGATATTTTTAACATTTTAATATTAATTAATTAATTTTTATAAAATTATAAAATATTCTTACAAAAGCAAATATAATATTATCAAATATTAAATATCAAAATTATCATTTTTTCATTATCAAATATTTAGAAAAAAATTATAATTATATAATGTCAAATTGGAATACTAAATAAAATTTGATGAAAATTAAAATATTTATTAAATTTACAAATATTAATAAAACAAAGTTGATAAAATTTAAATAAAAAATATTTAGAAAATTATTTTAATAAAACATAAGTTATTTAAATAAATCAAAAATTGAAAATAAAAGAATAAAAAGAGATGATTTTTTTATATTACTTGAGAAATGAAAAATTTGTTATTAAAAACTTAAATTGAGAGTGAAACATTCATAAAAAACATTTAATTTACATACATAATTTTAATATAATAACATAAAAGATTCTAATAAGTAGAAAATAATTAATTATATAATAAGTTTAATATTTAAAAAAATGTGTTGCTAAAACAAAAGAAAAAAGTTATAAAGATAAAGACTAATAATATATAGTTTTGGTGGATAGGGGCAGTACTCATAATTTCATCCAAGAAATGATGGCTATTTTTTTGGGCCTATCTCGCAACCCAATTCCAGTTTTGAGAGATATGGTGAGGAGCAGCGAAGTTCTATTATGCACTGAATTATGTACAGGGGTTGAATTGCTTATACAAGAGCATGTTTTTAAGGTGGACTTATACATAATGGGAATGAGTGGGTCTGACATTGTCTTAGTGGCCCAATGGCTGAAACAACTAGGTCCAGTTCTCATGGACTACCAAAACCTTATTATGCAGTTTAACCATTCTAATGGTCTTATTTGTTAAAGGGTCAGACTACTTCCCCTTTAGAACCTATTTCTTTTCACCAATTAAAAAGATTCATTCATTCAGATCCCACAACTCAATTCTTCTCCCTTAGAGTCACAAGTCAACCTATCACATCATTGCCTCACCCTACCCTCTCATAGGAACACACTCTACTCCAACTTCTTCTACGCAAATACCACTTCCTCTTTATTGAACCTTCTTCTCTCCCTCCGAAAAGGTTTTTCGATCACTTCATTCCTTTACTCCCAAATTCTGCCCCGATCAATGTTAGACCCTACCACTACCCGCAATCCTAGAAAATCAAGATTGAAGCTCAAGTCTCTAAGCTATTATCCAATGGGTTGATACATCCAAGTGTTAGTCCATTCTCTTCTCCAATCTTACTACTGAGGAAGAAAGATGGCTCTTGGCGTATGTGTGTTGATTATTGAGCCTTTAATGCTGTCACAATCAAGGATTGCTTCCTGTTGCCTACGGTGGATGAACTTCTTGATGAATTGGGTCATGCTCGATGTTTTCCCAAGCTTGATTTGACTTCTGGGTTCCATCAGACCCGCTTAAACCCCGAGGACACTCACAAAACCGCCTTTCGAACTCACGACGATCATTACGAATATTGTGTCATGCCTTTCGGGTTACGTAACACCCCTTCCACGTTCCAGTCCACCATGAATGACATCTTTCGCCCTTGGTTACGTCAATTTGTGATTGTTTATTTCGACGATATATTGGTTTATAGTGCCTCTTTATCTGATCATGTTGCTCATTTACAGTAGGTTTTCTCTGTATCATCAAATAACAAGTTTTTCTTGAAACCTCAGAAGTGTGAGTTTGGACGACCTAAGATCGCTTATTTGGGTCATATTGTCTCTAATGGAAGAGTATCACCTGATCTATTAAAGATTTCAGTTGTGCTTGATAGACCGGTTCCTACATCCGTTAAAGGGCTTCGTGGGTTTCTTGGGTTAACCGAGTTTTATCAAAATTTGTGAAGGCTTATGCTTGCTCACTCCCTCACCGAGTTGCTTAAGAAGGATAATTTTCATTGGTCACCTACAACACATAACACCTTTGAAGCATTGAAGAAGGCAATGGCAGCAACTCTGGTTCTAACATTGCCCAGTTTTTCTGAACTGTTTCTTGTTCAAATCAATGCTTCGGGCACGACCATGGGTGTGATCCTGTTAAAGGAAGGTCACCCCATCGGTTACTTCAGTAAGGTATTATGTCCTTGAATGGCTCGTGCATCTGCATATTTAAGGGAGCTTCATGCTATTACCAGCGTTGTCAAGCATTTGCGGCAATACCTTATTGGCCATTTTTTTGTAATCCAAACAAACCAAAAGAGTTTGAAGGAATTAATGTAACAACTGATCTAGACTCCTGAACAACAACATTATTTGTCTAAGTTGTTGGGATATGATTACCAAATTCAATACAAACCGGGTAACACGAATATTTTGGTCAATGCTTTGTCTCGATCACAATATCTCATTTGGCCTCTTGTCTCATATTGTTTGTTTTGTAGTTTGTCTTCTTGGACGAATTGGATAAATGCGACAACAATCCTTCTTCCACTACCAAATACAAGAAAGTGGATGGGTTTTTATTATACAAGGGAAGAATTTGGCTTCCTCCAAATTCTCGTTATAAGGCAGCAATACTCCGAGAGTTTCATGACACCAATATAGGGGGACATGCTAGAGTTGCTAAGACCTTGCAACGTCTTATTGCCAATTTTTATTGGGACTCAATGAAGAAGGATGTTCGCGACTATGTATCACAGCGTACTGTCTGCCAACAAACAAAGTACCAAGTTATGAAACCAGCAGGGTTTTTGACTCCTCTTCCTTTTCCGTTTAATGTGTGGGAAGATGTGTCTATGGATTTCATTACTTGTCTCCCTCCTTCCTTTGGATACACTATGATTTTGGTGGTAGTAGACCTCTCTTCTAAAGGGGTTCATCTGGGTGCTTTACCTGCCCACTTCACTACTTATAAGGTTGTAGAATTATTTGTTTCTATGATTTACAAGCTTCATGGAATTCCAAAGAACATCGTGTCTGATAAGGACCACATCTTTCTTAGCAGGTTTTTGACCGATTTATTCAAACTTAGTGGCACTAAACTCCGCATGAGTTCTTCCTACCATCCTCGGGCCGATGGACAAAAAAAGGTGATGAACCGAACTATTGAGCAATATTTGAGGGCTTTCATTTTTCACAAGCCTTCTCTTTGGTACAAA
Organism: Vigna mungo; assembly: GCA_036885675.1. Lineage (NCBI taxonomy): Eukaryota > Viridiplantae > Streptophyta > Magnoliopsida > Fabales > Fabaceae > Vigna > Vigna mungo. The sequence goes on along the minus strand of CP144690.1, from coordinate 12,597,893 downwards.
TTTTTACCTAGGGCAGAGTACCATTATAACACCTCAGTTCATTCTTGTTCTGGCCCTTCCCCATATCAAGTTATTTACGCGAAGCCTCCTCCTTCCTCATATATTGTAATGAATGAGATTGAGGTTTTAATGAGATTGTGGTTGGAATGACATTATACTTAATGAAGAAGTTGGTTATATCATAATGTTTGTTACTTTAAGTGTTTATGATATTGATGAAATCAGAATCTGCTTCCATAAACTTGTAAGCCAAAAATAAAGTAATGAAGTTAATATGGCTATGAGAGTACAATATGGGACAACCCAAAATAATATGAATATGATATTCAAGGTGAAACATCACAGAAACAAACAATATTTGAAGTCAAACAAATTACATCACATATCATCCAAAATGAAATTGTTGCTAAGAGCAAAATACATGACAGAAAGCCACAACATTTGAAGTCAAATAAAATGCATCACATATCATCCAAAATGAAATTGTTGCTAAGAGCAAAATACAAGACAGAAAGCAACAGTATTTGAAGTCAAAGTACATATCCAAAATACAAAGTAGAACAATCTAAAGTGGTGTTGTAGTTTGATCTGCTTGGGTTTGTTCAGTAATTTGACTTCCTTGAGTGGGGTGTAGTGTAGCTTCGTTGTGCAGGTTCCTGGTGTGGTATAGGTTCCTGGTGTGGAGTAGTTTCCTGGTGTGGTATACCTTCCTGGTGTGGTGTACCTTCCTGGTGTTGTTGTTGAGTTGCTTGAGGGCAATTAGTTCTTTTATGCCCTAGTTGTTTGCATATGGAACATCTCTTAGGGATTCCTTTTTGTCCAAGTTGTGTATCACCCTTCTTTTGCTCCCAACTATCAAGTCTTCTTTTCTTTCGTGGTCTACCTGGCAAGACCCTTTTTGGTGGAGGCGGAATATCAAGAGTTGAAGTCCTTTGCCATAGATGAGGACCATTCAGAGGGAAAATGATTGGGTTGTATTTTTTTTCGTACGTGCAGGTTCTAAACCAAAGTGGTATGTACTCTTCTAGATTGATGTTTAAAAATCTCATGGTTGTGAGTGCATGACAGCAAGGGATTCTTGTTATTGTCCAGTTTCTGCAGCTACATTCTCTTTTCTCAACATCAACCACAAACTTCTCAGCAATGTTGGATGTATGGCCAATCTGAAATATTGGCATCCCTGACCAATTGCCAAATGATAAACAATGAATGTTAACAACAAATCTTAAATATAAACAGATAAACAATGAATGTTAACAACAAATCACAACTTTTCATACTTAGGTATCCAAAATTTTGTCTTCTCTAACTCCTTTTGTAGTCTGTTTTGAATTTTAGGGCAAATGATACCTTCAAATCTACTTATCTTCTCTCTATTGGATGCCCACCTGTTCATTAGGTACATACGAATCTCTTCCAACATTATTATGATTGGTTTCCCCCTTGCATCTAAGATCACACTGTTAAAACCTTCAAATATGTTATTCACAAGTGTGTCACAAGTAGGTCTTCATATAAACCTGGATCTAGACCAAAATCTGCAAAAATATAAAGTTAAAGATTTGGCAAATAAATAAACATGTAAAAAATATGAAAGACCATCTAAACTTTTGAATACTTGCCTTGGTGGTATAGCTACCAAGTATTTAAATATGTCTTCATTAACTTCCTTGATTTGTCTCATTACTAACTGTCATGCTTCAGGAGTTGTTGATGTTGTAGCCTTCCATACTAATTGTCTCAGGTTTATGCCAGCAAATTTCTTCCTAAAATTTGAATAAATGTGCCTCACACAGGAACGTGGGTCCACATCAGGCAATAGTTGTTGTAAAGCTGGCAGAAGTCCCTATTCAAACAAACTATGAGCATTAAATTTTCTTACTTTCTATGGTGAACAAAGTAATGAATAAAAGGGATTCCTGTTACTTACTTTCTATTGATCTGACACAAATGTACACCTTGAACAAAATTCCCCACCTCCAAGATCCTCAATTAACAATTCCAAAAAAAAAAGTCCATGAATCCTTATTCTCTACTTCAACAACAACATAGGCTAACGAGCACATATGGTCATTACCATCTCTTCCAACAACAGTTAAAAGCTCACCTCTATATTTCCCTTTTAAGAAACAACCATCCAAATGTATAATTGGTCTACATGATACAAAGCATCCTTACATGCTTTTAAACACACATAAGTTCTCTTGAATATGGTCTTATCCTCATTTGGTTCTACATTAAGCTTAACTGCTGAGCCAGGGTTTGCCTGCAGTAACTCGTGTGCATAATCATACAGTCTTTCATATTGTTCTTTGAAGCTACCATCAATGTTGGCGGATGCCATTGCTTTTGCCCTACTTGTTGTAGACCTAGACACAACAATGTTATATTTTGTACAAAATTTGTTGTGTAGGTTTTTCATTTTCATATCAAGATTTGCTTTCATGCTCTTCTCCAACCTCCCATTTAACCATTTATAGGTAACTAGACCAATTTTGAATTCTCTACTATAGGTATGCCTGTCCACAATCTTTCTTAACTGCCATGTCCGCTGGGTACTCCTATATCCACAATAAGTGTACAATGAACATTTCCCTTGTGAGCCATAACATTTGACGCATATTATTATATTATCATTCTTACAAATCTTCAACTTTCTACCATTATGTACTCCATAACTTCTAATTGCATCAGTGAAATCTTTTTTTTTTCAGGGAAATATGTCCCTAGTTGCCATTTATATTCTTTCATACTTGTGGGCTCTTTAAAGGTCCCAAAATCTCCATATCAGGCTGTTTCAACATCTGAGTCATCACTTAAATAAATATTGTCACAACTATCAGATTCTCACTCACAATCAGATAATCCCCTAGCCTGTACATGCTTCTTTTGAATTGTACATCTACTTGTTGTTCCCACTTCAACAAACAAACTACCTTCCCAGTGCTCTTCTTGGCGTTGTTCATCTCCATGCACACTAACATCCACCAAATCATCTTCATCAGACCCATCCCGTACTCCACCACCAACATCATCCTCACCATCCCCTACTCCACCACCAACATCATCCTCACTATCTTCACAACGAACTTCAGAAACCTCATCAAGTTCAGCAACTTCCTCAACTATAACAACTTCATCAACCTCCTTACCATGTTCACAAACTTTAGGAACATCTCCCACACCCTCAGGAAGTTCTTCCTCACCAACTTCATCAACCTCAGCTTGAGCAACCTCAACTTCACCATGTTCACAAACTTCAGGAACATCTCCTACACCCTCAAGAAGTTCTTCCTCACCAACTGCATCAACCTGAGCTTGTAAAACCTCAACTTCATCAACCTCAGCTTGAGCAACCTCAACTTGACAAACCTCAACTTCACCTACCTCGGGTTGACCATCATATTCCAACATATGAATATAATCAGGTTCGGACACCATGTGAACCACAAACAAATTAGCTTGACCATTCAATATAGCAATGTTCATCACATGACATGCACATTTGTCATAACTTAACTATTACAACCTACCTTCTAATACAGAACCACCCAGGGAATACCACAACTCCTTAACATTTCTATAACCCATCTCCTTTCGTATGGCCATTATTTCAAAATAACTCCATCTGTCTGGGTCAATGATCAAGGTACTAGTTTCACCTCCATGATATCTAAATGATCCAGCATTCAGAAACTTACCCCCATGGTGAAACACCACCTCAATATCACAGTTGGACATTTTGTTTAATGCTCAACTATAAAATGCCTATATAAAAGTAACTGTCAGACTACATTCTAAACATGCCACATTACCACCCACTATTACAGGTGTAGTTATACCAACTTAATCACAAGCAATAAGTGTTTGACATACAACTATTATACGTGTAGTGATCTTAAATAAATATGCATGAACCACCGAATAAACAAGCAAACACAGAATAACCAATTTCATATTCAAATGGGGGACCGAAGACATACAAACAGTGCGCACAACGTCATGAAACAAAATAAAGAACGGGACCACAACAAAGGCAACAAAACACAGTAGGGGACCACAACACAACACATTAACAAGACAACAAGATAACATACTTCCATGGGGGACCCCAACAACATAAAATAACTCATAAAAAACGTACCTTTCCCCTTTTTGCTTCGAAGGAAGCCAACACTGATGAACCGTATATACTCCCCCACCACAATCACTGACAAACCCTACTCCATCACCAAGCGTTTTCGGTCACGAATCTCACTCGAAGAAACCAAGCAATTGACCTCGAAACCAACCATGTCTTAAAGAACGAACAAAACCAAGCCTTTGAACCCTCGAAAAAAATTTCCCCAATTTAACTATGCCCTAATTTTTCCCCAATTTAATTTACCCCATTTAAAAATCCCTAATCATTTTATTTTACCAATTACACGCACTATATTCTTTGCCTGCCACATCAACTCATTTTAGGCGAACTAAATGACACGTCAACGTTTCTTAGACACCTCACATGCACAGTGACTTCAACGTTAACTTTTTTTAACACAGTTAACGCATATGACTGATTTTATACATTTTCCATATCATAGGGACCAAAAGTCTACACTTTTAAAAGCGGGGACAAAACTGAACATTAGCACTTAACTTAGGGACAAAAAATCATTTAAACCTATATATATATATATATATATATATATATATATATATATATATATATATATATATATATATATATATATAGTTATAAAAATGTGACATAGGAAACTAAAAAAGTTATATGGAATTATTAAAAAAAATATATATTGGAGTGTTTTTTATTAGAAGAGTGTTTCTGATTTTTTCAGTTGGGACTACCGTAGGATGACATAGAAAATGTTGGAGTTAGAGAGATGAAAGATAAAAGGTTGCGAGAAATGAGGGAGATGGTAAGGGTTTGGAAGTTTCTTGTTTTGTTTTTTAGTTTTGAGAATGAAAATTATTAGAATACCCTTAACTTTTAATCTTAGAATTCATGATGTTGGAAGTCCCACATCGACTAGAGATAAGATCAATTTATAATATATAAGTGAGGTGCAAACCTCACCTTACAAGCTGGTTTTATAGGGTTGAGTTAGGCTTAAAAAATACCACTTTCTAATAAGGGGGTGTATTGGAAGTCTCACAAGACTAGAGATAAGGCCAATTTATAATATATATATATAAGTGAGGTGCAAACCTCACCTTACAAGCCGGTTTTGTGAGGGTTGAGTTAGGCTCAAAACCTACTTTCTAATACATGATATATAAGGATATTTTTGTCTATTAAAACTCGGTACACATTACTAAAATATACAAAAAAAAAAAGAGTGCAAGTTAGCAAATCCATATATATATATATATATATATATATATATATATATATATATATATTTAGCCCTCTCCTATTTTGTTACTTGGTACATCTAAAAATGAGAGTGCATGAATAGCTTGAGGAATAAAGAAAAAAGAGATGAAGTAAACCAGGGAAGATATGTTTATATATCTATGAGAATATATAGTTTAGACTTCTCGTGGGTCTACAAAGAGAGTTCTTGGTGGCTGAGTGTTGCTCAATTCATGAAACTCTTTAGTTCCTTCATTGTTCAAAGCCTTTATGCACCACAAGTCCTCGCATGAAAGCAATTTCCAATGTGGAATATGATGAATCAGATCATCTTTTCCTCCAATTTCTGTCACAATGATCTTGCACTGATCCCTCCTAGAAGCCATGTTATGCACAAACTTGCACAATGCCCTAACCAACTTTCCAGAGAATGGCCCTTCTTGATACACACCATAAATGAAGTAGAACCCAAAAGGGCTAAAGAAATTGGGCAAGGTTGGCAATTTCGTGCATGGGAACATTCTACTAATCAAGCTCCAAATCTTTGTGAATAACATGCAAGACAAAGGTGCTTTCCCTATCTTTAGCTTGAAGATTTCCCCACAGTTCCAAACACTAACCATAGCCCGACTATTGGGAACTTTTCCATCTAAACCAAAATCACTATCCCCTTTGAAATAAGCCACCCAAGTTCCCAGGTTGAGCTTGTTGCTTAGTATATTCTCTATGTCACTAGGGAAGAACTCAGTGGATCCCATGAATCTTCTATAAAGGGATTCAGCATCTTCAACCTTGACCATAGCTATCTCAATGTCGGATGAGATTTGAAACAGATGATTATTCACTGGGTTTATGAGTATAGTTGGAGTCCTAAACTTGGTGTAGCAAAACTTCTCCATGAAGAGGTTCATTGAGGCGTGGTTTTCTTTCTCTGTGGCCATGTATGCATATTCCACATCATTGGAAGTGAACCATTCTTCTAGTCTTTGCACAAGACTTGAGCCAACGCCATTTCTTCTGCTGTGAGGAGAAACTCTGAGGCCTAAGACATACCCCACTTTTGCCATATCCTTTGGAGGATGAGTATGAACTGTCACCATTTTTATTAAGCCTTGAATGACACCAACCAGTTCATTCTCCATCTCTGCCACCTAACACCAAATTAACCAATAAGTGGTGTATAAAAGGATCATAGAAAAAGCTTCTTATAAATAAAGGGAGAAGGGTGAGGGAGATGATGAAAATTAATCAAGTATAGTTGTTTTAATGGTGTGGTATTGTACAGTATATATACCAGCATTATGTAGATGGGACTGTTTCGAATCCTACACATTGGGTCACCCATAGTGTCTAACACGCTTTCTGATGGTCCTACCTTGCATCTTCTTTCAAGATCTTCTACCTTAGCTCTATCAGAGTGATCCTCTTAGCTTCTGATTATGAACTTCTTGAATGCCATATTCAATGAAACTTACTTTGTGTTGAAGAAAATGTTTGAGTTATATGCATGGAGGTATAGAGAAAAAGAAAGAAGATGCTCAAAGCCAAAACCAAAGCCAAAGAAGATATTCATAGTAAAGGAACAGTGGTTGTGGAAAAACCTCATTCAGATAATCATTTATATGCAGCAAAAAGCGAGCTAGTAATGCAGATATTTCTATAATTAATGGTTAAACTTGATCTCACGCATACTTATATAAAGACAGACTTGTGTTTATGCCCTAGTACCATGGTTCGTTATCGATATCTAGTGGATTATTAGAATTGTGCAGGTGCATGAATTTGGGAAATAAATATAGAATGGGATTAGTACCCAAATAAATATAATTAATCACTATAATTACAGATTAATACAAGTTCCACCATTGCATATTCATTCCTACCAAATATATATAGACAATTATTAAATATTTTCAGCAAAGGTGATCCAATAATGAATTAAACACAATTGTTAATTAAGTATTAATTACACTCCATTAAAAAAAATAGATCATACTAAAAAAATTATTAGTAACTATTTTTATACTTGTAGATATTTATAAATATTAGATGTTAAAAGTTTTATATAAATTAAAAAGATAAAGTCAATTTACTATAAACAAAAACAAGTGATTGTAAATATTATTTAATAAGTTGGTTTTTTATATTAATTTAGACTAAATATTCTTTTATTTAACATGATATTAATCTCATTTAATAAGGTGGATTTTAAATTGATTTAGCCTAAATATTCATTTTTTTTACAAGATATTAGATTACGAATTAAAATATATTCTAACAAAATTTCTTGTTTATTCAGATTATTTTTTTATTTATTACACCATTTCATTAATGTTTAATTTAAACTTAAAGATGAATATGTATAAATGTGAAGAGAGTATTAAAAATTTTACATTAATAAAAAAGTAAAATTAATTTATAATATATAAACATGGGTAACCTCATTCTTTAAGTCGGATTTTAGGATTGTGGACTTTTTACTTTTTATCGTCACATCTTTATAGTAAAAATAAATGAGATTATTAGAAAATAATTTTTAAAATTTTAATTTAAATAAAATTACAATTTAAACTATTTTAAATTTTCCACAGGATATTCAACCACACTTGATTTTTTTTTCTTTCATCCCTTTTTTGTGTTATATTTCTAAGCAAATCCTGGTGGCTGTTACATAGGTTTTAATTTACAAAACTGCTTTGAACAGTTCTGAAATTGATTTGGAAATTAATTTTGACTTATTTTAAAACTCGAAGAAGAAGCTAGAGATATAATTGAGAAACATGGTTATAAGCATTCTTCACTATTAAAAGATTAATTTATACTAGTTTTCTATTAAAAGTATTTTATTTATCACCTCACTAAATCTCACACCCATTTGAATTACGATGATTGTATGCATGTTGTTTCGCGGCGGGTGGGGCCTCTTTACACACAAGATTCAAAAGTAAAAATTAAATTAAGCTAAATTAAGTTAAATTAAACTCCACTCACCCTTCCCTTTCTGCAAATTATAAGTTTTATAATTAATAAAAATATTGCCTTAATACTAAAATCCCACTAAGAAGGACTCACTATATGACAATTGTAAAAGCAACTTTTGTAGGAAAAAGATAAACCTCTTAGTTGGAATCATGGACAGATTGCTTGTTATAAATGGAGTTGCAAAATATGAAAAATATTGTAAGAAGTTGAAAAAAAAAATCTATAATTGTTTAGGAAACTAGTATTATTTTTAAGAAGATAATTATTAATTTATTAGTATTGAGAACAAAATCTTGTTCTTACCAAGCTTAAGTAGATTTAAAGTGTTAATTTGGTTAGTATGTGTTAGATAAAATTAATTTATAATATATGAATGAAATATAAATTTTATTTTATAAATCGATTTTATTAGATTTAAAATTCACCGCTTAATATCGTGTGAAGAAGAATAGAAGCCATAAGCTAACTCATACATGGTATAGAAGCATATAATGAGTAATATTTTAAAAATTCAACTTTTGTTGGAAACTTTTTGAGTTTTGATATTCAACTAATTTAACTCATGCTAAAATCGTGATGGAATTATAGTTAAAACTAAATAATATTTTTAATCTGAAACATAGTTTATGATCCAAACAGTTTAATTATAATAATAATTCAGAATTGAGGTAGTAATAAATAAAAAGGTAAGGCCAACCGATACTTAGGTCCGTATAGGTTTATCTTATATAATTTGTCGCTTTTGTGGGTGTCACTGTCTATATAAATTTAGTTTTTTTTTATTTTTTTTTTATTTTTCAGCGTCTTATATTAAAAATCACCATTTTTTATCCATATATATTATTGTGTTTTATCTAAAATTATTGAAAATTAATTATACTAAAAGATTAATAATTTCATAAACTAGCTTATCATGAATTTTCAGAGTTTTTGTTATTATAAATTTGTTAAATATTTTTTAAAAAATTTGTAAAACATTTTCATAAAAATTGTTAAAATTTTATAATTAAAAATATTCAAATACAGAGATATATTACGATTTATTTTTGCATGATAACTGTTCAATTTATAATTTAAACTTATGTCATATTTATAATCAAATTACATAATTATGTTCTTGAAGATTGTATATAGTCTAAAAATATAGTTAAATATATATTAGAATTTCACTTCATTAAATTGTTTTCTTATATGGAGGTAGGCTTAAATTTATTTTCTAAAATAAATTAAATTATAGTAAAAAATTATTAATTAAAAAATTTATTAATTAAATTTAATCATATAATATTATATGTAAATGCAATAAGTAATATTATTTTTTTGCTTTAGTTTTTTTAATCCAGAATTCAAAAAATAAAATGTTCAATTTAAAAAGAAAAAAAAATAAATTCATGAAATTGAAAGAAAATTCGGTTTGATTTTTTGAATTGGTATTCGAAAATGCTTTTATCAGCTAGATTTGAACACTCATAATTTGAACCATCATACTTGTAATAAGTACATGTTTATATTATTTTTCTTATATTTTTTATTTAGTCGCACTAAATAAGAAACTTTTAATTTTTAAGTTTTTTTTTAAGTGTTTAACATATTTTTACTTACAGTGAATCTCTATATTTTAGATGGGAATGAGTTGTCATCTTTAGAGCTATTAAAACACGGGTCACAACTCGTGAACCAATCCGGTTCACCATAGATACGAGTGGATTGGGTTTGAAAAAATTATCTTTTTAGGGTGTTGCTCCCTCCACCTCCCTAGGTGCGTCTTGCACCTCCCCATTATTTTAATTTATTTCAAAAATATTTTATATCTCCTCACTATTTTCTTTTATTTCAAAAATACCCTACACCTCCCCACTATCTTTAACAATCTTTCTTTTTCTCTCTCTACATTAATGGAGCATTTACATGGCTCGTTAATGAAACATTTACATTACTCAAATTTGAACTTGTAATATATTTTTTTAAATAAGTTTGATTCAATCTTATTTACACTATTGAATATATTTTTTTCATTTCAAATTACTTAATAAATGGTAAAATTTTGTTCTAAATTTCTAGAAAAATGTTTATATATATGTGTGTTTTTTTTTTACATATAATATCTAGGGATGGCAACGGGTCGGGTTCGGGTCGGATAGTGTGATACCAGAACCCGATCCGCCGGATAAAACTGTACCCGAAACCCGACCCGCTACCCGCCGGGTATCCGCCTAAAAAAATCCGCGGATATCCGCAAATATTTAAAAAAATATATTTTTATAAATTATTAAAATAAAATTTAAATAGAATTACAAAAAAATATATAAATTATAATATAAATTAAATTAAATATAAATTAAAATTTAATTTTTGTTTGGGTTGAATTGGTTCGATGGTCAGTCGTCCTTATTTGCTTTGTTCTCTTTTGATCTTCAATACTTCTTGAGAATGTCATCCACTCCGATGGGTTGTTGACGTGCAAAAGACACTCCGACACTGAAGATATAAAAAGGTCTAAATTTTATTAGGATAGAAGAGGAAGATTGTACTTAGATATCACTTATATATTTAAGGTCTAAATTTTATTAGGATAGAAGAAGAAGATTGTACTTAGATATCACTTATATATTTATAGAGCGTATCACAGGCAAGCCCATTGATTAACTATTAGTGCACTATATTTTTAGGCAATCAAATCCAATAATAAATAATTAATATCGTATAATAAATAATTAATATCGTATATTTTGCAAAAAGAGTAACACAATCTGACTTATTAATTAGTGCGGTATATTTTTAGGCAATCAAATCCAATAATCAATAATCAATACCGTATATTTTGTAAAATATATCGTATTAACCATTAGTGCATTAAAAATCCAATAATAAATAATTAATATCGTATAATAAATAATTAATACCGTATATTTTGCAAAAAGAGTAAAACGATCTGACTTATTAATTAGTGCAGTATATTTTTAGGCAATCAAACCCAATAATCAATAATCAATATCGTATATTTTGTTAAGAGTAAGACAATCTAACCTATTAATACCTGTTAATTGTCAATAAATAACAATTAATTTCGATCGGTATATTTCATATAGTACAATTTTAATTAAATTTAACCTTATAAAATATAAATTAATGTTAATTTTAATTATATTTAACTTAATAAAATAAAAATTAAATTTTTATTTTTATTTTTTGCGGGTAGCGGATATCCGCGGGTACGGATAGTATAATACCAGCACTCGACCCGTTTATAAGCGGGTATTAAAGCATCCGCTATCCGCGGGTTTCGGGTAGTAAATATCCGCGAGTATCAACTATCCGTCGCGGATTTTATCCGCAGATATTCGCGGGCACGAATTTTTTTTCCATCCCTAATAATATCTATAATTTTTAACATTATATTATGTTTTAACTCATCGACATGTTTGACTCAAATAACTTGAATAAAATATTTAATTTATTAGATAAATAATATAAAAATATTATTAAATACTTAAAATATAAAAAAAAGTTATTTGTTAAAGATTTAAAATTTATTTAGTTCTTTCGTCATTATAAAGTTAGTATATAATAATAATAATAATAATAATATATCATTATTTACTATTAATTTTATTATGTTTATTATTTTGTATTTGCATCTAACTTTTAATTTTATAAAAATGAAAATGGTAGAAGTACTAATATTGAAGTTTCCTCTGAATTTTATATTTTGTAATATATCACAAATTCAAATTTGAACCATGTGAATGCTCCATTAATGTAGAGAGAGAAAGGGAAATATTGTTGAGGATAGTGGAGAGGTATAAGGTATTTTGGAATAAAAGAAAATAGTGGAGATGTCTAGAATATTTTTGAAATAAATGAAAATAATGGGGAGGTGAAGGAGCACTTGGGGAGGTGGAGGGAGCAACACCCATATTTTTATTATGTGGGTCAAATTTTAATGGGCGATACTCCCTCCACCTCCCCATATGCTCCCTCCACCTCCCAATTTCTTCTTTTACCCTTCATTATATTTTTCTATTCCTATTTTATCCTTTTAATAAAAGTTCATTTTAGGTTAAAATTAATTTTTACCTGCTCTATCACATAACCTATTATACATTGTCTTTAACTCTTTTCCGTTTATGTTTTCATTCGTGCTTCGTGGTAGAATTCTTTTTCTTCTCTTTAACATCAGAGTGTGGTAAGTAAGAAAAGATCAATCATCTCTGCACTTGGAGGTAGAAGTTTAATCATCGCTGCACTTGTAGAAGTTTAATCATCTCTACAGGCAAAAAAGGTGTGTGAATAACCCTAACCCTAATAATGTCTAAACCTCCCTTAAACGGATATGAGCATCCGTCAACGGATGTCGACATCCGTTTCAGGGCCAAACGGATGTGCGAGATCCGTTTACGCCTGGACGTCTTCTTCCTCCTACACACAGAAACCTCAACAGGAAAAAACAAAAACAGAGCAATAGACACAGAGCAGAAATCAACACAATCTTAAACACTATATTTATACATTTACAAAAAACGAAGTAGAAATCAACACAACCTTATATCATGCGCAAGAAACGAAAGAAACTAATCTCTCGTAAACCAAGAGGCAGAAACAAAACGAAGCAACAACCACCGCGTTGCAACACCGCAGACACCCGCCGCACCGCCGCACCACCGCACACACCAAAAGCTAAAAGCACCACGCACAAAGGAAGAGAGGACTGGGAGAGTTGGAAAGAAAGAAGAAAAAGGGGCGACAGAAGAAAAGCTTTAAATAAAAACCTGAGCGATAGATCATGCTTTCAGGCATAGATACACATAGATTGACAACTCATCACCTTGGACACAACTTTTGGTGTTTCCTCTTCAGTAGAAGAAGATTTATTTTTTCATTCATCAGCAAAACCATAAGAACAAAATAGAGAGGGTACTTCTCAAGGTTGCTGCAATGAAGGGTGGTGCTAAGAGAAAGGTCACGGCGTATGCTCTGCCGAGGTGGTGGAGCCTTCTGGTGCTGCGGTTTCGGGAGGTGGAGAGGGTGGAAGTGACAAAGTTCAAAGCTTTGAGGAAGGGTTCCCAGTTGCGGAACGGTGAGGATGAGGAACCCCAGGTGGAAGATTCTGAAGGGGAGGGTGAGGAAGGAGAAGGGGAGGGGGAAGAAGAGTATGGTGCGAAGGGAGATGAAGAAGAGGAAAATGTTGGTGGTGCTTTTCCAGGGGCTCAAGGTGTTGTTCTTGCTGAGAAGTTGAAGCTATATGTCGTAAGAGGGTGTGCAAGGTAAAAAGTTTTAGAAAATGAAACTTGGAGCGTGGGGTGAGAATCCGATAAGGGGGAGCGTGGGTGAGAATCCGAGAAGGGGAGGTGGGGCTGCTATGGAAGTCTGTGAAAGTCTGACTGAAGTAGAAAGTAAAAAAGTTAAGATTACTTATAGGGTTAAAAGAGTAAAAGAACAAAAAGTAAGAAAGGTTATTGTTGTAATTAAAGAAAAGTTAAAAAAATTTGGGGAGATGGAGGACGAAAATGGAGAGGTGGAAGGAGCAACGCCTAATTTTAATCCGACTCATTTAACTGTGGCTCATGCGGGTTGAATCTGTGGTGGGCCAGATTAGCCCATTAACCCACCTACCTAATTTTATTTTATTAAAATTTAATTTTAATTTTATAAAAAAATATTTATTATTATTTTTTTTGCTTGAAAAAGTTATTTAAGTTTCTTATTTTCATAATTAATTAAACATCCTTATTTAGAGTGAAATTTGTTTATATTTGAATGATAGAAAGTTTGCAACATTTTTTATTTAAAAAAATTGTTATTAAGTTAGTTAGTGAGCCAACCTGTGATGGATCAAACCGAATTCAAATTTTTCTGTCTGACTAATAAATGAACGGGATTAGGTTGAATCACTAAGTTACCCTCATCTTGATATTCTTTTTCAATTTTTTATATGTTGTTTCATATAGTTATACAAACCAGCTAGCCAAAATACTTCCCCAGTTTGTCCCAACCTTTTTTGATAGATTAATATCACCTTTCCCTCTGTTTCGTTAATAACAAGGTTAAAAAAGAAAAGATGTCATGGCTAAAAGGGAAGGTATTATTTTTCATCAAATATTATATTATGAAAAGAAAGTAAGTTTTAATGTTATTTAATAAATACAAACAGACTTATTGTTCCTATTTTAGTACAATTTTATCTTGAAAAATATTTCAATAACTATATATAAGAAATAGAACTGATAAATTATCATAGGACAAAATTGAATTTATCCAAAATATAACTGAACCATGATAAAAATAAATAAATAAAAAATACGTGAAATCTTTCAATTTGAATTTGGGTTCATTTAACCTGATGCGAGTGTTGGGTATGAAACAAATTTAAGAATTGGGCAATAAAATTTTGCAGGTTTCTATGATTATGAAAATGAAAATTAGCATGTATAAGGGAAAAGAAAATGCATAATATTTTGATTAGTTCATGAGTTTTAGGAAAGTGAAGATGAAGAATTATAGTGGAAGGGGGAATATTTGCAAAAGAGATCCAGATTTGGTAGCAAAGTATAGATAATGATAGATTGATAGGTACAGAGAGGGTTATCTTCCAAATTAATGGATCTTTTTGGTGGAAGGGACTTTCACAAATAAAATAATATGGTGCCATGATTGATGGAGGATCACAAAGGGTGTTCATACAAACACACATAGCACAAAGACAAAATATATATAATCCCTATATATTATTTTATAAATTCAAAATAATATTTATTATTAATAAAAGATTATAGATAATTTGTCAATCAAATGTATCTCCAATTTTAGTTACTTAATTTATAGTTTTAAATTAATTTTTATTGTATTGACTAATTTAGATATTGAATGTATTATTATATATTCTCTTTTAGTGTATATATAAAATTTTATTTCATAATACATTTAAAGTAAAGTCATAAGTAATTTAATTTGACTTGATATAATTTTTTTAAAAAGGATAAATTTATTATCTAAAATATTTTTACATTAATTCTTCAGTTTTCTCTTTCAACTGTAGAGTTATTATCTTCATAAGTTCCTATGTTTGTTTATGTATATATAAAATATACAATCATCACATAAAAAAAATAAACGAAACACACAAATATAAGTATAAATTAATTTTTCGCAAGAACAAACTCATAATATCTTCTCATAAAAAATTGTCAAATTAAAACTTTGAAATAAAATAAAATTAGTTTAGTAAAGTTGATGCTTGTACTCCAAGACCATCAATCCTTAACTTAGTTTTTCTACCTTTTGTCATTAGCATCACTCAATTACTCATTCAACTAACATTTTCCATAAAATAAAAATAAATAAAAAAATCAATCCAAATACTTAATGATTCACATTCTTTGAAATAAAGTATTCAACCAACTCATTCAATTCTTAATTCAAATGGTTTAAACAACAATTTATTCCGTATATAAGCCAGTCCAAAAATGTAACAGTTCAAATCCATCAAACCAAAATTCAGATATTAGCCTTTATGGTTCAAACAAATATCATCTCAAAGTAGTTCAAACAACATGGTGGATCTAAAATTTACTTCAAGAAGATTGGTGTATTGAATGAATTTGTGAAATTCTATACCTATCATATTTGCTTCCAAATCTTCTAGTGATATTCCAACACTCAGAGCCAATGTCCACAACCAAACCATGACAGAGTCAACCCCATTAGCTCCTTAAGTATAATCCTCTTTCATATCATATTGTTTGTCATGTAGAGTCTCCTTCGACTCACACCATATAGATATTATACTATATGTAAGTTTAATACTAATTGAGTTAGGATAATCTCACTCACCCCAAAGTCCTCTTCAATATACTTTCGCGTAAAAATAACTACTAGAATTCAACTACACATCATTACTTCAAACAAAATTCTAAAATTAATCATTTACAAAAAGTTCAAATACAAAAATGTGGTCTAACATAAGATCCCCAAACAATAAAACACTTATATAGACTTTAATTATCATTTATTCAAAAATATTACATTCACTATTATCAATCAACTCCAAATCACATTGACAACACATCAATTTTTCCTTTACTCTATATTTCCACAACAAATTTTCTCATAAAAATTCAAATTCTATAGGTCAGTATATGTAACATCCCAAAATATATAGCAATGTATATAGGTAGAATGCATCGATTATAATAATAGAAAGCAGTTAAGAGTAGTAGATGACAATATATATATAAGTTACAGTCATCCAAAATAGAGAGGAAATTAAAACGAAATAAAACCTTATAAGTTCTAAAGTTCTCCAAAATACAAGGCTATTGAACTTTAAAGAGACCTAAAAAGTTTTCCAAAAGTGTCAAACTATATAAAGTAAAAGCTAGGAGTTTTACAAAATAACAAGCTAATCAACTAAGAGCTAGTAGAAGGCTTAAGTACTAGGGGTTGGGTCTTCTTCAACCTCCAAAGCTTGCTCCAATGGTACATCATCACCTACTGCTCACATCCAAAGGATTGGATGATCATCGCAAGGAGGAAGGCAAACACATACAACGCAAGGGTGAGCTAGGTCTCAAATAAACATATAATTTAATCCAATTCAATCTAATATTTCCAAGAACCTCCACACCCACATAAACTTGCAAATCCTCATAAACATGGACATTAATTTCATATAACACATCAAAATAATCATCCTATCATATTAAGACCTCTAGACTCGTCTGGACTAAGAATGTATATAGAGCTGGGGCGGGTTGTGCACTTGTGGTGGCCTCTACTGCTTTGCAAAGTCATTGCCGAGGGGTTTCACCCGACCACACACAAGGCTGGTCCTTTATCGCGGAATAGACCTCCAGTGATAGCGCCTACCCTAGGACCTCCCACTACTCTCACCACACGCGTCAATCCTCTCTAAGTGAGAATGAAAGACCGTTAGAGTGTTAGGGATAACCCCCCATAGTGGAAGTCTCTTACATACATTCAATACACTAACTGATCTCACCGAGAGATCTTAATTTCATATTCAATCCAATCACTTTAAATCACATGATATTCCTCTTGAATCAATAATGTACCTCATAAACCACTTTGATTCATCAAACATAAGATTTCATAGTCATTCAAGTGCATTCTTACTATATTGTCTCATACCAAACCCATACACCATCATACAACATCAATCATGTCATAAAAAAACACTCATACATTACATACTTTCACAAAACCATCACTTATTAACACAAATATCTTTAGGACGTTTAATTATCAATACTTAAGTAATTCAAACAGCTTGGAGACCCTCACAAATGGCTCCGGAAGGGTCAAAAACCCCCAGAACGACCTAAAGAGCGTCCCAAATGGACATCCAGAACCCCACAAACTATCAAAACCAAAAGCAACAACAGAAAAGGGCGCCCGGGCACCACAATTAAGCTGAAACAGCGCGTTGAAGGGCGCCCAGCGCCCCTCAGGGGCGCCCAGGCGTGGATTCTGCAGATTTTCTGTAGATTTTGCAGAACTCACCCACTCTCATTTCGTTTTAGGCCTTTTGGTGGATTTCTAGCACTCCTAACTTGATCTATATGATGAATCAAACTTTCCTAACTGGTTCTAAACATTCCTAACCCCATTCTTTAGTGTTTGTGCATCAATTCATACTCAAAATCTTAGTTTTCAACAACCTAAGGACTCAAATCTAGATTTACCAATTAGAAGATGTTTTTAGCCCTTTAGACACCTCTAACAAGTCAGATTTGACTCAACTAAGTCATCCCAATAGCTTAACTCAACCCCTAACCCCTAAATCTCAAAATCACTCTCTCACTTCCTCTAGAATGGCTTAACATTGACTCTAAAAACACTTGACTACCTATCTAACAGTACTACAACAGAATTTCCATCCAAACAGTTCCAACATATACAATTTCAGCATTCTAATTCATTCCAAACAGTTCATAGTCATCAATCACCAATTTCACATACACACACACTTCCATACTTGCATTTCAAGTCAATAGAACCAATTTCATGCCTCCAACCACATAACACTTCAAAATTATCATGCATTCACATCACACAACTAAAATGAAAAGAAGAACTAGCTCCCCTTACCTCTAGTGTGGACGACCAACTCAAGAAAGAACCCTAGACCACTTGCTTTGAACCCCAAAGTGTGAGAATCACCTATAAATCATCAATTGATGATGGAAAACGAGTCTTAGAACCAAATTTAAACTAGATTATGGAAGAAAACAAAATGGGTTGCATGCAACAAGAAATCACATGCTTAAAACCCTAGGGCAAATGAGAAAAAGGGGCTTTCTTACCGGTTGGAGGAAACGGAAAATCAATCGGTGGAAATGCTCCTCTTGAAGTCCTAAAGGCTTAGGTAGCTTCAATTCGAGAAACCAACGGTTAGATTTTGAGTTGGAATGGATGGAAAGCATGGCACGAGAGTAAGAAGAAGAAGAAACTGTGTTGGTTTTGGTGAAATTATTGTGGCAGAGAAATAAAAAGAGTGGTTGAACTTTGTAAGGAAATGTTTTAATACAAGTTTATTTTAAAACTTTGCCTAATGCTTGGCTGCCACGTGTGCACCACCTTAGTGATATTTTCTCAAACCTTACAGTATAAATTTCAAACCTTTCTTTACCAAAATTTCATCCCAAAATCCCACCCTCTCAATACCATGTCTAATTTACATTGATTGGTTACTCATAGTTGATAAAATACAATCTCCTACTGAAAATCAGGGAGACTAATAAATTTAGACGTGTATTTACCATTCAACACCTCAAAAAATAAACACTTTGGTACATTTAAAATTTTAACAGTGCATGAAACTCAAATATACATTTCTCATGCTTTTCTCCTAAATTTTCCATTTTCGACAAACAACATTAATACTAAAAAAAAAAAAAACTTTAAAAGTTAGCTTTTGTTACCTTTTAGGATTTTGTCTAGCACCATTCTCTTCCTCTAAACAACTTTACACTCAAAATCACCCCTACAAAGCAAAAGATTCCAATCATCATTCAAGGCACAACTTTAGCATCTCTTTTAAACGATATTTCATGGAGAAAGAAAGAAGACCACATGCAATGAAAAGACAATTGTATGCAAAGAGAAATGAACTTGATTGCCTCTTACCGAAAAGGACAAAAATCAAAATTACCTAGAAAAGATTGATCGAGGGCTTTCGTAGAATTCCTCATGCAAACCACTCTTCTAGAATTGATTGTTCAAAATGACAAAAATTGGATCTTGATTTAGAAGAGAATATAATGTATCTAAAAGAGGATTAGGTTTTATAAAGAAGAAAAAGAAAATTTTTATGAGAAGGGTTAATTGGGATTCTCATATCCTCTATCACTAGAAAAAAAGTTTATCTTCAAAAATTGACATACAATGAGAAAGATCAAACAAGGTTCTTTTATTTTACTAATTATAAAATATAAATATTGATATCTAAAATAGTTTTTATTATTAAAAAAATCTATATTTTAAATCAATTATATAAAGGATTGCGATACATGGAAATGGTGGATGAAATGCAAAAACATCTTTAAATGGTTAAAACATTAGTGTGATAAACAAGACTCTCTTTTATCATTAATTGAAGACTTTTCTATATAAAATTGTAAAACGTATAAGTTTTTTTTTTTCAATTTTTTGCATTTATTTCACCTGTCAAAACTTGAAAAAATGAAGAACAATAAAATATCGTATCAATTGAAAATGATTTTAGATATCACTTATAGAGAAAACTTAACCATGGACTAAAAACAGTTTAGTCAATTGTAAAAATTAGTCAATCAAACTTGTAACGATTAAACTTATATGTAAAACTTGCATCCATGGAAAAGTTGATAAAAAAACAAACTGGCTACTAATCAATGCCAATGGATTATTTTTTCCTGCAGAAAAATAAATATAATGAATAATTTAATGGGTGGGTTGATTTATGAGTCACAGTCCATTTGATGATTCTACAAGATGTTAAATATATGTAATTATTTTATTTAACATAAATTAACTAATTTAGAAAAGTGCCAAACTTCTCTTACATCATTTTAGAGCAGTTAATTAATCTTGTTAGATTCTTGTTCCAAGTTCCACCACCTTTTATTGATCACTAAATTATGATAATCCTGATTATTGTTGAAAAGACATCCACCACCAATAGTCACAAATGGAAAATGCACACGCGTGCTTAAAAGAAAAAGCATTGTAGTGGGTTTTCTCTGATACACAATAAATTTCTACTAATCAAACAATTATAATATGTCTTTCTTTAGCATTATTCATTATGTTGTTCTCCTATGCATAGCCTTTTCGGATGGATACTTGTTACTTCCTTTGTTTATTTTGTTTCATACATGTTTAATATATCTTTTGTGGTATGTTAAATAATATATATTCTTTTTGCTATTAACGCAAATATTTAAATTGAGAATGTTTATTGAAAGTACTAGGAAAAAATAATAAGTCATTGGGCCTAAGTGGAAGCAGCCCAACCCATGAGACTAAAGGCACATGGCTTTAGGAATGAATTTTCTAAAAGTCAGATTTTCATTTGTTACTTTTCCTTTCTCTCTCTAGAAACATAAGAAACCCCAAATATTCTACCTTCTCTCTAACCATGTTCCACCTTCTCTCTAAAATATCTCTTCACTGAACCGTTTAATTTTTGGTTTGAAGGTGCCTAAGCGTTCGTGGTGTCAAGGGCTATACTTTGAACCGATTAGTTTCTCTGTTTCGTACCGATCCTGTGAACGTGTCGCCGTACTAGGGGTACTGTTAGGGCGTCTTCAATCAACTTACTGTTGATATTTCCAGGTAAGGGGAGCTAGTTACTTTTCTTTAAATTTATTACTTGAATTTGATTTTGAAAATGTATGCATGTTGTATTTTGTACTGTTGTACTGTTTTGGACTTTATTTTGGATGGTTTTTTGAGAAAGATTGGGTCTCTTGAATGATGTGAGCTAGGAAAAAAGTAGGTGCTGCAATGTGGATATATGTGTAAGGGGAACTAGTTATTTTGGTGGCTTCTGCTCTAAAATATATATGCATGTTAATTTATAAACTGATGCACTGTTGGGACTGGAATCGTGTGGTGTGACTTCAAATGAAAATAGGAAAGGAAGGAATGGGTAGTGAGTGAAACAGTGGGGTTGATGGGTTGGGTTTCATAATGGAAGTGAACAAAATGGTAGTAGTGGGATTATTTGGGTTTTAGGTTCATATGTTACGTAACTGTGAGTGAGGAGAGAAATAAGGAAATTCTAGCATGGAAAAATATGGTGGGACCGTGAGTTTAAAGTGAATGAGAGAAGAGTTGTCTTGGAAAGTCAAAAGGAGAAAAGAGAAGAGTGTGGTGTGAAGGGGTGGTACTACAATGTAAGTTTTGGGTGGAGAGTAGGGATGACAAAAAAACTCGTGCCCGCGGGTACCCGCGGATTAAACCCGTTGTGGATAGTTGGTACCCGCGGGTACCTATTACCCGCGGGTACCTATTACCCGCAGGTAGCGGGTAGCAGGTTTTTTAATACCCGCTTCTTATCGGGTCGGGTTCAGGTTTTGTATTATCCGTACCCGCGGGTACCCGTTACCCGCTTAGAAGTTGAAGTTACACCTTTATCCTTAGTTTCCTCTACATAAATCCCCTTTTTCTCTCTCTATTCTCTTAGTTCCTCCCACCATTCTCTTTTTATTTTACTTTTCTCATTAACTTCCCTTCCACCTACCACATTTTCTCTTTCCTCCCTTTCATTAAATGTTGCTGCCCACACTAAAAATACATCTTATTATTTTTTATTTTATTATTTTCTCTTTAACTCCTAGACTCATTCTAAGTATCTTTAACTTAAAATCTAAAACATTCCAATTTTTTTTTTCAATTTAATTTGGATTTTTTCATTTAAAAACTTATAAAATATTTTTTTTTAAATATTCGTGGGTTGAAACGGGTATCCAGCGGGTACCCGCAGGTTGAAAAAAACTCGCGAGTTTTATGAAAGCAGGTATCTGGCGGGTAGTGAGGCGGGTAGCGGGTACAATTTTACCCAGCGGGTCGGGTTGCGGGTAGGCATTATCCGTGCCCGACCCGACCCGTTGTCATCCCTAGTGGAGAGAGTGAATAGAAAACAAAATAAAGGTGGTTTGAGAGTGAGGTGGGACCGTGAGCATTAAATGAAAAGAGAGAGATGATTGAAATGAAAATGGGATTGGAAGAGGGTATGAGCGTAAGTTTTGAAGTGGGGTTGTGTTTCCAATGGTAGTGTTAATGAGTGAATGGGAAGAAGAAAGAGAATGCATGTTAAAGGTATATGTGTGTAGGTTATATAAAGAATGGAGAGAGAATATGAATTGTAAGTTTTTGGTTTAGTGAAAAAGAAAAGAAAGAGAAAATAATGAGTAAGTGTGTGACCTGAAATAGGTGAGAGAGAAGTAAAATGATGTGTAGCTTTTGGTGGAATGAAAAAGTAAATAAGGAAGAGAATGGTGAAGAGGTGTGTACGTAAAAGAAAAAGAAAAGAGAGAGAAAATGAGAGTTAAGTGGGAAATGGTGGGGACCACCTTGGAAGTGAGAGAAAAGGAAATTTAATGATATTGGGGTCCACGTGAAATGATATATATAGAAGGGGGGTGTGTTTAATGTGAAGTGGGGTGTATTGGGAAAATGTGTTTTCTTTGATGTTGGAAAAATTTAGTCATTTACTAAGAGTGTTTTTATTTAAAACAAAATTAAAATAATTAGATCTTGTGGATCCTGTAGCTAGTTTAGAATTTTTGTTACTTGTTTCCGTTTAGTAAAATTATATGACTTGATCTTTAAAGCTCAAATGTGTAATCTGATCATGGTTCAAAGGTATATGACTTGAGAAAGAATGAAATAGGATTTCAAGGTTATTGGTGGTGGTTTAATTGTAAAAATCTCTCGGTGAGATTCTTAGTGTTTTAGAATGAAAGTAGGAGCTCAGTCTTGGGGGTCTTCCTGACGCTCCAATGGTCTTTCTTCTCATGTAGAGAAGGCTGACCATGTGGTAAGGAGTAGCAGGAGGTCTTAGTCTTGGAGGCTTCCATCATGCTCCAGGACGCAGAACAGACTAACCTCGTGACTGTGGCAGGGCGGGGGAGCCCAAGGCGGGGGAGCCTAAGTATCACAAGCCACCACGGGTGCATGACCCGCCATAGCTCGACTATCATTCTAAAGTCCGGACGAGTCAAGTCTAGAAGATAACATGTTAGGATCTGTGTTGTATATATTGCCTTGCTTGTATATACTTTACTTGGGTTGAATCTAGTATGTTCATGTTGGTATAATTGCATGCTTTTTATATAATTAGCTCACCCTTGCTTGCTTGTGTTTGTGCCATGTTTGCGTTGTTTTCTTTTGCGATGATCATCCACTTGGATGGGAGCATATGGCGAGGAGGCTAGTTTGGAAACAACTCTTGATGGTGATTGCAGTGCTGCAGTCTCGTCCACCAGGCTTCACTTGATTAGCCTTTTATTTTGAAGAACTTATCACGTTCTAAGTTTTAATTCCTTGTATTTTCCAGGGAGGAACTTTAGTACTCCATTTCCAAATTCTAAGTATTGTTCTAAGGATGACTGTAATCCTTTAATTAACTATCATTCTACTCTTAACTGCTTTCTAGTATTATTCATGATGACGTCTTAATTATGTATGCCCTTTCTATATAATTGGGATGTCACATTTATTATAAGTAGTATGAAATATTTAAAAATTAAATAAGTATAATTAAAATTTCAGTGATTAATTAGTAATATTGTAAAACTTTTCCATAATTTTAATTCAAAAATAGAAAAAAAAGTTTAACTAATAAAAAAGTTAGTAAGAAATTAGTTGTTTTATTTTATGCATAAAGTGATTTTTGAATGATTACAAGAATTTTTTAATTATCGAGTTATAAATTTGTTCTAAACTTATATTTATTAACGAAATTTTAAACAAAAATTCAATAACAAAATTGTTGGAAAAATAAGTCAATAAGATCCTTCAACAAAGTAAAATTTATATTATCAATAGATATTTTCATTGATAACTTATCATTATAATTATTAATTGTATTTTTTGTTAGTAAATCAGTTGAAAATTTAGACGACAAATTTCTCACCTAATCTGATAAAGTTTCTTGTATATTATGGAGAGATAAATGAAAAGAAGAAAAAAATGAAGAGAAAAACAATGAGATGGAAGAGGAAGACGATGAGATGTATATTGTTAACGCTGAATATATTTTTAAAAGAATACAAAAATTCAAGTGTAAAAGAATATACATAAATATAAGTTAAACATAAACCTAAATATAAAAATAAAATTGCTAATTAAGCATGTATTCTTTAATCTTTAAAAACAAATCATACCAAATATAATATAAATCTAATAATTTAATTGAAATTAAATTCAAATTCATTCTTTTATAAAAAATCATTTTAAATTTTGATAAATTAAACATAAAAACAAATAGATTAACTTTCAAATTTAAATCCATATTTTCTAAAACAAAATAGTTTGAATATTTATAAATCAATTTAATGCCAATTTTTGAGTCCCAAATCATTTAAAATTAATATACATTCCATAAAAATACATTTTAGAACGAAATTTAGTTTGAGTTGTTCATATTTTATACATATACAGTTAATTAATAATTTAAAAATAAACTAGTTTTCATATTTTATAATATTATATATAAAATTATGTATAATTGAAGGTATCATAAAATGAGTCAACTTAACTTACATGTGTTGACTTATCATAAGTTGTGTTAAAAATGAATAAGTTTAATCTTACTCATTTTTTGTGAGACAAAAATGTTGTAATCCAACTCAATCCACTGTAGATTGGTGGTTAGTAAATGGGTTAACTCACTTAAGGATGTTGTGTTATTCTGATTTATTTTACATATTTATTATAATACAATCAAAGTAAATTGATTAGTTTTTTTTTTCTTAAATACTACTCTAGCTCATATAAGGTTAATAAGTTCTTAATTTTCATCCATATGGTCATTTTTTATAAATGTGTTTAAATAGTTAATGCACATGAATAATGTATTTCAAATATCGGTTTATTGATTTTATTATTATTTTTATTTTATATTTTAAAATATTGTGCACATGTTAAGTCAGAATTATGCCACATTTCACAATTAGTGACACATGTTAGTTCGTGATTGTGTCATTGTCTTTTTTTCAATTCAGTTTCTATATTTATTAGTTTGATTCAATTCAGTCTTAATTTTCTTTAAAAGAAAATGGAACAATTTTATCTTTATCTAAATTGAGATTAAATTTAATTTTTAGATAAATGTTATATTGATATTTTTATTAAATTGAAATTTTTATTAAATATTTATGGATTTTAATTATAAATTATTAGATTTAATTATAAATTGAATGTAATTCTTATATTCAAATATTAAATAGAATACTATTACAATATAATTATTAAATATTTTAGATTTAAATTTTAATTAGAATGTAATTATTATATTTATGTTTGATTTTTATTTTATGTAAAAAATACGATGGATTCAAAAATAATCCAGAAATATTTATAATAAATCTAATAATTTGTAATTGAATTTAAGAAACATTTAATAAAAATATTAACTTTAATATAGATATTAGTATAAAATTTATATACAAATTAAATTTGGAGAAGCATAAAATTATTTCATTTAAAAAAAATGTGACTGAATTAAATGAAAATAACAAATATAGAAACTGAATTGAACAAAAAGACAATATTTTAAAATTGAAAAAATTAATAAATAAGATTTAAAATATTTTAAACAAAACTATGGATTGACACATGACATACATTGTTCACATGTTATTAACTATTTAAACGTTATTATCAAAACGGATCAAATTGACCAAAATTGACTAAAATTGAAACTTTATTGAACATAAAAAAAAGGACTTCATTGAACATATGCGAGGAAAATAGAAACTAAAGTAGTATTCAAGTCCTTTTTTCACAATTATTCACCTATTTCACCAAACATTATTATAAAAATAGTAGTTAAAAACTAAAATATCAACTTACATAACTTGACAAATAAAATTGAACATCTAAACTATTTGAATATTATTGAACAACATTCTAATATTTAAAAAGATCAAATTATCAACTTATATAATTAAAAGTAGTAAATATTTATAATAAGTACTCATGAGAAAATTATAAAAAAATCTAATAAATAATTGTGGTTGTTGGATTACCGATAAACTCATATCAATCCACTTCAAATCCATTTAACCTAAAGGTTAAATAAGATGAGTTTTGTTTAATCTATGTTTAAAAAAAAAACTTAATCTTTTTCTACCTAAAGGGTTACTTCTTAAGAAGAGTTACTTCGTACAAGCAAATAATATATTATTTAAAAGTTTGTGTTGAATTGTGAGAATTAGGAGATACAAATTACTATATTTTATAGTAAAATAAGTAACAATTAAATGTAAAAATAATATCTATGTTTATTAAATAAGGTAATTTAGTTAGGTTTTATCAATTATAATAATTAGTTTTAAATTGTAATAATTAGTCTTTATTAACTAATTTTTTTTATTTACTTCCCTTTATTTAGTTTAATTATTAATGCTAAATATCAATTATTATAATTGATATTAAATTAGTAGAGTTTATTCCCTTAACTCTTTCTAATTACGTTATCAATTTGTATATTTGTACTACTGTAATTCAATGATAGAATAAATTCATTCAAAATACTTTTATATATGGTATCAGCCTAACACGATCCTCTTCATTTTTTTATCTTCTTCAACATAGGACGTCGCTCCTTTCTTTCTTTTTGCCTCCCATGGCCAACGACAACTCTTCATCTATTAGCAACCCACATGAGCCATCAAAACCCTTCACTTGCATCACCCTCAACAGTGTCACCGTTAAACTCGCTTTTAGTCGCATCAAAGTCAACAAACTCAGTTTCCCCACTAATGCAGTATAGGAGTCAACCAAGGATCAATCCAAGGACTCAACTAAAATTAAGTTTAAAGTGTGTGGTTAGAATCTTGTAATTATTTACTTACTAATTACTAACTAATTAACAGGCAAGGTGGGGAAAAGAAATTAAACAAAGAAATTAAAAAAATAAAGAAAACTAAACTATAATTTGTTTAAAAGAAAAGAAGGAATATGATAAAGAAATAAAACCTGAAACCTAAGCTAAAGTGTAGAACCTATGTATAACATAACATAACCTAAACTAAAATGAGAATTGAATGTAATTAAAACTAACCTACGAATGCTAAAAATGAACAGTGCAAGAGAATTAAAGTAACTGGATATGTAAACTAATGTGAGCTACGAACAGTAAATGAAAAGAATTTATTTATGCACATAACAGAACCAAAATAAAAGCATCATAATAAAGAAAATTGGTTAGAACAAAAACTAGAGTCAAATTCATATAGATTCATTATACAGAGTGTTTGATCATATATCAGGAAGACATCTTGTTAAGATAAGCCCATCATAGGGTCTTAAAGTTCATTTTCAGAACTTAACAGTCAATAATCATCACTCAGTTCATCCAAACCACAATGAATTCAAAGCTAATTAATGTTTCTAATCAATAACAGAGATGGAATTTATTCTAAATGCAATGGAAACATGAAATCTACTCTAAAACATATAAAACTATAACTAATATGAAATGACAGTAACAAAACATGAATTATAATATTTTTTTCTTCATTAGAATTGTCTCCAAACTCGAGAATACCTCTCGTTCATTCATGCTCACTGTGGAGTCATGTAATTTCTAAGGAATTTCAATTATGTGGAGTTATAGAGTCTAAATCATATTTTCAAGACAAAACAATTGACAGAAACAATTTTCATTTGTTGAAATCTTCTCTGACTCGAGAAGACATCTCGGTCATGCAAGCCCACCTCGGGGTCGTTTGATTACAAAAAGGAATTGCAAAAGTGTAGAGTTCCAGAGTTCAACTTATTTTCAATCAAGAACAAGAAACAACACACAAGAACACGAAACACAATCACATAATATGAATAAGAACGAAAACATTGAAGAAAACAAATTCGAAACAACAGAATCATAAAGCACACAAAACAAAGAACACATCAAAGAAAAAAAAAATTATTAACAAGAAAGAACAATTACAATAGAGTGTACCGAACGAAATGCACAATTGGAGCCACCACGGGCTGTCACCACCATGAGTGTTTCGCTCCAAAAGCACAAGAAATGAAAACCCTAGTCTAAAATTGTGAAAATGGTAGCTGAAGGTTTCTGTTCCAGAGTCTATTTACATGGCAGAACACCCTTTTTATAGGGTCTGAAGAAAACGAAAGAAAGAAAAAAGAAAGGGGGAAAAGGGAAGCTTGCTCTTGACGCTTTCTTCACTTCAATCGGACGGCTAACCTTCTTTATCCACATTGATCACCAACCCTCCGATTACTTTTCTTGGTCAGCTCCGGTCAGTGACCCTCACTCGCCAGTCATCTTTGCTTGAACCCTAGGGTATTCTTCTCGGTTTCGCTCTTTCTCTCATCTTACTCTCTTGGCTCGTGGGTGCTACTGCCTCCAAATGAAGTGATGGAGTGAAGACCCCTAGGCAGCAGCAACACTAAAACACTGCGTATCAATAATTGGAGCCCATACGCAGTGCAGCCCAATTGCTTTTCAATTAATCCTAATGGTGGCAGCAGCTTCAGCACGTGCGTTTCTGCAACAGCGACGTTCCAAGGCCCAAGTGCATTTCAGCCCAATTCCAATGGTGGCAGCTGGTAATTTCTTCTTGCAGCAGCAGTAGTGTTCTATTTCCTTTTCATTCAGACCAACAAGGCTCATTGCAGAACGACCCATCATAATTTTGTTAACCAAATTCAGTCCAGTTGACTAGGATTAATCTGCAATTAAAAACAATTAGAGTAAGGACTGATTAGCAATAAAGGCAAGGGCTATTTAGCACATAAAAAAAATTAAAACCAAAACCAAAGAACAAAACATGATTAAATTCCTAATTATTTAAGAACTCTACCAAATATACCTAACAACCTATTTTTAACTAAAATTTTACTAATCTACAAAATTAAAGAAAAATACTAAAACTAGCCTATTTCTAAATAATTAGAAACTAAAATGAACTAAAAATAACTTCTAAACACAGAAAAAGATGAAAATATTAAGAGTTATCAGTCACCAAGCTTATACCCTCAAATTACTTCACCTGGAAACTTCAAGTTGAAGCTCTTCTTGATGACTATGATCTTCTCAAATATCCAGATGGATCCTTTCCTGCGTCGCCGATGACGGTCTCCACCACCGTTGAACCTCCAACTTTGAATCCTGCTTATCAAACCTGGAGTTGACAAGACCGTCTTATATACAATGCTCTCCTCACCACTCTCTCCCCTGAAGTGGCATCCCTGGTGTCTTAAACAACGACATCACATGATATCTGAACTCTTCTCCAGCGCACTTATGCCAAGGCATCTCGCAGCCACCTCAAGTAGTTAAAGGAGCGTCTCCACATGGCCTCCAAAGGTACCCAATCCATCACCACCTACATGCATTCTCTAAAGCAAATTGTAGATCTCCTTGCCTCACTTGGCTTTCCTGTCTTCGTTGAAGACATGACTGACTGTGTCTTACGTAGCCTCGACAACGGTTATAGAGTTGTCATTGACGACGTCAATGCAAGGGACACTGTCATTCTTTTTATGACCTCCTCGAGAAGCTTCTCATTCAAGAACTCTCCCTTGTTGCTGCTCAACAATAGGTTCTTGCTCCCATGACAGCCTTGAATGCACAGGCTCGACCCGACCATTATGATAAAACTCGATCTAGGCAATTTTTTGCATCATCAACTTCACGCCCTGACAATCGCAAACTGTTTCTTGGTTGCTGTCAGTGGTGCAATGTCAAGGGACATGTCCTGTCTCAGTGTCACACCTTCAAGCAGCAACACCCTGGTGTCCCGATGCCTGCTCGTTCCTCTTTTACTAACCCTAGACAGGTTCAGGTTCATACTGCAACTGTTGGCACTTCTCAAAATAGTTTTCTGGTTGACAATGGAGCGACACATCACGTCACTATTGATCTTGCCAATCTAGCGCTTCATCATCTGTACACGGGTCCAGACTCATTGTTTATGGGTAACGGTTTAAGTTTAAACATCACTCATTCTGGAACACTTTTACTAAATGATTTATCCCTCTCCCACACTTTGTGTGTTTCTTCCATGCAACAAAAAATCATTTATGTCTCTCAACTCACCAAACAAACTAACTCTGTTGTTGTTTTCTTGCCAAACTCTTTTTATGTTAAGAACTTGCAGACAGGGCAAACAACCCATAATGACTCATGTGTGGATGGACTCAATCTCTGGCCAGCCAAATCTCCATCAGTCCACTCTGTCCAAACAGACTCCTCTGCTTCATGGCACCATAGACTTGGGCATCCCTCCTCTTCTATCTTCACATTTATTCAGCAACATTTTTCTTTGGGTTCAAATAAATTCCAACAATCAGATTGCAACTCATGTCAAATTAATAAAAGTCATAAACTTCCTTTCAATGAATCCACTCTTAAATCATCTTATCCTTTGGAAATAATTTTTTCTGATTTATGGACCTCCCATGTTTTATCAATTGATGGTCTTTGCTATTATTGCATGTTTGTTGATCATTTTACTCATTATATTTGGCTATATCCCATAAAACATGAATCTGATGTGCAAACTCTGTTTCCCCAATTTAAGTCGCTTGTTGAAAATTTCTTTCATCGCAACATCAAAATTCTTTACACGGATAATGGTGGCGAATATATTGGTTTTCATCCATTTTTAAGCACTCATGGAATAAGTCATCACCCCACCCCACCTCATACACCTGAACACAATGGAATTTCCGAAGCCGGAATCGGCACACTGTAGAAACTGGTCTCTCTCTTCTCCATCACTCAGGCTTGCCCCTCACATATTGGCCTCACGCCATGACAACAACTGCCTATCTCATAAATCGTCTCCCAACACCAATTCTTGGGTACCAGTCACCCTATTCCAAATTAGTCAAAATTAGCCGGATTATCATAAGTTAAAGTGTTTTGGTTGTTTGTGTTTTCCCTGGATTAAACCATATGCTAACCATAAACTTGCACCAAAGTCTGCTATGTGTGTTTTTGTAGGTTACTCGGCTAATCAAAATGCATACTTGTGTCTCGATCCAACCACAAGAAGGATTTACACCTCTCGCCATGTCAAGTTCGTTGAATCTGAATTCCCATACAGCTCTCTAGTACCGCAAGCCAGTCCGAGTGTAGAGCAACAACAAAGCCCACTTCAGCTTTCCATACTCCATCCCATAAACCAACCCATGGTCAGTACCACTCTAAACCCACTAGAGGAAATCTCGGCTGCCCCTTCATCTTCATCTTTCCCCAACTCCCTGACTTCGGCCCAACCCTCCACTGGAGACTCTAAATCCCCTTCATCACCTCCATCCTCACAATGTTCTGTGCCACCATCCCAACCCAATGTCAACGCTAACAAGAGACCCCAAACCGATGGAGGTGGCATCATCACCCGGTCCAAAAACAACATTCTCAAACCCCTCTAGAAGCTTAACCTCCATGTCCAACCCTCTTCTTCACTAGAGCCCAGCACCATCACCCAAGCTCTTCATGACCTTGATTGACACTCAGCTATGCAAGCTGAGTTTGACGCCTTACACCGCAACAACACTTGGGAACTTGTCAGTAGGTCCTCTACTCAAAATTTGGTTGGCTGCAAATGGGTTTTTCGAAACAAAAGACACCTGAATGGCTTAATTGATCGGTACAAGGCTCGACTAGTCGCCAAAGGTTTCCACCAACACCTTCGTTGGGACTATACAGAGACGTTCAGACCGGTTGTTAAACCGGTCACCATTCGCATTGTCCTTACATTTGCAGTTTGTCAAGGATGGTCCATTTGCCAACTTGATGTCAACAATGCATTTCTTCAAGGGACGCTCAAAGAGGAAGTTTTCATGCTCCAGCCCCCTGGTTTTGTCAAAAAAAGTTTCCCTTATCATGTTTGTCGCCTCAAAAAGGCATTTTATGGGCTAAAGCAAGCACCTCGCGCCTGGTATACGGAGCTTCGAGTGTTTCTACTTTCTCTTGGCTTTGTCAATTCAACTATAGATGGATCTCTCTTCATCTACCAAAAATCAGATTCCACACTATATTTATTAGTATATGTTGATGATATCATTGTCACTGGAGTTCCTCTACAGAGCTGACCACTCTTATTTCCACCCTTGCTGCTCGATTTTCGCTGAAAGACCTTGGTTGTCTTAACTATTTCTTGGGCGTCAAAGTAATTCCTTCCGTTACAGGACTATTTCTTTCACAAAGGAAATACATTACTGATATACTCCATAAATAAGGCATGGCTAACACAAAATCAGCATCCACTCCCTTGTCCGCCACTGCTCAATTACTCAAGGATTCCGGTGATCTCCTACCTTGCGCAACTGAGTATCGCGCACTCGTGGGAAGTCTTCAATACTTAAGTCTTACTCGCTCGGACATCGCCTTCAACACCAACAAACTTGCGTAGTGCATGCAACACCCCATAACGACGCATTGGTCTGCCCTCAAACGGGTGCTCCATTATTTGGCGGGCTCTTGCGACAAAGGTATCTTCATTTCGGCAACTGCTCCGCTAACCTTTCATGCTTACTCAAATGCAGATTGGGCGGGTGATAAGGATGATTATATCTCTACCACTGGTTATTTATTGTATATTGGTAGCACTCCCATCTCTTGGAGCTCCCGAAAAAAACGCTTTGTTGCTCGTTCCTCAACCGAAGTCGAATACAAAGCCTTGGCTGACACGGCCAGTGAACTTCTATGGGTCCTATCCTTATTCACTAAACTTGGTCACATGCCCACAACCAATCCGATTATCTATTGTGACAATCTTGGTGCCACAACTCTGACTGTTAATCTTGTTTTCCACACTCAGATGAAACATATAGCTTTAGCCTATCATTTTGTTCGTGAAAATGTTCAAAAAGGCAAGTTTCTGGTGTCCTTTGTGTCTACTGATGATCAGCTTGCTGATATACTCACAAAGTCTCTGCTTCATCCTTGGTTTGACTTATTACTGTCCAAGTTGCATCCCTCTTCTAGATCGTCCAACTTGCGGGAGGATATCAATTATAATAATTAGTTTTAAATTGTAATAATTAGTCTTTATTAGCTAATTTTTGTATATTTACTTTCCCTTTGTTTAGTTTAATTGTTAGTACTAAATATCAATTATTAAATTAGTGGAGTTTATTCTCTTTAACTCTTTCTAATTACGTTATCAATTTGTATATTTATACTACTGTAATCCAATGATAGAATAAATTCATTAAAAATAGTTTGTCTAATAAATGTTTTTCTCTTAAGAAAAGAAAAATGTTATATATTTATTAAAAGTTTAAAAACGAAAACATAATATTAAAATATAAAATATTTTTATTTTATTCTTTTTCTTATTCTCGCACCAAAATCATAGAAATTTAACACATAATAATACTATGTAAAAAGTGCCTACACTGCTCTAGTGATATACATATACCTATATTTTTAATTTTCATATTACTAATAATTATGAAATTGAATTAGATGATACACGTGAAAAATATACTCTATCAAAATCATATTTTTATATTTTAATTAATTTTTACCTACACAAATATGATATTGTTATTTCTCACATATAATAATTCTCATTCTCATTGTTGCCTATGTGTATTATGTTAAACTACGGTTTTGTGTGAAACTATTGGTTATGACTACATATAACTTGTACTTAACTATTGTCTATTTGGTTATTTTTTAATATTCATTTTATTTTTAGTTTGTTCCTCATAGTTATTATTTATACATCTCATGATTATAGTCAAAACCAAACAATAATATAATTGAAATGGTCAAGATTGAAAATTTTAAAACCATTGGGAGTAAAATATATAAAAAAAAAACAACTTTACAAATTATTAGAGTAATAATGTGTTATAGAACTTTATAAAATAAGTAGTTCAAGTATTTCTAATCTAATTCATTGATTCAAAATAGAATGATTTAGCATTGTTGAAATATTGAAAAAATTAATAACTTTAATTATTATATAAAATACACAAATATTCTTAATAATATCCAGACTTATAACTACCAGTTTGTTTATTACATTACAATTTAATACTAACATAATTAACATTTTTAATTGGTTGAATAAGTGTGGGTATGATGATGTTGGGTATTTTTTATAGTTGTTGTATGTTATTGTGTTCATGTTTGCTAATGTATATGTGACTATATGTATGTGAGGTAGGGCTGGGCAAAAATAACTGATCTGTACTGTACTGCAATTAACTGTATTATATTATACTAAAAAAAACTGATCCACTTCTACTAACAGTTCAGTTAACTGTTTTATGGTTCAGTTTTTAAAAACTGAACTTATAACAGTTTCAGTTCAGGTAACTGTGAGAACTGTTTTATTCCTTTTCTCTTGTTCCCGTACAACTGTTTCGTCTTGCCAAGAAAAAATTATTTAATAACAAAATATTAATAAAAGAAATTATTCACATAAAAAAATTAATAATTAATTTTTTAAGACAATTTTTTTATTACAAATTTTTATATTTTTTATCAATAAATATATAACATATATAAATAAAAATAATAATTTATATTTTCATATTTTTTAAGTTACATAAAATATATATATATATATATATATATATATATATATATATATATATATTTATATATTGTGTTACTTTATTTTTTATATTTTTTTATTAATAAAATAAATAAATAAATAATAAAATAATTTATATACACAAATATAAATGAAATAGAAATTATAATATCAAATAATTAAAAAATTAATTTGTAAAATATTTATGAATAAAATAAAATAAATATTAAAATAAATTTTTACAGTTTATAGTTTATATATATATATATATATTAATAGTTCAGTACAATTTACAGTTTAGTTAATAATTCAGCAGTTAGTGCAATTTACAGTTTAGTTAGTGCAGTTTACAATTCAGTTAATAGTTCAGTTCAGTTCGTACTGTAGTTTAGTACAATTTAGTACAGTACAATTCAGTTCAGTTTGATAAAACAAAAAATAGTTCAGTTCAGTTTGTCTGAACTGTTTTACAGTTCAGTTCAGTTTTTAGCAGTGCAGTACAGTTCAGTTCGATTTGCCCACCCCTAATGTGAGGTATGACTAGGTGAATAATGTGTTTTGTATGTGGACTTTGGTGAAGAATAATGAGTATGATATTCTTTGGCCCTTTTATGAGTGTTGTTTAGGTTTAGTTCAAAGTAGACTCTTCGAGTAGTTATCTTTGAGAGGATCCCTCTTGATAGGTAGATGGACTAAGTGGAGGATTTTTAAAGTGTCGAAGTCAGAGATGACTAAATCTCTCTATGTAGAAAACTCTTTAAATTGTGTTTAGTTGTGCTTGAGTGTGAATGTTAGGTTCTTAGAGTGGTTAGTTTGGAGTACAGTTGAATCCCTCTAAACAATTAGCTTTTTGAACGGGTGTTGATGTGTGGAGGCTTAGGCTCTAGATTGGTTAGTTCAGATGATGACTAAATCCCTGGTAAACCTATGAGCCAATGCATTATTATGATGTGTTTTATGGTTTGAAAATTTCTTGAAATGTAATGAATTTTAAACATAATATGAGTTATTTTAGAGATTGAGATTTTGTTTGTTTTATGTTAGTTCATCATTTTGTTACGAGGTTATGGTTTCACATACTATGATCATGACTTATCACAAAAACAAATAATCATATTGATGTTGAGGAAGATGCATAATACTAGGGAGAGTGATTAATTCGGAAGATATTTGAGACAATATTTTAATCTTATATTTTTTCTTTCAAATAAGTTTATGATTGTAAAACAATGATTATTTAATTGAGATTTCCAATAAAACAAAAAAAAATTGCATTTTACTTATTTAATTTGTGTTAATTAAATTTTAGGAAGAAAATTTTAGGATGTTATACTTTTGGGGAAGTAATATTTGTATTATTCTTTTGAAAAACTTTGAAATACTTTTCAGAGGGAGGTAAATATATTATATACATGTATATTTCATGATGCTACTTACTGTTATTTATCATTTATCATGTGATGATCAAATTGGTAGTATGATATTTGCTAGTTTCAATTGTTACAATAAAAGCTACATGTACATATAATTATTATTAGTTAATAAATTTAATTATATACTTTATATATATTTATTTACTTTTTATTTTAAAATAATGTATTTTCTTTTTATATTAAACTATTATCTTTTAAAATATAGAGTTCTATATGTTTATAAGATAATTTATATAATTTAGTGATAGTATGATATAATAATTAAACAATTCAATTTTTTTTTTAAAGAAAACTTTTTTATTTTATATATTTTAAAACTTTAATCTTTAATTTTATGATTTCATATTTAAAATTTATGCTATATGGTAGTTTTAAATAAATAAAATAAGTATCGCTTATAATTTTATTAAAAGTGTGTATTTTAAAATGTGGGTTTACCATTGAATAAAAATTGTACGGGAATTAAGAAAAGTTTTCCTTTATTTTTATAATCAAGTTCATATAATAAAGTTTAGTATACCTTTAGAAGAATTTAGTGTGCAAATTTTAATTCAATGGAAAAACAAAACCAATTTTTTTTATCTAAAATTACATATACTAATACTTTCAACATGAATAGGCTTGAGCAACATTTAATCAAACACGCCCACTTCAGCCAAATATGCACTTTTACCTAAACTTGTACGGACAAACCTTCTATTCTCTTAAAAGAACTTTGCATATTTTGGTTAGACTTTAATTCCATGAATGAGCAATTATGGGACGTGCTTGGTGTCATTTTCATATAAAAACAACTTTCCTCTCAGAAAATATTCACCTTTCTTCTTAGTCAACCTTTTTGTAATATAGTGGTCTTTTAGTTTATGATAGCTAGTTCTTCAAATTAATCATATCACATGGGACATTTATAAACCATATACAATGAAATTGAAGATTGAAGATAAGAATAAAAATAGTAAAAGATTGTTGGTAGACTAATATCTCTAAAAACTAGATGCATTTTTGCTAGATTCATATACTAAATGTGTTTAGACTTATATAGTTTAATTACTATTAGATTAGATTCATTAATCCTAATAAAAACTATAATACAAAAAACTGTTAGGAATCTAAGTATGAGTCAAAATCTCATATTGGATAGAAATGAGAAAGTAGAACATTATATAAAGATGAAAGACTCATTACTCATTGCTTTAAGGTTTTGGGTAGAGAGATGTTAATCCTTAATATGGTCGGACTCATATCTTATTGGTGTTTGTGTCTCTATGGTGAACCTCCTCCTCGATAGACTCAACACAAACTAATAATTAACAAAGTAAGTGTAGTATATCCTTATAAGGTAAAAGACTATCAAGATTTACATGTATTCACTAGTACAAAAATCATATTTTATGACGTACAAAAACAAACTATGACGTACATAGTTTTGTACGTTATAATAGGTCTACACATTCATTTTATGACGTAGCAAAAATTTACTTAACATGTATGGTTCATGACGGCATCTCAGTTATATATCTCTTTAACATATATTTGGGGATGTTGTGACATGTATTTTATTGGATTTAATATGTGATTTTTGTTCTTATATATCATTCAATTTAATTAATTTATTTTTACCTAATTTAGAATCTTCAATTTATACTTCAATTATTAATATATTTTTTAAAAAAATATAAAATTTATAAATTTTTCTTTCTTATTTATTGAAATACATTAATTTAGTAAATTTTTGCTATGTCATAAAATCAATGTGTAGACCTATTATAACATACAAAACTATGTACGTCATAGTTCGTTTCTGTACGTCATAAAATATGATTTTTGTACTAGTGATTATATTTTTCAAACTTTCTTTTCAAGAAATCATTTCTCAAAAATATCTTTTTTTAAGAGTTATCCTTATATCTTAAACAATGTTTTTGTTTAATAAAAATAACAAATAAAGAATATTTAGAAAATTTAAAACTAACTTAATGAAAAAAAATATATGTTTAATTCTTTTATCTTAAAGGAAGATAATTGAGATAATCATGGATGACTTTGTATATTTGTTGTAAATAAAAAATGACATAGAAAATACTTATAGTCATAACGAAACCATTTACAATTTGTGAAATAGAATTAACGTAAAGCAGTATTGAAGTAAACTAATACAAAATTAAAGTATTCCTTAACTCTTTCTATTACACCTAGTTTTAATTATCCTTTACAAGTTATTAGGAAAAAAATTTTTGTAGGCATTTTCAACTAGTAGACACTCACTCCATAATGTTTCTCATCTTCAAAAAATATTAAAAATTTATATTTATTTAACTTTTTTCTTCTTTAGCTAACTTGTTTATTTTTAAATAAAAATAATTTCTATTACTGCCTAGTTTTTTTGTTTTTAAATTACAATATTTTTAACAAAAAACATTAAATAAAGTTTAAGAATAAAAAATTATAATTTTCAATAAATTTTAACCAATAATAAATTATAAGTTTAATGTTATGTTTAACATAACTACATGAAAAAATTATATAGTAATTAAAATCTCTTAGTTAATAGTTGAAACTATTAGGGTGGCGTATTAACATATAATGCATTATATATTGGAATAATTAATACATATAAAATGATGAAATATAAATGTAATAGGATGGTTTCTTATAAATTTTACTTCTATTGATAAAAGTATGTTTTTGAAATATTTATGATTTAGTTTTTAAGAACTTTAAATTTATATTTATAAACGAATCATTTTACTTGTATATTTTAAATTATTATATTTTCCTTTTACATTGGGTAATATTATTATTTATCTGATATTATAACTTTAAATATTTAAAAACACAATATCATACTATTAAGAAG
The DNA here is from genome assembly GCA_036885675.1 of Vigna mungo. Taxonomy (NCBI): domain Eukaryota; kingdom Viridiplantae; phylum Streptophyta; class Magnoliopsida; order Fabales; family Fabaceae; genus Vigna; species Vigna mungo. The sequence goes on along the minus strand of CP144690.1, from coordinate 12,558,500 downwards.
ACATTATACTTTGATTATATTAAATAATTCATCAAAAGAAATTTGTAGAATAAAAATATCATAAAACTAATAAAAACCTTTTTATACATAATTATCAATATCTTATCCAATAAAAAATAATGCAATAATTATTTTATGTAAAACTTAATCATATTCTACCAAAGGAATAGAAAAAGAGAATCACAAAAAATATAAATAATGAAATCTTATCTTACATAAACGGTGACAATTGCCTAATTCACTTTGTGATATAGAAAATTGGGGACCGTGCTAGAATTTGATAGCGAAGTGTTAACAAAACAAAGACATTCATCTTTCCTAACATTGAGAAAGCAGAATTGCAAATGATTTTGTAAAGCTTTGTTTTTTGTCCATTATTGTTAGCGTGCCTTAACTTTTTTGTTTTTCTTTTGATGTAAAGATTTTGCCACCTTTATTGATTATTGGAAAACATCTCTGTGATTAAACACTCCTGTTATTCTGTTCATCAAGAGCATCTTGAAGAAATCTAGAATATAAGCATGTGTTTATGATGTTTAAATTTATTAAGAATGTGTGGTTGTGTGTGAAAGTATTACTTGTACCATTGTTTATACATTGGATTATCATATGACTTATTATGGAGTTGTTATTTTTAGGAGGTTAATTAAGGAGAAATGATAAAAGTAGGATTTCAATCTAGTTTATATAAGGAATTCATTAGAGAAGAGCTTGTAAATTGGATGTTCTTTGATAAACTTAAGGTAATTTTATTTGTTCTTAGTTTCTTTTAGAGTTAAATATGCTTTTAGTCTCTGAAGTTTCATTGATTTTTGGTTTTAGTTCCTGTATAGAACATTGATAGCATTTCATCCTCTTAGTATTGAAACATGTATGTTTAGTCCTTAAAAATAGACGACTTCAATTTTTTGATGAGGTGGCTAACGGCCCTGTCACATCTTCTGCCAACTTGATTAATCTTTGTCTGCCACGTTTGTTTTTGTAAATTTGGGAAAAAGCCCCAAATTGAAACCCTTTTTCCCTCTTTCGCCATGGAGGAATCACCTTCAGGTTTCTTCTCCCTTTGCTTCTAAATGTTCCTGTTATCAAAGAAATGCTTCCTTTCATTCTATTGCTTCAATGGAGTTCTTTATAGCGCAAAAAGGATCGTTGGAGACGCGCGTTAGTTTCTCGCTGGTGGAGGTGCGAAAGCTTCTTTCGCAGTGGGTTTTGCTTGCGGTGGTGGCGCCTTTCATTGGTGGGATTTTGTTTGTGTTTGGCAACACATTTGGATCTTTTCTACTGGTAAGGGGTTGGTTATATTGTGAAGCAGACGCTATTCTAAATCTTAAATGTTCTTTAAATTTCTTGTCATTGTTGTGCTTCAAACCGATTATAAATCCAGATTTATTTTTTTCTCTTTTTGTAGCTTCTGCATTTAAGGCTTTTGTTGTTGTTTTTGTTATTGCTCTTACGTTTGGCGTTCTGTACGACTTCTACAACTATAGACCTGGCAAGCCCAAGTATAATCATCTGCTGAATGAATTCATGCTGGTTTGTCTAAAACTTTTTTGACTTGATGTCTTGCTAATTGATGTTTTCATTTGTGTGAGAACTTGATATATAGTATTGTGGGTACTTTTGATGACAGAACACAACACTTTTTGGGGGCATTGCTATTCTTTATTGGAATGAAGAACTCCACTCCCAGGAGTCAGCTCAGGAAGAAGATCCCTAAAGCGAAGATAGTTTAGAAAAATAGAGTAAAAGAAGTACTAGTTTGTCAAAGTGCTTAGTTTCGGCATTCAGTGTTTGATCTTCAGTTGAGTTTGGAATAGTAACTTAGACTTTATTAAGATTATTTTTGTTTATTTGTCAGATGGACCATATTTTGATTATTGGCATGCTTCCCCTTTTACTTGCAATTATATTCTACTTGGCACAAAGAAATTAAAGCTAAGATGTGTTTAGATTTGATTATCAATACTTCATGAGTAAATGGATTTCCTGTTGGAAGCAGAGTGAAAAGAAAAGGATTTCCTGTTAGATTTGATTATCAATACTTCATGAGTAAATGAATTTCCTGTTGCATAAATGAATCAAGATGGGTCCATTGATTTACACGATGGTCTGAAATTATTACATTGATTTACCCTTTTTTTTCCATCAATCTCATACTCTTCCTTGTTTATACCATTCATAACAAAACAATAAATTCATGATTTTTTCTTCAAATCTTGGAAACAATGTATTTAGGTGCTAAACCCAAAACATCACACACCTCAGGGAACAAACTCTTTCTAAGTTCAACATAAGCCTCCTTAACCCACTTCCTTCCTGCCAATTCCTCCCCCAGCCCCATCATAGCCTCCACGGTACCCTCTGGGCTATCGTGCGCAGAGCGCACAATCCCTATCTCCACCGCTTCCTCCGCCGTCATCTTCCTCCCCGCGAGCACTAAGTCACGCGTCGTCGTGACCTTCTCCCTCATGACAGCTGCAAAGTAGTCAGGGAGCATGATGTCGAGGTCCACCTCCGGCATGTAGAGGACGTCGCGGTCGTCGCGCATGAGGACGTCGATGGCTTGGGAGTTGACTTGGGTGAGGGCAGCGAGGAGGGAGGAGAGGAGTGTGGGTTTGAGACGGTGTTGTTCGTCGCTTTCACAGGTTAGGGTTAGAACAAAAATTGATCCTCTCTTCTTTAACGTGCACCCCATGGTAGCTGAGAGTAGTTCTGTATGACTCATGGGTTAACCATCCTGTGTAAAAAGAAAAAAAAAAGTCTTGTTTTTCAATCACCAAAAACACTTTTTTTTACTTAATCTCATTCTAAATATTAAAAAAATAGCGTGGCAGATAGATAAGATTGACGTTAGCATAAGATGTGGCATGATCGTTTGTCAGAGTTAACGCCGTCCATTTTTAAGGACTAATATTACATGTTTTAATACTACGAGGACTAAATGTCATCAATGTTCTATACAGGGGCTAAAACAAAAAATCAGTGATACTTGAGGGACGAAAAACATATTTAACCCTTTCTTTTATTCTACTCACATTAAAAGTAATATCTTCTTTTCTTTTATTTATTATAATATCTAGATTTTTGTAGCTATGGAGTATATTTTTATATTTGTATTTTATTTTTTGAATTAATTCTATTTTTAGTCCTAAACTTTTAAATGAAATTAGATTTTGTGCCTATAAACAAATTATACCAATTTTATTTCACATTTTATAAATATTTTATAAATAAATGTATGATATATTTGACAGCAATAATATTAAACAAGATATGACGTGACTAATTATGAATTAAAATGGAACAATGTTTGTTTTAGAAATAGAAAAACTGAATAGTAAATAATAAATGTAGTTCGTCACATAATATAGTTTTTAACATTCACGATTGAGATAGTCATATATCCATTCATAAAATAATTAGATAAAATTAGTACAATATTTATGATAAAAATAAAAATCAAATTTACTTAAAAATTTAAAGACTACAAAAATAATTAGTTTTTTCTTTTAGATTTTCAAGCCGTACGTGTACATTTCTTTTAGTTTATTGTATAATGCATTTGAAATGCATATGTGAAATTAAGATAATATATTACATTTAAGTTCAATAGTAACAATAAAATCCATTAACTACTACAAAACTCTCCAAAAATCAACTTAAAAAGCATTAAAAATTTAAAGACTACAAAAATAATTAGTTTTTTCTTTTAGATTTTCAAGCCGTACGTGTACATTTCTTTTAGTTTATTGTATAATGCATTTGAAATGCATATGTGAAATTAAGATAATATATTACATTTAAGTTCAATAGTAACAATAAAATCCATTAACTACTACAAAACTCTCCAAAAATCAACTTAAAAAGCATTAATGTTTTTAGCTATAGCTTGATATTAAACTTTGAGGGAAACAATATTTAAATGAGAAAATATTTAATTTATCTTTTGTTATTTGATCTATTTTAGAATTTTGGAGGATAGTTGATTTTTCTTCATTTAAATCTATGTATAATAACATATATAATTTTAAGGTGTTAAATTTTGTTGGTCTTATATCATTTCTCAATCTCATTGATTTGAGAATTGTCATAAAATACATTGGATCAAAGTGAATAATAATGATATTACAAAATGTTCTTCAAGTTTGGTTGCTTGTGGTGGTAGTGATAGTAAAGAAGAATATTTTAATAGTTTTTATGCTTTTTGAACATGTATATTTTTCTTTATGGGAAATTTAGGAGAGTTATTTATGTTATGGAATGTGCTTGAAAGAATAAGTTTTACTATCTTTGATTGAAATGTGACTTATTTTTTGTGTGTAAAACTTTTGATGATTAAAATATAGTTATTTGAACTCGTAGAGATATGAAATTTAAAGTTTTACATATTTTTAGGAAAGGGAATCATTACTAAATATGAGTTTGATAAATAAAGAAAAATTTAAATATTAATTTAATTTTTTTTTTCATAATGAATATCAACTTCGATGAACAGAGGAATTTAGTTTTAATTTAAAGTGTGTTATATGTATATATATATTTATTTTTGTCATGGATTTAGTTTGATTTTTATTATGTTTATTTTATAATTATACTTTTCATATGATGATGATTAATAATACATTTGTTTTGAAATATGAACGTAGGAGGATGTGAAATAACATAATGATATCTAACATTAGGTTTTGGTAAAAAAAGGAAAGTATGAAAAAAAAATATGATTTTAAACCATTTGAGATTGAATGATGTAATTGATCTAAAAGATAATATCTTACGAAATAAGAAAAGTTGTGACTCTACATCGTTAGTCTCGTGTCGTATTTATTCTCCACCATTACATATGTGCTGTGAAAACGGTTCACTCGGCTCGACCCGGTCTGACTCACTACGAATTGGTCATTTAATGAGTCAATTCAACCTGACTCATTTATTTGTGAGTCAAAAAAAAAAATTCAAACTCGGCTCGACTCACCACATGTTGGTGGATTAAATAGGTTGCTTCACTAGTCCATTTAATTATATTTTTTTTGAAATAAAAAAAAAATTACAAAATTTTTGTAATTCAAATCTAAATAAATTTCACTTCCAAAATGATGTTAAACTCAAGACAATTTAAAATAATAAAAAAAGGACAAGACTCCACGTATAATGAGCCAGATATTATTTTAAAGGTTTCATAAGATAATAAATTAATAAAATAAAATTAGGTGGGTTGGTGAGCCAACTCGACTAACCACAGGTTCAACCTGGATGAGCCGGGTTAAAAATTGACCCGCATAAAAAAATACATTTTTTTCAAATATAACCCAACTCAAACTCGTGGTAAACCGGGTTGGCTCGCGAGTTGTAACCCTTTTTGACAGGTACAGATGACACAACCCACTCTCACGACAAATGTGTCCAAGGATAAATATGTAAATGGGAATTATCTTAAAAACTAAATAAAAATAAAATAGCTGATGGAACTCATCTCAGCCCTTGAATAATCTTAAATCTACTTCTTCCAATTGGAAAAGGAATGTGATTTTCATAACGAAATCCATGCCTATGATTTTCTTTCTACACCATATGACTTCCACAATTTATTTTCTGGAACGTAATAAACAATTTCGGAATTTTTTTTTTCTAGAAATCAATCACCTCTCTTTTCCGGAAAACATTTTCCCAAAGTTTTTTTATTGGTGGGAGGAAAAATTTGATGGGAGTGCAGGAAGCATTTGCCCAAATCCATTCCGTGATCGCCTATTGGGTATTTGGGCCCACATTTCAATATATGGATAATTTGGGATTAGCCCAATTCTTTCCTGTGTGAAAAGTAAAATTCAAGTAACAATCGGTTCTATTTACTAAAAAAATTAAACTTACTAGATGGATAATTAAAATGTAGATAAACTTTCATATTATCATCTCCTTGTGGAGAAACATTATTTACTTTTAACTTTATATCATATTGATCATATTTACATATTGTGCTTAAAACCATTATATGGGATATGGGCAATGAAATGAGACACGGGTATTTGTTATAGAACTAATACGTTGTTTAACATATAACCGTAATAAAATACTACGAAAACCTTTCTTTTAACAACGTTTATTTGTCAAACAATTTCTCAACACCACGTGGCAGTTGTCGATTGGTTGATGTTGAAAAAGAAAAGAATATGCAATTGATCAAGCGAGGGTATTATGGGAAAGAAAAAATAGGAAATTTCGTTTCGCGCTTTCCTTATTCTTCTTTCATTTGCAGTTTCGTTCTCTCATCTCTCGCGTTCTCTCATCTCTCTCGTTCTCTCATCTCTCTCGTGTTCAAACCCTAAAGTCTCACCTTCTACTTTACCGTTGATATTGTGCCTTTTCGCTGTGTTGGACGTTCGTCTTGTGCATCATTGAAGCCGTCTTCAACGTCCCTGTCCAACATTGGTATTGTGCCTTCTCGCTGTTGTGGTGTTTTTTGGTAAGTAAAACTGCATGAACCCTAACCATCTTCTCCAACATTGGCATTTTCGTGTTGCGCGAACCCTAACCATCTTCTCGACCATTGTTGTTTTGTTTATCTTATAACTGTAGGTCCAATGGCAGCCCAAAAAGGAAATGTAAGATGAAATGTAATTTTTTTATTTTTATAGATGATGTGTTATCCTCTGAATGTTAGTTAATAATCATGTTTTGTTAATGTTGTGTAGTGGCGCCTTCATACCTTGATGGATTCATCAAGCATTGTTGAAATGAATCGCTTACTAGGAGACGCTCATGTAGAGCGCATTAGGATGACATCATTTAGGTGGTGTTTGCATATTCTTAGCCCTTTGGAGGTCAATTTGAAATTATTGAAGGTGATGGTCTGCCGCTAGGCTAGGCATGATGTTAGTTTTAGAGTTAGTCAACAATTGGTCCCATTTACTGTTTTTGATGTGTTCATGAGCACAGGTTTAGAAATAGGTGGTTTAAACATCCCATTTGATGAATCAGTAGCTGGATTGGTTGGTCAAATGTTTAACCTAAAAACCACTACTTTGAAGGAGGTGATTGACATGTTTAATGTGATTGTCTAGGATCAAAACATTGAGGTTGATGTAGTCTATAGGTTATATATATTAATGTGTTTGGTTGTATTTTATTTTCCTATGAAGTCTGTCTATGTTTCTAACATGCCTTGTGCAATGTTAGATGACGTAGACAATTTGTGTCTATATGATTGGGGCACCGATGTACATAAACATATTGTACATAATTTAAATAAATTTATGAAGAAAATAATGTTGGGAGTTATCATCCAATCGCTGAGTCTTAGTGGCAATGTGGATGTATTGCAAGTAACATGATTTATAATTGTTTAACTCAATGGAATGGACTACATTGTAAAATTTGGCTCACTATTTATTTTGATATTGTAGGCTTGGGCTGTTGAAGGACTTTCTTTGCATGGTCATGCTTCTCATAGGAGGTTCCCGTGCATATTGCGATGGTTTCCGTATAACTCAAGGACAAAAAAAAAATTGAATATATGTTTTAGACCAGAGATGTAAGTCTTTCAACCTTTGTTATATGTTTTTTTTAATTATTGATGGTCTTATGTCAGTAATTTTCTTGTTTTTGTTTGGTATAGTTAAATCTCGAGTGGTATGTAAGTAAGCAAGATCGTCAATTGCCCGAAATCTATGCTACTTTCCACATGGATGACAAAGGGATGGGTTAGGGATCGTTGCCTGAACAATCCAGGGTTGAGGAAGCAGATGATGAAAGCTCTGATGAAGACACTTGGGAAGCAGGTGCTGAGGAGAGAATGAGGAAAAACAATCAACATATCATAACATTGAATGCGAATATTGGAGCCATTACGAGGGAGTTAATTGAAATTCGTCAAACTCCAATCTTTAATGAACAAGCTGCATGTGGTTATGATGAAGAAGGTGTTGGTGCAACTCATGAAGCACCTGCAGGTGGAGGTGATGAAGAAGTTGGTGGTGGAGATGATAAACACCCTGCAGGTGCCTTTAATGTAGAAGCAAGGGATGAAGAACCTGCACATGAAGATGACAAAGTTCCAGCATCTAATCATCGAAGTGTTTGTATTGAAATTGATGATGATGAAGGGGAGGTACCATTGGCGATCCCCCCTTTGCGCAGCTTTGTTGGTGATCCAACCACTACTACCGATGTTTACCAATTGTACTACGCAGTCAACGTAAGAGACATACCACATAGGTAATTAATGAGAATTTTATTTGTCATTGGTGATAGGTGATCGTTTCTGATTGAATAATATATTTTTTTTCAAGGTTGTATGTGAAATAATTGGGCAGACCTTCATCTCACACTTTAGCGCCAACCAAATACGTTGATAACATGGTAACTATTATGACATGTGTTTATGTTTAATGTTGGTAGTTATATTAATAATTTGTACAATTTTCATTGTGTAGGTGGTGCTATTTGGTATTATAATTTTTATGCACTTTGAGAAAAGGTTGTCCGGTGTTGTTAAAATGATTCATTTCAGTCCATTATACGCGGTAAATCTAATTTTTTATGATATAATATATTTGATGGTAAAAATTATGTGTAAGCCATTGTGGATTGATGTCTTTGAAATTGTCCACAACACCATATTCTTACTGATTATAGGAGACATCCACAAAATCGTCATGTGTTTACTCTTCATAATTACAATTCCTATTTGCGTTCTGATCATTTTGGACTTGGAGACATTGCCACAGCTGACTTTGAGTTAGGTTTAATTTGTACGGACAATGTTTGCCAAAATTTTTTTGTTCATGTATTGACATTTGATATTCTTTGTTTGTAGTTGTTTATGCCATTTGTCGATGATGAACATTGGTGGTGCTATTCAGTGAAACTTAGCACATTACATATATTTGTGATTGAATCACCGGGGAGGGGTACCAGACACCGGAAAACGATTGACAACGTTGTTGTATGATTGCACAAAAATTTTTTCAAAATAATTTGGTTATTATCATTTAATGTTGTATTGTTAACTTGTTATTGTCCTTCTTATTTGGTAGGCTGAAAATATTGCATGATTTTTTGCATCTGTACAATAGATCGGAAGGGAGTATTGGACCTTTGTCTGTTACACAAGCAAATATCCCATCCCAACCAAACTTGTAAGTTGTTATAACCATTGTTTTTAATATTTGGTGTTGTCATTAATGTAGGTTGTGAGAACTAATATATGTTGTGGTTGTATTGTTTCAGACATGATTGTGGAGTTATAATGTTAAAAGCAATGAAAATTTGGGATGAAGAGGACAAATACAATGGGAAAAGCATACCTCAATATACGAATGTAAGTATCAATATGATTGTTAGAAATAGTTGATGATTGTGTTAATTTCTAAAGTGCAAAATTTTGATTTCAGGAGTTGCTTGGAATTAGAAAGAAATATGTATAGGAGTGGATCCTGGACAACGAGAACATTAGAAGAATGGAAGCGCTAGCGGAATATGGATTGTTCTAGGATTGTTTCCATTTGTAGAATTTTTTTTTGTATTTAGAGGAAGATGGATTTTCTCCAAAAAGATTGTTATATGTACAGATTGTAACAAACAATGATATATATGTACAGATTGTTATTGCAATAAGATGATAACTTTCATGATTACTTTATGTGCAATGTCATTTTACTTACGTTGTGTGTGTTTTGATGACAAAGGAACGCGCAATATTAATAAGTCTTTTAAATTAATCCAATGGTTTACCAACTTAAGTGAACTCTTGAAACTTGTGGAGGCAAAAAACACCCAGGTAATCGATTACAGCTGGTTGGTAAATGATTACACGACAAAATCTGGGTTTTATACAAAATGTTGAACCGCAGGAGCCAACTGTGGTATCTTGTGTGAGTAGAGGCTGGGAAGTCATGTTTAGGAACCCCATGATGGAGGAAAGGAACAATGTTTATGAGATGAGCAACTTAAGTGAAGTCCTGAAACTTATGCACCAAAAAACACACTTGTAATTGTTTATAACTGGTTGGTAAATGATTATACGAACAAAATCTGGGTTTTGTACAAAAAGTTCAACTGCATGAGCCAGTTGTGGTATCCTGGGTGACCACGGTCAAAATTTGTAACTTTCTTACATAAATCGAGTGGTTTTCACTTTATTTAGGTGTTAAAGTGTGAGTTGAGTGTGGGAAGTCATTTTTAGGCACCCCATGATGGAGTAAAGAAACAATGTTTATGAGATGAGCAACTTAGGTGAAGTCCTGAAACTTGTGCACCAAAAAACACATTTGTAATCGTTTACAACTGGTTGGTAAACGATTATATGAACAAAATTTAGGTTTTGTATAGAAAGTTCAACTACAGGAGCCAACTGTGGTAACCTGGGTGACCATTGCCAAAATTTGTAACTTTCTTACGTAAGTCCAGTGGTTTTCACTTGATTTTGGTGTTAAAGTGTGAGTTGAGTGTGGGAAGTCATGTTTGGGCACCCCATGATGGAGGAAAGAAACAATGTGATGGACAACTTAGGTGAAGTTTTGAAACTTGTGCACCAAAAAACACACTTGTAATAATTTACAAATGGTTGGTAAACGATTACATGAACAAAATCTGGGTTTTGTACATAAAGTTCAAATACAGGAGCCAACTGTGGTTACCTGGGTGACTGTTGTCAAAATTTGTAACTTTCTAACATAAGTTCAGTGGTTTTCACTTGATTTTGTTCTTTAAGTGAGTATAGGTTGGGAAGTCATGTTTGGGCACCCCATGATGGAGGAAAGGAACAATGTTTATGAGATGAGCAACTTAGGTGAAGTCCACAATCTTGTGCAACAAAAAACACCCTGGTAATCATTTACAACTGGTTCGTAAACGATTACATGAGTAAAATCTTGCTTTTTTACAGAAACTTGTACTATAGAAGCCAACTGTGCTGACGTGGGTGACCATAGTCAAAATGTATATTTTTTTTGGCATAAATCCAATGGTTTTCACTTTTTTCGAGACTCTCTCATGGAGGAAAGAAACAACGTATGGCAAAAACGAATCTCAAACATTGCATTAAGGTGAACAAAATCAATAAAATTACAGCATAACAACACATTTATAAAAATTAATTAAGTGAGCGTTAACAACATAATGAAGTCTAGGTTATTAATATTACAGTAATCTCAGAAATTGTTTTAATGGTCATAAAATAATATTACACTTATCCGTAGAAGTCATAATTTCACCTACATTACAAAATATTTATGAAATTATATCATAAAAATACTAATTATTCTTTGGTTCTTTGGATGATGATGGTTGGTGAGATGGAGGAACGAATTTGTAGAGGATCTCATCCACATTAACATTGTTTTCTACCTACAAAGGTAGTCAAATGACAGATTTTTGTGTTTCCTTGACGAGGTCAATTGTGGGAGGACAAATTTCAGCTGGAAAAACCTTGACTATGTTGCGATACATGATATTTAAGTAGTAGTTTTTTCCAAATGCACTAAAGGAATGTACCTAAATGAACATACACAATTAATATCAAAAACACCATCAAAGGTAATTAAAACGCATTTTAATTTAAGTAGTCAATGGATGGGTTACAAGATTGAGTAACATAACGGAGCCAACTCCGATATTATGTCCAAATTGAGGATCTTCAAGAACTTTCTTGTGCAAGGAAGCCTTCATTGTCGCTGTTGGGTCTTGGTCACATTTAATCATTCATTAGTTTACATTAACAACAAATGTTGTACTTTAAAACAAATAATACCTTGATAGTCAACTGTATGTCTCCCAAACCATTGAGCTTGCACTATTTCAATATGCAAACAACAAATGGAAGGACCTATAATGCTTTTGCCTCATTAAGGGAATTGACGTTCTCAAATTTTCCATCAGTAACAAGATCTATAATTGTCAATGTCATGTCAAAAACAAATCATATTGCCTAACTTAACATTTTTATTGAGATAATTCCAACAAAAATTGTACCATGGTGTTCGATAAACATCTGTGCCCATTTCCAAACATTTGAGTTGAAATATCGTTCATATGTTGCCTGATCAACATCACAAGCAAATTCTTGAGTCGATTTTGGTTCTTCTGTATTTGTCCTATTGAGAAAAGCCGTTTGAACATTACCTGTCGGACCAGGTATAAGCGATGCCGAAGCATCGCATTTTCTCAAGAATGATTCAAGCATGTCATCATCATAAACAAGGTCTTCCCATGCATCCATGATTATCCTTTAATAATCTGCAACAATTTGAATTCCAAGTTAATGATACGCGGGGTCCAAACCCATCATTTAGACAAGCTCTTTTCCTTCGTTTTGAATGGAAAATAGAAGCCCAATCAGCTGTTCTAGTTTGGGTCAAACCACACAAAAAGAAGGGTAGAAATGTCCAAGAAATAAAAGAATAAAGTTGCTTAGCGCACCCCTCAATTTACTAAGCAAACCCGTGGCCATTTCTTTCACGCTTAGGCACATGTATCTCGTGCAGCCTAGGAACTTCATGTATCTTCTACATGTCCGCACATTTCCATTGCTTTGCCACGTGGATTGTGATCCACTTCATGCGGGATTTATCTCCACCGCACACAGCTAGGAGGATTTTCTATAAATCCACTATAGCACACTTGTAAAACCATTTTTGGAAATTTTATGAGATTTATTCTTTCTACTAATGCATTTCCAGCAACTGAATCTCTGCCAAAGGTCTATTACCTGAGCTTTTCCCCAAATCCAACTAGCTTGCTTCCAGAAGGAAGGCTGCCTGAGCTAGCTTCCTTCCACCGTAGAGCTCTTCATCCACCACCAACATCACTGAATCACCTCTGCACCGTGGCTGCCAAACCTCAAGCTACCTCCTCCACTACCTCTTGTCGGAATATAAACATCTTCCGCTGCATTCAATCCACTTCCCTAGCTAGAGCATCCGTATCATATGGTATCAGAGCTAGGTTCGTGCTGAATCACGCTCCAGATAAGTTCCATTGCTTTTTGTTCCATACTGTCATCAAGACTTCTTTCGTGTGCTTCTCTGTTTCACTGTTCCATTGAATTTTCATCATTCCAGTAGTTTTCAATTGAGTAATTGTTTGATCAACTTTTATTTGCTTTATTAGTTTTCATTATAATCGGTCAGATCTTTGAGTTTGAGTCTTTTAATTTTTTTTAAATCCGATGTTGTTATGTCCAATCATGTTGTGTTTAATTTTGTCCAAATTTCTGAGTTGAGTTGTGTTTGGGTAAATCTGCGTGGTTGATTGGAGTATTTCAATAGAAGCAAAGTGCATCTTGAATGTCCATCACCGAGCAGTACCATTGTATACAGAATTTGGAATCTGTTTCAAATCTGGTTTCAGTTTCATTTCATCTACACCGTGTGGGAAATTGAATTATGGATGTGTTGAATTGCTGCGATAGTGTGATATGCATACCAGATGAACTATGATTTGTTTAAGACAATCAATCCAAGTGCACTACACTGCAGAATTAAGCAGTTACTGTTTTCAATAGTTGGCCGAGCTACAACTTTCGTAGTTGAGTCCTATTTTTTTTTTAATCTAGTTTAGCATTTAGTCCATTGCTGAGCATCTTTAATTGCAATTCTATAGAGTCTTGTTCAAGTGTAATCTGCTGTCCTAGAGTCATAAAATTTTTCCATAACAGTTTGAATCCTCTGTTGAATTTTGGTTGGTGTATTGGATCAATTTTTGGATGTTATGAGCAACTCATATAGTGAAATTTTGATCTTACAGTTTTTAGCCTCTGCTGGCAATTTGCACATGTCATATTTGGTAAAATAAATTTTCTCAAATCATCATATTAAGGATTCAAACACATTTGACTCCTCTGTTGAGATTTGATTAATGATTTGGTCAAAATTTAGTGTGAAAAGACAACTAGAGTAGTCAAATTCTGAATAAAGAGCATTTAGCCTCTGTTGGCACCCTGCACAAGTTAGTTTTGGTAAACTAAAGTTGCTTGAATCACTAAATTGGAAATCTAGACACGTTTGTGAAATTTGGCCAATCACACATCATCATTCGACATTTCTTTTTCTGGTTTAAGTTGCAGGATTTGCACGCTGTTACTGCTGTGATTATTGCATCCATTGTCATATTATAATTGGTAGCAAAATGCTTGGTTCCATTTATTAAAAAGAAAAGGCATAATTCAAAATAACACATATGCTGCTGCATTGTAAAAGCAAATGAACCAGTGCCAATTCAAAACAGTTTCGAAACTTGATGCATAATTTCCAGCAGTTCATTTAGACAATTCATCAAACACTTTTGCCTATTTTAAAAGTGAGCTCAAATTGACTTTGTATGCAACTTATAATTGTTTCTTGCTTTTTAAATCCACTCTAGAACCTTTCTTAAGTTCACTTTGAGTGCCACCTTTCTTTGAAAACCGTTTAATTGATTGCTTTCAATTGATTGAAATTCTGCACATAAGCTGTTTGACAAAATTACAGTTGTACATTTTGGTTTGACAGCTTTGAAGCAACAGCTGATTCAATTTTTCTGGTTTTCTAATCAATCATTGGTGGTTTGCTTAAGTTCTAGATTGGAGCAGAAGCTAGCCCAGGTTGTTTTCTAACACCGGTAGCATTCTAGGAAGAAGATTGGAGAGGGAAATGTCCAGTAGAGAGGGATGTTTCGGTGCAACTGTTTCACTGCATTCTTGCATTCGGTAAAGTGTTGTACCAGCAGAAGAATTCACACCTGCAGCTGAGAGACTTGTGTGAATCACAGCTGATTCAATTCCTTTTGAGAGCATCCAAAGTTGCACACAACTTTTACCTTCCCTTCCTTGTATTTCATTTCATTTGAAATTGTAAAAGCATTTGTAAGTGGCGATTAAGCAAGTGATTTGGAAGAATTCTCAAGTGTTCTTCCATCACTTGCAAACTTGACTTTAATTATACAATTAAAATTGGTAGATGGTGAGTGTGTCTTGGTTCCAAAGTTTCAAGCCTCACCTAGGAAACTTCACCCTTTTACATTCTTGTGAGCGCGTAGAAAGCCTTAGAGTCCGCCCTTAGAGTCTAGATTTTCTTTTCTTTGCTCTTTTTGCTTGTATCTCCAAGCATTTAGTGAATCTAGAGGTGATTTTGATTTAAAGACTCTTAGTAAGTAACTAGGGACATATTTGGCAAGGCAAGACTTGGTACTTAAGCAACCTATATGGTTCACTTCTCTTACCTGGAATATTGTCCTTAATTGAAATCTTCTAGTCTTTACCTTAAGAAAACTTTTAAGTTCATAAAAAAAAAATGTCTGGAAGACATTCCTCTAGGATTAACAACTCTCTTGAAAAACAATTTGTCTTCCAAACTCTAGTCAACCAAATCATGAGATTGATAGAAAACTAAGTCAAGAAAAAGTCCACAATTAACTAGATAATGTCAAAATTCAAAATGAGTTGAAAATGCTAAGAAGGGAACAAGTACGGAATAGGGAGAGGTCTAGGGAAAATTACACTACATACTTCCAAAGTAAAAGAGAACACCTAGATAAGCTCCAAAAGTTGCAACAAAAATCTATAGCTGTGGGAGAATATAGGCAAAAGATAGAGCTATATAAAATGAGGGCAGGAATTGTAGAGAGGAAGAGGTTAAATTAGCCAGATTTTTGAATGGGTTAAATTTTGACATAAGGCATGAGGTTGAATTACTACCTTATAAAGATTCGAATGACCTTGTACAAATGTGTATAAAGGTAGAACAACAATCATCTTCCAAAAGAGAACATGAGAGAAGAGAAGAGGAAGAAAGAGAGAAAAGAAGGGGAAGAAAGAAGAGAGCAGGAAAGGAGAGAAGAAGAAGAAAGAGAAAGAAGAGAAGAGAAAAGAAGGGAGAGAGAAAGACAAGAGAAAGAGGAAGAAAGAAGAGAGCGAGAGAGAATAGAAGATAAAAGAGAGCAAGAGAGAAAAGAGGAAGAGAAAATAATGGAGCAAGAGAAAATAGAAGAGGAAGAGAGAAGAAAGCAAGAGAGAAGAGAATAGGAAGAAAGAAAAGAGCAAGAAACAAAAGAACTAGGAAAAGAGCAAGCGCCACCTCTTCCAATGATCTTAATAGAACCCAAACTCTTAAGGGGAGGTTTTCCATCCTTTAACTTTTCTCCATCTATCTTTGAGTTTTCCAATTTGAATTTGTCTTTTAAACAAATTGTCATTTCATATTTTCAAGATTTACAATTTCCAACACATGGCAATTCCCCACTTGAGTTATGGTTACCTTTATGGACACCATTAACTCGAGACAAAAATCAAATTTCAAAAGAAGCAAGGTTTCGTTGTTGTATTAAATTTGAAAATTCCAAAACTAGGAAACCTTATTCTTCTACACATATTATTTTCATGGGCCAAAGAAATCTAATTAAATATATATTCAATGCTTATTGCAGATGGATATTTGATCCAAGAGGAACTCTTGTGAAGTCAACAAATATAAGTCCTCTTAATAAAGACGACCCACTAGATTTGAGGACAAATGCTTCTCAAGAGGGAGGAGATGATATGCGAGGTCCAAACCCATCATTTAGACAAGCTCTTTTCCTTCGTTTTGAGTGGAAACTAGAAGCCCAATCAGCTGCTCCAGTTTGGGTCAAACCAGCACAAGGAGATCCAAGAAATAAAAGAATAAAGTTGCTTAGCGCATCCCCCAATTTACTAAGCAAACCCATGGCCATTTCTTTCACACTTAGGCACATGTATCTCGAGCAGCCTAAGAACTTCATGTATCTTCTACATGTCCGTACATTTCCATTGCTTTGCCACATGGATTGTGATCCACTTCATGCGGGATTCATCTCCACCTCACACAGCTAGGAGGATTTTCTATAAATCCACTGTAGCACACTTGTAAAACCACTTTTGGAAATATTATGAGATTTATTCTTTCTACTGATGCATTTCCAGCAACTGAATCTCTGCCAAAGGTCCATTACCTGAGCTTTTCCCCAAATCCAACTAGCTTCCTTCCAGAAGGAAGGCTGCCTGAGCTAGCTTCCGTCCACCATAGAGCTCTTCATCCACCAACAACATCTATGTTGCTTGTTTTCCTTGGAAGAGAGACTTCTTCCCTCAAAAATACTTCATCTTTCTCCCTTAAACGTCATCTTTCTGGCTTCTAGCATCCCTCTTCATTAAAGACACGGTCTAGTATCCTCTTGTGGAGGTTGGTGAGGAGGACATTACCTTCATTTAAGAAGGGCGCACTAAATCGTTCATAGGAGGTTGGTGAGGACCACTTCCCTTCATTAAAGGGCGCAGTAAATCCTCCTGTGTAGGTATGAATGTGTTTCTTTCTGTTTATTTCATTTAAGGATGCACTAAATTCTACTTCTTCTTTATTTCCATTGCTCAGTTTTATGAATGTATTTTTTTGTGTTTATTTTATTTAAATTTTATTTTATGTTGATACCTATTTTTGTATGAAGTATTACATGATGGAAAAAAAAATCACATTAATTGTGCTATATGTTGATAAGCATTTTCTTATGAATTATTATGTGATGGCAAATCTTTATCATTACTAAATACTGTTATTTTTAGTACATGAATGATCACTATTTCTTATTTTCATTCCACTATGATCAAGCTGGCTATAGGTGGTTATGATGGCTAACAACACAAGTAATGTGACTGAACTGACTGAGTGTAATACCAATATTGATGACCCTAATGACAGTTTTTTGGATTTGGAGCCAACGTTGCATATGTGTTTTCAGAAAATGGAAGAAGTAAAATTTTTTTACACAAACTAAGCCATTAGATGTGGATTTGCTATGTGCAAGAGAACTTCTAAAAAACATAACAACAACAATGTCTACTACTTGAGATTAGTTTGCTCAAGAGAAGAGAAATATGTCTTTTCCATTAAACCCGAGGTGAAAACACTTCCTAGTCAAACTAAACAATGTCTAGATGGCATAACACTTGAAAGGAAGGACGTTAAATGGTTTATAAGGACCGTTGTGCTAGAGCACAACCATGATCTTTGTCCGAATACCTCTAAGCTAATTCTTGGCAATAAAAAATTAAGCATGCAAGCTAAACACACATTGGAGGTGAACGATGATGCGAGAGTTCGGATTAATAAGAGTTTCCTTAGCATCGTGAGCGATGCAGGTGGATTTGAAAACATGGACTTCGTGGAGCGAGATGCGCGAAACTACATTGGCCAACACAGAAGATCTTTATGTAAGGATGGTGATGGTCAACCCTCCACGACACTTTTCATCAATGAAAGATTTAAATAACGAGTTCTTCTATGACATTGCATTGGACGAAGGGAATAAAATTTGTAGTGTCTTTTGGGCATATGCAAGAAGTCGAGCCGCATGTGAAGAATTTGGTGATGTGGTGTCTTTCGACACCACATACTTAACAAATAAGTATGACATGCCATTTGCGCCTTTTGTCGGAGTTAACCATCATGGACACTCCATTTTACTTGGTTGTGGATTGCTATCGTCAGAAAACACTGCCTCATTTGTATGGTTGTTCCAATCTTAGCTAAGATGCATTGGTAATAAGGCCCCTAATGAGATTATAATGATCAATGTAGGGCAATGGCGAATGCCATTGAAGAATTCTTTCCAAATACAAGGCAGAGATGGTGTTTATGGCACATCATGAAGAAGTTGCCAGAAAAATTTCAAGGCTATATAAATTATGTGACTATCAAAACATATTTGTGGCTGTGGTTGTCCAACGGACTTTGAGAATGGTTGGGAAGAACTACTGACCAAACATGGATTGCAGGAGAGTGAATGATTATGTAATTTGTATAAGGAGAGACAAAAACGGGTATCTTGTTACTTGAGGAATCATTTCTGGACGGACATGCCAACTACTCAAAGAAGTGAGAGAATGAATTTTTTTTTGACGGATTTAACAATTATAGTACCACACTTCAACAATTTATGGTTCAATACGACAATGCCCTAAGAGTCAAGGCCCAAAAAGAAATACAAGTTGACTTCTCCCTATTGGTCCACTAACAAAGAATACCACTTGTCCTTGCCTATTATTTGAGTTTAGAGGCATGATTTGTCGTCATTCCGTATTGGTATTCGGTCAGGAAGATGTTTACAGTGAGCCCTCCAAATACGTTCTATGACAGTGGAGCAAAAATATCCGTAGAAGGCACACACTCATTAGAGCGGCGTATAGTAATTCCAATCATGAACCGGCGATGCAAAGATACCAAATTTTGTGAAAACGATTGATGGGTTGTCGTGGCCCATACAAATTTGATTGCAAATTAAGAATGCAGTATAATGCTAAGAAGTGACTCCTAGGTCGTCTCTCAAGGACCAAATGTGGTTCGAGAATTAGGTCTCACACGAAGTGGGGGGTTTGAAAGTGTTTTGAGAATGTAATGACGAAATTAAAAATAAAAATTAAACACAACCGAATTTGATTTAAAACATTAAAGTGCATGAAAATATTAAACTGATGTACTTGTCCGCAATCCCTTTAGCTATGAAGCGAAAAGGACGACCGCGCACCAAGTTAAAGTCAACCATTGAGAAAAGAACCAAAAAAGGGAAAACGACTTCAACCAAAAAAACTTCAACACCATTCGTAAAAGAAGCTGTGAGTAATTAAATTGGTTGTTTCTTCCATATGTTACGTAATTTTGTTACATGTATTCTAATTGTAATTGTGTTCATTTAGGAGACAAGAATACCTAATGTTATACAAAGTCCTGAGGTCATTCAATTTGGATCCTAATCTTACCAAGTATCAAAACAATCCAAAGTGCCTTCTTCTGGATTTATGTCTTTGTTGTTAGTTGTACATAACAATTTCGATAACAACATTCTTTGATGTATATAACTTCCTTATTCTTCTTCTATGTATATTATATGTTTATTAAGTTGACATTGTTGTGTAAATGTTGTCTAAATGAATACATGATTTTTATGATAATCCATTGCTTGATGAGTACTGTGGAAAAACCCCTTTGATGTACTATTACTGAAAATGTTTGCTTTACATAAATTACAACGGGTACTGTTTTAAATTGAATGATTAGGCCAAAAACCCTTCTGGTAATCTTTTACCAATAATTTGTAAACGATTACAGCTCACCGTGCGTCCATATAACTACCCACTCTTCAAGTTTTTCTCCCCACGTCCCCTAGTTTAGGTTTCATGTCCTTAACTACCCACTCTTCAAGTTCTTCAACATGTTGTGAACTTTGACCTTTGCTGACTATTTTAATCATAACTTTTTCCACAGACCTCAAAATGATGTGATTCTTTTTTTATTAGAAAATAGACTCAAAACCATTTACAATGACAACTAATTTTTCATTTTTGAACATCTGAGTAGGTACAGTTTATTCTTTAAACTTAACGCTTTATATATTCTTGTCAACTCTGACCTCTGTTGGTTGTTTTGTTCTTAACTTTCTCCACTAAACTCCAAATGAGTTTATTCTTGTTTTGTTGGAATGTAGACTCAAAACGCTTTCAAAGGATTACCAACCCATAATTTTCAAACCACTCTAGCAGAGAAAAAAATTGTCATTTGTACAAAAAGTTCAACTATACTCCCCAACTGGAACAACAACACTCCCCATGATTGTTTTTGGCTGTTTTGGGTCAAATTTTCCATTTTTTGACAGAAGACAAAATAATTAACTTTAATAGAGGATGGAGTGATTGACATTAGTGAATAGAACATTTTCTTTAATTTTAACATTATTGTCTTGCATAACAAAGTCTGAAATACAATTGACATTATGACTACATCGAACATTAAAACTAGTAATTAACTAATCATTCTCTATAATGGGATATGGACCCTCTAATGCCAGGATTGTGAGGACAATGATTTCTTGTGTGGCCTGGGGTTTGACAGTATGAGTAATTTCGTGGGTGTGCTCGTTCCCTGATGTCCATTTCAGTCGTAATTCTGGATGACATGTTGAAGTTGTTAAGGATTGGTTCCTTTACTTCGACAATATTCATCGTATCAACAATGGTGACCCAAGCTGTTTGGGAACTAATGTATGTTTCAGAATAGTTTTCTTCTGTGAAGATGGTCCCATTGAAGTGCACTAACACAGATAATGTGTAGATGTCATGGCTGTTTACAATGATGTTTTAGTGACTTGATTGGATTGATGAAATAAGGTAAAGATTCCTTTATTTATAGGTTGAGATGTTGACTATGCACACTGTGTATCACTTTAATGTAAGGGTTAAAAATAAACAAGTAGAGGTGAATGAGTGCATTTATTGTTTTCAACATGCTGGAAGTCTGACAAGTCATGCACAATGTTTTGTCCACATTTGCACCACTTTGTATGAAGCAACTGACATTTATTGTTTCCATGTGCAAAAGTTAATTACTTTCATGCATAGTAAGCATGGTTGATGTAATTCTTTTTACGGATGGAGATTTTGGTGAATTTAATGGGGTCTACCAAATTTGATTTAGTTGTACTCATTCACTTTTGCCATGTGAAATATGACTATTTCTGTGCATGCGAGAAGTACTGTCCATTTTTTTCAACACATGCTTTCAATTCAAATTTATTATAAATATTATTAAATTATTCATTTCTTTAGTATTATTATTATATTCTTTAATAATAAAACAAAAATGATGTGGTATCTAATTTCTTACAACCAATTTAGTATGTAGCATGGACATGTGAATGTGGTGATGTTAAAGAGGTTTGCTAATGTCAATTCTTTACTTGATTTTGGTCATATGCAAATTTATTACCTATGTAGAATTTGGCCATGAGATATACAAAATTTCATATACTTGTTGCAGTAAGATATTGTCGTATTTTTTGCTAACTTTAATCCAACGAATGACATTGAATTGATGTAGTGAGCAATTGTCTACATATATCTTCAATTGTGGTTGTTCATAACCTCATCACATACTGATATTATTGTCATCGATTAAATCCTAGACGACCAAAACACTTCAAAGATGTTATGGACGCAAGAAAAACATAGAGCTGCGTATATTGCATCCATGTTATGTTATTTTTTTTTCATAAACTTAAATTTCAATGAACTTTTGTCCTAAACTTTCTTTTTTTGTTGAGTTTTAGGATGCAGAGGGCAGCATTATCTCTTCATACTGCCATTCGATGCCTGACCCACATGTTGTAGTTACTCTTGTTATAGAGGAAGTTGGGTTTGGTGCTATATCTAAATGGAGACACTTAAAAGTAGATCACGGGTTAGTTACAGCATTGGTCGAAAGGTGGAGGCCTGAGACACATATTTTTCATCTTCCAACTAGAGAATGCACAATTACCTTGCAAGATGTGTCACTACAATTGTGGATTAGAGTTGATGGTCCTATAGTAATTGGACCTACAATGTTTGATTGGGAAGATATGTGTGATACGTTGTTAGGTATTACATCGATTAAGGGAGAGTCCCTTGTTGGATCTATGGTGAAGCTAAAGTGGTTGAGGGAAAATATGTTGCCTGTACATGACGACTCAAGTTTAGACGAAATACATGCCCATGCAAGGGCATATATATTAGGACTAATTGGAGGGGTTCTTATGCCTGATAAAACAAGTAATAAAGTACACTTAATGTACTTGAATTTCTTAAGTAATCTTCGTAGAACTCGACGATATAGTTGAGGGTCTACTTGTTTAGCTGTGTTGTACAGGGAGATGTTTAGAGCAACAGATCGACATTCAAAGACCATGAGTGGTTGTGCATCGTTGTTAAAATCGGGGGCATGGTTTCGTATGCCCTTTATTGCACCAATTTCGCGACTACAATTTAGTTTCCCACTTGTATGTCGATGGAGCGGAGGTTATGTTTTGACCTTTCGAAATGTGCACCACAATGATTTAATCGGATATCGATCAAGGCTAGACCATATAGAACATAACTAGGTAAAATTGTATTTGTCATTTAAATCTTTTTTTATAAAAAATGAATCAGACAGTAATGGTCCGTTGACGCAATTTACATGGGCTCCGTATGAGGGATTAGAGTCAAGTATTCCTGCAAGCTTACAGAGACCAAGCATTGTAGACGTCATGCACAACTTTAATTTGTTTTCCAATTGTTGAATGACACCAGTCAGACCGAGTCAAGTTACAATTTCGCCTATCACAACATGTTCCTGAATTACCAAACAATCGTGATGACCTACTTAAAGTTGATATGAGGGGAAAACAAGATGAGAATTTGGTTACTAGACATGCCCAATGGATAGACATATGGAACAACGGGCGTGACCTAACATTGACGAGAATTCCAGTTCTAGGGCCACTTGTCCACACAAGCGAGTACATGTCTTGGTATTTTGAGAATGAAATTTTATTTTTGTCTATTCCACAAATGTTGAATGACCTAGGATGCAACGTGCCTCGACATCGACACATCTTCATTCTCCCGAATACAATAAAAGTAGGGACCATGAAAACACTCCTCATGGAGAGACAAGTATGGATGCAATAAGGCATTCCATTTCATCGTTCTCTGATTTAGGCATGCCAAGCTTGTCTGGAACTTATGCCCCTACTCCACCTTCGGCCCACGTTGTTAGGGGACCTTATGATAACTCGTTTTATTTTGTTGAAAGCCATAACGAAACTTCCTTTACTACTTATGGAGGAGATCAAGGTGAAGAACATATTGAAGCACAACCTTCACAGGAAGAACCACCTAGACCTCCACAGCAAGAACCACCTAAACCTCCACAAGGAAGGAGAAATCCAACTAGCAACAAGCGGCGACCACGTTGTGGAACTGAACACCATTATGGGGAATGATTAGTTAATTACTACTTTTAATGTTCGATGTAGTCATAATATCAACTGTGTTTCAAACATTGTTATGCAAGACAATTATGTTAAAATTAAAGAAAATGTTTCATTCTCTAATTTCAATTACTTCGTCCTTTATTGAAGTTAATTATCGTCTCTTGGATCAAAAAAGGGAAATTTTGACCCAAAATAGACCAAATTTTTTATTTTTCGGAGTGTCAAAGGAAAATTTTTCATTTTAATAATTAAGAATTATGACATATAATTTTGTTGTAATGCACAAATTTTAAAAGGCATTTTCAATAAATAATATATATGTGAACAAGAGGGAAAGATATAAGTAAAAGAAATGTCAACTTTGACCTTTGTCGACTATTTTAATCATATCTTTTCTCACAGACACCCAAATGATGCGATTCTTTTTTTTATTAGAAAATAGACTAAGAAAGCTTTACAATGACTACTAATTTGTAACTTTTGGACATCTGAGTAGGTATAGTTAATTCCTTAAAACTAACGTTTTATATATTCCTGTTAGCTCTAACCTTTCTTGTTGTTTTGCTCTTAACTTTCTTCCCAAACCTCAGTTTTTAGGCTCTACTCACACTTAAACACTAAAAAGAAGTCTCATCCGTTGAAGAAATATGAAAAAATTACGAAAAATCTCTTTGGCTACTTGTTGCCCACAGTTTTCTCCTGCAACACAAGTTTTTGTACAAAACTAGATTTATTTTTTGTGTAATCGTTTACAGGACCCTTGTAATCAATTATAAGAGATTGTATGACTTACACTCCCCAAAGGCAATTTGAGTTAGATAACATGCTGTCAACTTTGACCTTTGCTAACTATTTTAATCATAACATTTTCCATAGGCCTCCAAATCATGTGATTTTTTTTTATTAGAAAATAGACTCAAAACTCTTTCCAATGACTACTAATTTGTGATTTTTGGACATCTGAGTAGGTGTAGTTAATTCCTTAAAGTTAATGCTTTATATATTCTTGCCAACTCTGACCTTTGGTAGTCGTTTTGCTCTTAACTTTCTCCATCGAACTCCAAATGATTTGATTCTTGTTTTGTTGGAATCTAGACTCAAAGAGCTTTCAAATGACTATCATCCCATAATTTTTAGACCACTGTACAAGATGCAATTAATTTCCCAAAAAAAAAACGTTTTTCTAAGCTTCCTAAATGAGTTTACTTTTAAGTTATTGTTTCATGTTTCTTATTTTAGATGGACAAATGAGTTTAATGATCATGGATAGTATTTAGTGCACCAACAAACACATTAGACCTTTAAATTGTTGAGTAAAAAAGTCATTTAAATACTTTCCTATAAATGCTTAAAAAATAAATGTCTTTATAATAAAAATTTAAAATATAAAATTCTAACATAAGATTAAAAATAAAATTTAACTCAGGTTTCCCAAAAAAAAATTGAATTCTAACCTAAGATTATAAAAAAAAATCAAATATAACTTAATATTCGGTTTCCATAACTGATCTTAAAAAAAAAAAGTGAGACTTATATAAATATAAAGCTATATGTGTAATATTAAATGCGTTATGTGATATTTCAGAAAAAAAAAAAAATCCGTTAATTGCTCTACGAGTACATCTCTGCATGTGCATGATGTGGTTCCATAGTATGGTTCTACCCGGACAGGCATATTGGCGTGTAGCAATAATGTTTCAACAGTGGTTGAATTCAACGGAACATTGGTTTAAACAGGCTTAGTAAAAAAAGTTTGGCATGTTATCGTACTAAAACTTACAGTTTTCATAAGTGTTGAGTTGGAAGCATGTCTTGTTCATTCAATGTCTTTGTCAAGTCCTATGTGAACACCTCCAAAGCTATGATTCAACGAGAAAAAAAGGGTAATGATTCTAATCAGTATGCTACATACGTTGAAATGATTTTTGCATGTGTTAACAGTCTGTGTACGGTATAGTTTTGTACATACTCTACTTTCTTTTTTATGTGTATTGTAACTGAGCAAGTGTTGTTTTTGCAAAAGACAGTTGAGGGGTCCCTGTCCGAAACCACTTTTGTTTGCTTACTCCAGTGACTTCTTTTCTTCTTCTGATTCTTCTCTTGCTTCTCTCAGTTAGCTCCACCTTCTTCTCTCTTTATCATCCTATTGCTATATTTTACCACTTTTACTGTTTCCAATGAAAAGATCATCTTCAAAAGGTGAAGCTAATGATGGGGTTAAGGGAAGCATAGATTGGGAGCTCAGACCTGGTGGCATGCTTGTTCAGAAGAGACAATCCCTTGACTCCTCTTCTAGTCCCATGATAAAAATCAAGGTCTCTCATGGTTCCTATCACCATGAGGTCACTGTTCCTGCACAATCCACTTTTGGTAAGCATAGGATTGTTTGCATTTGGGGGAATTTATTTCCTACTGTTTCCTAATTTACACACCTTTGATCCTGGTATCAAAAGGGTAAGGTTCATTACAATTTATAATTTATAACCTCTTTCGAAATCATCCAAAAGATCACTTTTTTTTTTACATATGGGTTTTATTTTATCTCATGAGAAGTACCAAGTGGGAAATTTCTCTTAGGCTCGATTAGGAGATGTTGGAATCAGTACTTCAGGTCCTGACAATATTAACCCATCAATCCCCTTCTTCCCTTTTATGTTTAATCTTTGTTAGACATTGACTTTGCTGAAAGCATACGTTTTGGCGAGAGTAACTTTATCGTTATGTTGAAAAAGGTTGTTAGAATTCAGAGCAGGCATGTTGTTAGAATTATAAGTAGCTAGATTCTGAGATTGATGAGTGAGTGGTCTGTTTTGGCTGAATGGAAGGGCATCTAAAAGGGGTGCTTGCAACCGAGACTGGTCTTGAGCCTAAGGAGCAAAGGTTACTATTTAGAGGGAAAGAGAAGGAGGATGAGGAATGTTTGCATATGGTGGGGCTGAAAGACATGTCTAAGGTTGTATTGCTTGAGGATCCAGCCAGCAAAGAGAAGAAGCTCGAGGAGATGCAGAAGAGTGAAGAAATTTTGAAGGCATGGGAAGCCATCTCAACTGTCAGAACAGAAGTTGACAAGCTACATAAGAAGGTGCTTTTCCTTGTCATGAAAACAGAATAACTTCATTGGAATTTTGAAAATAATGGTAGCAATGTTTGATGGTGTTTAGGTGGTTTCTTTGGAGACAACTGTTTTTGGTGGTACAAAGGTTGAAGACAAAGAATTTGCAATCTTGACAGAACTGCTAATGCTCCAATTGCTTAAACTGGATTCCATTGCTGCTGATGGAGAAGCCAAAGTACATAGAAGATTTGAGGTTAATACTTTATTTGGAGCAATTCTAGTATTAAATTAGTATCATTATCGTCATATGAGCTTAATTTATATATGTTGTGTCCTTTGATACAAGAATTAAACTATGTTAATTGAGTTTTTGGATAGTTCCAATCACTTTCTCACTTTATGCAGACTCCAAGATGATAGTGAAATCTGACACATAAGTCTTTGTTTGAACACAGGTTCGTCGTGTACAACGTTATGTGGACACAGTTGACAACCTGAAGGAAAGAAATTGTGTTGCATTTAGCAATGGTGGTAACATCAATGCAGTACCTGTAATTTGGGAGGCATTTGAATCAGGAGTTGGAAGCTTGAAGTCACCAACTTCATTTCCAACATCAACTGTGATTACTAAAAACTGGGAGCACTTTGAATAAATGCAAATTCTTTCCACTGAGTTTGCTTATTTGTAGAAGAGGATTCAATGAAACTTGGTCTGTGCAACGACAAAGATGTTTTCAGAAGTGAAGAAGGGTTGTACAAATTAATAAATGGATACCTGTACATGTTACTTCTCCATGTCAGAATAAACACATGATTTTGCCTTCTCTGCCATTAGTCATATATCTAACATAATATAATAATAACAAATAATTCATTTTTCTATTATAAATTTGAGCCTTTCTAAAATAAAAATATTTTAAGAATTATTTGATCCTGTATTTCTATTTTTTTTTAATAAGAATTCTAAGTTTTTTCGTTTTATTTTAAGATGATAAGATATTGATATTTTTTATTTCTTTTTTTTTTCTTTCAAAATAGATTATTGTTTTTGTTAAATATTGAGTGATTTTAATTCTTTCTTCAAATGTTCTAAATTTGGTTGGGTTTCTTCACTAGATTTATTATTAATATGGTAAGAAGGTATCTTAAATATTCTTAAGTTTTTTGAAAAAAAAAATAATCCATAAACAAACTTGTATTTCAAACTATAACACCCCATTTAATATTCCATTTTAGTGATGTTCACTTGTCACACCCTTTCAGCTTCCTAGTATGAGTGGGAGGCAGAATCTGCAGTGCATTTAATTTTCCGCTCTCGGTAGGCGTGCGGCTGCAAAGGGAATGGAAATTTCCTGGTAGTGGAAGCCATGTGGCAGGCGGAGGATGGACTGAACGTCCAAAGTGGTGGCCATATTTAAGGTCAAATTTTCAGATCTGGCACCACTTCTGCATGCAACCTGATACGCGGGGCTCAAGCCCAATGTCTTTTTAATCTTTCTTTTATGTACTTTGTACTGTGTTAGGCATGTGGGTCTCTTAGTCCTATAATAGCCATGTCTACACTTCTTGTATTCACTTTTTGAGATAATGAATTAATTTCCTGTTGAGAATACTCCAGAATTAATTCCTTGAAAGTCAAGGCTGAAGAATCCAAGGGATTCCTCAGCCACCTTCCATTCACATTACATTCATTCATTTTCCATAATCATCATTTTCTCACACCTCCACGTGAACACTTTGTCACCACTCCGCGTCAGACTCGTGGCTTATTCACGCCACACCAGCACATGCCTTCATCAGAACTTCATTTCTCTTTGTGCCATTCCTTCCTCAGACCATTGCTCTCGAAGCCACCTCTCGCCATTTAGGGTTTTCCACTCGAGAGCCTTCCTTCCACGACTCACCTCCTCCGTAAGTCACTTTTCACCAAACACTTCTCAAATCCATCTTCTCCTCACCATATTCATCTTTGACCGATTGATTTCGCCCTATCCTTCATTTTCTCCGTTTAAAGTTGAGATCTCTTCTATTCCGTCGATTCAATCGGTGAAATCTCCCTTTTCTCCGTTTAAACCCTCTCAAAAGCTTAACCCTAGCTTTTCTACCGAACAAACCACTAAAACCTAGGGTTATCTTCGATTTCCGACTTCTGTTGCATCTCTTGTCCCGTTCGTCTGTCGATCCGCACCAGATCCATGGTTCCTCGCCGGAGTGGATCGTATCAAGTGGTATTCAGAGCCTCGGGTTAGGCACGCGTCAAAGATAAGTATCACTTTCCTGGTTTCTTTTCGTTTTGCTTTGAGTTTTGTTTCTTCCGAATCTGTTTTGTCTTGATTCTTGAGTTGTCTGAGTTTCGTTGGTTCTGAGTATTTTTTTTGTTCATCCTTGCGTTGTTCATCATTTCTTATATTGTCTTGAACTGTTATTTTGATTTGAGCTTTGATTCAGTGTCTATGTTGTTTGTTATTCTGCGTTTAGGTTTCAATATTGTGTTAAGTGTTCTGACTTATTCCGTGCCTTTGCGTCTTTGATTTGTGACTTATTTCATTTTATTCGGTCAAAATCAATTTGAGTCTTTTAATTTGAGCATCGTGTTTGGTTGTGTCTAAGTCATGTTAACTTGTTTTTTCTGTCCATAAATTTCATGTAATTCTGATCTAGAACTGTAATGGTCTACTTGTATGTTCAAATTGCATTCCAAATGAGCTATGACAATATCAATTGAGAGCTCGGATGCATTCACTAACTAGTAGAACCAATCTGCCATTTCTGTTGTGAAATCTGCATTGGTTTATTTTGTTGCTTTGAAACTCAACATCTAAATCTGCATTGGTTTTAAATTCTAAGCTATGGTGCAAAGTTGAGCTGGTAGCAAATGCAAACCATAAGAGCAATGACATGCTAGGCATGAGCTTGGTTGCAATTGTGCAAATTCCAGTAGTACCAATTCTGCAGTTGGCCGAACTACCTTTCTTTGTTTGAGTCCAGTTTTCTTTTTTATTTCTTGAGTTTTAATTCTGTTTCAGTATCAGATCACTACTGAACATCTTGCATCCAATCCTAGTGTCTTGTTCAATTTTCATTTGCTAATTCTGAGTGCAACTCAGTTTTCAGAATTCATTTGACTCTATGTGTTTAAAACTGGTTGGTGAAGTTGCTTAAATTGAAGCATAAAAAGAGCTGGATAAGTCCAATTCTGATATTAAGTGATTCTGCATCAATTCTCTGTGGAAACAAGTTTGTTTTTTTTTTTATGTTTTAAACATGATGATGCAAAAAGAATACGAGTTTTAGCAGCTCTGCACGTTTTCATTCTCCAAACCATCAGTTTTAACATAATTCTTGCTTACAAGTTGCTGAATAGTTTTGTGTTCTGAAATCAGTAATTGGTGCATTTGAAATTGAATTGTCACTGCAGCAAAAGCTTGGTCATTCTGTTTACATAAAAAAAAA
The DNA here is from genome assembly GCA_036885675.1 of Vigna mungo. NCBI lineage: Eukaryota > Viridiplantae > Streptophyta > Magnoliopsida > Fabales > Fabaceae > Vigna > Vigna mungo. Next base: position 12,528,229 of record CP144690.1, on the reverse strand, counting down.
AATTATTCAAAAGAAAAGAGTTGCATAGTTATAAAGAAGCTGAAAGACCAGTGCAAGTTTAAAATTTGAAACTTGATGCACCATAGAGTAATTATTTCTTAAACATTTCAGCAGCTTCTTGTGTGAATTTTTATTGCTTTTCAATCTGATCTAGAACTGTTCTTAGGATTCTCTTTGTTGTGCCAACTATTCTAATTACCTTTGTTCATTGCTTGTCTTGATTGACAGTCTTGGTTTTGTCTAATTCATTGTGCAATCTGTTCTGCCATTCCTTAATTGTGCTTTTCTTTGGTTTATGAATCTGGTCTAGAGTTCCTCTGTTTCAGTTGCTTTGTTGTTTGTGTTTACATTACCTTGTGTCTGATTTGTTGTTGCCCATCACCTGTGCCTTAACCTAGCCAGTTCCTTGTTTGAGAATCTGATTCTGTTCTGGATTATGGAAATGAAAAGAAGGTAATCGTGATTGGTAGCATCCTAGGTGAAAGTTATCCACATGATTTTTTGGCCTTGACTGAAATCTTTTTCAAAACCATCCTTTGAGTGTGATAAATTGCTAGAGGGAAACCTTGAGTGTCGTGAGTTTTGATAGGCTGACTTAGCCTAATTTCATTGGCAAGTTTTTGAGAGAAAGATTGGTCTTTACTTAATTGTTCTGCTTACTGTTTTGTAATTGCTCATTGTGCAGGAAAAGAAATTGGATTAATCCGTTTGAGAGCAGTTGTGATCTGTTTAAACTGCTTCTGCAATTATTTTGAATTCTAAATTGTTTGCTGAATCACTGGTGTCCTAACTGTTTGCATGTGATTACTGATTGTTACATACTTTTGCCTGACACCTATTTAATTCTATTAGCTATACCTGAGATCATTTGTGCATGAACTCATTGGTTTAAGTAGGCATGTTGAATGTTGAGTATGACTTGATGAGACCATGGAAATCTGGTATATGCATTAGGAATTGCAAACAATGTGCTGATTATGAGCATTTCTAGAAGGACAACAACATTGATTTCAAAACTGTCAATTTCTGATTTGCCTCACCTTCATCTTTGTCCTTGATTTGCTTAGCATGGTCAACTGATCTCTGCATTAGTTTAGGACATTGTTTATGACAGTTTTGTTCATTGTTTCTGTCCATTTAATTCACTGATCATTTTGCACTAGCTGGATTTGTTGCGGGATTTTGTTGAGATCTATTGTGCAGAGCTGAGTTTGTGCCTAAGTATAACTGAGAAAACAGTAGCAGTACCATTTCATATTGGAGTTTGGACTAAAGGGAGTCTTTAGCTTTATTGCCTCTGTTTTCTTTAAGTTGAATTGTTCCTGTTATTGTTTGGCCTTGATTAGCATCTGGAGAAGTGTTAACTTAGTGTTTACTTCTTTATGCAGCAGATCTCAATTTGGAAGCAAAGGAATTTTTTTTTTAGCTGCATCAAGTGTGCAAGCCTAAAACAGTGAGCTGCAGCAGATTTTAAGTGGAAAACTAGTGCAGCCAAGAGAAATGGAAGTTATCATTACCACATATCTTATTTTGCCTAATCTGATTAGATAAGGATGTATGTGATAACAACCTTGATTATTTGTGTTTGCAGGATTGGCCAGCTGATTTCTTGACTAAACCGAGAATTGACAACAATTTTGGAGCATTGAAAAGAATTATTCTAAATGCAACATCTAGGATGCACGCTAATTCCTCTACAGAATGTGGGTACCAAAAGACCAAGACCGTAGCAGCAGGGACCTTTCGCAGCAGTAGCACCGTAGCCTAGACATTTATCTTCTTTTGTAATTGTTTGTTTTAATTTGGTTTTGAATTTGTTCTTATTTTTTTTGTGTAATCTGATGGGCCTGTGTTTAGCCCACTGGTAGCTTTAGCTTTGGTTTGTAAATGGCCTTTTATAAAGTCCAAGTAGATTGGAAGAGTTCTTAGTGCTCTTTCCAACTCTTGGCAGCTTTTATTATTTTCTTTAAATTTTAGCATAACTAGACATAGGAGTAGAATTTGATTGTCTTTGCATGTGTTTGATTTTCACGTGTAGGTGTGACCTTTGTCACATTAGAGTCCGAACGTATTAGGGGTCTTAGAGTCCGTTTTCATTGTTTATTTCTTTTGAGTCTTGTACTTTGATTTTAAAGGTAATTTTATTTTAAAGGAGAATTAGCTAGTAGCTTTAAGACATCTTTGGCTAAAGTAAGACTTGGTACTTAAGCAGTCTTTATGACTCACCTCTCTTACCTGGCACTTTTACTTGTCTAAAAGTGAAATTTTTAATCCTTTAGAATAAGAAAACTTTTAAGAACAAAGATGTCTTGTTATTCATATAGTTCATACAGTTCTTCTAGTTCATCTAGGGTGCATAATGAGTATCAAGGTTCATACATTAAGGATTATTTGTGTACTAAAGCTAGAAACATTCCATTCTTTGGTAAAGATACAAATGTCTTAACATACCTAGTTTGGGAAAAAGAAATTAATCAAATGCATCTTGTCCTTCTTAGACAAAGTGAACTTGAGTCTTATAGTACAATTGTTCTTTCTAGAGAGTGTGAATCTCCTGTTCTTAGTTTATATCTTTCTAGGTTAGAAAAGCATGCATATGAGTGGTGGGATGAGAGGCAATATTGGGTACATAAAGGTAGGAAATCCACCATTGAAAATTGGTATGAATTGAGAGCGTGCATGAGAAAAAAGTTTGTGCCTCCCTTGATTATAAGAAACATGAAACTTATGAGAGATAGTCTTCAAGAGGAAAAATCATTTCTTGAGAGTTTAAAAGATCAAGGTTTCTTTCGTAGAGAAATAGAATTTGGGGACAAACTTCAAAAGTTAAAGGAACAGAAACGAGAAAGAGAGAGGAAGAGAGAATAAGAAAGAAAAGAAGAGGAAGAAAGAATGAGAAGAGAAGAGAGAAGAGAAAGAGAGGAAGAAAGAAGAGAGCAACACAGGAGAGAAGAGGAAGAAAAAGAGAGAATCAGAAGAGAGGAAGAAAAGAGAGAAGAGGAAGAGAGATTACAAAAGAAAGAGAAGGAAGAAATTGCAAGGAAGAAAATGAAAGAAAAGCAATTGCTGCCAACATCTATTCTAGAAACCAAACTTTTAAGGGGAGGTTTTCTATCCTTTCATTTTTTCCATTTGATATGAAATGTTCCAAATTCACCTTTTCTTTCCAAAACATGACCATCACATCTTGTCAAAAGTTGCAAATTTTACAACATGGCAATCAAAAACTTGAGTTAGAGTTACCTTTTTGGTTATCACTAACTCAAGCCAAAAATAAACTTTCAAAAGAAGTAAGGTTTCCTTATAATCATAAACATGAAAATTTCACATTTAGGAAACCTTCTTCTAAACATATTATTCTATATATTTTATTAGGTCAAACAAAGCTAATTAGAGATATGTTTGATGCTTATTGCTGATTAATTTTTGACCCAGGAGGAACTTCTATGGAGTCTACAATAATAAGTCCTCAGACGAACCATCAGATTTTAGGACAAATCCTTTCCAAGAGGGAGGGGATGATACGCGGGGCTCAAGCCCAATGTCTTTTTAATCTTTCTTTTATGAACTTTGTACTGCGTTAGGCATGTGGGACTCTTAGTCCTATAAATAGTCATGTCTACACTTCTTGTATTCACTTTTTGAGATAATGAATTAATTTCCTGTTGAGAATACTCCAGAATTAATTCCTTGAAAGTCAAGGCTGAAGAATCCAAGGGATTCCTCAGCCACCTTCCATTCACATTACATTCATTCATTTTCCATAATCATCATTTTCTCACTCCTCCACGTGAACACTTTGCCACCACTCCGTGTCAGACTTGTGGCTTATTCACGCCACACCAGCACATGCCTTCATCAGAACTTCATTTCTCTTTGCGTCATTCCTTCCTCAGACCATTGCTCTCGAAGCCACCTCTCGTCATTTAGGGTTTTCCACTCGAGAGCCTTCCTCCCACGACTCACCTCCTCCGTAAGTCACTTTTCACCGAACACTTCTCAGATCCATCTTCTCCTCACCATATTCATCTTTGACCGATTGATTTCGCCCTATCCTTCATTTTCTCCGTTTAAAGTTGAGATCTCTTCTATTCCGTCGATTCAATCGGTGAAATCTCCCTTTTCTCCGTTTAAACCCTCTCAAAAGCCCTAGCTTTTCTACCGAACAAACCACTAAAACCTAGGGTTATCTTCGATTTCCGACTTCCGCTGCGTCTCTTGTCCCGTTCGTCTGTCGATCCGCACCAGATCCATGGTTCCTCGCCGGAGTGGATCGTATCACAACCACTTCATCCTCAACCTCCAGAACCACCATCTTTCTCCTCCTTCTCTTTAAACCTCCAACCTTTTCTCTAGATTTACTCACATTTCTTCCCCTCTGATCATCAACTTCCTTTCAGATTAAACACTCCCAGTGTCAAGAGCTTTCATTTGCACTGCTCGAAATTTCGTTTGGACGAATTTGGATTTTGGAAGAAACCATAGAAGTAGTGCTTAGAAGCTTAGCTTGGATCACAAGGTAAGGGAAGCTTATAAATTTAATTATGATTATTTTTGTATGCATGATTTTATGAGTATATGTTGTTGAATGTATGATATTGCTGTGGTGAAAATGCATGTTTTAATTGTGGTATGAAATAGGTTATAAGGTTATAAAACTTAGTGAAAAGCTGAATCTGTAATCGAATGGTCATTAGGACCGTTCGGTTTCCCTTAAAACAATTGATCTGGTCCCTTTATGTTGAAACTTGAAATATTTTGTTTAGTTAGTCGTTCGGAATTACCTATTAAAGGACGTACGGTCTTACACTGAACGTCTGGCATTGAATTACTTGGTCATAGACTGAGTATTCGGCCTCATATTAACTATTTAGAACGTTCAGTCATACACTGAGCATTCGGTTTATATTGATGATTAATTATTTGACAAGTATTAGGTCTTATACCAGTACTTGAATTCTTAAAACGTCCGGTTTATAATATTATTTATTTGAAAAGTGTTCGGTCTTACACTGACACTTGATTCCTCACAGAGTGTCCGTTCTTGTACTAACACTCGCTTTATTGAAAAGAACTCTTTTTATTTTAAAACGTCTGGTTTTCATTGATTAAGTCCTATTTGCTTTCATTGTTGAGTTTCTATTGATCTTTCCGTCCAGTTTTCATTGATTAAGTCCTATTTGCTTTCATTGTTGAGTTTCTATTGATCTTTTCGTCCGGTTTTCATTTATTAAGTCCTATTTGCTTTCATTGTTGATTTTCTATTGATCTTTCCGTCCGATTTTCATTGATTAAGTCCTCTTTGCTTTCATTGTTGAGTTTCTATTGATCTTTTCGTCCGGTTTTCATTAATTAAGTCCTATTTGCTTTCATTGTTGAGTTTTATTGATCTTTCTGTCTGGTTTTCATTGGTTAAGTCCTATTTGCTTTCATTGTTGAGTTTCTATTGATTTTTCCGTCCGGTTTTCCTTGATTTAGTCCATTTGGTTTTCAATGTTACATTTCTATCGAGTTACCGTCCGATTTGTTGTTTATGTAAGAGAATTCCAAGGAGGAATGTCTCATGATTGATGATGGTTGGTAAAGTATGACTGTGGCAAAGGCTCAGGTTCTGACTCTATCCTGATATTCCGTGATTACACCTTCTCAGGTAGAGAAGGGTAACTCATGCGTGGGAATGGCAGGAGGTCCTTTAGCCTCAGGGTATTTCTATACCGAGGTGGTTCCACTGGACTAACCTCGGGTGGCGGTCTGTTAAGTGTATCCCAGCCAGGTCCACCCGGGTGCAGAGAGCGGCGAGCATACATAGTCATACCGTCCGGACAGGGTCTAGAGAAAGTGGATATGATGATGTTTACCGTTTGGATTTTTATATGGATATACTTTACTTATGATTTATGGTTGAGATATTGACGTATGTGATTCATGTGTATGTTTTAAAAGTATATGAAAATGATTAATTAAATTCACATAAGCTTACCCTTATTTTCCTCTCTTGTTTATGTCTACCGTTCGGTCTTAACCTATCGGCTGTTTTCTTAACTGCAATGATCATCCTTTTGGGTGTGAGCAGAGGGTGCTCAAGAAGATACTTTGGAAGATGCCCTACAGTCCGAGCAACCCTTAGACGTCATGCCGGAGAGCTGTGCAGGACCGTCTGGTCCTTATATTAGATGTTTACTTTTGTTTAGAGTAGATAACTGTTCGGTTATGTATATTTTGTAAAACCGTTCAGTTACATATTTTGTGTACATTCTAACTTTGTAAAAAGTTTCAAACTCAATATGATATTTCATATTCCTCATCTCCTAACTGCTTATCTCCCACTGTTCTTTATTATTATTTATGTTAACTCCTCGAATAAATTATAGCTTTTGCTTAAAGATTTATGGGGATGTTACACAAACAAAAATAAATTCTTTAAAAGATTTAAAGAGACAAAAAGATTTTAAGTTCACTTTTAAGGAGATGGACGAGAATCATTAAGGATTACTTAAAATTTAAACATTTGAGAATCACTAATTATTACTTAAAATCTAAACATTTCCTAGTTAAAGTTTACCTTAAATCCTCTTGCATAAAATTTCTCAAATGAAATTAAGTTTGATACAAAAGTGGACACACTAAACTACAAGCAATTAAATTAGACTATGCGACTTATTGGTACAGTTAGAAGGCACTTTGGAACCTTTATATCTTTCCAAACTAAAAATGTTTTCAAATATGGTTAGAGGCTCTTGTTAGGAGATGAGATTGAGCATCAAAGATTCCCCAAGACATCAAATAAGGTTGTAAGTTACAAGTCCAAAAATAAGACAATTTCACAACTCCAAAAATATATACAAATGATGCTTGTTCCTCTCCAAAGTGTTTCACTCATTGTCTTCTTGTCTCCTCCTCAAGGTTTCAAGGTCCAAAGAGGTCTCCAATCTCCCAAGATGTTATCTCTAGGTTCAGTTTCCTTCAAAGAAGTTCATACACCGAAAATCAAACCAACTCCATGAGCTAGAAATCTAAGTAGAAGGAAAATAAAGGTCAAAATGAAAAAAAACTCTTCAAAAGGAGTTATGGTGAGACAAAACTAACAGTGTTGAACAAGACAATCAAGAAAATAAAGTTTAAGAGCAAAGATTAGGCACACAAAAGAAATACCTAAAGATAATGATGGAAGCAACTTCAACAAAGTTGATGAAGATCCCTTGATGAAGTTGATGATGGCGCGAAAGCATAAGGAAGATGAGATGTAGTGTCTTGATGAATGGGTAATTGATGCATCCTAGAAGGAGGTTGGGCTAACTTTAAAGGAAAAGGTAGAAGAAGTCTAGAAAAGAGACAACTCCAAGAAAACTTAGAAAGGTTAGTCTTGCAATTTTGGCAAAGTTTTACTAATATCATTCAAGTTCTAAGAAAATATAAGAGGGGAGCTTCTCCTTTTATAGTCGAAGGAGATAGTTCTAGAATGACAAAGTAAATTCACTTGAAAAAGAGCCTAGAAGCTTTCTTGGTCAATGGGGGATGAATGTGAGCCTAGAAAGACCTCAACCTGTGTCTTAAGCTTAAGGTTTGTTTCCACGTCCAAAAAAAAAAATTTCTTCAACTTTCAGCACTTTACACCATTCATTAAAAAGTGTTTTCTCAATTGGCCAGATAATCCTTTCACTGGGCAAGGGGTAGCCTTTCTAACACATTGGATTGTTCTACTCGTTAGGCTTCTTGGTTGCGCTAGTGATGCCAAAGTCTCGCTAGGCAAGTGTTGATGACTGGCTGGGCAAGTGGCTTCTAGCAGGTACGGGTAGTATGATACCCGAACCCGACTCGTTAATGAGCGTGTACTATATTATACATTACCCACAGGTACCAATTAACTGTAGTTACCAACTATTCGCAATAGATTTTACCTGTGAACACGGATATTTTTTTCATCCTTAGTCCCAACTCATACCCTCCTCAACATATTTCTTATTCTCTTCTTCTAGGGTGTGGGGCAAGGTAATTTTTTATTTTACAAGCTTAGGGGTCAGAAGACAATTTACAAAGCTCAAAAGGTTTACAAATGATTTAAAGTTGTACATTAGGGGTGGTCATTTGGTAAAGTAGCTTTATTTCACAAAACAATAATTGTCTTTCTCATTTCCAATCAAGTGTGTGTATGCATTTTAAAGAGTTGTGCAAAAATCAACTTCATAACAATAACAATTTTCTTACTTACTTTATATATACATTATCATGACACTCAAATATTCAATCCTCTTGGTCATAATAAAAAAAATTATAAAGAATGAATCATATTGCAACCACATCCATAAATCTTAACACTTAAATTTGCAAGGATTTTCTCAAGATCACATAAGTTGTCATGCAAGGAAATCAAAGCTCTAAATTCCAAAAGCAAAAAGAAAGACATCCAAAAACAAGGTTGACCACAAAAAGTCAATTTAACACCACATGAAACTATTTTAACATAAACTAAAATACTTATATAAAAAACTAAAACATACTAAGAGAAACTAAAACAACAAAAACAACAAGATAAAAATCCTCAAACAGAACTATTGTGATGCCATGGTCTTCAAGCTATGTCAGGATCCTCTTGACCTCCCTGCCCTTTTTCAACATCAGCTCCATCTGCTCCTTCATCACGCATAACATTGAAGCTCTCCCCCCCCCACTAAGAGTAAGGCATACCTTCAGCCCAAGGAATATGTATCTCGAATTGTGTTCCTATCATAAGAGTTTCATCAGAAAAGTCTAGAACACCATGAGACAACCAGTACATTTTGTCCATGAGGGCAACCTGTCCTTGCCGGATTGTTTGCTATCCTATCCACATATCTTCCTATTGAGCAAACATCTCTGACATGACTGCCTAGAAGGTAGCCTCAAATGTAGCAAGACCTTCACATGTAGGACGCCAAGGGCAAGCGGCTCTAGGTGCAAGGACAAGGGCAGGTTCACTGAAAGTAGAGAGCTTCGCTCTGTTAATGTATCTATTTTTCATGAACTTCTTATCTGGTGGGTTGGAGGGAGAGAAGCACATGGGTTTCAGAATAAACTCCCTTCTCCCTACAGAGAGTGGTGATTAGTGTAGGGAAGCCTAAATTTACATTGGGCATGTTTGCGGTATAGGCTATGTCTTGAGACATATGGGCACCGACCTCCATATCCACCCCCATCACTATCTTATAAATGAGATATTACATCTCCAAATTACAATCAAAGGTATGTGTATTAGGCCTAAGGTTGGTGAAGGCGGAGGCACTCCACATATGTGCCAAAGAGTTCAAGTGCTTCTAGAGAATGCGAACGGGCATATGCCATTGACACCTAAGATGTAAGTGTAGCCAAGGATGCATAAAGTTGAAGCTATCTCCTCATAGTCCTTATGGCCACTCAAGAATTCATTAAAGGGTGTCACTTAGCCAGAAGGAACTGTAGTTGCCCTTAGGAAAGTATTTAACGTCCTCTTGTCATATTTGATAAGTTTCCCCCACACCTTGCATTGTCTTGGCCCATTTCCTTCTTGTTGATATGCATTTGCATAGAACTATTTCACATCACTTCATCAATTTTGTTAGGAAGGTTCCTTAAGATCATGTCCCAGTGTCTTCTCTCCAGTTCTAAGCGAAAATGGTCATACTCCCCTAGAATTAATCACACATTTCTCTCAACAATAACTTTTTTTGCCTGATTTCAAGAAACCAATCAACAGTTATCTCAAGCGAGAATTTATGTTGATCAAAAACTTTTTAGCTGCTAAAGGAATGCAAAGTGCATCCACGCAGCGTAACAAGTGATAAATATTGTTTTCTCCCAATGTACTTTTACAACACTTAATAACTCTTGTACTTTAACTCAATTAGACCTCAAAGTTCACAAAACATAAGAAAATCTTTTTGATATTTTTATCAAAAATTTTGTGTGCAAGGAAATGTAACATAGAGTATTTATAATTTATTGAGACTAGAGTTCAAACATTTCATTCTCATGCATTGACAAACATCTCGATTCCATATTCATGTCAAAATTAACTCATTAGCATACTCAAATCCTATCCCTAATCACTTTAAGCCTGTGATAACTTATCAATTTTCAATCCCTTGAATCCTCAACAAGCAACCATACATTAAGTTCAAGAGTTTAGCATTACTAATGAACTAACACTAGTGCAGCGAAGGAAAACGACAACGATTGTTTTTTATAATACGCTTCGGTTTTCGAACCGAGACATATACTGGCGAGATAAAAAGGAGGGGGACTTTTGGCCTCGGTTCCAACCGAGGTAATATGTCCAATGTTTCTACTTCGGTTCTTCTACACTCGATGTGATACGCGGGGGCTCAAGCCCAATTTCTTTAGTTTAGTATTTCTTTGATGTATGTTGTATTGTGTTAGGCATGTAGGACCTCTAGTCCTATAAATAGCCATGCCTACCTTATTGTACTTAACTTTTGAGATTAATGAGAATTTAGTTTTCTAAATCAGAAAATAATTCTCTCTTGAAAGTCAGGCTAGAGAGTCCAAAGACTTCCTCTAGTCACCTTCCAGCACACTACCTCATTCTTTCCATTCTCATTTTACCATTGTGTTGTCTCTCTCCTCCACGACGTCACTCTTCCACGGTGGACCATTCCTTTGCTGCCACTTCGCATACATCAGCAACATCATTTGCATCCTCTCACCAATTCTCTCACATTTTAGAAACGTATTCCGCGCATCACCATCAATTCCATTTTCCTCTGCTAGGGTTTCAACCTCGCAACCACTACATCAACCACAGTAAGCCATTTCTCTTCTTAGATTCTCCTTCGATCTTTATTTCTCAGCCATTACAAACCTTTCCACGGATCATCTTCCTCCTAACCTAAGGTTTTCCCTTCTTTCATCGTTTCGTCACATTTTGACCGATTAAACACTTCTTTTTCCTTAGATCTTCCATTTTTCACCGTTCAAACACCATTTCTACCGATTAATCGGTCCAAATCCAGTTTCCCCTCTTTTCTAGGGTTCCATCGGTCTAGGTTACAAATCTCTGAGTTCCTTTCTCAGATCTGGTTTGTTCTTCTCTGGTTCTGCATCGATCTCGAGTTTTGCTCTCAATTGTTCTCTCAAATTATATTCCGCTGCATATTTCTCTCGTCGGAGAAGCTTGGAGGAGTCCGAATCGCCTCTCGGTCAACCTCCTCAAGGCTTCGTCTATCACGATGTAATAAGGAAGACAAAAAAAAAGGGTTGGAGGGGTTATTACCTCGGTTCAACGAGGTAATAATGTGGGCCTATGGTACCAGTTCAAGCTAGAACCGATGTCAAAGCCCTTTATTTTTTTTAAATCTATGACACCGGTTGTGGTTGAACCAAGGCCACATACAAGCTTTCTACCTCGGTTTTTGCCACAATTGAGGCCTATACTTTGCGAAACTTTTTTAATAGCATGTCTATTTTTGTGATATCCACTATCACAAAAACATATCTGTATATCAGACAATATATTTACAACACAGATTCAACACAAGAGTCAATATTTACATCACATAATGTTTAAAGCAAAATATGTAAAAAGTCTAATAACTAATAACTATAAATCAATTAATGTGCTAATGTATTTTAAATCCTAATAACTATGCACTATTGTATAATCAAATTAAATGCTTTGTAAGTGTCTTCCTTAGGAATGTAAGTGGCTTCTCGGGAAATGAAGAACAATTTTATAATTTTTCAGATCATTACTTATGATCATTATTTATTATTTTTAATTAATTATGTAATTTAACATTTAGATTTTTAAACTAAATAGTATTCTCTAATATTTGAATGATTTTTATACTTAAAATTTGTTTAATTATTATATAAATTAATACTTTAATTTGTATGTAGTCTTTTTATAATATTATTTATAAATGTGATAAATATTTAGTATTCTGATGTTAGTTTTTTAAATGACATTACATACCTACAAAAATGATAAACCTAGAAAATCTCCTTTCATTGCGAAGACGAACCCCAAATCTCTATGCACCAGGAACCCTAATTTGTGAGCCTCCACAGAAATCGCGACCTAGAACAACGGCTTCTCTCAAGCTTTGTCTTCTCCACCGACAACAATGAATAATTGTGGGTCACCGCAAAAGCCCTAATTCGCAAACCCAACCTCCATGGAAACCAACCATCCTCAAGCAAACCACCCACAAATCAGAGAACACAAAAAAATAAGTGACCACATCATTTAAAAAACCAACATTAGTGTGCCACGTCATTTAAACATCAACATGCTACCTCAACGTGATTCTAACGTCATTGGTCCAATTTAACGACAATGATCTAATTGAAGCAATTTTGCAAAAGTTAGAACTCAATTGAGACGGAAAAGAAAAACACTAAGGGGCCTATTTGAGATTCCCACCCAAAGAAAGACCAACTGAATGATTAAACCTTTAATAAAATAGATGATAGATCAATCAAAATTACAAAATTTATAATTATAAAAAAAAATGATAAAAAGTGAATTATTAAATTAAATTAACTTATTTTTACTTAATAACAAAATTAGTTCACTTTGATATTCTTACCTTTTTAATTTTTAATTGAATAATATTAAATATTATAAGATGAAAAAACATGTTTTACAATTTTGAGGCGCTACAAAATTTCTAACATTGTAAATTGATTAGATATTTATTCAAGAAGGTGAATTTAAAACAAAAGAAAAATAAATGGAATTTACAACTATTTCTTATTATGAATCAATGAACGTTTAAAATATCACTTTAGGTTTAGAAAAGGTAAACAGGCTTGCACGTTCCTGTCAAACCTATGTTATCTTTCTGCCAACTAAGTTTCTTTCATAATGTTTTTTCTTTAATCGTAATACTGAGCAAAATAATTGCCAAGTTTTTATATATACTCTATAACATTTTCTCATTCTTCCTCTAGGTGGTGTGGTTCTTTTTCTTCTCACTCACAACAAAACTATTTGATCTCTCGGTAGAATGCCATATGGAAAATTATAATGAAATTTATTCAACACTTGTTATCCCATTCACTTCTGGTGCATCTCTATGGCCTTCTCTTATCCTTTTGGCAAGAAACGTTGGTGTTGAGTTCATTGGAACCTTTATTAACGTGTTCGTTGCACTGCTGCCACCATTGTCAACCACGACTCTGAGACCCTTAAGACCCTAAGTTGTGCTGCCACAGTTGGTCTCACGGTTATGATTGTCATATTTGCCACAAGACATATCTCTAGAGCTCATGTAAAACTAGTTGTTACCTTTTCCTTTGTTGTATTGAAGCACTTCCCATGGAAGCATGTGTATACAAACTCTTTAGTTAATTTTTCTGTGCTATCAAAAACTAGGTTTTTCTTCATTGATATATGTGATCATTAAATTGCAGGTGCCTATTTATGTTGGTGCACAAGTTTTGACATCGATTAGTGCCTCATTTGCTTTGAAAGGGGTATATCATCCTTTCATGAGTGGTGGAGTTATCGTTCCTTCATGTGGATATGGTCAATTTGCTTTAGAATTCATTATTACATTCAATTTAATGTTTGTTGTCACTGTAGTAGTCATGTCGTAAGTCTGTTTTTTTTCCTCTCCCTGTGTCCCCTCACATGTTATTTATTTTAGGGTTAAATATGTTTTTAGTCTCTATATTTTGGGGCGATTTTGGTTTTAGTCCATTTTCAAACTAAGGTACAATTTAGTCCTTCAACTTTAGAAAACTGTGGTTTTAGTCCTTTTTACCAAATTTTTTTAACTTTATTTGTTGTTTCAAACGCGTTCTCAGTTAACATTGAAGCAAAAATGTATCAAACAGTGTAAACAATCCAAATGCTATAATGACTAAATTGTACCTTAATTTGAAAATGGACTAAAACCAAAATCGTCCCAAAGTACAGGAACTAAAAACATATTTAACCCTTTATTTTATGTTTTGTTTTTGAGAGAGAAAAAAATGTAATTTCCTTGTTTTCATAAACTTTTAAACACTCTTATACCACATAAATTTTGACAAAACTAAATTGAACTTTAATTTACAAAAAGTTATATATATTATTAATCCAAAATTGGTTATACGTTAACTTTCGTGATGTAAAAAGAAGTTTTTTTTATAAAAATTGATTCTATAGATAATTTTAACTCTCAGACTATGCGCATGAAATTTGAAGACAAGTGTGAGAGGTATTGTGCCAAATTCAGAAAATATTATTGTTACGAGAGTGAAAGGAAAAGGGATGTTAGCTATTGTGCAACACATAGAAAGGTTTTCATATCTCAAATTAAAAAAAATATTCCAGAATGTACTTTCTCCTCCGGTCGGATGTTTAATTTTGAAATGTTCTACTTTCTTCTCCTATATTGAGTTTGCAAACTGTTTTCAGAAAAGCTCTGTTCTCTCGTTCCCTCTCCTCCTTTCTTCTCGCGTTCCCATTAGCATCTTTTCCGGCGTGTGCCGACTTGTCATGTAACAGAGTTGCAAGTTTCGTCTCCGACGTGTTCGGAAACAGGGTCATATCTGTTTAAATTAAATTAAAAAAAAAAAAACTTAATTAACACTAAATTTTTTATAAGATTGACACATAATTTAGAAAGAAATTAAATTAAAAAAAAAAACTACAATTGACACATAATATACCGTAGTTGTTATAGTATCAAGAGAAAAGACCTAATTATATTGATTTTTTAAAAAAAAAAAACTTAATTAACACTAAATTTTTTATAAGATTTACTTAAATTACTTTTACGTAAATCCTGACCAAATAATTAATTAAATTTAAATATTAAATTCTCTTTTGTAAGATAGTTTAGTAAACTAAATTACTTATGCTACATTATTAATATGCATGTTACAATCCATATTTTATATATGTTTCAAGATAAAATTTATGTTAATTGCAATTTATATTAATACATAAATGTAATTAATTTTACATTACACTTTGATTTGTGTCCAACGAAAATTAATACAAAATCTTATAAATGTTTTGTGAAATATAAGATATTTATTACAATTTACGTTAAAATAAAAAAAAAAGTTTTTTTACTTATGATATTTCTGACTCTTTTTTATGTAAATTTAGATCCCACTTTATATAGTATCCACATTGAACTTTATTTGATGTAATTTTTTTTTTAAATAATTTGTTTTGACTTTAAAGTTGAACATGAAATAAAAAAAGTAATAATAATTACAATTACTGTGTTCTATATACATTAACCACAAACAACCATAAACAATAATAATAATAATAGACAAAGAGATTAATATAATTGAGATATTTATATATTTTCCTTATTAAGATCTCAAAAACAAATACAAAGATATAAAACATATATTTCAATGACACACTTAATTTACGAAAATTTTAATATAATCAAGGTTTAATAGGTTCGGAGGTCCCTATATTTGGGGGTTTGTTTCAATTGGGTCCTCCAATTTTGGAAGTGATCAATTAGTTCCCTAATTTTGTCAATTTGAATCAATAAAAGTCTTTCTGTTAAATGCTGTTAACGCCGTGAAGTTTTTTTTTAACATGTGGCACGCTGACGCTTCCAGGTGGCACCGTTTCAAGTACGGATTATAAAATGGTGAAATCTCTAAATTAAAAGGGTGTATTTGAAGGTGAAATTTCTAAATTAAAAGGGATTTCACCCTTTTATAATCCACCTATGCACTTGAAATTGTGCTACCTGGAAGCGTGTGTCAGATGTTCAAAAACTTCACATCGTTAACTTTTATTGATTCAAATTGACAAAATTAAAGACCTAATTGATCACTTCCAAGAGGACCCAATTGAAACAAACCCCCAAATATAAGGAGTTCCGAACCTATTAAACCTATAATCAAAGTAATAACCATAAAACACTTACAGTCACCATGAAAAACTCATCAACAAAAAGAGACATAATTGATTTCTCCAAAACAATAAAGAATTCAATATAAGCAAAGTAAAAGTTTAGTCATTAATGGAGTCTCCATCAAACTCATGGAATCAGGACACAAATTTACATAGTTTTTATGATCAGACATAAATTAGCCTTTTATATATGATTATAAAGACGTAAAAAGTCTCATTCACGTCCAATATAAATTTATTTTTATCACAACATATTTGATGTAAATGAGATTTTTTATACTAACCACAAAGAGACAAACTTAAAAAGTTTTTTTTTTCTTTTACAAAAATTTCACTGTACTTTTTTAATATTTAATTCGTTATAATGGGATATAAATTATGTGAATTGATGCATTTTCCATTAAATTACAAAATCATTAAAAAAAACCTTTAATGAAAGAGGATTAGATGTTTAATATAAAAGTAAAATGTACACGTATGATACCAAAACTTAATTCGAATGAACGCGCATTTAACATAAATATAAATAAAACTGAATTAATTTGACATGCTTACCGAATAATTACAAAGTGAAGAATGCAAAACTCGACAATTTTCAAAATAAGCATAATACACTGATGACAACTTTTCATAAAGTTAATTAATTAATAGCTGGATGAATTATTTCTTTATTTACCTTTATACATTTCCTTATTTTTTTAAAACTATAACAATATATGTTTGAACATAAACAACATACTATCAAACTGGCGTGTAAATATATAATTTTTATAAATTGATATATCTTTCCATACACACTCCTTCTCTTTCTCTCTCTATGTGATTTTTTTTCAAACAAAATAAAAATATAAAAGCAAAATAGAATACACTATGTTAGTTAAATTGCTCGATTAAAATTTACGTAAGTTTTGATTAGATTTATTTTAATACACAAGCCTTCCATTTTTGTTTAAAAATTAATACCATTTTTGTTTTAACTACACGTCTTAATTAGTTGTAGTTTACAGATGAATAAAAGAAGATACTAATCAATAGTACATCTTAATTTTTGAACATACATTTATCATAATTTTTGAACATCTAAATTAGTACAAAAGTGAATGTTAGACATTGTAGTGTGCTGAAACACATCAGGGGAACCTTCATCATCTCATAATTCATCAGTGAATTAGGAAATACTATTAGCTAGCCATAAATTTTCTTAATAGATGTTTAGTGGTCAATCATAGATGGCAAATCATCTATTCATATCTGATTAAAAAATATTCATTTTTTCCCAAAAATGTTTTGGAATCTTAATTAATAGATAAAAATCGCCAAGTTACCTGGTTCATGTGACAACAATACACCAATCATTACATGAATTAGCAAAAAACAACTAAACATACCATGTTCTTCCCACGTATTTAAGGAAGAAAGCTTCTTTCTAGAAGGTATATTTGGTAAATACAGGTGTATCTTCTTTGTGTTGAAAAAGAGATAAAAAAAAAACATTCATTTTATACCAGATCATTAAATCCTATATTCATAAGCTTTATGTTTTGTCATTAACATTTTTCACACTATTCCTTTTACATGCATGTAGTTTTCCTCTTTACCTTCTCTCAATTTGACATATTATTAATGCAACAAAAAATATATTCTGTCCATACAAAAATAATAATAAAATGCTATATGTGGGTTTTCTACTTTCTCTAATATGATGATGTACATATTTATAACATTTTCTAGCAAAGATATATTGTGTTTTATGCAAATCTATGCTTAAATTTCATGCAAACTAATTAGTTATCAATCTTCCTTAACTCCTTGTTTTGTAGAGAGACAAAAGAAGAGAGGAAAATGGGAGAACTTAAGATTAGAGGGAACCTAGTAGAAGAAAAAACATGGTCAAAGATACCCACTTTAATTAAGCCTATTCCTCTAAGAGCTCAACCATGGCAAAAACACTTCAATCCACTCCATAAGCTTCCCACCATTCCAGAAAATGATCACATTCTTACAGAGGAAAACCCTAATGGAGATCACAACACTTCCAATGAAGTCCAAGCAAACATTGAGCAAGAAATGAAAAATAAGTTTAAAAGGTATGTATATGTTGTTTTTACATGCTTGCATATTAATGATGAAATATTTATGTATAATTAAAGAAAAAAAATTATTAAACCTAAAAAATATTTTGATCTCTAAACTTATTCTTACTTCTTTGATTTTTGTGTAGTTATAATAGAGATACGAAAATATATGTTTGTGGTTTTGTATATTTTTTTTTTTCTGATGATTAGAATCGTCTCAAACCGACATGCTGCACGAAGATCGAGATTGAAGAAACTTGCATACATCGATGAGTTGGAAAACGAATTGAAATCGTACGAGGTTATTAAGACCATTCATTGAAACAATCAATTTTATATTTTTTACCCTGTTTATGCGTAAATAATCAATGTTTATTTGCGTAGTTGTTGGATATAAAATGATTTTACTTTCCTTAAAACGAATATCTAACCAAGAACAAATATCGCTAATGAAAAATTAGGCACTAAATTTACATAATCTGTCGTACTTTGTACCAAGTCATGTTTGTCGACGAAATTCTATAAACCCTTTTGAGAATAGACATTGGAGAATATCAGTTTTGGAGTAGTTTGTAATTTTTTTAAATTTTCTTCTTTTAATTATAAAAATGTCATGTTATTTTTAATATTATATTTAAGTTCTAAAAAGATTTAATAGTATAGTGTTTTACTATATCAGTGTGACTAGTTCCATGTTGAAAGACAATCTTACATTTTTACGAAAATATGAAACTATGTTTTAATAATTAAATTCTATATTGGCGCATTATATTCATGATGAAGTTGTATATTTTGTGGTTTGAGTTAAAAAAAAAAAAATACTTGAGAGGAATAAAATTTTGTACTATAGCCATAGTAAAAGCTTAGTATAGAGTGTTGGGTGTGCAGAGGAAGAAAGAAGTTCTCCATGGGCAAATTGCAGAGCAACGAAAGAAGCATCTGTCATTGGAAATTGAGAATCACACATTGAAATTTCATTTGGCTGCTCGTGAAAAGCAAAGAATTCTTCAAGAAGGTAACAATGTCATAAACATATTAGAATCAGAATATAATCTTGAATTTGGTGCATATTACTCGAACATTTAATAAGTAGAGGGTTATTTTTGTATTTGTAAGAGCATTTTTAAAAGTTTAATTCTTTTTTTGATAGTTGAGATTGAAAAGAACAGAGCAGAAGTTGATAGAATGTTTCAAGTGCATAGGAGAATGGTTAATTTCAGATCGTTGCAGCTTATGACCAATTCCAACTTTAACCCTTCAGCCCTGGCCTAATCGATTCGCAGAAACTGAGATTACTTCAAAATTTCTTTTCTTATTTTGTTTTACAAATTAGAACAGTTACTGTCTTACAAACAATTATCTTATCGATTAACTACCTTTGATTTTTGGAGTCCTTTGTTACTAAATTATTATTATTACTATTATTATTATTATTATTATTATTATTATTATTATTATTATTATTATTATTATTATTATTATTATTATTATTATTATTATTTGATAGACATGATGGAAATGTAATGCTTTCTTCTGTGGTTCATACTGAGATGTTTAAGGGAACCCAAATTTGTCCAAAAGTTAATCCAATAAAAGCCCATTTATTTTGGCCCAACAAAGTTTGCATAGCACATTTTGACCCTAGTATCTTCACTCTTAAATTATTTAACAAAAACCAGTTCTTACCATCAGAAACTATTTTTATACAGTAATACGCGAAAATTATTATTCTTTTGTATTGATAAAAAAATGAAATACATATAAATCGAAATGATATAAAATAGACATGTTTTTCATTTATTTTGAATAATAAGGTGATATTGTTGGGAAAATCTCAATATACACACCCATAATTTGACCCACACAAATACTTCAATTCATTGTGGGTTATTTTTATTAATCCTTAGCAATCTTTAAATAGTTGCAAATAGGGTCTTGGACCAAGTACAAATAATAAAAACTGAATATAAAATATCAACTTACTTAATCTACTTATTCTATCATAAAATAATATTCTACCTAATAAACACAATATCATAACTACTCATGCCTCTTTTATCTCCATTAAATCAAACCAAATATTACTATACCCAGAACTAATCAAGTAAGAAATCTCTAAAATTTAAGTTTATCCCAACAGATATAAATATATCAACTCCATAAGGTGTTACAAAGTCATTAAGATAATATAAAGGTTGCAATACTAATGAAGGACATGAGCATAAACATGAACAAAGTTGCTAATGAAAGTGGAGATGGAGTAGAATAAGAAAGGAAAAGAGAACTTACCCTTTAAAATATAAGTCGATTTGTTTGAAGAAGTTCTATAAGATGAAAATATATAAAATTTAATATTTTTTATTTATTTTTGCACTCAAAGAAAATAAGATAACATATCAATTGTATTTCATTCATTTACGTGGAAATTTTATAAGAGAATTTGACTTTGTTTATAAGTGTATAATTTCAATCTAAACTTTATAAATAATTATAACCAATTTAAAAATGACGTGTGCAAGTAGTATCAACTTGTCACGTGATCTCGAAAGTCGCATGTTGTTGAAAGTAGATAGTAATACAATGTTCTGATTTCTCATGGGATACTCTTTCATTTTGTTTCTTCTCTCTTTCTGTGCAAGACAACAACTTTTATCATTTCTATATCAAATATCTTATTATTTTTCCAATTTGAAGGTTAGAATGATTTGTAAGCAAAATAATGGATAACATTTGTTGGGGGGAGGTTTGCCACACACATAGATCTCCACACATGATAAGATATTGTCCGCTTTGGACCAAGCGCTCAGATCTCCACACATGGTAAGATATTGTCCGCTTTGGGCCCAGCCCTCACGGGTTTGCTTTTGGTAGTTGTTGAAAGTAGATAGTAATACAATGTTCTGATTTCTCATGGGATACTCTTTCATTTTGTTTCTTCTCTCCTTCTATGCAAGACAACAACTTTGTAAGCAAAATAATGGAGGTTTGCCACACACATAGATCTCCACACATGGTAAGATATTGTCCGCTTTGAGCCAAGCCCTCAGATCTCCACACATGGTAAGATATTGTCCGCTTTGGGCCCAGCCCTCACGGGTTTGCTTTTGGTAGTTGTTGAAAGTAGATAGTAATACAATGTTCTGATTTCTCATAGGATACTCTTTCCTTTTGTTTCTTCTCTCCTTCTATGCAAGACAACAACTTTGTAAGCAAAATAAAGGTTTGCCACACACATAGATCTCCACACATGGTAAGATATTGTCCGCTTTGAGCCAAGCCCTCAGATCTCCACACATGGTAAGATATTGTCCGCTTTGGGCCCAGCCCTCACGGGTTTGCTTTTGGTAGTTGTTGAAAGTAGATAGTAATACAATGTTCTGATTTCTCATGGGATACTCTTTCATTTTGTTTCTTCTCTCCTTCTATGCAAGACAACAACTTTGTAAGCAAAATAAAGGTTTGCCACACACACAGATCTCCACACATGGTAAGATATTGTTCGCTTTGAGCCAAGCCCTCAGATCTCCACACATGGTAAGATATTGTCCGCTTTGGGCCCAGCCCTCACGGGTTTGCTTTTGGTAGTTGTTGAAAGTAGATAGTAATACAATGTTCTGATTTCTCATGGGATACTCTTTCATTTTGTTTCTTCTCTCCTTTTATGCAAGACAACAACTTTGTAAGTAAAATAATGGAGGTTTGCCACACACATAGATCTCCACACATGGTAAGATATTGTCCGCTTTGGGCCCAGCCCTCACGGGTTTGCTTTTGGTAGTTGTTGAAAGTAGATAGTAATACAATGTTCTGATTTCTCATGGGATACTCTTTCATTTTGTTTCTTCTCTCCTTTTATGCAAGAAAACAACTTTGTAAGTAAAATAATGGAGGTTTGCCACACACATAGATCTCTACACATGGTAAGATATTGTCCGCTTTGGGCCCAGCCCTCACGGGTTTGCTTTTGGTAGATGTTGAAAGTAGATAGTAATACAATGTTCTGATTTCTCATGGGATACTCTTTCATTTTGTTTCTTCTCTCCTTTTATGCAAGACAACAACTTTGTAAGTAAAATAATGGAGGTTTGCCACACACATAGATCTCCGCACATGGTAAGGTATTGTCCGCTTTGGGCCAAGCCCTCACAGGTTTGCTTTTGGTAGTTGTTGAAAGTAGATAGTAATACAATGTTCTGATTTCTCATGGGATACTCTTTCATTTTGTTTCTTCTCTCCTTCTATGCAAGACAACAACTTTGTAAGTAAAATAATGGAGGTTTGCCACACACATAGATCTCCACACATGGTAAGATATTGTCCACTTTGGGCCCAGCCCTCACGGGTTTGCTTTCGGTAGTTGTTGAAAGTAGATAGTAATACAATGTTTTGGGCCCAGCCCTCACGAGTTTGCTTTTGGTAGATGTTGAAAGTAGATAGTAATATAATGTTCTGATACTCTTTCATTTTGTTTCTTCTCTCCTTCTATGCAAGACAACAACTTTGTAAGTAAAATAATGGAGGTTTGCCACACACATAGATCTCCACAAATGGTAAGATATTGTCCACTTTGGGCCCAGCCCTCACGGGTTTGCTTTTGGTAGTTGTTGAAAGTAGATAGTAATACAATGTTTCTGATACTCTTTCATTTTGTTTCTTCTCTCCTTCTATGCAAGACAACAACTTTGTAAGTAAAATAATGGAGGTTTGCCATACACATAGATCTCCACACATGGTAAGATGTTGTCCGCTTTGGGCCAAGCCCTCACGGGTCTGCTTTTGGTACCACTCCAAAAGGCCTCTTACCATTGGAGGTATCTATGTGTATATAAACCCTTGACCAGTTCTTCTTTTACTCTATGTGGGACTTTGTTTGCACTCCAACCTATTTTCTGTCTGGAATATGATATCTTAATAATTTTTTTAACAATTTTTTAACAATAAATTATGTATTATTATCTTATTGATATGTAGATTAAATCAATCACAAACTACGATTGTAAAAAAATTATGAAAAAAGTTGTTAAAAAAATATTATCCTGTTTTCATAAGCGTTTAAAATCAATATTAACTTTGTTGTGGATTTGTATTAAGATCCCAATTTGAATGGTTAAGATCATTTGTCTTTCATCTCCATTAATTTCCAGAATACATGGTCGGGCAAAGAAATATAATGGATAAGATCTGAGTGTGTGGTTTCCATTATTCCTGTGTTAAACATTTTTTAATTTTGTTTTTGTGTAAAATATGAATGTTACGGTTTCTTATTTTTTGTATTTCTTTTCCTGTTGGATCTAAATGTTGGTTTCTTTCCTCTTTCAAAATTGTTATTGAGTTTTCCTTTTCAAAATATTTATTATATGATTTTCATTATTTCTTTTGTAACTTTAAATTATTAATTATATTATTTAGAAGACCGAAAAGTCTTTTCAAATATTAAATGTCATATTTAATTTACATATAACTAACATCATTTTAAGTAAAATACATTTCCATTTATTCATTTATTATCTATTATTTATATAATTTCGAATCCTCAAACTATATTTCACTTATTTTTTTACTTATTTACTTATGATAAGGTAATGTATATGATCGAAAATCTCTCTCCTCTACCAATTATTATCTTTAAATAAGTTATTTAACACAATAATATAATATTGTTTAGTAAAATATCTAGTATCACATAATTTAAAGGATTGAATATGTTTTTTATCCCTTAACTTTCAGTGAAAATTGGAATTAGTTCCTCTTCAAAACTTTGACCTAATTTAGTCCCCCAACTTTGACCTAATTTAATCCTTTTAACTAAATTTTATTAGATTTATTTGATGTTTTAAGCACGTTTCATGATAGCATTTGAGTTGTTTACACTGTTTGACACATTTTTCTTCAATGTTAACTGAGAAACGCATTTGAAACAACAAATAAAGTTAATAAAATTTGGTTAAAAGGACTAAATTCATACATTTCTAAAGTTGGGGGACTAAATTATACTAAAGTTTTGAAGAGGGACTAATTCCAATTTTCACTGAAAGTTAAGGGATCAAAAACATATTTAACCCTAATTTAAATATGATGACTATCAAATACTTTGTGAGGAATGAATTATCAAATTGAATATCGAGAATTATACTTCTATTTAGGTAAGTCCAATGATCATTGGTGAATACCGAATAACGAACATTAAGTACTATGTTTCCCACTTCAAAGCATGTTTTCATCTTTTGATAAGGTTTAAATCATTTCGGACATCTTTATTTCGGTAGAATCATTTCAAATAAGTCATCATATTGTAAATGCTCTCGATTTGGTCCCTTATTGTGAAAAATTGAATCAATTAAGACTTCGTCGTTAGTTCCGTACTAACACCGTTAAAGGAGGAGACACGTGTCACTTCGTGATTTTTTTTGAATTTTTTAATTATTTTTCTATTATTTTTATTTTTATTTTTTTATTTATTTTTAATTTTTTTAAAATAAAATTAAAAATGCCACGTGTCAAATTGATACTGTGCCATGTGGCAATGATAGTTTGACATGGCACTGACAGTGCCACGTGTCATTGTCAAGCCACGTGTCATTGTATTAGTCTCAATTTGGTCCCTGTATTTTTATTGTGTCTCAATTTGATTTTGTATTTTTATTTTGTCTCAATTTAGTCTGAATTTTAAAAATTAAACAATTTTGTCCCTCCTCAAATTCAAACAAAATTTAAATTGTATATAAATCTTAACAAATATTTTTATTAAAATTGATATTTTTATTAAATATTTTTAACAAGATTAAGTTTAATTATATTTATATTTACTTAATCATATAAATGTTAATTATGTTATTTAAATATACGTATAAAGGTTTTAAAACACACTTAACATAACATGGTGGTGTGAATTTTCCATATGATTTAGCTTATTCACACCACCATGTTATGTCACTGTGTTTTAAAACCTTATACATATATTTAAATAACATAATTACTATTTATATATGATTAAGTAAATATAAATATAATTAAACTTAATCTTGTTAAAAATATTTAATAAAAATATCAATTTTAATAAAAATATTTGTTAGGATTTATATATAATTTAAATATTGAATGAATTTGAGGAGGGGCAAAATTGTTTAATTTTTAAAATTCAGATTAAATTGAGACAAAATAAAAATACAGGAATCAAGAAAAACAATAAAAATACAGAGACCACATTGAGGCTAAGGCAATGACATGTGACCTCACAATGACACATGGCACTTGTCATGTCACACTGTCATTACCACGTGGCACAATATCAGTTTGACACCTGACATTTTTTTAATATTTTTTAAATAAAAATAAATAAATAATAAAAATAATTAAAAATTCAAAAAAACCACGAACTGCCATGTGTCACCTCCTTTAACGATGTTAGTACGGAACTAACAACGAGGTCTAAATTAATTCAATTTTTTCACAATAAGAAACTTAATTGAGAGCATTTACAATACGAGAACCTATTTGAGAGAATCCTACATGGGATATCCGAAATGATTAAAACTTTATATTTTAGAAAAAAAGAAATATTGATAAGTTTGAACATGGTACTAAGATTACATCATAAATTCTATAAGATTATTTTGTTATATAACACCTCATGGTGACTAATCTTAAACAAAAAAGTATAGTAGACAGACCAACTTCATAGAAACAAAAAATGTAAATATATTTTTGTTGTCATCAAATATCTATTATATTAAGATCAATGAAATATTGGATAAGCAATAATTTTTTAAATAATTACTGTATCCAATTAACAGGTTACCTTAAATAATAATTTGTATAAAATTTTCAAATAAATAATTTTATATTTTTCGTTTGATAAAATTATTTTTATTAGATTTATTTAAATTTTAAAATATTCGTCAATTTAAATGTATATTTTACTGA
Organism: Vigna mungo; assembly: GCA_036885675.1. Classification (NCBI taxonomy): domain Eukaryota; kingdom Viridiplantae; phylum Streptophyta; class Magnoliopsida; order Fabales; family Fabaceae; genus Vigna; species Vigna mungo. Next base: position 12,502,375 of record CP144690.1, on the reverse strand, counting down.
ATCTTTGTTAATTTTTTTTATCAAATAAATATTTAAATTTTTTATATTTTTCACTTAAGTTATTTTTATTATATGGACAATGTACTAATTATTTTATTAAATAAGTTTACTTCATCACTATATCAATTTGTGTAACAATTCCTTAATAAATATAGATGCATCCGGATAAACTTATTATCTTGATGTTCACCAAGTTTTTAATTAATATAATAAAACTCTTTTATTATTTTACATTAGCGACAATATCATTTTTATTAGTTACAAAATACATTACTACACAAAACAACAACCACATCTCTAAAAAAATAAACCATAGAGTCTAAATTAGAAAATATAAAAATTTTAATTATTCAATGAAAAAAAACTAAAAAGCAGTTATCTAAATTATTATTATTGTTATTTGTCACACTCAAGACAAAATCTTAAACATTTATGAAAAAAACACGATAAAAAATTAATATTTATGAAAAAAAAAATTAAAAATATCGTAATTAACTTTTATTATTATATTTATTTTTATTATTATCTATCAAAATCAATATAGAAAGAAGTATGACATAATCTTAAAAATTTATGAAAACGGTCAAGGAATATTGTAGTCCATTACAAAATTATAGAAAAATAAAATAAAATATAATATATCCAGCCACATTTGAGTCGAATAATTAACATACTAACAATTTAAATTATTTAACCTAAAATTATTACTTTTAATTGAATATATTAAATTTATTTAGTTTCGAAAATAATTTTTCTCCATTAATAATATTTATTTAATTTTTATGTGAGACTTAAGTTTAGTCATTTAATTTATTTGACTTGCTTTTTCACCTTAGTAACTATTAACAACCAACAATTAATATTATTTATTATAGTCAAATCTATAATCTATTAATCAAGATTTTCATTTATACATATTTAAACTTATATCCTTGCTTCAATACATATTTCACAAACTTAAATAAAAAAAAATACAAAATGTTAGATATTGCAAATACTTAAAAGTAGTTAACAATGTTATCCTAAGTAATATATATATATATATATATATATATATATATATATATATATATATATATATATATATATATATATAATTAGGGCAAGTATCTCTAAAAATATAATTTAAGCAATAAAATAAAAAAGCATTAATGGTTTATTGTCGATGAAGAAAAAAAGAATCTTATATATAATATTGTTTAGTAATATATTTTGTGGGAAATAGTGTTTATTTTTACATAATCATGATTATATTTATCAATCTTTAGAATTATTCAAATTTTTAAAAAAAGAATATTGCATATCATATTTTGGAAATATTCATATATATATATATATATATATATATATATATATATATATATATATATATATATATATATTCTCGTTTAGGTTAGGACAGAGAACTACATTTAGAGATTTAGAGTATTAGATATTAGATATTACAGAAATATTTTAAGTTGTTAGGATTGTAATTTTTTACCCTTAGTAAAAAATCAATTTTAACGGTTTACTTAAAATTAAAGATAAGATAATTAAATATGGTTTATTGTTATATTTATTTTATTTTATTCTTTTACTTTTATGTTTTGTCATTTATTTTATTTTTATTTTTATTTTATTACAGTATCTTGATTTTTTTTATCTTTTGTTTTATTTTATCTCTAACTCTTTATGTTCTAGTATTTCATTCTTTATTTAAATAAATCATATCCAAAATCTATTACACTATCTTTTCTTTGAAAACCATCATTTCCATTTTCTTGAAAACCATCATTTCTGTGAGAGAGTTAAGTCTAAATAAAATTGTTTCTTATTCATTGTTTCAAAGTATGGAGATAGAAAGGAAGATTTGTCTAAGGTCATCACCTACTACTTGTGAAGATTGGATGAATGGTAATTGTCCAAAGGGTGAAAAATGTCCAAATTTACATTGGTGGGTTAACACAAACAACAACTTTCATAATGATAAGGTAAATTTCTTTTATCTTTTTGCATTACAATATTAATAATGATAAAATTTTCATATTATATTCTTTTATTCCAAATTAATATTAGTTTTGAATTAAAAAGATAAGTCATATTTTTCACAAATTATGCCTGTTATTTTCTATATATTAATAATAGTAATAACGGAGAATAACAAAAAAATATGATTGAAAAAGTTTTCCATTGTTTTAGAATTGTAAATTAATGTAGTAATGTTACAATAGGATGTGCCTTCAATAGAATGTCATTTTTTTTACTAAAGAAAAATACCGAAAAAGATTATGGTGAATGTTCAATATGGAATGTTTTATGTCTTTGGTGTATGTTTATCTCGTAATTTTTTGACATAAAAATCATCTTTTATTATAATTATTTATTTTTATTATTATTCTTCATATTATTATTATTATTATTATGCTATTCTTTTTATTATTTTATTTTTACTTTCAATTAGATGTTAAAAATTTAAATTTTCATTTGATTTTTTTTATATTGTTATATATTTTAATTTATTTATCAATTGATGAACAATCATTTTTTTTTCTAGAGATACAAATCAAGTTTTACAAGATTAGTTTGTTGGATACCACCCCAAAAGGATATGTTAAAATTAACTGTGATGGAGCATACACTTGGGATGGAAAAAAGGCCGCTGCAGGAGGTATTATGAGAGATTCTCATGGTGAGTTTCTTTTTGCCTTTTCGAGTGTGTTAAGAGTTGATTTAGAAGCAGAAGCTGAATTATTTGCAATCAAGCTTGGAATGGAAATAGGGATATCAATGGGATATAAAAACTTGATTGTTGAAAGTGATTCACTAACAGCTATCCAACTCATTAATGGGAGAGTCATCCATCAAAGACATCCATTTTATGCTCTTGTTTCTTCAATAATACAGATGAGTGTCAATGCTGATTACATAACTTGGAATCAAGTATTTAGGGAGACCAATTCGGTAGCAGATGGTCTTGCTAAATATGGATTTTCGCTATCTTCAAAATCACCTCTCATACTTTTTAAATTTCCTCCAAACTTCCTTCTTTTACCTTTATATGCAGATAAAATTGGAACAATGTATTACTGTTAAATGTATTTTTTTCTCATATTTTAGATGAGAATATTTCTTAATAAAAAAACAATTTTTTTCCAGTTTTGTTTTTTCATTCTTCGTTTCTTTTATTTTAAATATTCTAAAACATAATAATTAGTTATTATATTATTATTTTTAATTGATTATGTCGTTATTATATTGTTAACATCCATCTAAGTAAAACTAACAGGAAAAACAAAGAGTATAATTAATTTCAAAATAAAGAAAGATGAAATACAAAATTAAAAATTATAAAAAATATATTTATTAATATGAGAAATAGCATATTTATGTGTATTTAGTTTCTTTTTATTTTGTTTCCATTTAGCTTACTTTATTTATTTTAATTTATTGTATTTTATTCTGTTTTATTTTAGTTCAGTTTGGTTTATTTTATCTGATCCATGTTTACTTTTATTTGTTTTTTTTTTAAGAAATAATGAGAAAAATGAAAAGAATGATTGAAGTGAGGTAGAAAGAGAGGTCAAGACTCTCCACACTATCAACCCTTCCTCCAAGCCATCAACCCTTTCGAGGTAAACCAAAACCCTGTATTATTATTATATTTTTTCACACTCAAAATAATTATAATAAAATCTTAAATATTTATAGAAAAGTAGATAAAATATAAATTCAAAATATCTTAATTAGGTTTTAATATTATTATATTTATTATTATTATTTTACGACATTCTAAATTATGACAAAATCTTAAAAGTTTATGAAAATGATTAAAGAAAATTATTGTAACATCTCGTTTTTAATAGTATTGAATTACTAAAGGAACGTCACATATTCAATATGAAAGAACAATATGAAAGAATAAATAATTGGAAGAAATATATACATAATGTTATTAGAGTTGTCTCAAATATAACTAACTATAATACCAAAAAGATATATAAGGATCATATAAGGCTAATTACAATTAATATTATATTGATTTAAAGAGCATAATAAAGTTCCTCAAAAACTAAAATAACTAGAACATTAGATATATTTCAACACCACTCCAGTCCTACATTGGATATACTAGAACATCTTGGTTTGCTCACACTATTAAGGTGATCACTGCAAATAAGAAGAAACACAGAAAAGAAAGGATAAGCCAATGTACCAAAAAGAGCAATCATACATCACTAATAGAGATATTAACACATGTGAACATTCATATCAATTAATCGTACAACATGCAATTAATCATTCTAGACTTGACCATCTAGATACATTATTGATATCAAACTCTGACTAGTTATGCACTTGTGGTGGCTTCTACAACTCTACAAAGTCATTGTTAATTAGTTTCATCCTACCAAATACTAGGTTAGTCCGTTAATGCCTTTGGTTTAGGTAAAGCTCCTAGACTAAGATCTTCTGCTCTTCTCAGCACATACCCTACTCTTCTCTACTTCAGATTGTATTATTATTAGAGCGTTAGGATAACTCCCAATCCGAAATCTATATATCAATACACACACTACTTTAACCACCACCAATCCTCCTTGGAATAGTACCAATCATTCACATATCATATTATAAACCAACCATTGTTGTAACATTCACATAATCACACACATTAAACACATCATAAAATATATATCTAAATTTAGTTAAAATTCTTATATTTTTGTCAGCTACAAGATCTCATCGCTCAATAAGTAGTGCATGAAAACACACTCGCTCAACCACTAGATCTACTCGCTCATCTAGTAATGCTTGACAACACACTCACTAAACCACCAAATCAGCTTGCTCAACCATCAAATTTGCACTCTTAACGAGTAGTGTCTGACAACACACTCATTAAGCCATTAATTTTATTAGTTTAGTGAGTAGTGGTCGATAACACACTCGTCTAGCAACCAAATAGCTTGCTCAATGAGAAAGTTCCTGATTTAGTCCTCAAAGACCAATGCTACACTAGTACAAAAACAACCTATTACGTCAGTTATTTTTGGCCTTTAACGACGCATTCGAGTCCGACGTAATAGTGGGAGACGTAATTTTTACGTCGAATATTACCGGGTGACGTTACTCGAACTTCTTTACGTCGAATATATAGGTACTTGACGTAAAGTTAACGTCTTTTATGTAGACTGACGTTACGGTATGTCCAATAGTATGGAGTGTGACATCCAATATTTGAATAAATATTTATTTTTAAAGAAAGATTTCTCGTCACATGTTCGGGGGAACTGACATAATGTTGACGTCGGCGTAGAAGATTGTTGACGTTCACGTCGAAGTGCAAAAATAATGTCAATTTAAGTAAAATACATTTCCATTTTTTCGTTTATTATCTATTATTTATATAATTTCGAATTCTCAAACTATATTTCACTTATTTGTTTACTTATGATAATGTAATGTATTTGATCGAAAATCTCTCTACTCTACCAATTATTATCTTTAAATAAGTTATTTAAAGTGAATACTTGAATAACAAACATCAAGTACTATGTTTGTTAGAAGTGGGTTTTCGGCCAAACTCAACCTTACAAAACCGGCTTGTAAGGTGAGATTTGCACCTCACTTATATATTATAATTTGGTTTTATCTCTAGTCGATGTGGGACTTCCAACAATGTTTCCCACCTCAAAGCATGCTTTCATCTTTTGATAATCATATTTCTTATTGAAAATAAACATTTAATTACATCCTTTAAATAACTTCTAATAACATGTCTCTAACCTCAATAATCTTTACTTAAATCATATAAATCACATAGGTCACAAAACTCTATAAATACATGTATTTTATGATAGAGGAAAACTCATATTTATTATTTTACATATAAAGATCCAATTCTCTTATTAATTTGAGCATTAGTTTTTTTTTCTTTTTAATTTTTACAAACACAATTGTATGTATATTATGTTCTAAAATCATGTAAGAACAATTTTTTTTTTTTTATCAAATATTTGGTTTTTATATGATCAAAGTTTCTATTTTTTAGCATTGAATTCCTAAAAATATTCAACTTTATGTTTTCGTACAAAAGTATTGGCGAAGTATTTATCCGTACTATAAATTTATTTATATATTTAAGGGTTTCTATATTTATATAAATTTCTATATTTAAATATCTTTTATTTATCTTTTTTTTTAATTCTAACTTTTTTTTTACTTTCGTATATGTTTATTGTTTGAAATGCAAGTTTATGAACTTTGACAAGTGTACAAATTGATATATTTCTGTTTTGAATTGGTCTGGCATGAGAAGAAAATGATGAGGATAAAAATTAGGCTCATCTATCGAGTAAGTTTTGATTCGGTCAATCTGACATAAGACGAGAACACTAAAGATGAAGCCAAGTTAATCTCTCAGGCTACCGATAACCTTATTTTCCTTATCTTCACAATGTTTTTAATTAATGTTATTATTTTACATTAGAGAATATCATTTTTATTAATTACAAAATCTTATATGATTGAATAACATTACTACACAAAACAACAATCACATCTCTAAAAAAAAACCATAGAGACTAAATTAGAAAATATAAAAATTTTAATTATTCAATGAAAAAAAACTAAAAAGCAGTTATCTAAATTATTATTATTGTTATTTGTCACACTCAAGACAAAATCTTAAACATTTATGAAAAAAACACGATAAAAAATTAATATTTATGAAAAAAAGATTAAAAATATCGTAATTAACTTTTATTATTATATTTATTTTTATTATTACCTATCAAAATCAATATAGAAAGAAGTATGACATAATCTTAAAAATTTATGAAAACGGTCAAGAAATATTGTAGTCCATTACAAAATTATAGAAAAATAAAATAAAATATAATATATCCAGCCACATTTGAGTCGAATAATTAACATACTAACAATTTAAATTATTTAACCTAAAATTATTACTTTTAATTGAATATATTAAATTAATTTAGTTTTGAAAATAATTTTTCTCCTTTAATAATATTTATTTAATTTTTATGTGAGACTTAAGTTTAGTCATTTAATTTATTTGACTTGCTTTTTCACCTTAGTAAATATTAACAACCAACAAATAATATTATTTATTATAGTCAAAACTATAATCTATTAATCAATATTTCCATTTATACATATTTAAACTCATATCCTTGCTTCAATACATATTTCACAAACTTAAATAAAAAAAATACAAAATGTTAGATATTGCAAATACTTAAAAGTAGTTAACAATGTTATCCTAACTAATATATATATATATATATATATATATATATATATATATATATATTCGTTTAGGTTAGGACAGAGAACTACATTTATAGATTTACAGTATTAGATATTAGATATTACAGAAATATTTTAAGTTTTTAGAATTGTATTTTCTTACCCATCTTAGTAAATAAATCAATTTTAACGGTTTACTTAAAATTAAAGATAAGATAATTAAATACGGTTTATTGTTATCTTTATTTTATTTTATTCTTTTACTTTTATCTTTTGTCATTTATTTTATTTTTATTTTTATTTTATTACAGTATCTTGATTTTTTTATCTTTTATTTTATTTTATCTCTAACTCTTTATGTTCTAGTATTTCATTTATCTATTTAAATGAATCATATCCAAAATCTATTACACTATCTTTTCCTTAAAAATCATCATTTCTATTTTCTTGAAAACCATAATTTCTGTAAGAGAGTTAAGTCTAAACAAAATTGTTTCTTATTCATTGTTTCAAAGTATGGAGATAGAAAGGAAGATTTGTCTAAGGTCTATCACCTACTACATGTGAACATTGGATGAATGGTAATTGTCCAAAAGTGAAAAATGTCCAAATTTACATTGGTGGGTTAACACAAACAACAACTTTCATAATGATAAGGTAAATTTGTTTTATCTTTTTGCATTACAATATTAATAATGATATAACTTTCATATTATATTCTTTTATTCCAAATTAATATTAGTTTTGAATTAAAAAGATAAGTCATATTTTTCACGAATTATGGCTATTGATGTTATTTTCTATTAATAATAGTAATAACCGAGAATAACAAAAAAATATGATTGAAAAAGTTTTCCATTGTTTTAGAATTGTAAATTAATGTAGTAATGTTACAATAGGATGTGCCTTCAATAGAATGTCATTTTTTTTACTAAAGAAAAATACCGAAAAAGATTATGGTGAAAGTTCAATATGGAATGTTTTATGTCTTTAGTGTATGTTTATCTCGTAATTTTTTTGACATAAAAATCATTTTCTATTATAATTATTTATTTTTATTATTATTCTTCATATTATTATTATTATTACTATTATGCTATTCTTTTTATTATTTTATTTTTACTTTCAATTAGATGTTAAAAATTTAAATTTTCATTTGATTTTTTTTTATTGTTATATATTTTAATTTATTTATTGATGAACAATATTTTTTTTCTAGAGAGACAAATCAAGTTTTACAAGATTAGTTTGTTGGATACCACCCTCAAAAGGATATGTTAAAATTAACTGTGATGGTGGAGCTTACACTTGGGATGGAAAAAAGGCCGCTGCAGGAGGTGTTATGAGAAATTCTCATGGTGAAGAGTTGATTGAGCAGCAGAAGCTGAATTATTTGCAATCATTGGAATGGAAATAGGGATATTAATGAGATATAAAAACTTGATTGTTGAAAGTGATTAACTAACAGCTATCCAACTCATTAATGGGAGAGTCATCCATCAAAGACATCCATTTTATGTTCTTGTTTCTTCAATAATACAGATGAGTGTCAATGCTGATTACATAACTTGGAATCAAGTATTTTAGGAAGACAAATTCAGTAGCAGATGGTCTTGCTAAATATGGATTATCGCTATCTTCAAAATCACCTCTCATACTTTTTAAATTTTCTCAGAATTTCCTTCTTTTACCTTTATGTGCGGATAAAATTGGAACAATGTATTACTGTTAAATGTATTTATTTTTCTCATATTTTAGATGAGAATATTTCTTAATAAAAAAACAATTTTTTTTCCAATTTTTCTTTTATTTTAAATATTCTAAAACATAATAATTAGTTATTATATTATTATTTTTAATTGATTATGTCGTTATTATATTGTTAACATCCATCTAAGTAAAACTAACAGAAAAAACAAAGAGTATAATTAATTTCAAAATAAAGAAAGATGAAATACAAAATTAAAAATTATAAAAAATATATTTATTAATATGAGAAATAGCATATTTATGTGTATTTAGTTTCATTTTATTTTTTTTCCATTTAGCTTACTTTATTTATTTTAATTTATTGTATTTTACTTTTTTTAATTTTAGTTCAGTTTGGTTTATTTTATCTGATCCATGTTTACTTTTATTTGTTTTTTTTAAAGAAATAATGAGAAAAATGAAAAGAATGATTGAAGTGAGGTAGAAAGAGAGGTCAAGACTCTCCACACTATCAACCCTTCCTCGAAGCCATCAACCCTTTCGAGGTAAACCAAAACCCTGTATTATTATTGTATTTTTTCACACTCAAAATAATTATAATAAAATCTTAAATATTTATAGAAAAGTAGATAAAATATAAATTCAAAATATCTTAATTAGGTTTTAATATTATTATATTTATTATTATTATTTTACAACATTCTAAATTATGACAAAATCTTAAAAGTTTATGAAAATGATAAAAGAATATTATTGTAACATCTCATTTTTAATAGTATTGAATTACTAAATAAATGTCACATATTCAATATGAAAGAATAAATAACTCGAAGAAATATATACATAATGTTATTAGAGTTGTCTCAAATATAACTAACTATAATACCAAAAAATATATAAGGATCCTATAAGGCTAATTATAATTAATATTACTTTGATTTAAAGAGCATAATAAAGTTCCTCAAAAACTAACATAACTAGAAACAAACATCCTAAGTCTCACTTCAACACCACTCCCGTCCTACATTGGATCTACTAGAACATCTTGGTCTGCTCATACCATTAAGGTGATCATTGCAAATAAGAAGAAACACAGAAAAGAAAGGGTAAGCTAATGTACCAAAAAGAGCAATCATACATCACTAATAGAGATATTAACACACGTGAACATTCATATCAATTAATCCTACAACATGCAATTAATCATTATAGACTTGACCATCTAGATACATGTATTGATATCAGACTTTGACTAGTTATGCACTTGTGGTGGCTTCTACTGTTCTACAAAATCATTGTCAATGAGTTTCATCCTACCAAACACAAGGTTAGTCCGTTAATACCTTTGGCTAAGGTAAAGCTCCTAGACTAAGATCTTCTGCTCCTCTCACCACATACCCTACTCTTCTCTACTTGAGATTGTATTATTATTAGAGCGTTAGGATGACTCCCAATACGAAATATATATATCAATACACACACTACTTTAACCATCACCAATCCTCCTTAGATTAGTACCAATCATTCACATATCATACTATAAACCAACCATTGTTGTAACATTCACATAATCACACACATTAAACACATCATAAAAGATATATCTAAATTTAGTTAAAATTCCTATATTTTTGTCAGCCACAAGATCTCATCACTCAATAAGTAGTGCATGAAAACACACTCGCTTAACCACCAGATCTATTCGCTTATCTAGTAATGCTTGACAACACACTCACTAAACCACCAAATCAGCTTGCTCAACCATCAAATTTGCACTCTTAACGAGTAGTGTCTGACAACACACTCATTTAGCCATTAATTTTATTAATTTAGTGAGTAGTGGTTGATAACACACTCGTCTAGCAACCAAATAGCTTGCTCAATGAGAAAGTTCCTGATTTAGTCCTCAAAGACCAATGCCACACTAGTACAAAAACAACCTATTACGTCAGTTATTTTTGGCCTTTAACGACGCATTTGAGTCCGACGTAATAGTGGCAGACGTAATTTTTACGTCGAATATTACCGGGTGACGTTACTCGAACTTCTTTACGTCGAATATACAGGTACTTGACTTAAAGTTAACGTCTTTTATGTAGATCGACGTTACGATACATCCAACAGTATGGAGTGTGACATCTAATATTTGAATAAATATTTATTTTTAAAGAAATATTTCTCGTCACATGTTCGGGGGAACTGACATAATGTTGATGTTGGCATAGAATATTGTTAACGTAATGTTCACATCGAAGTGCAAAAATGACGTCAATTTAAGTAAAACACATTTCCATTTTTTCATTTATTATCTATTATGTATATAATTTCAAATCCTCAAACTATATTTCATTTATTTGTTTACTTATGGCAATGTAATGTATATGATCGAAAATCTCTCTACTTTACCAATTATTATCTTTAAATAAGTTATTTAAGACAATAATATAATATTGTTTTGTAAAATTTCTAATATCACATAATTTAAACATTATGACTATCAAATATTTTGTGAGGATTGAATATCGAGAATTATACTTCTAATTAGGTAAAATAAGTTATTTAAGACAATAATATAATATTATTTAGTAAAATATCTAGTATTACATAATTTAAACATAACGACTATCAAATACTTTGTGAAGAACAAATTATCAAATTGAATATAGAGAATTATACTTCTAATTAGGTAAGTCTAATTATCACTGGTGAACAAACATCAAGTACTATGTTTCCCACCTCAAAGCATACTTTTATCTTTTGATAATCATATTTCTTATTGAAAATAAACATTTAATTATATCCTTTAAATAACTTCTAATAACATGTCTCTAACCTCAATAATCTTTACTTAAATCATATAAATTACATAAGTCACAAAACTCTATAAATACATGTATTTTATGATGGAGGAAAACTCATATTTATTATTTTACATATAAAGATCCAATTCTCTTATTAATTTGAGCGTTATTTTTTTTTTAATTTTTACAAACACAATTGTTTGTATATTATGTTCTAAAATCATGTAAGAACAATTTTATTTATTTTTTTATCAAATATTTGGTTTTTATATGATCAAAGTTTCTATTTTTTCGCATTAAATTCCTAAAAATATTCAACTTTATGTTTTCGTACAAAAGTATTGGCGAAGTATTTATCTGTACTATAAATTTATTTATATATTTAAGGATTTCTATATTTATATAAATTTATATATTTAAACATCGTTTATTTATCTTTTTTTCAATTCTAACTTTTTTTTAACTTTCGTATATGTTTATTGTTTGAAATGCAAGTTTATGAACTTTGATAAGTGTAAAAATTGATATATTTCTGGTTTGAATTGGTCTGGCATGAGAAGAGAATGATGAGGATAAAATTAGGCTCATCTATCGAGTAAGCTTTGGTTCGGTCAGGCTGACATATGAAGTCAGGTTAATTTCTCAGGCTACCGATAACCTTATTATCTTGATGTTCACCATGTTTTTAATTAATATAATAAAACTCTTTTATTATTTTACATTAGCGACAATATCATTTTTATTAGTTACAAAATCTTACATGATTGAATAACATTACTACACAAACCAACAACCACATCTCTAAAAAAATAAAACCATAGAGACTAAATTAGAAAATATAAAAATTTTAATTATTCAATGAAAAAAAACTAAAAAGCAGTTATCGAAATTATTATTATTGTTATTTGTAAAGACTGGAAAAATAAGAGACTTGTAATTGAATACATGTCTCCAAATTATAGGGTCAAACTTTATTAATAAGTTAAAATTTTAAAAGCATTATGTTCATCAGTCCATTTTCTGAACAACAGCTTTCTCTATCCAAGCTTATTTTTCTTCTTCATCTTCTTCTTCTTCTGCACTTTCTCTCCTTTCATTCTCCACAAAGTAACTGTTGATTTCTTGATTAGGTAGCACTCTAGTGATCACGGAGTAGAGAGCCTCGAATCTATTCGATCAATTTTTCCATTTTCCTCCAGTAAGTCATATTCATCTTTCTGTGTAATGTTAGGGTTGTGATCATGTAGCAAGCCTTGTTGCATGTAGTACATTGCTTCTTCCTTCAATTTATAAATTCAATTAAGTTCTAAAACTTTTGTTCTATCATCAATGGATAATCCATAGGTACTGTTAAGGGTTTTTCCTAAGACGCGGGACAATGTTGAATTCTCCTTGAGCTTAGCTGTTGGAATTAGAGGTAAGGGAAGCTTAGGTTTTTTTTTGTGCCTATGGAAATTATTGTGTGGGTGAGTTGGATTCTACTGCAAACCAATGTATGTGTAGATTATATCATATATATGTTGCTGTTTGATATGAAATTGATGAACTGGTGTGTTGAAACTGTTATGTTGATTGATGAATGATATATGAAACTGCAAAATTAGGATGAGAAACTGTTATTGGTAGATTGTATGATGTTGAAAGTGAGTGTTTGAGTGTTAGAAATCTGTTGTACTGGTTGCTAGACTATATTTCAGGTTAGTTATGGTGTTGTAGGTTAGTCTAAAGGAAGTGAGGTAGTCAAATTGGACAATTGGGGTTGGGTGCTGAATTGGTCAATTGGAATGGTCTAGTAAGTAAATTGGGACCTGTTAGAGTCCCTAAAATGGTCCAAAACAGTTTCTAAGTGTTAAGTATGAGATTGAGTCTTTAAGTTGTTGGAATCTAATAAGTTTTTGAGTAGGAATCAATGCATGATCATTAAAGAAGGAGATTAGGAATAGTTATAACCATCTAGGTGAGTTTAATTCGTCTTATAGATCAATTTGGGAGTGTTAGAAACTCATTAAAGTGTCTCAGATGCACTAAAACAAAAAATAACAGGTTGCTGACAAAAACTGATAAGAATAATCGATTATCTCACTTGATAATCGATTAGTCTAGTCAGAATGTCATGTTTTCTTCAAAGTTCACGTAAATAATCGATTATCATATGTAATAATCGATTATTGTTGTCAGGAAATAATCCAAGACAGTTTTGAGTGGTTTTCGGGGTTCTGGGTATCATTTTTGGACGTTCTTTAGGTCGTTTTGGGGGTTTTGGACCTTTCTGAAACCGTTGGTGATGGTTTAAGAGTCATTTTCTTTGTCTAAGTATGAGTTTACTGGGTTTTGTTTTGTTTAGTGGTTCTTCTGGAACTGTTACTGTCTGGTAGTGTACATTGAATGATTTCATACAATTTTTGGATGACTTGTTGGGTTGTTTATGGTCTTTTGAACTGTAATTAGTGTTATATATATGTTTGTATGCAAAGTAAAGTTGAAGAGTTACATGTACATGGTTTTATATGGATTCAATGTGATAATGTCATGGTATCTGGTGGTTCATGTCTTGAGTTAAGTTTCAAAGTAAGAGTATGGTTATTGGACATAATTCCATGATCCTCAAGGGAGGATACATGGTGGTGCCCTGTAGTTGTTGTGATTGACCGTATGAATGGCCATAGTGTCCTTATGGGGTTTATCTTGACATTCTAATGACCATCCATGCTCAAGTAGAGAGTGATGAGTCATGTGGTGAGAATAGTATGAGGTCCTAGTCTTGATGCTTCTAGTATGGCCCAATGTGAGTTATAACGGACTTATACTTGTGTGTGTGGTAAGGGTGAAACTCATGGCAATGGCTTTACAAAGCAGTAAAGGCCACCACAAGTGCACAAACCCCTGGAACTCGACATTTGATACTAGTCCGGATGGTCAAATCACGTGGTCGGTCATTGGTATCAATAAAATGCATTTGGTCATAGTCTGTATTGTTTATAGTCCTTGCATGCTTGAAATACTTGATTGATGCTTTTATACCTAGCTTACCCTTGCATTTTTTTGTTGTATGTGCTTGCCTTCCCCCTTGCAATGATCATCCAATCATTTGGATGTGAGCAGTAGCTGATGATTTACCCTTGGAGTGAGCATTGGAGGATCATGAAGACTTAACCCCTAGCTCGTAGGACCTTTCATATACATCTGTATTTTTAAATACTCTTAAACTTGTAAAAATTTGAAATTCTGCCTATATTTGGATGATTGTATATTTGATACTGTCCTATGTAACTCCTAACTACTCTCTCTCATATTATATTTGTTGAATTCCATATATATACTTTGTTATATATTTTGGGATGTCATATTATTTGTCACACTCAAGACAAAATCTTAAACATTTATGAAAAAAAAATAAACGATAAAAGATTAATATTTATGAAAAAAAAATTCAAAATATCTTAATTAAGTTTTATTATTATATTTATTTTTATTATTATCTATCAAAATCAATATAGAAA
Source organism: Vigna mungo (assembly GCA_036885675.1). NCBI lineage: Eukaryota > Viridiplantae > Streptophyta > Magnoliopsida > Fabales > Fabaceae > Vigna > Vigna mungo. Next base: position 12,487,110 of record CP144690.1, on the reverse strand, counting down.
GAAGTATGACATAATCTTAAAAATTTATGAAAACGGTCAAGGAATATTATAGTCCATTACAAAATTATAGAAAAATAAAATAAAATATAATATATCCAGCCACATTTGAGTCGAATAATTAACATACTAACAATTTAAATTATTTAACCTAAAATTATTACTTTTAATTGAATATATTAAATTAATTTAGTTTTGAAAATAATTTTTCTCCTTTAATAATATTTATTTAATTTTTATGTGAGACTTAAGTTTAGTCATTTAATTTATTTGACTTGCTTTTTCACCTTAGTAAATATTAACAACCAACAAATAATATTATTTATTATAGTCAAAACTATAATCTATTAATCAATATTTCCATTTATACATATTTAAACTCATATCCTTGCTTCAATACATATTTCACAAACTTAAATAAAAAAAATACAAAATGTTAGATATTGCAAATACTTAAAAGTAGTTAACAATGTTATCCTAACTAATATATATATATATATATTCGTTTAGGTTAGGACAGAGAACTACATTTATAGATTTACAGTATTAGATATTAGATATTACAGAAATATTTTAAGTTTTTAGGATTGTATTTTTTTACCCATCTTAGTAAATAAATCAATTTTAACGGTTTACTTAAAATTAAAGATAAGATAATTAAATACGGTTTATTGTTATCTTTATTTTATTTTATTCTTTTACTTTTATCTTTTGTCATTTATTTTATTTTTATTTTTATTTTATTACAATATCTTTTATTTTTTAACACAAGCAACAACTTTCATAATGATAAGGTAAATTTGTTTTATCTTTTTGCATTACAATATTAATAATGATAAAATTTTCATATTATATTCTTTTATTCCAAATTAATATTAGTTTTGAATTAAAAAGATAAATTATATCTTTCACAAATTATGGATGTTATTTTCTATTAATAATAGTAATAACCGAGAATAACAAATAAATGAGATTGAAAAAGTTTTTCATTGTTTTAAAATTGTAAATTAATGTAGTAATGTTACAATAGGATGTGCCTTTAATATAATGTCATTTTTTTTTACTAAAGAAGAATACCGAAAAAGATTATGGTGAAAGTTCAATTTATAATGTTTTATGTCTTTGGAGTATGTTTATCTCGTAATTCTTTTGGCATAAAAATCATCTTCTATTATAATTATTTATTGTTATTATTATTTTTTATATTATTATTATTATTATGCTATTCTTTTTATTACTTTATTTTTACTTTCAATTAGATGTTAAAAATTTAAATTTTCATTTGATTTTTTTTATATTGCTATATATTTTAATTTATTTATCAATGGATGAACAAGCATTTTTGGATGAGCTGACTTGCCGAACTAGTTAGCAAGCTTAAAAGGTTTTGATCAGTTACTAGTGGGTTAGCTTGTTAGTGTTGTCATTAAAATAAAATTAATAAAAAATCAAAATAATAATGATAAGAGAAAATAAAAAAATTTAGAAACTGGATATGGGCTTGATTCATTCCGGTTCTCTTTTGACTTTCCTTTTTTCTACTATGTTCATACTTACTCTCTGTGTTTTAATGCATCATACATAATTTACAGGTTATATGTCTAGTTTTGATTGCTAAAAATTTGAAATTTACAAAGTTTTATTATAATATTGGAAAGTATTATCTATCGTGTTAAGTCTCAAATTTTTTTAATAATTAAAATTTTCATTTTTATTAAGTCTTTAATTTATATGATAATTTAATTTTATCATGTTGAATATTACATTAACTTATAATAAAAAAATTAAAATTTTAAAATTAGAAAAACATAAATAAAATCAAAATTTGTGTCGTTTTTAAAAGAACTATGTAACTTAAATTTATTATATTTTAATCAAGAATAGGTAGGAGTAAGGTGAATCTTGTTAGGTCAAAATAAAATTTTAAAATTATTTTTCTTTATCATTTCATATTTTTATGTTTTATTTGATTTTTTCTTAGGGAAAAATTGTGAGAACCCACTTATTAAAACACGTTCTTCTCTCTCTGCAAACATTGTTCTTCACTTCCTCTCCAAACTCTCTGAAATTTCTCTCACTATTTCTTCTTCAATTTCTTACTTCTTCTCAAACATAACCCACTTTAAAATCATCAAATTTCTGATTAGGAGCTGCTTAAATCATCCAAGCTTCAAGGAACTCACTTACAACCGATCAATTTCCTCTCTTTCAGCTGATAAGTTGAAATTTCACCTTTAAATGTAGCTTTAGGGTCACAAACATGCAACTGATTTTAGTGCATGTAGTTCCTTTCAATTTCCCAAAATCCTAGTTCTTGTTAAAACTCTGAAAATTTCTCCCATTTTCCCAATTTTCCTTGAATTTAGGTAAATTTAGAAAAAGTTTTCATCGGCGTCTCAAGCACTGTTCATCCTTTTGAGCTTGAACATAGACATTGTTCAGGTAAGGGGAGCTGGTACTTACTAGTTGTTTTTGATGAAATTGATGTGCATAAGGTTAATTGTTAATGGCTATAATGGTGTGATTGAATTTCATGAACTGTTGAATATATGGATGCTGTTATTCTGAATTTGATGGAGGGGTATGAAGTTTAAATAGATGAATTTATGATTTCAAATGAGAAATTTTAATTGTATAGCTATGAGTCTGGTTTGGAGTATCACTTTATAGAATTTAAGAGATTTAAAGGTGAGGCATAATAGTTGCATCAGAATTAGAAATGAATTCTATATGAATTAGGTAATTTTAGTGTAAGTTAAGGAAGTGGGGTAGTGATTTTGAGATCTGAGGGTTTGGGAACAAAATTGGCACATGAGATAAGTTAGTGAAATCAAATGTGACTTATAGGGACAACCTAAATGGTTCTAAGTGACCTTAAATTTGTAGAATTGAATTTAGCTCTCTAGGTTCATGAAATTGAAGTTTTAGGAAGCAAATCCATGCATAACAGTTCGGGAATTCACTTAGGATTAATTAGGAACATCTAGACAAGTTTAAATCATCACATAGGTCGAGTTAGGATCATCCAAAGTTCATAATTTGGCCTAGAACGAATTTTGGGTGTGTGAGTTCCTAAAATCTGCAGAAATTCACTCTGCAGATTATGCAGAGTCGCACAGCGCACTTTGTGCGCTCTGCGAATGACTACTGGCAGACAAAATTCGCACAGCGCACCACAGGGTGTGCGCTCAGCGAATTTTCTGCGACAGGTTGAGTATTTTTTATGTTTTTGACGTTCTGGGAGCTCCGGACGTCCGTTTTGGACGTTCTTTAGGTCGTTCTGGGGGGTTTTGACCCTTCCGGAGCCATTGGTGAAGGTCTCCAAGCTGTATGAATTACTTAAGTATAGGTAATTATAGTTGATAAAGAAATTGGTATTAATAAATGATGTTTTTGTGAAGATATGTAATGTATGAGTTATATATGTTTATTTTGCTTCTGAATGAGATTGTATGATTAATTGGATGAGGTTGGTGAAGTGAAACAAGATTGATGATATGGATTATGTACTTTGAGAATTATTCTAAGATCTTTAGGTGAGATCACTTTAGTGTATGAATGAATATTGAGGCTCCTTCAAGGGAGGTTATCCCTAATACTCTGACGGTCTTTCATTCTCAAATAAAGATGATCAACGCAGGTGGTGAGAGTAGTGGGAAGTCCTAGGGTAGACGCTTTCACTAGAGGTCTATTCCGCGGTAACGGACTAGCCTTGTGTGTGGTCGGGTGAAACCCCTCGGCAATGGCTTTGCAAAGCAGTAGAGTCCACCACAAGTGCACAACCTGCCCAAGATCAATATTTGTTCCTAGTCCGAACGAGTCTAGGTCAATTAGGATTTATGTATGTTTGATTTGTTATTACTCGTATGTTCTGTTTCTTGAAAATGCATTGAATATGTCTATGTTTTGAATATTAGCTCACCCTTGCAATGTATGTTTGTTTGTTTTGTATGTTCCTGGTTTTCTTTCTTGCAATGATCATCCAACTTTGGATGTGAGCAGAGGCAGCAGATGACACTCCATTGGAGCAGGCACTAGATAGTGGCGATGCGGCGCCTAGCACTTAGCTTTGCTTTAGACTTCCATTAGTTTTTCCTTTTATGTATTTTGAAAGACTTTATAACTGTGTAAAGCTTTTGAATTACTTTATTTTGGATGACTGTATATATATATTATACTATTATCATATAACTCTAATTGCTTTCTAGTATCATACTTGGTGCATTCCACTTTCATATATTTGCCATATAAATGGGATGTTACAAAAACAATTTTTTTAAAAAACAACATTAATTTTGCACACCTAATTAAAGAGAATCGTCTTGATGGACATGTTATGGGAGCACTAATATATTTTTTATATGTAACCGACTCTCGAACTCAATTTGGTTTTATAGACTATTCTTTTAGGTCTTCCATAGTATTCCTCTATAATTATGGTGGTGATTCCCTTTTATAATGTTTTTGTTTTTTAATAAGTTTTTTCTTGTTTGTTGTCATGTTGAGATTGGTTGCGACAATTAGAGTTACTCTTATTTATTTCTAGAGGACAATTTGTTTGTGTTTGTGTTTGTGTTTATGTTGCTTAAAAAAGTCTCAAGAAGATTCTCCATTTGATATTAAGATAACAAAGTTATCTAGATGTGAATGTTCACTTCAAGAGACTCAAAAGAGAAAAGAGGAGGATTCCGATAAATAAGCATAAGAACATAAGAACTTAAAATAAAAGAAGAAAGATGGAAAAGAAAAGGGATATGGAAGAAGATGGGCAAGGTGGCACATCACTTAGGCCTTGTTCACTTGAGGAAGTTTGGAGGAGATGATTTGGGAGAGAGTAATTGAATGGATTTGAAGGAAAAAATTTTGTTGTTTATTTGAGTGGATTTGGAGGTAAGTGAGAGTGGATTTGGAAGTAAAATTTGTAAGAATTAGTGTAGGATTTGATTGATGTAACAAATTTAAAAATTTGTTTAATTGGTAGAAACTAAAGATTACCAAAATGACCCTAGTTATTGAAGTAATATAAAATGATAATTATTAATGTTATATTTAATTGTAAAAATGTTTATAAAGAGTAAAAAAATTAAAAATAATTATTAAAATTAATTTTTAAAAAGTAAGTAGATTGTGGTTATTAGAATACACATAAAACAACAACAAAAATAATGGAAATATGTATAGTTTGTCATTATGAAGTGGTGAAATTGTTGTTTCACTGTCTAATGAGCGTGGCCTTACAAAGATTCATATGCATCAAGGATTACCGTGTATGCGCACATGTACTTGCAAAATCTTTGACTAAGCAAAAGAAAAGGAACACTCTAAAACCGTCCATAAAAAATTATTGTAAAAGGATACCAATCTTTCCCTTATTCTCCTCCTCTTCTCATGACATCATTTCCTACAGACATTCCTTCATTCATTCTTAATTTTACAAACATGAAATAAGGATATATACACCTCCACCATGTTTTGTACCATTCATCCTTCATCTCACAAACGTTTCGCTTTCACCATTATACATACATACTTATATGTGGAACAACAACTAACTTAAGAATAAACAGAGTCCTAAGGTAAGAATATGGAAAAAGTGCAAAATTTATACACCCACCTAAACCAAACTTGGAACTAACAAACATTTTTAGATCAAAAAGGTTGGTGTATGGTGACAACCAAGGGAGTGGTGACAGTGTGCTTGACATCAGACCGAACTATGGAGTCAGTCTTGATAGTGGAACTCCCAGGTGAAAGCTTTACTTCCCTGGTTTGCACCTTCACAAGGAAGTTCAATTTCTGACTCAACCTCCTGAAAGCCAGTGTGTCCGATTCAATAGTGACTTCGATGTCGGCAGGGGCTGCAACAGTAACCTTGTAAAGGGAGTTGGGGTCTCCAACATTGGTGACAGTTCTAATGAAGTGTGTAGACATGCGTGAGCCTTGCTTTCCATACTATTGAAATACAGCAGATAAAGAGGGGTAATTGAGATTGGAACCATAAGAGCTGGAATCGAATACAACACGGGAGGAACCAAATATGCGTTGTGTGGAATTTGTTCAAAGTAGTGGAACCAACTATGCTTGAGTTGGAACCAAATACAACAAGATGTGGATTTTCTCATCACCATTGGAACCGAATACCCCATTTGTGGAACCGAATACACGGCCCTGAAGAACATCAAACTCTTCTTCAATGGCTGCTTCAAGTTTTCTTCATCTTCATCCATCAACCTCCTCAACATGAAACTTCTTCTTTGTCATCAATCAACCCAGTTCTTTGTCTTCATCTCAAGCACATTTAAAAGCTTAATATATTGTCATGGTATTTTACAAATATCAGAGGGCAGATATGTCATTTGAACGTAAATCAACGTAAATCTCCTCAACATAGCGAGATGGTTAAAACACTCTCATCTCGCAAATAAGCGCATTTCTTTCCTCTCAAATCAACGTAAACGAACAACAAATATATCGCAAATCAGCGTTGGCTTTTCCTCATAAACAGTATTTTCCCTTGAAGTGAACAGAACGTTAGGGATGGTCTACCCAAATATATTTAAGTATTGAGAGAGGGGGTGGTAGAAAAGATAATATTATCAAAATCTTCAAAAAGTACATTCTCTCACTTCCATGTGTGTAGAGTGGTCCCCAGTCCAAGATGTTCTCTTCACTTTTAGAGGTGAAAATTTGACCTACCTCATAGGGCTTCATCTTGACTCATGTGGGTTAGGACAAGAAAAAAATCACTAGGTCAAAAAGTCCTCCATTATAGAAGTCCATAGAGCCAAAATTCTTTTTAAACATAAAAAATATTATTTTTTGAAATATATTATTAGACATTCAATTTAGGTTGGTCTATCTCAACTTTTAGCCAAATCGATTATGGACAACCTTTAACTTAGATTGACCTATCTTGGCCTTTGACTCAAGCTGACTCGTCTCGAACTTTAGTCTAGGTTAGTCTAAGTTAGCCTTTGACCCAACTTGACCTTTTTCGACCTTTAGTCCATCTTGATTTTTGGCATTATGTCTCGACCTTCAACCCATCTTGATTTTTGGTGTCGTTCATCTTGATTTTTGGTCTGTCTTGACCTTTAGCCCATCTTGATTTTTGGCTTGTCTCGACCTTTAACCCATCTCGATTTTCGGTCTTTCTCAAACTTTGGTTCGGGTCATCCCATTTTGACCCTCGATTTAAGAGAGTTTGTCTCAAATTTTCATCCAAAACGACCTATCTCAACCTGTGTTATAATGGTCTGTCTTAACCTTCATCCCAAGACAACTCAACTCAATTAATAAAAATAGATTCATCAAACTTCATCATAACTTATCCAACATTCTCAAATATTCTTGCTTCTTATTAAATAATTTTAAGTTTAAATCAAATAATATGTATTTAGCATTTATATTTGAATAATTTCTATACTTTCAAATGCTCAATTATTTATTATATAATTTTTTTTTAATTATTTATTACAAATAATATATAATATGTCTTTTCATAGACGTCACTTATTTTGTTAAACATCTTCGAATTCTACACAAATACCCAATTAGTACATGTGAATGAGAATATACAGTAAAAAAAAATTATCCAACTTCTTTTAGCACTATTAAATTGATAATTATTTGACTATCAAATTTAATTTCTAAACCCACCATTTAACCAATCGAGCAGTTAAATAATCGAGAATTGAATTTAAGTTAAAAATTTATTTGAGAGAATCTCAAAAGTGGATAGTTACACACCTCACACAAAGTTGCCTATGGTCATGAAATAAAAAACACGAAGTGCATAATCAACAGGAGAAGCATCCACATTTGCATGGACTTGAGGAATCGCTTTCCAAAAGCTAGTTTGAGTGATTTCCACAAGTTGGAGAAGTATGTGTATATGAATGGTGTGACAGAGAAGAAACAAGGTTGAGTGGTGTCACATGGTGATTGTAGGGTCATTTTCCTTTCTCCATATGCCTTTAGTATATATTCTCCATTCATTGCATTCTTTCTCTCACATGAACTCCATTCATGCCAACAAATTATTCTTTTCTGTCTACGTCTAATTATTTTCCCAATTATACATGCTTCTTCACCATGGTTTTAAAGAATAAACAAATTTATAAAAAAGAATTCGTAGATCTAATAGCTTTCTGGCTCCTCAATAATTAACTTCAGCAATGTCCACATTTTTTTTATCACTTTATTTGCATATTGACATGCAGGCATACTCACGTGTTGGTGTAGATTTAGTGAATTCTTTATATATATATTAAACTGAAGAAAATATAATCTTATGATAGGTTTCAAATAGTATGATACCATCTTAAAAAAAATAAGTTTTAAATCTAGAATCTAATATTCCCATCTTTATTAGGTTGCAAGTGGAGTGGTAAGTATTCATACTCACTGTTGCTCTCTCTCAATTGTTAAACAAAATTTTTATGAGACCATATGATATTAAATAACAATTATACACAATTAAAACTTATGACAAATATAACTTTTATTATTTTTGAAAAAAAATGTTAAGTTGAGAGAAACAATACTTTCAGAATTTAAATAAACTTGGTAAATATTGAGTGAAGAGAATGAAATATTGCATAAAGAAACGAGAGTTATTCAAATAAAACAAAACTAAGAATTAAAAATAGAAGAAACAAATACTTTAATATGATTTATAAGGTTACTTAACAGTTGAAGTTAATCTTTAAGCATTCATATATTACCAGAAAGTAAAACTATTTAAAAGACAAAAAAATATTAAATGTTATTAGTGTAGGACAGACTTTCTATGTCAGTTAGAAAAAACCATTAATGTCGATTATGAACTTATTATAGATAAAACCAACATAAAATGTTTGTATTTTTTATGTTGGTTTTGCATCGGTCATGGAAAGTTCACATTCTATATCGTTTCTAGAAGAGTCATAGAAAACCTCCTTTAACATAGAAAAGTTTGTCATGTCTATAATAAAAAGTCACTTTCTACGATGGGTAGGTGCCCAACTAGCATAGAAAATATAACTTTATATGTTGATTATGGAAAATAATCGACGTAGAAAGTAACTTTCATGTTATATTTGTTCACCCATCATCAAACGCACATCACACTACACATAAACCCAATATTGCACATTACAAAGACATCATTTCAAATTCATCATCTTCCACTAAGCTTCACCATTTTGGTATCATCATTCATCATTATGTGCATACATAATATTCACCCCATTAATCTCACAAACACAAGCATCATCACACACAGAGCATCGAGAGAGAACATTAAAAAGAGACAACAAAAAAAAAAGGGGAAGGAGGTGAGGAGCATCAACAACTGCAATGTTGACGGTGAGGTCGTGGTAGTTTCCAATCTAGGTTCTAAAAGAGAAAAGGAAGAGTAGAAAATGCGGACATGCATCTTTGAAAAGTGGAAGAACATTGGGGTGATGCCAACGAAGTTCTAGTTGCAATTAGTGTCAATGACGATGAACCTAGTGGAGTGGTGGAAGGTGATTTGTCCCCATTGGATTCTGAATGAATGAGGACGAGAAGTAGAAATCCTCGCTCGAAAGAGAACGAGTTATGCATTGGTAACAATGATCACTAGTATTGTGAGATCCTAAAAATTTTAATAATTAGAAAAACATACAAATATGGTTAAATATTTTAAGTAAAAAGATAAAATAGTTTGTTAGTTATAATTTGGAGGATATATTTTATTTAAAAGATATTCTAAGAAATAAGATTTGGTGAATAATTATTCAATTAAAAAGATATCAACAAATATCTTTAATTATTATATATTGTTACAAATTAAAAGATATCATGAGATATTGTTAGATATTATGATGTATTCTTATATATTATTGTTAGATAATAATAAGTGAGAATAAAATATTGTATTTTTATTAGAAATATTAGGCTTATAAATATATGGGATGACAAAGTTTAGGGTGAGAGTTTTAATAGAAATGGTGGCAAGTCAATGAAGAAGGGAGAAAGTTTTAAAGGTTGAGTTTTGAAGGGGTTGAAGGAAGAATTGAAGATTAAAAGGCAAGGGGAGCTTATATTGTTATTTTCTTTATTGCCCTTTTTTTTTGTATGTGATGTATTATTTTACATGAGTCTAAATTTTGGAGAAGATGTTATTTAGTATGATTGTGATGACATGTCAATATATGTTTATTTGGAAGTGTAAATGTATGCTTGTGTGTGATGACTCAACAACTGGTGATACAATGTATCGTTTAGCCTATGCAAGTCTTTTCTTAACAACACATTGTTTAGTAAGTGCTCGTTTGATTCAAGAGCGCGTTTAAAGATATATTTTTTTAATATATGTTTTTGGAACAATGTTTGTACCTTTTAGTACATTTACCAAAAACATCATTTTATGTCTTAGTGAGAGCTCGTCTAGCTTTATTTAGTAAAGTAGAGCACAAGTGCATTTAGCAAAACTCTCATACAACACATTGATGCATTTAGTAGTAAAAATGTTTAATGATGCGCTTGCTTGTGTACTTGCGCGTTTACTAAAGCTTTTTTATCAAAGTATTTAGATTTCACAAAGCTATTTCATAAGACGTTTATTTTCTAATTGTATTACTTTTCCAAAGATAACACTTCATCATATGCTCATTTTGTTTATTGTTGTTTGTTAAACTTCAAAACATATAAGGATATTTAGGTAGTTTAGTATTATAGATGACTTTATCTTAACATGAGAGCTACCAGAGCGATATTGAGAGCAAAGACGAGGAGATAAGATGAGAGCGAAAGCAAGAGTACAACATGATTAAGGAGGTGAAGTGCAACGAGAGCAAAGTAAAAGAGGAAAGAAGAAAATTAAATATATTATGTTGATTATAGTGATGACCCGTGATAGTATCTGTATTATAAATTAAAAATATTATTAGTACCACTTTTGGTCCCTATTTTCGTCCACTTTGTTCAATGTGAGACTCGACTTTTTTTACTGTCTAATGTGGTCCCAATTTTTGTAATTTTTATTCAATTTGCTCCTTTTTTCCTGACGGCGTCTAAATCATTAACGACATAGTGTCCATGTGAGCAATCAGTGGATGAGGCGTTCATTTTTGGCCTACATGGCCTATCCATACTAGGATTTCAAACTTTCATTTTCCCTTTCCACTTTACACGTTGCCACCCATACTAAGGTTTCAAACTTCCATTTTCCCTTTCTTTCCTCTCACCTTCCATATATCACTTGCCTTCAATTTATGCCTTTTATTTTTTTTCCTTCTTTCTACAATTTGGGTTTGCAGCTCGAATTTAGTAGAATTTGCATTTAGGGTTTTTTTTAAAAAAAATAGATATAACAAATGTGTGCTCTGTTTTTTGTTTCGTGGGAACTGCATCTTGGTTTCTGATATGTGCATGTAGGTGTTTCATTGTGGGGGCATCGTCGGCGTTGTGTAGGTGCATGGTGGATGATAGGGGTGTTGGGTTTTCTGTGTTAGGAGGTTGAAGATGATGAGTGACAATGTGAATTCTATGCTAGACAAGCCACATATGCCAAAAACAAGCACTTCATTCGCTGATTGATGACGTGAACGCTGTGTTGTTAACAATTTAGATACCGTTAGAAAAAATGACTAAATTGGACAAAAATTACGAAAATCGAGATCACATTAAACACTCGAAAAAGTTGAATCCCACATTGAACAAAGTGGGCAAACATAGGAACCAAAAGTAGTATTAAATCATTAAAAATAGTATAATAAACTTGTATTTTATTTTAAAATTGTCACCACTTTCACTTATTATGACAATTTTAGCAATAATCGACATAAAAGGTCTTATTATATCTATAATTGTATGACCGTTTCACTTATTATGGGAGTGAATTACAAACACCATAATAAGTCATCATAAAATCTAATTTTTGCATATGCGTCTTAAATGGTTTAATTCAAAATTAAGGTTTATACATCTTAGAATGAAATAAATGATTTGAAAAATATGGCACAAAGAAAAGAAATGTGTAATTGATATTTTGATGAGAACAAAAAAGTAAAATTGATGGATATCAAATGAGTTATACAATAGAAAAAAAAATGAAGAATTATGTACTAAAAGAAATGTTCTTTAAATAAAATGAAAGAAAAAAAATTAATGAAAATTGTGAATATAAGAATAAAATTAACTAATAAAATAAAAGTATTTTAAAGATTTAAAATGGGGATACATTTTGAGTAGGGGTGGGCAAAGTACACTACATTGCACTATACTATAAAGATTTGTAGTTAACTACAAAATAGTTCGCCTAAATTGAACTGAACCAAAACATAGTTTGGAATAACTGAACTGTTTTTAGTTCAATCATAGTACAGTGTAGTAAACTAGTTCGGAATAATGTATATGGTTCACTACTTAAAGCAAAGCTTAAGTTGAAGAAGATAAAAGTTCACAAGAGATTTGCAGCTGAGTTGAACTCTGAGACATCTACTGTCGGAGAGAGAAAGAATAAAAAAAGAACTTGAATTTAAGACCTACAACTCATTTGAACTCTGAGATTTCTGCTGTTGGAGAGAGAAAGAAGAAAAAGAAAAAGGACTTAAATTTACAACCTACATTAGGCTTTCCAGAGAAGCATCCTACATTTAGGGAATCAGTTTAAGTAAAATCAACAAGAAAGACTGTCTCAATTGATCTGGCTCTAGGAGAGAATTCTCCTTCAGAACAAGTGGTGGCGGATGCTAATATCCAGAATTTGCTGTCTGTGGATACGATGGAGAAATGAATGAAAACCTAATTGTGTGAGAAATGAATTAAGAAAAATGAACCCATGATTAATAGTTAACTGCAATTTTAAATGATGTAGTTTAATATTTTTAAACTGAATTGTTAATAAATTTATTTAGTTTTTAATAAAATTAATTTCAATTTTTTAAGTTTAAAAAAATACAAATAAATTATAGTTGCAGTTTTTTATATTAACTATGCCCAGCCCTAATTTTGAGAACAAGAAAATATATACACACATACATCCTTCTTTCTTATCAATTTCAAAATTCAAGTATTACTTATATCTATATCTAAATAATGTGAATTCTTAAATTTGAAACTGATTTTAAAAAATATTCATAAAATAAATTTATTTATATATTAAACATATTTTTAATTCCTTAACTATAATAAAAAATTGCAAATGATCCACACTCAAAATTTTAATTCTGTTTAATTTTCCTAATTTTAAAAAGAAATGGTTTTAGTCTGTATTTTCAACGTCATTAATTTCTTTTCTCTAGTGGCGAAGGGTGTTTCACCTAAATGTTACGCTTACACTTACACGTCGACGGAGACATTGTCACTCATGTGTTTAATCTTTATCTTCTATAATGAAAATTCAAGTTTTAAAAAATGCAGCGGCTCTTTTGATAGGCAAAAGCTGAAAGAGGAGGAACCTGCGGTGGTCGTGGGACTCTGGCGGCAGCTCCGGCTGCGAGCAACGTTGCCAGCGACGGCCCCACTGGTTGGTGGAGGTGCAGTCGTTGGTAGTGCAGTGGTTCCAAATTCGCATTACTTCTTTCCATTTTGTATTTGATAGTTCTAATAATGTAAAGAAGAGGTTGTAGCTCTTGTTAATGTTGTGTATTGTGCATGCAGATGCTATCTCTATCCTTGAAGGAAAATCTAAAGCTCCAAACGGATCATTTCCCCTTCCATCTCTTCTACCAATTCATGAATGTTTTTGCGAACATTCCGTCAGAGATTATTGCTTCAAAAGTTTGCTGAGAAGTATGAAAGAAAATGTCACACAACATAATCAAGCTTGTGTCTCTGGCGCATCGGTTTCCCTCTTTTCCAACAAATCGCGAACCAACCACCATGGCGCCATCCCCTCCAGCTAGGACCCCCGGCGACGGCGCCGATTACTACCAGACAACCTACCAGCATCGCCATTATACCCATTGTCTCCAAAAACCCCCCAAATCGGAAGCCATTGAAGCCCCGTCCAGGAAAGCGTACCAAGGGCAACCCAACCACTGCACCTCCACCGCCCAGTGGGACCGTCGTCGGTCGAAGCTGAAGCCGCCGCCAGCGTCGCACGACCTCCGCGGGTTAGTCCTCTTCCAAGTTTTGCCTATAAAAGGGCTGCTGCTTTTATTTTTTTTTAAATTTAAATTTTCATAAAAAATAAAAAATAAAAATTAAAAATTAAACACGTGACAGACAGTGTGATGCTTAAGGAAAACGTCGTTTGTTAGATGAAAAATAATTTAACGACGGATTAAAACTATTACTTTTAAAAGTAAAATAATTAAACAAAAATTATTTACAATTATATTTTTAATGAACAAAACATTATTTACTTCTTACCATTATCGTTTCATAAAAAAAATAATACTTTCGTAACATTTTAACATTATTGTATAATTTAGTCCAAAATTATTTTATAATTAATAATAAAAATTATAAATATCAACACAAATCAATCATTATTATTATTGATTATAAAGTAATTTTGAATTAATATTAAACAATTTCATTTTTCTGAAGAAAAAAATAAAAAATGAGGATTTATGATATACACATTCAACCAAAATTCACAAATTCATTTATTACAAAGGTGATGGGTCCGCAGAAAGTTGACTTGATTCACAATGGCTTGCTTTGGTTGGATGAAGGAGTTGAAAATAATAATTGAAAAAAGAAAGCGGGAATTTAAAAGTTTGTTTTTTAATTTGTGAATTACATGAATATTCGAATATGTTATGACCTGTTTGGTAGCGAAAAGACCACTTAACCATAAAAATAATTGGAATGGTTACACAACTCACCCAATCTTAACTACCTTTGCTTCTCCCAAAACCAAAGCCAAAATTTGCGCCTTAATCAATAAAAAAGGATTACACTAAATTATCAATGTCTTTAACGATATCTAATTAAGTTTTAATTCAATATTAAACTTTAATTAAATTTAATTTTTTTTATTTGTTATGAATTAACTTTATATTAATATTTTCAAAATTACAAATAAATTGCATAATTTTCTATTTACGAAATATAATATAGTTTAAAAATAATTAAAAAGAAAGAAGATTATGCATTAAGTCTTACACCATTCATAATGTCATTATTTATATAAGTTTCTCGAAGTAAAATATTTTTTAACCAATTGCTAGAACACTTGACCTGACATTATTTATACAAAATTATTATTGGAATTTTTATCCCACAAATCAGAAATATCGGTGGAAAAATATTTTTAATTATTAATAAATGGATTAATTGCAGGATTCAAAATACTAATTAAACATCACATTAACAATATTAGTACTATTGTAGATTTCGTGTGTGTGGAGTAAATAATTTATATGATACCGTAAATTTTGCCTAATTAGTATAAATAATTATGCAGTAGGCATATTCTTATTAAAAAAAACATGCCCCACTTTTAATTTATATCTTACAGACAATAACAAAAGAATAAATGAATTCATTGATCTTGATTTCTTCCCATATTTAAGTCGTTTTCATTGAAGTTAGTTAGTTGAATTAATTAACTTTATTAAATGTTAGATGTGAAAAATTGAAGAACTTTACAGTAAATATAAAAAAACTACAAAGAAAAATAAATAATGCAATTAAAATTATTGAATTATAACTCTTTTTATATCACATGTGTAGGTAGTCTTATTCAATTAAATAAGACTATTACAGACAGTAAAATTTTCTCTAAGTATTTAAGATAGCTAAATAACTATAAGTGAGACTCAACATTATACATACATATATATATATATATATATATATATATATATATATATATATATATATATTACATGTCAATTCATTCACACTTTCGAAAGCTACAATCTCCTTACTTTTGTACTTTTACTCATTTAACATGCTTCCAGGAATGGAAAGGAAAAAAATAATATGTCAAATAAAAGTGTACCGAATTAATTTTTTCTTACTTTAAAATCTAAAATAAAAATTAAACCCTCTTTAAATTATTTTATAACAAAAAAACTATAGTATATTCACAACTTTGTGAGATTGTTTTTCTTATTTAAACATTAATTTTTGAATAAATAGTAGATGGACTTTTATAACGATGATGAATTTTATTGATTAAGTTTTGTTTTTTAATTAATTTAAAATTTAAAAAAAATAGTAACTGATTAGATGTTTTGAAAACTGAAGTTGATTACTAGTATTTATATAAGCACTTTTATTAATAAATTGTCTTAAGAATTTCAATATTCCTGTACTTTATGTCATAGCATATTTGACACAATACAAATACGTATTTTATAGAAATTAAATATTTCCAAGAATAACGCAATACAAATATGTATTTTATAGAAATTAATTAAAAGCATCCTATCATGCAACAATTTCACAACTATGACTCACTCGTGATAGAAAGCCTCGAATTAACACCTTTTTAAGATGCCGAGTTCTGTTTAGGCCCCTTTTTCTGCCCACCAATGCAAACCAACTATGTAAAAGTAAAACACTGGTACCAAAGCAAAAAAAGCATTCTTTTTCAGCTGTAAGCTATTTTGTTCTTGGGTTGGGTGCTGCAAGCTCTTCTCCCCCTCTCTCTCTCTCTCTCTCTGATGGGTTTTGGTTTTGGAAGCAGATACAAGGAACATCTTTTACTCAAAGGTTCAACCTTCAAGCCCGTAGTAGCCTAGCTTATGGGCACGCCAAAGTTCAGTTCTTTATCCCAACAGGGGCTTGAAGGCAACGTCTGGGTTCACTGAGGAAAACAAAAAACGGAAGAAAAATGCGTGGCCTGAAGCTCGTTGAACGCTTTAAGAGCACCCAAGTTCATGCCCTCAATTCAGAAGGCACTAGCAGGAGAAACAAGGCCACAGGGGGAGCCATCACAATCAGATCACTGGTGTCAAAGTCCAAATCCAACACCACGAAAACCTCAGCAGTTGCAAACCATGTTGTTCCTCTTCAGCTCCCAGCTGCTGACTCTCTTGAGCCTTCCATAGAACCTTATCTTAAACCCATCAACCTCGTGGAGGCCTTGGCAGAACTTTACCACAGGCAAGAGTGCTGCCTTCAATCTGAGAAAGCATCACTTTCTGTGGAGCAGTTCACTTTATTGCGCGGCCTTGGAGACCAGAAGCTTCTTAGGAGATGTATCAGAACAGCGCGGCAAAACGCTGGGGATGTGCTTTCCAAGGTCGTGCTTTCGGCATGGTTGAGGTTTGAGAGAAGGGAGGATGAACTTGAGGGTTTGTCTTCAATGGATTGTGGTGGTTGTGTTATTGAATGTCCAAAGGGGAATTTGGTGCATGGGTTTAGTCCTTGTTCAATCAATGATAGGTGCCAGTGTCCGCAATGGACGAAACAGGAAACTAGCAAAGAAGAAAGTGTGCGTTTGGGTTTGCCAGATGAGGAAAATGATATTTCTTTTTGCATTGGGAGTGAGGAAATTGATTGTGTTAGGTGGAGAATTGCAGCTCTATCTGACACTTTTAAGGCTATGCTTTATGGTGGCTTTGCTGAGTCCAAGATGACGAAGATTGTTTTCAGCCAAAATGGGATATGCTCTACGGGTATGCGGGCTGTGGAGTTGTATAGCAGGGCTAAGACAATAGATTTTTTCTGTCCCGTGACTGTTTTGGAGTTGCTTTCCTTTGCCAATAGGTTCTGTTGTGAGGAGATGAAAGCTTCTTGTGATGTTCATTTGGCTTCAATTGTTGAAAGTGTTGACGATGCATTGATATTTATTGACTATGGGTTGGAAGAGAGAGCACCCCTTCTTGTGGCTTCCTGCTTACAAGTCCTGCTCAGGGAGCTACCAAATTCTTTGTGTAATTCTAATGTGATGAATATCTTTTGTAGTTCTCAGGGAAGGAAAAGGTTGGCCGCGGTGGGGTATGATTCTTTCTTACTGTACTATTTCTTGAGCCAGGTGGCTATGGAGGAAAGCATGGTGTCAAAAACTACAGTGATGTTACTAGAAAGGCTGGGGGAGTGTGCTACTGAAAGGTGGCAGAAGGCCCTTGCCTTCCACCAATTGGGATGTGTGCTGCTTGAAAGGAAAGAATATAAAGACGCTCAGCATAGTTTTGAGGCAGCAGCTGAAGCAGGTCATTTGT
Source organism: Vigna mungo (assembly GCA_036885675.1). Taxonomy (NCBI): domain Eukaryota; kingdom Viridiplantae; phylum Streptophyta; class Magnoliopsida; order Fabales; family Fabaceae; genus Vigna; species Vigna mungo. Next base: position 12,469,018 of record CP144690.1, on the reverse strand, counting down.
ATTCTGTGGCTGGTGTGGCCAGAACCAAGTACAAGCAGGGTCAACCATATTCAGCCTATAAGTTAATTAGTTCTCTCATGTTTGAGCACAAGCCTACTGGGTGGATGTATCAGGAACGTGCTCTTTACAATATGGGAAAGGAAAAAGGAGTTGATTTGGATGTTGCAACCGAATTGGACCCCTCTCTTTCATTTCCGTATAAATATAGAGCCCTGCTAAAAGCGGAGGAGAAGCAGATAAGTGCTGGAATTTTAGAGCTTGATAAAATAATTGGATTTAAGCTCTCGCCTGATTGCTTAGAATTCCGGGCTAGGATGTTTATTGCACTTAAGGATTATGACAGTGCCATAAGAGATATCAGGGCATTGTTAACTTTGGAACCAAATTATATAACTTCAAATGAAAAGATCACAGGCAAATACTTAGTTCATCTCCTTAGACATGTGGTGCGGCAAAAGAGTCAGGCTGAATGCTGGATTCAGTTATATGAACAATGGTCTTCTGTAGACGATGTTGGTTCTTTGGCTATTATACATCAGATGCTAGAGAATGATCCTGGAAAGAGTCTGCTGGAGTTTCGTCAGTCTCTACTCCTATTGAGGTAAGCACGTCAGTAAATCATAGCTATAGGAAGTATCTCTCTTCTTCAACTTTGTATTTTTATGGTATTTACTGCTCATTCTTCTGGAGTTGATAAGCTTATCACACTACATGGTGCTCTTTTTGGTATCTACGGATTTGATTTATTTTGAGTGTGTCAATTGCTTCTGTTCAGTCAAGACCAGTAAATAAAATGCTATAACAAGAGAGTTCCTCACCTGTATGAATTTCATAGGTTAAACTGTCAAAAGGCTGCAATGCACAGTTTGAGGATGGCGAGAAACCATTCCAGTTCATTGCAAGAAAGGTTAATTTATGAAGGATGGATATTATATGATACCGGCTATAGGGCTGAAGCGCTGGCTAGGTCTGATAGATCAATTACAATTCAGAGATCATTTGAAGCCTATTTTCTAAAAGCATACGTGTTAGCAGATACAAGTCTGGATCATGAATCTGCTTCTCACGTTATTGAACTTCTGGAAGAAGCACTTAAATGTCCTTCAGATGGTCTTCGTAAAGGACAAGTTAGTGACTTCATTCTCTATCCCTATTATTGATTAAGTAATTGTTCTCCTCCAGTAATTTGACTGTCTTCTGCAATATTTTGTAGGGACTCAATAACTTAGGGAGTATTTATGTAGATTGTGGTAAGCTTGATCTTGCAAAAGCATGCTATGAGAACGCCCTTGCAATTAGGCATACACGAGCTCATCAAGGTTTAGCACGTGTTTATCATCAGAAAAATCAAAGAAAAGCTGCATATGATGAGATGACCAAGCTAATTGAGAAGGCAGAGAGCAATGCCTCAGCATATGAGAAACGATCAGAATACTGCGACCGCGAGATGGCAAGGGTTGATCTGAATGTTGCAACCCAACTGGATCCATTAAGGACATATCCATATAGATATAGGGCAGCAGGTACTTCACCTATCTTTCATTCTTTTCCATCTTTCATGTTTTTAATTGGAGACAAATATTTATATAATAATATGTTTGTCATGAGTCTTTACATACTAATCTAGATTTAGTTGTTTTTATCAGACATCCTTTCATTTGTTGTGGAAAACTTCACTTGATAAACATGATGAAGTATTTTTATTTTGGAACTTGATGTTCTTATTCAGTGCTTCATAAACCTGTTTCATATGTAACTAACAACAAGACATTCCTTACATATTGGATTTCTTGGCATGGCCACGCCCTGAAGCCTCTAGATTCGTGACTATGTTCTGCATGTATTTAAATGTGTGACTATTTCCTGTGTTGTTTAATTTTTACTTTAGTTACTAAGTTGTCCATCTATATTTTCATTAATAAGTTGACTGGATAAGTATTCTGGATGACAGTTTTTTAAGCCTTTTTACTTGTTTGGGTGGTCCTCACCCTCTGCAAGTTTCTATGAGAGATTGAGTATCAGTCAACAGAAAAAGTATACATTCCATGCATATTTTTATGATGCTTCATGGTTAAAACCTTGATTTATTTTTCATAAGTAAACTGTGTGTTATTGTCTTTGTTTAAGTATGCTTGTGCAAGATTTTACATACATTAATAAGTGTTACAAAACCACTTCTATGCAACTCTCTCTTTCATGCTTGCATTTGATGAATCCTAGTTGTTCATCACTGTAAATATATTACCAAGTTTTAAATAGCTATAATAATCTAACACGAGGAAGTAGAAACTGAAAAACTTGTTTGATTAATTTGTTTGGTTAAAACCTTGTAATTCTTCAACTTGTAGCATCAAGGTTGTTCGTTCTATACAGTTAGTAGTATAGGTGTGAGGATACATGCAAAAACTGAAATAAGTTAGTAAATGTAATGAGGTTGGATTTTAAACGTCAGATCAGTTTAAAAGGACATTTTTTCAAAGACGAAAAGAAATCAGAAGAGGAGTACGGTTTTAAAATTAATCAACATTTAACCTTCACTTGGTAAGTTAATTTTAATAGCTGGATCAGAGACACAATTGTTAAACTTAATTTCACTCACATGGAATGTGACATGAGCAGTGATGATGGATGAGCAAAAAGAGTCTGAAGCTGTAGATGAGCTCACCAAGGCCATAAATTTCAAACCAGACTTGCAAATGCTTCATCTCCGAGCAGCATTTTATGAGGCAGTAGGAGACCTATCTTCAGCTCTTCAAGATTGTCAAGCAGCTTTATGCTTAGACCCTAACCATACGGACACGCTAGACCTGTATCAGAGGGCGCGAAAATTAAGCTTTTAATCATAAACGACAAGCACATCAAATGTCTACAATGTGAAGATCTTGGTTAGAAAATTGCTGGGGCATCCCAACTTTGTTAGACACAATCAAACTGTTGAAATAATGCCAAAACTCCCAAGAAGCAAAGCCTGGATGATTCAAGGAAAAGATGGAGTAACGTGGAGGATGACTCAGGTGTACATCGGAAAATGTTCAGAGCAGTAACCCCGTTATCCAATATACATTCTTGTGATCCTTGTGCACATAATTGTCTCACTATTCACACATTTGTACAGTGACAGGGTTATGATTATAGAGATTCACACTTTGTTTACTAAAGTGTATATTTATTGCTTTTATTTATAGAGATCCACAGCAAATCACCCCTTGATTCAATTGCAGCATCGTACCAATTCAACTACTAATTAAACATGTAATTAGCTTCCTTTGCCTTAGCCTTAGACAGCTCTAAAAGAATGATTATCTCTGTCTCAGCTCAAACGATTTTATTTGTACTTATAGATCATAGAATTATAATCAAAGTAGGTTTTAAGGCCTTTAAAAGAGAGTTAATTACACATGTGTTCAATCTATCTGCATGTGTCTTAAACTGAAAATTAAAAGAGAAAATTAAGTAAAAACTAACTTATTCAATAATGAATAATGAAAACTGATCGGTTGAAAGTGAAAAGCTAATGACAGTAATTTGTCTAGGTATTTCTTGATTGTCTAAGTATTTCTTAATTGTCAAATACATGTTTTAGGAGTTAGAATTTTTTAGAGAGGGTAAAGAGAGTTCGGAGGTTAAAGTTTTAGAAAGACAAAAATAGTTTAGATAATGAGATGCAGTATAAATTTCTGTTTATATTATAAACTATTTTAATATTAAAATTGTGACATCCTTATTATATAACATACATGTATATAAATTAAGACGTCATCATAGATGATAATAGAAAACAGTCAAGAGTGTTTAAGGTATTTAAATTAGGATTACAATAATTTAGGTGGAGGGAAATGAAAACGTGGAAATTCTAAGTCTCTCAAAATACGTAAGTGTTCAAAAGAGACATAACAACCTAGAAATTCCTAGAGGGTCTAGGCAGCCGTATCTTCGTTCTCCTCTAGGACGTTCTCTAGAGTGGCCTCATTCTCCTCTGCTCACATCCAAAAAGGATGATCATTGCAAAAGGAAAACATACAACATACACAAACACAAGCAAGCAAGGGTGAGCTAATTATATAAAATCATGCAACTCAATTTAAGCATGTAACATACAAGAAATAACTCACACCAAATAGTTTCAGAAATACAACCTAAGCATGTTAATTTCTAGACTTGACTTGTCCGGACTTTAAAATGATAGTCGAGCTATGGCGAGTCTTGCACCCGTGGTGACTTATGAAACTTGGGTTCCCCACCTTGCCACACTCACGAGGTTAGTCCGTTCCGCGCCTTGAGGCATACTGGGAGCCCCCAAGACTAAGGACCTCCTGCTACTCCTCACCACATGGTTCAACCTCTCTAAGTGAGTATGATTGACCATTGGAGCGTCAGAATGACTCCCAAGGCTGAGCCCTTACTTTCATTTTAAAACACTAAGGGCACCACCATGAATCCTCGCCTTGAGGATCATGGAATTACGTCCATGAACCATGCTCGTTACACTTAACATCAATTCATAACCTTTATGATCACATACTTTCAAGTTAACAACATCACCTCAGTCATAATTTACATTGCAATCATTCCACATTCATTTCCAAACAATAACAGACCCAAAAGAACTAATAAACAACACAAACCCCACAAACTCATACTTAGACAAAGAAAACAACTTTGAAACCATCACCAACAGTTTCAGAAGGGTCCAAAACCCCCAAAACAACCTTAAGAACGTCCAAAAATGATACCCGGAACCCCGAAAACTACCCAAAACTGTCCTGGATGATTTTTCGACGACGATAATCGATTATTACATATGATAATCGATTATTACATATGATAATCGATTATTACATATGATAATCGATTATTACATATGATAATCGATATTACATGTGATAATCGATTATTTGCGAGAACTTTGAAGAAAATATGTAGTTCTGACCAGAATAATTGATTATCAAGTGAGATAATCGATTATTCTCATCAGTTTTTGACAGCAACCTGATTTTTCTGGTTTTGGTACATCTTAGACATATCCAATTGTTCAATTTAAATTCTGTAACACTAATATTGATATGAAACATGTTTAACCAATTTTAACTATTCCTATAGTAATTATAAGCTGACCTAGGTGTGAATTTAACTCTAAAACATTCATTCCTAAGACTTAGGGGCCCTGATTCAATTATGACACTGTTGATAGGTTTTGGTTCAGTTTTATAGTCCAAACAAGTCTAAATTAAGTTACCTAAACTGCCTAGACAGACCGTACACACCCCACACCACAGATACCTAAATTTTCTATCTCGCTTCCCTTTAACCAACACAAAATCAACCCAATTCCTTTACTGATCCTCTAACTGTCCTAAGGGTTCTACTCTCTCCCAACCTTCTTGTACCCCAATTGGTCACCGGAGAGGGAACAGATGTCCAACGCATTGGACTCACCTTCGGCACCAGCACATATGACTAGTCACAACTGACTGGACCAGGCCAGGGCTGCTATATGATCAGTGATGTGCCGGCTCTGGTTTTTAGGTTCCCTTTATCCTACCAACAAAGAATGAGGTTCCTAATCAGGTTCAACCGACTTATTAAAGTATCCTAGTTGCTCTACAACGTTCTTAAACCTTAATTACCCTTAACCAGTACCTCACTTCCACTCACAGACCCTAAATTCTACACAGCCCATGACCCTTCATCATATCACCAGTAAAAATCAAATTTCCACTAAACACAACATTTTCAGCATGTCAATTTCCAACATCCCATCCATTTAAAACAAGCCAACCCATGCAATACCAAATCCACAGGTTCATACATAATATTCCAGAGCATATCATCTTACATTCACAAGAGCATCATATTTTCAGATCAACCAATTCACAACAAGTTCAACCTATATTTCCATCAATGAATACACAAACCAAGAAATAATATATTTATCTATATAGTTAGCTCCCCTTACCTTTTTGGTGCTCAACACAGCTCACAATATCCACCCTAGCAGTATCCTCATAGCACCAGACGACTCACAAAACCTACGATCACCAAAATGGCGATAGAGTAATGTCCTTAGAGTTTGACTTGGCAGAATGCAACCTGTAGAGTTGCATGCCCTAGACATCAAAACAGTGAAGAGGAAAGGGAAAAGTAGCTTACGGAGAAATATTCGGTTTGAGTGGAAGCTCTCCAGGAATGATTTGGCAGTAACAACTCAGAGATTGAACGGTTAAATTTTCTGAAATGGTAGAGAGAAGGCAGAGCTATGTTAGGGCATGAGGTTTCTAGAGAGAGAAAGGGGAAAGGTTGAAATGATTTTCTGATCTTTGGCTAAGTCCCCCAAAGACTCAAATGCCTTGGTCTGATGGGTCTGGCTGCCCTTCCTGAGGCCTAATGGCCTTATAAGTTATGGGGTCCTTACAAAAATAAGTCGGTCTCATTAAATTAAAATATTTATCAATTTTAGTACTCTATTTTCTAAGTTTTTATATTTTGGAAGAATACTATGTACTATGATTTATAATAATGAGAAGCAATTATATAATTAACTAATTATTCAAACACCTCTATAAACGAAAATAGAAGGAAAAGACAAAATAAAAAATATTGCTTAACTTACCAAGAGAAGTAAAGTCATAGAAGTTGCTTCTATCAAAATACAATTCTGCAAGGAAGGAAATGAACTAATGGAGCAGCATCATTCATTATTCACACAATGCTAAAATGTAATGCCCCAGCTAAAATCATTGAACACAATTAATTCCATATAGCAACAATATCCATGAATTCAAAACTTTTTATCACACTTCTTGATGGCATTTAGATGCCTCTCTATGACCATAGTATGTATTGAAATAAGAAACATATAGAACGATTCAAATCCAACTACCTTTTTGCTAGATATCTTGAATGATATACACACACATTTAACCACAAGTTAAAATCATGATAAACAAAAATATAAAAAAAAAATATAGATAAATAATTATTGCAGTAACACTTTATTTTTCTTCTCTGTTGCAGACAAACATATACTTAAAAATTAGACGCAAAAGAGTATTGCCATCACTATTGAATAAAAAGATAAGAATCTCCATTTATACAAAAAAAGAAAACACACCTATTTGACCAAGAAGCTCTATTTTTACACCATTATGTTCAACTTTCTTCCCATTTGAAGGTTGAATAATAACCTGGTCCCAAAGTGTAAACAATTAAATTCTGGCCTACTAATATACAAAATCCTCACATCATAGGTAAAAGAAACAGCATTTGGTGATGCCAAGCAGTGTACCTGCCCAACTATATTGTCATGACATTGAAAGAGAGGAACCATGACCATTTGCCCATTTTCCTTCTTTATGTGTACCAAGCAAATGAGAAAGTGTACAAAAGAGTAAATCAAGGTGTTCTTCTTAAAGCTTTTAAAAAGTGAATGAAATACCCTTTCCCAGCATCCTGCAAGCTAAATCTTAATCTTCATGTGGAAGTGATTACATTTGAAGAGTGATAATAATGGAGAAGTTACAAAGCAAACAGAGGTATCTTTTCCCTCGGCAATAATATCTTAAAGTTGAAGGGATTAACATGCTGCTATAAGATAAAGAAAAACAACACAATACTTAACTAGAAATCCCAAATCTCATCTAAAATTTCAGAAATTGAACATGGGTATATAAAGACAAAGTCATGGACTAACCACTTTCTGTCACAGATTATAGCATGCACCACAAATTAGTGTGCCAATCAGACCATTGAGCCATTACCTGGATAGAACATTGCCTTAAAATTTCGTGCACATGCGAGTCAGATAAGGATAAAATATAGAAACCCACATGGAATCTGATCTCATACCAAACCCATTTAGATCAATAATTAGTCGACAGTTCTATTTAGCCGTGGTTTTGATTAAGTTGAAATCTTTGATAGTGTGAAACATTGTAAACAAATATGATGACTGAAGCGGCCTCGACTGTGGGTGTTTCGTTGAATTACTTCATACTATGGAAAATTGAACAATTACAGATGATGTGGCCACAATTGTGGTCGCAATGCAGTCACAAAGACCACAAAATCCTTAACATTGTGGCTGCAATTGTGGTTGCAAGCGATTTCTGAATCAAATGTTTATCTGCGATAATCCGACTCTGAAACCTCTTTGTCATGAAAAGAGGCACGATGAACTTCTTGAAAAATGAGTTACATACTCAAAGGTCTAATTTTCACATTGATAGATAGGTTAGAAGTGATGGTAAACAAGGAAACTCCATAAGCACAAATTACAAACAAAATGGAAAAGGTTAGATCATTCATTCACATCGCTCTATCATCAGCAAATTGCAGCAGAACACGACAACGCACCTGCTTGCGTGTAGTTCCATCGGTTAAGAAGATTGAGATCTTGCATGGAGGCTTGAAAGCTCCCGCAATTATATTCTAATCGTGAGGCAAATTGATTAGTACATTTCAAGAAACAATAGCAATGCAAAATCAACAACAAAAAGGAATGCTAAAGATGATGGTGATCCTATTGCATTCACGTTTGTTTCCTTTCTCCTTCAGAAAGAAAAACCCACCATTGTTTTGCTGAATGAGTGATGATCGAGAGAGAGAATGAGAGAGAGGGTCAGAAAAGGGAAAATTTTCAGGAAAAAGGTTTAGAAAAAGACACTAGAAAGAAGAAGAAGAACACATGCCAATGCAACAAACATTCCAGTACCAAGGTCAGGAGCATGTGTTAAAGTAACGCTTTTCTACCACTTCGCGAAAATCCCGTTTTGTTTAGCGTGACGTCATTCTAATCAACAGGTATAATCGAATCGAAATCTTTTACTGTGTTACAATTTTTATGTATAGATTTTATATATTTTTAAGTGATTTTTCTCAAAATAATATTTTGACATACATTTTTCTTAGTGAATTTTTTTTTTCAAATTGGACTTGTTTAAGTTTTTCTTCCTTTTCTAAATTAAGGAAGAAAAATAAAATGTTATAATTACAAAAATATAACTAAAAATGATAAATTTTAATTTTAATTAAAAAATTTAATAAAAAAAATTTATCACTTTTAATATAATTTGAATTAAATTTTTTATTATTGATGCTTTTTGAAAAATAAAAACATTATAACAAAAAATATTTATAATTAATAATAATGATGACGAATAATATTGTAAAAATTTTCTTTAATTAATTTTTAGTTTTTCTCTTAAAGAAATTTAATTTTAATTAAGCTTTTTTATTTGATATTTTAAATTATATTTTTCTTATTTTAATTTCAGTTTTTAATATTTCATTTTTTTTCTTTCTTTAGTAGAATAAAGAAAAAACAATGAAAAATGTTATTAGAATTTTGTTGATATGGAGCAAATTTCTATTATCAGACATTAAAAAATTACTTGGAAATTCTACGTTCCATTTAAAAATATAATATTATTTGAAGATTTTATTTTATATTTAAAAAAAAGAGATATTGTTTATTGGTTATTAAAAGTCCTCTAATAATTTAGGTTGAGTGATGTTTTATTTTCAAATTTGTTATTCGACGTTAATACATACATAAATAAAAATATCTAAAAAATATATTTCATCTTTGATATATGTCTTTTGTTTTAAAAATACATGTTATAACTAAATTTCATTTTAATGGTAACCATTAAAAGAGTTAAATTATAGTTAAACTATAATCAGTACCTACTTTAAAACAAAAGTAAGAAAGTTATTTTTAAAAAACTTATTTTAGCTCTAAAAATCCTAAGACTAAATTAAATCTCCTCATGCTTGGAAAAACCAAATCAATAAGTTTACCAATATATTTTCCGAAAGAAAAATCAATTAATCGATGTATGATTTGAAAAACTAAAACCCGGTCCATTTTCGTAAAAGAGAACTGAACCGACCGGCATATAAGCGGTCGATATAACAGTTCAACTCCCCATGTAGTCGCCGCACTGCATCATCAGGTGCCGGAAAAATCTTCCATAGTATATCTTTCTTCGTTTGTGGTTTCATATGATTAGGATTCCGGTTTGAGTTTTGATTTGTATTTAATGAAAATTTGGTGTGGTGAAGGGAAAATCAATGTCTCACAGCGCGGCAAGGTGTGCCAGAAGGTTTGCGAACCTCACGCGTGCTCTCTCCACGGAGGCGCGTGCGCAGAAGGTGGACCGTATTGCCAACGAGCTTCTCGATCTCAACAGGTTTGAGAGGCATGACTTCACCGTCCTCTGGCGGCTCAAGATGGGTCTCCACCGCTATGGCGCTCCGATGGCCGGCGTTGTCACACCACCAATGCCGGCTGCAGGGTCGCCTAGGGTGGAGGCCGGTGCTGCAGCAGAGAAGACGGTGTTTGATTTGAAGTTGGAGAAGTATGATGCTGCTGCAAAGATCAAAATCATCAAGGAAGTGAGGTCCTTTACTGACTTGGGGTTGAAGGAAGCCAAGGACTTGGTGGAAAAGGTTCCTTGTGTTTTGAAGAAGGGGCTCACCAAGGAGGAGGCTAATCCCATTCTGGAGAAACTCAAGGAGTTGGGTGCTGCTGTTGTGTTGGAATGATTCTTCAATTTTAGTGCTCTAGATTTTTTATGTTAGATGTAGAATCATTGAAGCCATTTCTCTGGATTAATTCTGGAATTTGAGAAGGCTTGTTCTATTCTTATGTTAATAATCTATTTTACTGCACCGTCCTGTAATTATTTATTCCAGCAATGAATTGGTTGGACATCTAATTCTGTTGTTGGTGCAAAATTGGTGGTCATATTTTGGTTGACTGAATGTGAATGGGTGCACGTGTATATGAACTTTTCCTGTGTGTATAACAATTGTTGTGGCATGAAGCATAGCCTGTAATTGTATTGGAACGTACACTGTGAGTGCAGGGGCAGCAGCCAGGTAAGTGCTATTCTGCTTAGTTTAGCATAATCTGAAGTCCATGTGCAGAAGGTTTGGGCTGTAACTCTGATATGGTGGAGAAATTTATTGTAACTGTTGTTTTTGGTGTTTGAGATTAGGTGAATGACTGTTTTATTGCAGAACTAAATGTGCCTTGGTGATGTATGTGTTAATTTTCAACGGTCAAATGTTTAGTTAGTCTTTGTCAACGTTGTATCCTCTTCAGCTCCCAGCTGCTGACTCTCTTGAGCCTTCCATAGAACCTTACCTTAAACCCATCAACCTCGTGGAGGCCTTGGCAGAACTTTACCACAGGCAAGAGTGCTGCCTTCAATCTGAGAAAGCATCACTCTCTGTGGAGCAGTTCACTTTATTGCGAGGCCTCGGGGACCAGAAGCTTCTTAGGAGATGTATCAGAACAGCACGGCAAAACGCTGGGGATGTGCTTTCCAAGGTTGTGCTTTCGGCATGGTTGAGGTTTGAGAGGAGGGAGGATGAACTTGAGGGTTTGTCTTCAATGGATTGTGGTGGTTGTGTTATTGAATGTCCAAAGGGGAATTTGGTGCATGGGTTTAGTCCTTGTTCAATCAATGATAGGTGCCAGTGTCCGCAATGGACGAAACAGGAAACTAGCACAGAAGAAAGTGTGCGTTTGTCAGATGGATTCGGTTATATGAACAATGTTCTTCTGTAGATGATGTTGGTTCTTTGGCTATTATACATCAGATGCTGGAGAATGATCCTGGAAAGATTCTGCTGGAGTTTCGTCAGTTTATACTCCTATTGAGGTAAGCACGTCAGTAAATCATAGCTATAGGAAGTATCTCTCTTCTTCAACTTTGTATTTTTATGGTATTTACTGCTCATTCTTCTGGAGTTGATAAGCTTATCACACTACATAGTGCTCTTTTTGGTATCTAAGGATTTGATTTATTTTGAGTGTGTCAATGGTTTCTGGTCAGTCAAGACCAGTAAATAAAATGCTATAACAAGAGAGTTCCTCACCTGTGTGAATTTCATAGGTTAAACTGTCAAAAGGCTGCAATGCGCAATTTGAGGATGGCTAGAAACCATTCCAGTTCAATACAAGAAACGTTAATTTACGAAGGATGGATATTATATGATACCGGCTATAGGGATGAGGCACTGGCTAGGGCTGATAGATCAATTACAATTCAGAGATCATTTGAAGCCTATTTTCTAAAAGTGTTTCCATCGGAAGATGTTGAGAGCAGTAACCCCGTCATCCAATATGCATTATTGTGATCCTTGTGCACATAATTGATGAAGCTTTTATTCTCATGCGTCTTACCAAAGGAAATGATAACTTGCTTCCAACTCATCAAATAATATTAATTGACTATGAGCTACTACACATCACAAGCATTTCCATGCCTAGCATTTTAAAAACAGGGAAACTTTAGTTACATAAGCTATGTATATTCACAGTGAAAAAGTGAATGTGTTTCCTTCTCGTATAGACAAACGTAACACAGTCCTTTCCCTGTCCGGACAGCAGTTTCCCAAGTAATATTCAATAGAGATTATTTAGGAAGCACTCTCTGCCCCTTCAAACATTAACAGAAATCAATTCCTCTAGAATGAGGCAAATGCTATTTGTTCTTTACATCTTTTTCTGTTGGCTTCAAACTTATAGTTTAAAAAACATTAGTATAAACATAAATACTTCAAAAGTGCACGAATACCAAATTCAAAGTAACTGTACAAATTATCATTCCACTTTTATTTGGGTAATAATATCAATGTCTCAACTTGAATCAGTGGACGTAATTGCCATTTCTGCCCACCAAAGTGGTGATGCCTTTGGATTTGCTCCATCAGGTCCCATAGCTGTTATTTCCTTGAGTCTAGATGTAACATCTTTCATAGTTGGCCTTTTCTCTCGATCTGGTTGTACACAGTTTCTCATCACTTCAGACCATTCTTCAATCTCTTCTTCCTGCAAAGAGTTCAGTCTTGGATCCACAACATCTCTCAAGGATTTCCCCCACCTTAAATATTCTGCTGCCCAATCTGCAAGAAGTTCGTTGTTCCCGGCCATGGGGATTTTCCCCGTAATCAACTCAAACAATATTATTCCGAAGCTGTAAACATTGTCCTTGGCATCTGCTGATGATGTTTCCAGGAGTTGTGTGGTTGCAGACCCATTCTTTGCAGCACACATGTCATTCCATAAGCTAAGGTCTGATATTTTAGCAGCATAATCTTCAGTAAGGTATATAAATGAAGATTGCAGGTTTCTATGGGCAATGGAGGGTTTTAGGTCATGCATATATTCTAGGCAGTAGGCTATTCCCATAGCTATCCTCATTCTCATCGTCCAATTTAGTTCTTCTGCTTCTCTAACTGCAGCATATGTAAGAATAAAGTCAACACTCAGAACAACTTTAAGTGCATCTTTCGCAAAAAAATTTCAAGATGTCAGGGATCTAATGAATAACTTTTTGCCATAAAATACAAGCCTTTTACTCACAGATTGGTTTCAGAAGTTAGGTTGTTATGAACCTGTAATAATCAAAGGATGTGGCTGTGAATGTGTTTCTGGAAAGTAAAATATGAACGTAATATCACTCACTGTGTATATGCTCAAAGAGTGTTCCATTTGGAGCGTACTCAAACACCATCATTCTTGAGAACGGCTTATTCTCTTCACAGTACCCAATTAGATTTACAAAATTCTTGTGGTTCACTCTAGATAACGTTGCTATCTGCAATCATGCAAAAATAAGAAGTAGGACTTGGATGATAAATGTGATGCATTTGCTACAGTTGTTGAGAGCATACCTTATTTCGGAATTGAGCTTCCATGCTTTTTGACCATTTTTGAGCTGTGTTCACTGCAGAGGATGCTACAGCTATCTCGACTCCGCTGGAGAGAGTCCCCTTATACACAGTTCCATCAGGAAGCGAACCGATAATGTTGCTGAAATATTCACAAGCTGCTTCAATTTCTCCTCGTTTGAGACTTGGCACACCTTAATAACGCATAATAAATGAGTTAACTCAATCCGAGCTAAAGAAATAGTTCTAAAAACTAATTTCATTCTTTGAATTCACAATGCATTTTGAAATTGAATTTATTCTTAATCTTTAGGATGCAGTACATAAGATGCAGAATGACCTATAGCAAACATAAATTACCTTTTACAAAGGCTTTCTGCAGCTGGCCACTCAATCCTGTGGACCAAGGTTTAACAGTCACAACCTTCCTACTTCGGAAGCAAGCAAAAGTAATGGCTGACATCAAAATCAGTAAAGAGAAACCCCCAACCGCAGACCAGATTATTGCCGAGTGCTGTATTTGATTGGAATTGTACGTGTTCCCTTGGGTAGAAAATGGAGAAGGGTTAGGTGCTGGAACCCAATTAACTGGTGGTGTAGGCGCAGTGAGAGGAGTGTTTACTGGTGGTGATACGTCTGGAGTTAGTAACACTTCAGGCGAAGGAGAGGGGGAAGGAGTGAAAAAACTATCTGAGGGAGAAGGTGATGGCGAATATGAGGGACTTTCTGACGGTGAAAATGATGGTGGTGATGAGAAAGGCTCAAAATTTGGTGGTAATGCAAAAGGGAAATGCGATGCTAATTGTTTAAGTATCCCTTGGTTAACATGCCTTTGGATTTTGGGTGTACTAGCAACATTTGCTACTTTGAGAAGTTTCCGGTCTGCTCTATCCCCATGTTGGCCAATGTGCCTAAGACAAAATTGTCACAAGCAAATAATTTCAAATTGTAGATGAACTTTAGAATGAATAAGCACGCTTTTAGCAATATTGGTCTGATGATTATTTTCATTGTAGAGCTACGTTAGGGTAAAAAGGTTATGTCATTCAACCATTTACTGAGGAAGATGTTCGTCGAATACAAATTCTAAAATTGATAACTCAGAAATTTGTTTTGTAAAATCCATCATTATATGCTTACCATAAACTACATCTGCCAACATATGCTTCTCTAGTAGTGGTGACACCAGTTAGTTGTTCTTCATTAGCACGAAATTCAGAATTCATCTTGAGCTTATACAGCTCTGAAGTTAAGTTGGTCAGATGGGAATTGTTGTCCAATAGACTGTAGTATAAATTTGGCAGTATTAGTCAACCAAAGAACAAGACAGAAAGAAAATATTTGGCATGAAAGGCTTAACTTACAGAGTGGTCAGGGATGGCATATTGCCATGGTCAAATGGAAGTGATCCACTGAAGTTGTTATGTCCCAAGTCAAGGACTTCCAACTCCTGTAAGTATATGATCTCCTCAGGGATTTCTCCAAAGAAAGAATTGTTGCGCAAAATGCTGCGGAGAATACAAAGTGTACAAAGTTGATCGAGGAATTCTTATTTCTAAAACAAGCATTGGCATGAGCACCATCTTACATTGATTTTATGTGAGCCAGCATTCCAACTTCTGGTGCTAGTGTTCCTTCAAGACAAAGGTCTTTCAAATTCCTGCAAGTTGAATATTCATCACCAGTATTAATTGTATGTTTTATTGCGCACTAACCGGTAGAAAAATGTGATTTAAATTTCTTTATTTTAGGTTAACATGCCTCACCCCTACACTTTTAAAAAGGTGATTTTTGTTCTTTATTTATTTATTTTATTGTAAATAATCTCATGCATGTTCATAAAGAAATATGAAATTCAGCGATTATGAAAAATACATGGACCTAAATCATCGTTTTTAAACTATAATAAGGCTATTTTTAATTAGAGAGCTAAAGAGTTTGTTATCCTTAAAAAATCATGCAACATTCTTTTTTTTTTCTTTTTATACAAATATAGTATACTTGTAAAATTTCCATGACCCATGTCTCTCTTCTCCAAATTCTTCCATATAAGACGGAAAATATCGCTCAGTCAATTGGAAAAATAGAAGAAGTAAACAGAAAAAATAATTCACGAATATTCAAAATGTAGGAGCATTTTAAGGAAAAGCAAAGTTATAATAAGATTGATACAGGCATATAAACAATAAATATGTAATTATTAAAAATCATTTTAATTTTTGAACGAGTGTTTATAGGTTGCCTTGTTAACACTAACTCTTTATACTTCATTTTGAAGTAAATACTGCCTTTTAGTAAAATACCAAATCCGACAAAACAGGTATACTTAATCAAATAGAATAAAAGTATTAGGTTCAACATTGACAAAGTATTTTGAAAGATAGCAAGCCATAATTGTCATTTTAGACCTTGAAATTACAAAAAGAAAAAAAAAAGTAATATTGTAAAATTAATAATTGTTATTGTAATGTTGAGTACTTAAATATATTTAAAATTGTCTTTTATGTAAATATGTTTGTTATTATATATTCTTTAATATAAAAAAAATACTGATATGATTTTTCATATATTTATTAAATAAAATTTAATTTTTTAAATAACTGATTCTACTCTTAAGTCATAGTTTCATTATAAAAGAAAAATAAAAAATAAAAAGTAAATAATAAATGTACATTCTTTAGATACTTTTAAGCTTGAATGATAAGAGAGGAAGATATATCAAAGATGAAGGATGACCAAAAGCAAATTAAACATGATAACTTTTATGAATAATAACTTTATTGTATGATCGCCTAGCCAGGATGATTTATGTTACCCATCCCCTTTATCTCCTACCAATTGGTTGATCAGATTTTGGAGTTGGCCACACGACTATGACCAAAAACTTTAAACGTCATTATAAATTCCTTTTACTAATTATGTCATTTTTCTCACAACAGGAGCTTAGACTGTTAGACATCCTCCATAGCACTGGCAGGAAATTTTGAAAGAGGTTTATAAAGAATACAAGTTGCAGTTATTGAGCTAAGAAGATCTTGTATATCATTTTCCATTTTCATTTTCACTACAAGAAGACCAGGTTTCTCTGCCGGCCAATTTAATACCAAAATCAAAGGCTAATGGACCCCTCTGTTCATTATATATAGCCAAAATTTCCTTCAAAAGTGGCTTAAAATAGTGGCAAACACAAAGTCACCAAACTATTCAATTTCATGTTTAATAAGTCCAAACGCAAGTTTCAGGTCACACTTGAGATTACTGACACCTCCTCTAATTCTCTCATCCATTTTATTAATTATCTTTTTACCACTTATCATTCGTTCCCAAAGATAAAAATTAAATTATTATTTTGGTTTCAATTTTTTTTTTCAAACGAAATATTTGATTATCGCATCCAGAGCAAAAGAATTCTATAAGCTATCCTACATTCAGGATTATCTAACAGTCATTTTGAAAATAGACGAAAAGTTTTTAACAAAATCAGTTTTATTTCACATTGGAAATTGAAGTGGCATTGCAAGTGAATTTGCTATATTAATTAATTCAATTTTAATTACAACTTTTAAAACAATTATTACGAAAATTAATAATCCTTAATTGCTTTTATTTTCTTTTACAAATGTGAGAAAAGAGACGAAGAGAGGTTACTTACAAGGTCACGACATTACCGTGAGAAGAGCACTCCACACCGAACCACGAGCATGGATCCATTTCGCCACTCCAGCTTGATAAAGCCCCCTGCGGGTCTGTCACCACACTCTCCTTCAACGCCAACAGCGCCAAACCTGCGCCACCAAAACGACACGCCGTTTCGTAAACTTAACCAAAACCTCCACTTCCGATCACCGAAAACTCGCTCAACAAAAAACAACCACTCAGCGCCGTCGTTTCTGTAACCACCATTATTTACCTTCGCTCTCGAGCGTCGAACAGAGACTCTGTTTCTGGCTCAACGCCAGAAACAGAGCCAGCACCGCCGGCAATAACTTCAACGGAGAGAATAGTGCCATGTGAGATGATGAAGGAAATTATTCACCGTTCTGGTCAAGAGAAAGAGAAGGGACTTAGAGAGAGAATGTGTGTAGTATCTCTCTCTCTATATATATATATATATATATATATATACAACAGCACCATGCTCACAATAATAGTAGTAATTTACTTGCTTATCACTCTGTTTATCTAATATAATTAATACATATTTTTTTTCAAGTAAAACGTCCAAATCCTGTCATTAGCTAATTAGCCATTGATGTTAAAAAAGATTTGTTAGTGTTTTTTTAATTAATTATAATGCTAAATATGCATCATGTAATTTTTTTAATTACTTGTCAGCATCCTACCATATTGGTTTGCAGTGTGATTCGGAGCTGCAGACAAATACTTAAAATTAAATTTCATAGCTGATGGCTACAATAAAGTCTACTTAGGTTGAACTGATTACTGGGTTTAGTCACCGGTTTGTTAGTTCGACCAACCGTCTCATAAACAAAATTATTATAATACAAAAAGTAAGACATTTTATCCTAATTGTTAATAGAAGTTCAAATTGATCCAAACATTGTGATTTTTACCACATTAATGAAAAGCTTTTATTCACCTCGAAAGATTTTATATACCTAGTCTAATATAATTAGAGTCGAGATAAAAATGTTTTTGTTTCGGTTGGATCTGTATCCTCTATCACCTGTACAATTTTCCCAGCACGTCCGATCGTCCGAGTCTACGCGTCCGCTTGTCCTTCCGATCCCCCACTCGTTCCTTGCTAATTCCGTCCGGCCGGGTACCTATTAAAGGCACTCCGACGATCAAGTAAGTTGATGAGTCAGATTGTGAATACTGAAGTAAATGTGCATTCAATGTAACCAACTACCTTTCACCTGTGACTTGTATTTATAATGGTCATAATGGGCCAGTGATTAGCGATCCCTTAATCACGGCCCAATTCGTGGCCCATATTTCCTAATTGCGTTTTACCTTAATCTTAGTTTAATATTTCTTTCGGCTGAGACTAGGCTCGTGAGGCCATCCCTCTCTGTGGAGCGGCCAGTTTTTCCTATCGGCATTGGTTCCTCCTTTCGGTTCGCTGATGACGCCGCGACCTTATGCGATAATGCAGATCTTCGTGAAAGCTCTTCATTGTTTGCTGGGAAACCGTCCGTCCGTACCTGAGCGGCTGGGAGGTACAAGTTTCGTCATCATTAGAGAAGAGGAAACCCTCTGTAAACTCTAACTCCTCCCTACTGATTGAGTACCCCTGGGTCCGTCCGGTCCATACGGTACACAGGCCCTCCAAGCCCTAGGCAGCTTTGGTGCCGCAGGGCTTTGACGTGATGATGTAAAGATTTACCTATAAAACCGGCTATGAATATTCCTAGACGTTTCGTCTCTCAGCATTTTTTTGTAGAGCTTGGAGGCGGCAGGGTTTATTCTCGGTGATGAAAATCCATGTGAATTCTTCAAAGTTTTTCTTACTAACAAAGGTTGCGTCCGACTGCGACCGCTTAGACTTGGAGGAACCGACTTCGATGTCTGACATGGCGAATTCGGAAGAAGATTCTGATGAGCAGTCATGAAATTTAATGGCCGCAAGAGCGTTCGTCCGCAAGGCCTCCGAACGACCGCGCCGCAGGGATCTGCGTTAGTAAGGCATGTTCCATTGGCGAATGCTCTTTCTCAAAGTGCGGATTGACGGGTTATGGCCGCTTGGCAGGGTAGGAGTGGGAAGGGCTAATTACAGGTTCCCAACCGCCAATCGTAACCACCCGCCAATCGTAACCACCCGCCCGACCCCCTTATCATATAGAGGCCGCCCAAGACCGAGACAACCGGTTGGCGTAAGGTCTTTTGATAGTCATGGAGATTGCTGGTGCCTCGAGGGGTGTTACCCATGGTTGAGGTGACGTGACCCCTATTAATGGCGGTGATGACGCTTCGAAAACGTTTAAGTGGTTGTGACGCTTCGAAAACCCTATAGGGGCTATCGCTTCGGTTTCTGGGAATCGTTTGGGCGGGAAAAGACACGTGGCATCCCAGGGAGGTTTGAGTCTGTTGGAAAAGCGTAACGTCCTTAGATCCAAGCCGTTGGTCGTGGAAGTCTTGGACGGTGAGGATGCGTGACGGTTTTTTGAAAATTTTCTATAAATAGGGGCTGGGAGTCTTCAGAGATCATTCTTCCCCACTTCTACTGCGATTCTTTCTTCTGTTCAGGTAAATAAAATGGCGATTGTCTGCATTGAGTCCTCTCTGGAGTCGTCAGGCCGAGGCAGAGACGACGGGGGTGTTGGTAGTGATAGTTCTAGTGGGTCGTCCTCATCTAGTGAGTCGTCGGGTTCCGGCAGTAACTCCCCCCAACGACCACCGCAGGGGGAGGCGGAAAGGGTGGTTGATATGCCGGCTGCAGAGGGTAGCAGCAGCGAAGTTCGCCAGCCAGCTCCAGTGGTGTGTAAGGGGCGGATTTTTCATGGGACCCCCCTCTTTTTAGTGCAAGGGGGTGTGACCGTGGATTCGGTCGCTCTCGCTCCGGTCGGCAGTCTGCCTAGGGTTGACGGCTATGACTGGGCCGGCTTTGACGTGAACACCCAGGTGTCATGTCTTTCTCGCACGGGCCTTCAAGATTTTATAGACCAGTCGCACTTGGTGAGGGACACGGCAGACGCTCGGGCAGTAAGGGTCGTCGTTAGTCGAGAAAACGAACGGGTCTGCCATGGGAAGGGTTCCATCTCTGAAGATTACTTCTTCATGTACGCAAACCTCTTTACCCAACTTCACGTCCGGGTTCCTTTTACCAATTTTCAGATGGAGTTACTGCGCGAACTAAACGTTGCACCCACCCAACTGCATTCGAACTCGTGGGCCGCTGCCCAAGCTTTCTGTGTCGAATGTATGGTGGCCGGCGTACCACCAACCGTCTGTTCTCTTCTCCATTATTTCGACGTCCGCCCATCTCCCAAGGGTGGCTGGGTTTCTCTAATTTCTGTGTCAAGTCGGACTCTGTTCAAGCCCTACTCTGAGTCTTTCAAAGGCTTCAAGGACCAATTTTTTAAGGTCGCTGTGACCGACGCCGGTAGGTGGGACTTCTTCGACTCAGAGGGTTCTCCTTTGTTCCCTTTATACTGGACAGAGAACCCTCGTAAATTGAAGGCTCATGCCAAGCGTGAATGAGAAATTGAAGATCTTTGCGTAGTGGATATCATAGAGACTCTACCACGCCGCACCCTCGCTCGTTGCCTGGTTGACTGCATTCCTTACGAGGATTGCGCTAAGAGGGCGCTCGGTATGTGATTCGTTCTATTTTCTGTTATCTTTAACATCATTACTTAGCTGAATTTACTATTTTCTTTCAGATTGCATGACTGCTCCGGTCCCCGCCAATCCAACTTTTTGCACTCAAGAGGGAGTCGGCTCGATCGGCTACCCTTGCCAGAGACCAAGCCCTTCCTCCCCCTAAACGTCCTCCTTCATCTACCGCCCGGGTGACAATCGCCTCGTATGGCCCTGCCAAGGATCAACCTACTGGTGGCGTGAACTTGACAACGGCCGTTGAGGAGCCAGTGATGGAAAGCATCCCCACTTCTTCTACCGTCCCTTCGACTGCGGCTGCCTCTAATCCTGCTGCGGAGGTGGCTGCCCAATCGGCTCCGATACCGACCTCGACCACGCATAGAAGTAAAAGGAAGTCTAAAAGTAAGTCTTCCTCTAAATGTCGGCGGGAGAGTAGTGAACCGGCTGTCCCCCTTCCCATTGGTGTATTAGTTCTGAATACAACGTAAGTCAGTTTATTGATTTCAATCGAGGACCGGCCTATCGGGCCTTGTTGGAGTCACTGCCCGGATCCACTATGTTGGATTCTATCTTTGAGATGGCCAGCCGAACTGCCTCAATGATAGGGTATGTTCGTGATGTCAGCGACTTCCGAGGGTCGGGGGAGGTGAAGAAATCCTATTAAAGGAGCAAGAGAAGACCGCAACCCTGGAAGCGGAGTTGGAGGGAATGCGGAAGACTCTTGAAGAAGAAAGGCAGCTGAAGGCCACTGCTTCCACCAAACTTGAAGAGGTGGCTAAGCAACTGAAAGAGGAGGAGTCGGCCAAGCTAGCCTTAGAGGAAGAGTGCACTCAGCTGAAGCTGGCGGCTGCCGAGCAAAGAGAGATTGAACGCAGACTTCAAGGTAAAACTGTGGAGCTGCATACTGATTTGAATGCAGTCCGGGCGGATCTGAAGGCTGCACAAAAGAAAATTTCTGAGTTTAATGATACGTTGGTGGCAGAGCACGAGGATGGTTTCTATAAGGCTTTGAGGCAGGTGGCCGTCCTCCTGAAGGTGGATAAGCCCCTTGAACTTGGCTTCGATCTGTACAAGGACGTGTATGACGGCGTGCTAATGGAGATCGAACCGTCGGGGACCGCGGCCGTTGGAGTTGATGCCGGTGTCGAGACTGTCGCGGGCTCCACGAGTGCTACCGTCGAAAATGCCGAGACCTAGGACTTATCGGAGTGATGGTTCCCTTAACTCGACCGGCAGCATGGCGTCCGTTCCATACGTGAGGTTGAACGGTGTTTCACCGGTGGTGCCGTGTGGAGTGCATCGGTATGCCCATAGGACCTCCGGGAGTTCTTCTACCCAAGCTCCTTTCTTATCCCCCAGTCGTCTCTTTAACTCGACGACAATGGTCTTGTTGACGGCTTCAACCTGGCCGTTTGTCTGTGGGTGTTCCACTGAACTAGTAGCGTGTTTGATTCCCAAATTTTCAAAAAACTTTTCAAGCTTTCGGTCGATAAACTGTCGTCCGTTGTCCGTGATTATCGTTCGCGGCAGGCCGAATCTGCAAATCAACCTCCAACAGAATTTCTTTACTTGGCCGGAAGTAATAGTGGCCAGTGGCTCGGCTTCAACCCACTTGGTGAAATAGTCGATGGTGACGAGCAAGAATTTTTTCTGAGCTGGGCCAGGTGGGAAGGGTCCACGATGTCCATGCCCCACTGAGCGAACGACCATGGAGCGACAATGGGATGCAAAGTGTGAGGGGGAGCATGTTTATCGTTGGCGTGGGCTTGACACTGAATGCATCGCCTTGTGAAAGCCATGGTGTCATTCTCCATACTCGGCCAATAGTAACCAGCGCGTAGGACCCGGGCTTTCAACGTGCGTCCTCCTGTGTGGAAGCCGCAGATGCCATTGTGCAGTTCATCCATCACATATTGAGCTTCCTCTCCCGACAGGCACTTCAGTAGCGGTGAAGAGAAACCTCTTCTATACAGGTCGTCACCAACGAGGACAAATCGGGCGATCTTTCTCGTCTCATTCTGCCGCAGCACTTCATCGTTGTCTTGTTTATTCATCAATTCTCGAATATCCGAGCGCCAATCCGTAGACCCCCTGATTGTCACCGCTTGGCACTTGATCGTTGGCTGTAGCAGGACTTGGCGGATGATAGTGGCAACTGACCCTTTTCTTTACCTGCGCTGAGTTTGGAGAGCATGTCTGCACGGGCGTTCTGCTCCCGTGGTATATTGATAACGGTAAATATTACCATTATCTATGGTACAATTGTCATACCAAATCAACATTCCTGAAGCTTTAAACACGCTTAATCCTCTTGGATGATCTAACTTTGTGAATAAACTCAGCTTAGGTTATACACAGTAGTTTTCATCACCAATACTTCACATTTTGTAGGAACTTGTTGTGCTTTGGAAGAACAGTCAAGCTTTGAAGAGTGGAGAACCAAGGAGGAGCTAAAAAGATGAAGAATTGAAGAGGGAAGCCTGCAGAACTGGCGCCCAGCGCCCTTTAATTCGCACTTTTGCCTATTTCTCATGCCCAGGCGCCCCTGAAGGGCGCTCAGCGCCCTTCAACTTGCACTTTTTGCCCATTCTTCACGCCTGGGCGCCCCCCAGAGGGCACTGGGCGCCAGTTGTCTCGCACTTTTGCTGTATTTCTGGCGCCTGGGCGCCCCAGGAAAGGGCGCTGGGCGCGAATCCTTGCTGAGATGGCACCTGAGAACTATAAAAGGCACACAGTTTTCGAGGGTTGGGATCTTCTTGGCGGCTGAGACCTGGGGAAGCGTTCCTACACCTCTTGGAGCTGGTTTTGGACAGTGGGAGCTCTCCTTTCCTCCTCCTTGAGTCTCATCTTCACCATTTTCACTCCATTGTAAGCTCAAGCTCTCCATTAATGGAGAGCTAAGTTCATTAGTGTTGGAGAGTGATGTAAACTAAGAACTTCTTATGTAAATGCACTTGCTTTTAAATGAAAAATGCTTCATTCATTACTTGTTGGTGTTTGTATCTTTTACTTAATGCTAGTTATGACTTGATCAACCATAACTTGATTTTGGGGTTTACTTAAGGTTGGGAAACTTTGGGTGAAACTTGAACTAGACTAAACACCTAAGGGAAATAGTGTCTAGGGATAGAGCTAGGACCATTAGTTGTCTCAAACTTCTTTTCTTAATGCGGGTGAGTTTGTTGGATTACCAAGGGATTGGGATTTATCAAATGAACCTAGGTTATCTCACCAAGGGATTGGGTTTTAGTAATTTAGCTAGTGACAAGAATAAGTAATTGAATAAGAGTGTTGTAGTGCATTTGCATAGCAAGGAATTAGTTGAAATCATTCTCCAACATGTTCATTCCACATAGTCATTAATCATTTTCATATTCACTAGTTTTGGCCCCAATTAGTTCAAATTTTACTTATGCATAAAATTTACTTTCATTGCATAACACTACCCAAAAATTGGAATCATTCTTTAGCTTGAGTTAGTTAGTAATTATACGTTCGTTAAGTAATACCGAAGTCTCTTGGGAAATGATATCCGGTCTTACCGGTTTTACTACTTGCACGATTTGGTACACTTGCCAAAGAATTAACATATATGTAAGATTGTTATTTTCTCAAACTCTTTGGAGAGGGCTGAGGCCTGATGAAAATACTTGAGGAGGTGGTCCTCTTTGACCTGGAAGTCACCGTTCATCTGTCCCACGACCAACTGTGAATCCGTACGGCACGTAATCCGACGTGCCCCCATATCTTTAGCCAGTTGCAGGCCAGCCAGCAAGGCTTCGTACTCGGCTTGATTGTTGGAAGCTCTGAACTTGAATACCAGCGAGTCTTCCACCAAGAAACCGTTCGGGCCTTCAAGTACCACACCTGCTCCGCTCGCCGTCCGTCCAGAAGCCCCTTCCACATATAGGTTCCAATCATCTTCGTTTGTTAGTGGAATTTCGGCGACAAAATCGGTCAGGTGTTGTCCCTTGACTGAGCCCCTTGGCTCGAATCGCAGGCCAAATTCTGATAACTCCACCGACCATCCAACCATGCGCCCGGCCAAATCCGGCTTCCTCAGTATCTTGGACACAGGATGATCCGTACTCACTACTTCTTGATGGCTTTGGAAGTATGGCCAAAGCCTTCTGGCTGCATTCAAAAGTGCTAGCGCGACCTTCTCTATCTGTTGGTAACGGGTCTCCGCCTCGTTGAGGGTTCGGCTAACGAAGTATATTAGCTTTGGAGTAGGCTGTTCCTGTAACATAGCAACACTGACAGCCGTTTTAGGGATCCCCAAATATACCTGTAATTCGGCTCCCGGCGTAGGTCGGTTCATGATCGAGGCGCTCATAAGGATACCCTTAATGTCATCAAACGCTGATTCACACTCCTCATCCCAGGCGTTTACAAAATTCTTCTTCATTTTCTTCAAAATGGGTCGTAACCGTTCGGCGAGCTTGCGTATGAACCGAGATAAGGCTGTTAACCGTCCGACCAATCTTTGTATCTCCTTCAACGTGTGCGGACTTTTCATTTTCAGAACAGCTTCACATTTGTCCGGGTTGGCCTCGATTCCTTTGGAGGTGAGCATAAATCCTAGGAACTTGCCGACGGCCACTCCAAAGGTACACTTGGCGGGGTTGAGACGCATCCCATATCTGCGCACTTGGCGGAATATCTCGTCTAGGTCTTGCAGATGTTTGGTTGCCTCAGGTGACCGCACGACCATGTCATCCACGTACACATCCATGCAACGTCCTAACTGTTCGGTGAAGATGCGGTCCATCAATCGTTGATAAGTAGCGCCAACATTTTTGAGTCCGAAGGGCATGACTTCGTAATAGAAGTTGGCCTGATCTGTGAGGAAGGCGGTCTTTTCCTTACCCGGACCATGCATGGGTATTTGGTTATATCCAGAATAAGCGTCCAAAAAACTCAGCATCTGATGACCGGAGGCCCCGTCCACCAACATATCAATACTGGGTAGTGGGTATGAGTCCTTCGGACAGGCCTTGTTAAGGTCGGTATAATCGGTGCACATGCGCCACTTACCGTTGGATTTCTTCACCATCGCCACGTTGGCTAACCATGTGGTGTATGTAACCTCCCGGATGAAACCGGCCTCCCTCAATTTCTTTACCTCTTCGGATACGGCTTTCCTTTTCTCTTCGCCCATCTTCCTTTTTTTCTGAGCTACCGGTCGGGCTTCTCTGAACAATGATAAGCGGTGAGACATGACTGAAGGATGGATCCCGGGCATGTCAGCGGCCGTCCAGGCAAATAGATCCCTATTCCGCCATAGCGAAGCTCTCAAGCTCTTTTCCACTTCGGGATCTAACCCGCGAGCTATTAAGGTGGTTTGGGAGGCCTTACTTCCCACAATCACCGGTTGCGTCTCCCCTAGTGGCTCCAACCGATCGTCCGTATTCGTTCGGGGATCAAGATCAGTCATTGCAACATTGGTCCCCGTTGTTTTCCTTCGGGCAACCTTGGGATACATCTTTAACCCAGCCGCGTAACATTCTCGGGTGAGTTTCTGGTCCGCACGGACTACACAGATGGTTCCCTTGCCGGAGGGGTATTTCAACGTTAGGTGAGGTGTGGAGACGTGAGGCCATCCCTCTCTGTGGAGCGGCCGATTTTTCCTGTCGGCATTGGTTCCTCCTTTCGGTCCGCTGATGGCGCCGCGACCTTATGCGATAATGCAGATCTTCGTGAAAGCTCTTCATCGTTTGCTGGGAAACCGTCCGTCCGTACCTGAGCGGCTGGGAGGTACAGGTTTCGTCATCATTAGAGAAGAGGAAACCCTCTGTAAACTCTAACTCCTCCTTACTGATTGAGTACCCCTGGGTCCGTCCGGCCCATACGGTACAGTGTTATTACAATATTTTTATTTTATTTTTCTTTTTGTATTGATGGAATATGTTATCGTTAAAAATTTAACAATTTGGAAAGTTTTATATGAATAAACGATTCATAGATAAAACACTTTTAAGGAGAAATAAAAGTTTATAATGTGTCCAGATTTACTTGAGAGGAAGATAATGAAGAATTTAAGTGTGAAGTTAGGATTTTTTATATTAATGAAAATGAGTAAGATAAGTAATACATAAAAAAAAAAATTACAAATCCAATTACGAGAAATTTAAGTGTGAAGTGTAGAGTCGTGCAAAGTAAAGATGAGATAATATACGAAGAAAAAGATCTATAAACCCTTCAAGGTTTTAATTAGAAGAGATATCAAGTATATTTATATGATTGATTCTTGTTTGAAACTCATTAAATAATACCAAAATTCTAACACAAACCAAAGTATAATATGTGTATTATATTATTTTTTATGCATGGTTGAGTTTCAGCTGGGTCATTTCAGACTTGATTCAATTAAGTTGGATCAAACCAAAATATAATATGTGTACTATAATATTTTTTATGCATGGTTGAGTTTGAGCTGAGTCATTCCAGACTTTATTCAATTGAGTTACCTTAAATCAGTTGAGTTAAAACGACTCGAATCCAATTCAATTTAAGTTAACTTTAACCTAGGTTGAATTTACTTGATTCAGACTTAGTCGAGTTAAATCAACCAAGGCTTGGTCGAGTCGAGTCAACCTACACTTAAGTCAAGTTGAATCGCCTTGGAATTGTCTAATTAATCCTAACCCAAGTTTGATTCAATTGAAATTGATACATGTTGACCTAAGTAGGCTCGGGCTTAGCCGAACTAAATCAACCTGAGTTGGTATAATTAGGTCAACTTGGACCTAATCCAACCCAGTTTAATCAGGTTAATTGAACTCAGTCAACTTATGTCCAAGTCAAGCTGAGTTGAGGTGGAAGGGTGTTGCTCCCTGCACCTCCCCAAGTGGGACCTGTACCTCCCCGCTATTTTAATTTATTTCAAAAATATTCTACACCTCCCCACTATTTTCTTTTATTCCAAAAATACCCTACACCTCCACACTACAATCTTTCTCTTTCTCACTCTACATTAATGGAGCATTTACATGACTCATTAATGGAGGATTTACATGACTCAAATTTGAACTTGGGATATATTTTCTTAAATAAGTTTGATTCAATCTTACTTTTACTATTGAATATTTTTTTTTTCTTTTCAAATTACTTAATAAACGGTAAAATTTTGTTCTAAATTTCTAGAAAAATGTTTATATATATGTGTGTTTTTTATACATATAATATCTATAATTTTTAACATTATATTATGTTTTAACTCACCGACATGTTTGACTCAAATAACATGAATAAAATATTTAATTTATTAGATAAATAATATAAAAATATCATTAAATACTTAAAATATAAAAAAAGTTATATGTTAAAGATTTAGAATTTATTTAGTTCTTTCGTCATTATAAAGTTAGTATATAATAATAATAATATATCATTATTTACTATTAATATTATTATGTTTATTATTTTGTATTTGCATCTAACTTTTAATTTTATAAAATGAAAATGGTGGAAGTACTAATATTGAAGTTTTCTTTGAATTTTATGTTAAAAATTATAGATATTATATGTAAAAAAAACACACATATATAAACATTTTTCTAGAAATTTAGAATAAAATTTTACCATTTATTAAGTAATTTGAAAAGAAAAAATATATTCAACTCCATTAATGAGTCATGTAAATGCTCTATTAATGTAGAGAGAGAAAGAGAAAGATTGTTAATGATAGTGGGGAGGTGTAGGGTATTTTTGGAATAAAAGAAAATAGTGGGGAGGTGTAGAATATTTTTGAAATAATTTAAAATAGTGGGGAGGTGCAGGTCCCAGTTGGGGAGGTGGAGGGAGCAACACCCGAGGTGGAATCATACTAATCAAGTTGGGCTTGGCCCATATTGAATGAAATCAAATTTGGTTGAGTCTAATTAGGGGTGGGTCCACATCAGATTGGGTGTAGGTGGAACTAAGACAAATCTATTTAGCTTTGACCAAGTTGAGTTGAACTTATGGTAGACCGAGATATCGGATTGAAAATATGTCAAACCAAATTAAGTTAATCAAACATCATATTGAGTCAAATCTCCCAAACTTAGATTAATCCCAACTACAAAAATCAAAATATAAATTTAAAAATGTGAAAAATTTTAAATTCATACTTTTAATATGAAATTTAAATTTATTTAATTTAAAGTAAATCAATTACTCTAATAAAATTCTATATTTTCAATTTTTTTTTCAAAATTCTATATCCAAATAACATATTTATCATAAAGCATTGAATTTTTTTTAAAAAAATATTCTCTTAAAATATGTTATCCAACATATTATTAAAAATTTTAATTATAATGTGTAAATAATTGAAAATAATTGTAAATCTCTTATAAAATATTCTCTTATTCTCTTAAAATATCCAACATATTCTCTTAAAATATTCTCTTAATTGAAAATAATTGAAAATAATTGTAAATCTCTTATATAATTGATTCATGGTCGAACCGCATTATATAAACTACTAAAATTTTATCACAAACTATAATGTGTTGTTCAACATATTATTTTCATGCATGTAGAACACACATATTAAAACATTTTTTTTTCATATTAAGTCAAAAAAAAATGGTTGCGTCTTGTAAATGACAAATGTCCTATAATCAAAATTGTCATGTTAATATGAATTAGAAATAAAGATGTAATTTATTTATATACTGAAAAATGTAGCTTATAGAAATAAAGCTATAATTTATTTATATATTAAAAAAAGTTACTTATATGGAATAAATATAAAATATTATGCTCTTCCCTAAACAAATATAAATAAAAATAACTAGATCTATACTAATTTAAAAAGGTTGTCAATAAGATTTGATTTTATTAATTATATATAAGTTTCTTTTTTTATCAAGGCATCAAGGAAGGTCAATTAGAAAATTGAATATGATTAATGTTAATGACGTTTGACAACATGAGTTAATCAAGATCATCAACAACATTATAAGGATAAAAATCCTAGAAGCAGATAAAGTGTTGAGTTAGAAGACCGCAACCTCAACTCACAGCAATGTTAATATACTTAAATCAAATTTACGTTGATATTTTAATTTTGAACGAGGTTAAAACATTTTAAACCTGAATATTCATTAAGATTTTTTTAAGGGATTCACCAAAAAAAAATTAAGTAAATTGAATAAAAAGTTATAGAATTTTGGAATT
This sequence comes from Vigna mungo, assembly GCA_036885675.1. Lineage (NCBI taxonomy): Eukaryota > Viridiplantae > Streptophyta > Magnoliopsida > Fabales > Fabaceae > Vigna > Vigna mungo. The sequence continues at coordinate 12,438,883 of CP144690.1, read as the reverse complement.
TTTTTTCGAATAAATTATGACTCTTTTTGTTTATTTTTAATATATATATATATATATATATATATATATATATATATATATATAAAGTTAGAAGACCACAATCTCAACTCTACAGCAATGTTAATAAACTCAAATAAAATTTATGTTGATATTTTGATATTGTAACTTTCAAACATTTTAAACCTGAATATTATTTAGATTCTTTTAAAGGATTCATCAAAAAAACTAAGGAAATTGAATAACAATTTATAGAAATTTGGAAGTTCTTTTGAATTGTTATGAATTTTTTTTGTTTAATTTTAATATATACTTTTTAATTTGGATTACTATACTATAATTTAAATTATGCTTGCACATTATCTTCCTTATTTTTTATTTCTTAGATGATTCCAATGTACATTTTTTTTCTATGATTACAATTATTTCTCGTTATCTTTACGCTATATAATTCGCAATAATGATTTTCTTTCCATATAAAATTACTTTTAGGTGGTTCACGATTGATAGATGAATTGAAGTTTAGTATTTAAAATAATAAAATTATATTAACATATCAAACATAAATCTAGTTAATTGAAATTTAGATACTTTTTATTAAAAAGATAAAATTGGTCAATAAGTCAATGAAAGCTTATTCCGATTTTGATATACCAAAAAATAGGGCTGGGCATAGTTAAGTTATTTATAGTAAATTATGGATAATCTGTACTGTTTTATACCATAAAAACTGAACTACTTTTATAAAAACTGAATTGCATTGTTTTTTAGTTCAGTTTAAAAAAAATAAACTTTCTTTATTAATAATTTAGTTAACTATTTTAAACTCTGAACTATATTTTAGTTTGATTTCAAATTTTACTTCCTTCAGCTTTTTTTTTTCCGCAACATACAAAAGAAAGAAATAAAGAAATAAAGATATCCGGTTATCTTTTAAATTATATATATATAATATGGATAAATAAATTAACTGTTTTTAAAGTTCTTTAAAAACTTAACTATAATAATTATTAAACTATTCATTATATATTTTAAAAGAACTAAATTTTATTAAATTGTAATTAAAAACTGGTAATTATTTTGTAAATTAATAAATGTATTTGTAAAAATAAAAAGATAAAAATGTATGTATGAGAAAACAATTATAAAATAAAATACAATAAAATATATATATATATATATAAGAATATATATGTGTATTTTGCGTCGATGGTGGTATTTGGTTTACTTTCCACGTGTTTAGGTATTTTTAGTGTATATAAAAAGCAAAGGTATAGTTTTAAAGAGAAATGATTTAGTACAGTTATTAGTTAACTATATTAGTTCAGTTTTTAAAAGTTGAACTGTAAAACAGTACAGTTCAATTGTTGTTTTAAGTAGTTTAGTTTTTTTTAGTTTAGTATAATATAGTTATTTATAGTTTAGTACAGTGTAGTATGATTTGTCCAACCTTACTAAAAAATTATCGAGTTAGATTGACATCGAATTGATACTAGATTGATGTCGAAATATATTTTTATTCACATAAATATTTATGCATTTGAATTTCTCATAAAATGAAATTAGTCATTTTACACATTAAATAATTTTTGTTCATACAATCATTCAATCATTATAATATTAAAAAATTAACAATTAGCTCTATTATAATTTTTTTATTCAATATTTATCATTTTCCTTTTCAAGATTATTAGATATTAGAAGAACTCCTTCACTCTTCCATTTTGATCAAACATCATAATCTAAATATCACATAAAATGGAATTAAAAATTATGAGGAGATGACAGGAGAATAATGGAGGAGGGAAGTGAAGTGTCGTGAGTGCTTTCCAATTTTTAAAACGAAGTGAAGTGTTGATATAGCGCAGGTCACAGACGTATTCCATATAGGTTTTTAATGTCAAGTTGACAGTTAGAACGGGCTTCTGAGTTCAAAACATTGTTTCAATTCATCTTTTTTACTAAAAACCTATAACGGGCTTCTTTATTGTTTTTTCAAATTTTAGTTTTATTTTTAATTTTATTTATATTTTAAAACATAATTGTTGACATAACTTTCTTTTTAATCCAAACTATTTTTTTCTTTCATTAAATTACCTTTATATAGCTGTGTTGTGATGGCGTATCAACACATTTGTGTGTGCAACACTTAGCTTTTAAAATTAAACCACTTTAGTCTAATCACTTTAGTTTAGTCACTTGAATTGAACTAAGATAGAAGCTTGTCAAAGCCAATTATTTTAAATATAAATGAATGAAAACATCAAAATTTAATTATTTAATTATAGATGACCTATACTAATAAAATAATTATAGTAATTAATTAATACAAAAAATAATATTAAAGAGATCGTAATTTTACAACACTAAAAATGAAACATAATTTTATATTTTCTTGACAATATATATATATATATATATATATATATATAATTATGGGTTTGTTAGGATTTTTTAGTTGGTACATTTTAGAGTGTACCAAGTTTTAGGTTACAAAAAAGTTACTGTTAAAAAAAAATCTAACTTTAAATTAAGGGTATTTTAATAATTTTTAAATTTAATTTAAAATAAAAATTATTTATTTGTCATCTGATTATAGATGTATGAGTAGTTATTACCTTTTATTATAGGTTTAATAGGTTCGGAGATCCTTATATTTGGGGGTTTGTTTCAATTGGATCCTCTTGGAAGTGATCATTTAGGTCCCTAATTTTGTCAATTTAAATCAATAAAAACTTTTCCGATAAATGCAGTTAACGACGTGAAGTTTTTGAACATGTGGCACGCTGACGCTTCCAGGTGGCACCATTTCAAGTGCATATTTCAAGTGCATAGGTGGATTATAAAAGGGTGAAATACCTTTTAATTTAGGGATTTCACCCTTTTATAATCCACCTATGCACTTGAAATATGCACTTGAAACGGTGCCACCTAGAAGCGTCAGGGTGCCAAAAAATTCACGGCTTTAACTGCATTTAACGGAAAGACTTTTATTTATTCAAATTGACAAAATTAGGGACCTAATTGATGACTTCCAAAATTGGAGGACCCAATTGAAACAATCCGAACCTATTAAACCTTTATTATATAATTTTTAAAAGTTAATTGTTTTTTAAAATAAAAAATAAAATAAAAGGTAGATGTTTTTTAAAATAAAAGGTAATAACTACCCATCTACATGTTGACTAATCATACAAAAAATAAATACTTTTTATTTTTTTTTTATTTTAAATTAAAATTTAAAATTATTAAAATACCCTTGGATTTACTGTTAGTTTTTTTAACCAGGATTTTTTTTTAATCTAAAACTTGGTACACTCTGCTAAAATGTACCAACTAAAAAATCCCCGTAAATTAGCAAACCCCATATATATATATATATATATATATATATATATATATATAAAGTAAAATATTTAGTATTTTTGCCTCAATAAATCAATATTTTTTCACTCAAATAATAGACTTAGATTTACAATTTACCAATTTACTTAGATAATATGCTGAGCCAAATATTTACACAGATAAAATTATTATTATATTTTTTCTTACAGAATTGATCAGTTTCTAAAAAAAAAAAAACCCGAAAATTTTAATGTTATAATTTTTCATTTAAAAAAAAGAAAGTGACTTCTATAAAAAAAATAAAAAAGTTTCATAGTTCAGAAATCGGTTTCTGAAGAACTAAATTCTGACTTATTTTTTAACCAATTTTCTCCTAATCACAGTTCAAAATCCGATTTACTGATAATGGAATTCTGACCTAAAAAAAAAAACTATATTATGATACAATAGGCTATCTAGATAATTGTTTAGTTTATATGTAGTGTTTGAGTTAAACTTTGAATAAATCATCCTCCCACACCCAATCCACCTGAAAATAACTTGAACCAGTTTTTTCTAAAATCTACAACCGTTGACTAAACTACACACAGACCAATTCATATTACATAAAACAAGCCAAACAATGAGCTTAAATTTTACATAATGAAAAGCCTAAACAATAGTATAGATATATAATAAGCCAAACATGTAATAAACTTAAATTCGTAACGTCTCTATCAAATTTCACATCCAAATCCTTAAACTAGAAGAAAAACAATTAAACAGAACTTCATATTTGTATCATTTGATTGGAGTATCTATGAAGAGCTTTCTTAGATTTTCTTTTTCCTACCTAATTAAGGCCTGCACAAGACATAAACAATAAACATTATATATATGCTAGCCTTCTATATATAAGAATAATTACAATTAAGAGTATTAAACTCTTGATTAGTATGAGTTAAAAAAGATGAAGTCATATTTGCCAATTTGGGTTGAAATCATAAGTTGTAAGTGAATGATTGTCATAGAATGAGTGAGGAAATAGGGAATGAAAAAAGAATGTGATTACTTAAAAAACAAGCACATGTTGGATTTGAGATGTTAGGTTTAATGATACATTTGGCAAGTAGATGAGGGATAATGATATTCAACCTTCTTCCAAAGTGACAAGAGTTAATGTAACATCATTTCCTCATTATCTTCACCTTTTTCTTTTCTTTTTTTTACAATCAAACAACATTTTTAGGGTTGCAAAATCTTTGGAACACACTTTGTAGCAAGTTATATCAACCTTTGAAATATATTGACTGCGACTTAGTCTATATTCTAACACTGTGAAAAAAACGATGTTAAGAAACAAAGACAGAACTTACTATATATAATATGTATATTTTTTTATTATTTTTCAAAGAATTAGTCTTTGTGATTCAATAATATATACTACTTTGTTCCTTTTTTAGTATAAACAAAGATTATAATAATAATAATAATTTGTCAGCAGTATTTTATTTTATTTTTACTATTTTAAAAAAATACTACTTATATCAACATTAACTTTTAATACCTTTTTTTACAGAATTGACAATAGTTAAAAGTAATTTATATCACAATTTAATTGGAAATTTAAAATATAACTTATCTTTTTATCATAAAATTTAATTGCAATATAACATATACTTAAAATATTTTCTTATTATACATTTTAATTATATAAAATATAAGAAAGTTTCCTTTCCTACTACGCGTATAAAAAAAATAATATATAAATTTTAATATTATATAAAAAAAATTAATATAATCAGTAAAGTTTGAAAGAGTGATAAATTATTTGATTGAACTTATTATATATATATATATATATATATATATATATATATATATATATATATATATATATATATATATATATATATATATATATATATATATATTATTTTTCAACAATTAAATCATTCACATAAGTTTTATAAAACTGAATAAAAGAGTAATAAAATAATTTGTATTTCAATATATTTAAATAAAAGGATTTAATTTTAATGAATTTAAAAAACATGCATTATATTAACTTTGATGGATATAAATGAGATATAAATAATATAGAATTTGAAAAATCCAATCTAACAACAAGTTTTGAAAAATGTGATTTAATAAAGACGTTGAAAATTGTAACATTTGATAAAAGACTTTTTCTTTTTTATTACAATTTTTTCTTGTTTTAGTTACCTTGTCTTCTATATATGCAAATCTCCTTTTAATCACCGAGTTTAAGAACAATATAGCACAAAATGAATATGATTATATAATCACTCCATCATAGTGTTGTATACATTATGTTATTAACCATGTTTTTATTAAATCTTCACAATCTAATTAAACTTGAGCTTTTGAAAATTGATAAAAGTGATATTTAGATTAGTCTCCAATATGATTATTAACAAATAGACAAGACAACCTCCCTGTTCTAGCAGAAAATGGCTTACGACCTTTGCCAACCCACCATGAGTAAGACACAGGATCGTTTCTACGCCACACCATTTCCAATCCTTCACTTAGCTTTTGAAGAACCTTCTCTTCTTACATCAACACATTCTATTATTCCACTCTTCAATCTTGCCAGACGTTCTGCTTGTGGACTTATAGCACTAGAATTTTTCAAACCAACAACGTTAATGGTTTCAAATTTGTGTGGACGAAAATTATACATTAAATTTTTACAACTATTTTTAAGTTATAACCAGCCTTATCCATTATGTCACTCAAATCTTAACATTTTTTCTCTTAACAAAATCTAACAAATATTACTAACTTTCGAGAAATATTTTAAATAGATCCTTGAAAAATAGAACTAATATGTTTTTAAATAATTTTTTATGTAAATGAGTTCTTAAATTATAATTCTATTAACACGTAACTTCCTTCACTAAAACGATTGCTACTAAGTTAAATAGATAAATGATAATAATACATAGTCTATAATTTAATTTAGTATATGCTATCAACTAATTAGAGTTTGTTAGTATTCATATATGGTATACATGTTTGAACACATATCGATGATCTAAGAGTCTAAGTACATCTCAATCTCTTAGACCGACATATACTTAGTTCAAGTATATTCGACGAGAGGGAATCACATTCATCAAGATGTTGATATTAATAAATTATTATTAAATTAAAAGTAAGAGGTCAAGGTAATTAGGTTAATTAGTTCATACTCATTCAAATAAAGATCATAAATAGTCGTGTAAATAACATGTTTCATAAGATACATAAATTACATTCATTATTACAATATTTATTATCATTTATCATGCTTGGTTACCGTCAAAGTATTCTATGCAAGCAAGTGCAGAAAGGGCTTTAGACGTATGTTATTTTGGGTTTTTAACGTCATATCCCGACCCGACTTCTTTATGGTGACGTTAATGGGACATCGGACATAGCACTAACCGACGTCTAAGGGCATTATAGACGTCGAATATGGCATTAACCAACATCTATTGAGTTTTCGTTGTGTTTTAGTACAATTTTGCTCGTGTCTTTGGGTAGCATAGTAGCACCTCCTTCCTTTGCTAGTTTCTTCATAAGAAAAAATTGCATCTTTTGGATCTCTTATGGCATTTCAACCCAAAATCGAACATGGGTCTTTGCCTAGTTCCATTCCAACCACCAAAGAAAAAGAATACAGTGACATGAAAACTAGGCAAGGACCTAGGTTCGACTTTGGGTTGAAATGTCATAAGAGATCCAAAAGACGCAAGCTTTTCTTACAAGGAAACTAGCAAAGGCAGAAGGTGCACAACGCTACCCAAAGACACAAGAAAAAATGCACCAAAACACAACGAAAACTCATTTTAATCAGTTCAAATGAAAGATAATACATCAAAAACTACTTTAATCGGAGTAAAAGTAAGTTTAAACGATTCAAAAGAGATAAAATGCACCTGGAAATGCAATGCCGCTGAGAGAAAAGACGAAGGAAGTCGATGAAGTGCGCAAAACTGCTAGTTCGCAATGTCTGATTTAACAGGAAATAAGACATCGGTGGCCCCAGCGCTCAACATCTATTCTCGAATATACGTCGGGGACCTTACTAATGTGACGTCCATTCGATTTAAAATTTAATATTGGTGGTATATATAGACATCAGATGCAGGGGGAGCCGACATCTATAATCACATATAGATGTCGGGGTGACGGGATTAGACGTCTAGATGGTGGAAAAAAATGATTTTTTACCTACCTATCAAACATATAGACGTTGGTTAGAAGGGGCATTGATGTCTATAATAGCATATAGACGTCGGTGTGGCAGGATAAGATGTCTATATGGCGGAAAGAAATGACTTTTCACTTACCTGTCAGACATATAGATGTCAGTTAGTAGGGGCCCCAACGTCTATAATATTCTAGGCATCGGGACCCCTCCGAACCGACGTCTATATGCCTAACTTATTTATGAAAATGTCACCGGTCAATAATTTATGTTGGCTGTTTTCTGGTCCAACGTCTACGGGTGACGTTAAAGCCCAATTATACATTAGTGATTTCTCATTACAGTTGAGAGAGGACAATATTTGAGGATTTATCGACCTATGAAAGATTTGAAATTGGAGCATGAAGAGGTAGTAGAGGGTAAAGATATGATGAGAGTGTTGTTTCAACAATAAGCATATATATCATTTCAAAAAAACTTGTGAAACACAATTTTAAAGAAAGTTCATGTTTATGGATGTCGGTAGATAAAGTTTGAGATGAATAGTTGGTACTCATGATGTTTCTTATCTACGGATAGTAAATAATAGGTATTTTAATACCTACTTATAAACATATCAGGTACGAATACCATATTATTCTTATCTACGAGTATATGTTACACAAAAAAATAAAATAAAAAATATATATTTATACTTTATATAATTAAATTAAAATTAAATATTTCCTATTAAGTTAAATTTAATTAAAATTAAATTTATATTTATATTTAATTTAATTTATATTATATTTGATATTCTTTTTAGTAATTTTATTTTCTTTTTATTATACAAATTTATAAAAAAAATTTCTAAATATTTGTGCATATGAATGGGCACCTACACGTTTTAAAATACTCATAGATATTTTTTAAATGGATATCCAATAAGTAACAAGTAAATTTTTTTATGTGAGTTGAATAACAAATAGAGAATATATATATATATATATATATATATATATATATATATATATATATTAAGAAATATATATATAAGTAAAATCTCTAATTTTTTTCAAATGTTGTTTTTGCATTTATATTTAATGATAAATCTTGACCATTAACTTTGAAAAAGAGTTAAAATAATATACTTAAAATTATATATATTATCATTACCACTAATACAACCAATGAATATATAATTTAATATAATTATAGTTATAATAGAATTGCATATATCTAATATATTTACTTTTTGTTCTTTTAATTTAATGAACTCATTTATAAGTAAGTTAAAACTAAAATTTTCAATTATATCTTTTTCAATACAAATAATATATTGTGTGTAATAAATTTATCTTTCATTTAATTTCACAATCTTGTTTAAAAAAATAAAATAAATTCTTTCTGTTAAAGTAAAATATACTTCCTAATTTTGTTAAAGATTGATATAGTTCAAAGATGTTCAATAATTTTTTCAAATTTGAATAATTATGAGTATTACCAATAAGATATAGAGATTGTGATAACGGTTAAAAATCTTTATTTTTATACTTAAATTTGACACTAAACACACCTTATATGATCTAGAAACTAGCTTGAAATCATATTTTTTACTTAAGTTAGAGAATAAGAGAGTCAAAGGTGATTTTAGTGGTAGTATGCTTGGTTTTCCTTGTTTTGGCAGGTTTTAACATGAATTGAATGAAGGAAGCTGAAGTAGGAAGGAGTTGGACTCAAGAAAAGATGGAAAAGTGCACAAATGAAGAAAAGCAGTCAGCGCTGAGCGCTAGGACAGCGCTGAGCGCTAGGACAGCGTTGAGCGCTAGGACAGTGTTGAATGGATCATTGTCAAATGCTCAAGCGCCAACGCTGAGGGGAGAATCTGAGTATCACACCCAGCGTTGAGCGGTGGCCCAGCGTTGAGCGGTGGCCCAGCGTTGAGCACTGTCCTTGATAAGAACATATCTTACCATGATTTCAGTAATGAATTAAGAGAAAATGTCAACTCTTTCTTGGCTTTTTACCTTGTAAATCATAGTTTTCTTTTAGTTTGTTAAGTGGTTGCACTTTAAGCTTTAATGAAAGATTTTGATCACTAATCCCTGCCTTTAGGTGCTTACAGTAGTTGGAAGAAGTCGTTGCATCAATTGAAGGCACCGGAACCCAAAGAAAGCAAGAAATACAGCAAAAAAGTTGAATTCTGGAATGCTGTCGCTGAGCTACCGCCAGGCTGCCGCTTGAGCTCTATGCTCTCTGGAAGGCTGTCGCTGAGCTACCGCCAGGCTGCCGCTTGAGCTCTATGCTCTCTGGAAGGCTGTCGCTGAGCTACCGCCAGGCTGTCGCTTGAGCTCTCTGCTCTCTGGAAGGCTGTCGCTGAGCTACCGCCAGGCTACCGCTTAAGCTCTCTACTCTCTGGAAGGTTGTCGCTGAGCTGCCGCTGGGCTATCGCTCGAGCAGTGGCGTCGCTGATGTGGCAAAATCTGAGTTATTTAGGGCTGAAACGCGAGGGCTTGGCATCTTTTTGCACCCAGACTCGTTTTCTCTCATTTTGGAGTTCTTGGAGGCAACTTGGAGCTGGAGAACACTCCTTCTTCATCCTTGGGTCTCCTTTCTTCTTCCATTTCCACCATTGTTGTAAGCTCAAGCTCTCCATTCATGGAGAGCTAGTTTCATTGTTGTTGGGGGATTGTTGTAGCCACTGAACTTTCATGTAAATCATTTTATTTTGAATGAAAAGATGCCTCTTTCATTGATTGTTAGTGTTTGATTTCTTCTCTTAATGCTTGTTGTGAAATTGCTACTCATAACTTGATTTTAGGGTTGCTTAATATTGGGAAATGTTGGGTAAATCCGGATTTGGGTTAAACACCTAAAGGAAATAGTATCTAGGGATAGAACTAGGCCCTTTGGTTGTCTTAAAATCTCATTTCTTAATGCGGAACTAATTGTTAGGTTTTCCAAGGGATTGGAGCTTAATAAGGAAGTCTAGGCTCTTTCTACCAAGGGATTGGGGTTTGAGTAATTTAGTAGATTGACTTTGACAATTTAATGAAGAGGAAGTAATTTTATTTACATAAGAGTGAAGTCGGTGAAAGCATACCCCCAACAATATCATTCCATTGCATTTCTAATCTCTCCATTTCAAAGTGTTTGAGTGCTTAAGATCACTTTTATCATTTATGTTTTATAGTTACTTTAATTTCACTAAAACTCAAATTATGGAAACATTCTTTAGTCTAGGTTCGTTAGAAATTATACGATTGTCTAGTTTCACGAGTCTCTTGGGAAACGATTTCCGGTCTTACCGGTTTATTACTTTAGACGATTTGGTATACTTGCCAAAGAGTTAACAGTCCTCTTCAATGAAGACACTGTCAAACGCCTAGGCGTCAACGCTGAGCGTCCATCTAGAGTATCGTACCCAGCGTTAAGGAGTGGCCTAGCGCTGAGCGCTAGTCTTTTGGGCCTGGGCCAGTTTCTGCTGATTTTTATGAGTTATAAATAGATTTGTACGACCTAGAGATATCATTTTTTGGCAGAAGGAGACGCATAAACACTCTTTTCACCCCTCGAAGGCAGATTTTGGATGCGGGAGCTCCAATCTATCAATTCTAGGGTTTATCTTTTCATTGTTTTCATTATTTTCATCTAGTTTCACCATGTCCATGGTGAACTAAACCTCCATTGTTGTTGGGGAAATGATGTAATCCTATTGAAACTCTCATATATTGAATTGATGCTTTACTCATATGCTTTATTTTGTTAATAGTTAGAGTTTTTCCTTCATTATCTATGCTAGGGAGACAAGACATTGTAAACTAGTAATTAGGAGTAGGCTCTCTTCACCAAGACATTAGGATTAGGGTAAATTAGAAAGTGAAATTAACATTAATGAAAAAGTAGAATTCGTAAATATATGAGAGTGGATTAGGATAAGTCAGAAATCCCAACAACACAATTCGTCCATATAATTCACTTGCGTTTTTATTCTGTGGTCAATTGATCAACCTTTGCATGTGCTTGTTTAATTTTCATTTGTGCATTACAAACCCTAATTTTCCTTATTCAAGTCTTAAATAATCAAGAAATCACATGAAAGTCTAGGCCTATGAGTCTCTAGGGAAACAATACTTGGTCTTACCACTTATATTACTTGATACGATTTCGTATACTTGTTGGAGTCTTAACAAGTTTTTGGCGCTATTGCCGGGGACTCGTGGTTTAACTATTCTAGTAGTGTGATTATTGATTAACTTTGACTTGATTTTTTTTTGTTCTAAAAAGTGCTTTCTAGGGTTTTGTTTTCTTGTCTATGCAGGATACAATTTAGACTAGGAGCAACAAAAATTCACAACCTCTTCTTGAAGGCTTGAGTGGAACTCGAAGGAGAAGGAGGAATAGAACCTCGAGAGAATTGTTTACTTCTCCAGAGACATTGTTACAACCCTCACCACAAGCACCTGACTAGAGAACAGAGGAGATGGCTGAGGAAGAAGCTCCAAGGAGACGTATACTGGCAGATGCAACCACTGTTGTTGGCCCTCAACACTTTAACAACATTGCAAGGCCGAGGGTCAATGCACTAAGCATGGAGGTGAAACTGGCGTTGATTCAATTGGTGAAGAACAACCAATTCAATGGACTGTCAAATGAAAGTCCATATGAACATCTCACCACATTTAATGAGATTTGCAATACGGTGAAGATTAATGGTGTGCCAGACGAAGCTATTAAACTTAGCTTGTTTCCTTTCTCATTGGGAGGCAATGCTGAACTGTGGTTAAACTTATTTCCGGAGGATAGCTTTGCAACGTGGGAGGTTGTGGTGTCTAAATTCCTGAACAAATATTTTCCACAGTCTAAAATCAACAAAGGTAAATAGGAAATTTCTTCTTTCAGGCAAGGCATGGAAGAAACCCTAGGCCAAGCGTGGGACAGATATAAAAGCTTACTAAGGAAGACACCCATGCACGGTTTTGATGATACATCAGTAGTCCTTTCATTCCTTGGAGGTCTTGGTGCTCAAAGAAAGCTTATGCTAGATGCCTTGGCTGAAGGTAATATTAAATGCAAGATTGCAGAGGAAGCCTATGAATTGATAGAAAGTATGGCGGCTAATGATAATGAAACTCATAGTGAAAGGGGTGTGCTACTTCAACAAAGGGAGTTCTTCAATTGCCAACCCAAGATGCCCTGCTTGCACAAAACAAGCTTATAACTCAACAATTGGAGAATTTGACAAAGACTCTTGCTCAACTACCTAAGGAGCTAAAGAATATTTCATAGGTGCAACAACAACTCTGTGATCGTTGTGGTGGTGACCATATCAATGGTCAATGTGCTTATCCAAAAGAGGCCCAAGAAGAAGTCAACTACATGGGCAATCAATTCCAGTACCGCCAAGGTAATTATAATCAAGGGTGGAAACCTCACCCAAACATGGGTCAAGGTCAGACTAGACAATCTGGACAAGCAGGAGGCCAATTCAATAGACCATAACAGTAGCCCCCACCACTATGGCAACAGGTATCTGTTTTGAATGACAAGACTGGCAGGTTGGACGATATGTTCAGAAATTTTTTGCAGAAGCATGATTCCACCATAAAGAGCAATGAGGCTAGCTTCAGAAATTTGGAGATGAAAATTAGTCAATTAGCCAAAAGGTTTGAGGACAAAGCAGAGAATCAATTTTGGGCTAATACTGAGGTTAACCCTAAAGAAGATTGTAAGGCCATAGTGAGTGTTGAGGAAAGAGTGGAAGAGAAAAAAGAGCGTGTTGAGTTAGTAGGGAGAGAAGAAAAATATGAGAAAATATGTGAGGGGGAGTTGGAAAAAGATGAAGAGAAGAGGGTAGATATAAAAAATTGAAAAAGAGGAAAAAAATAAAAAAGATGATAGTGTTCTTCCTTATCCAAAAGGGCGTGAGAGAGTGGAGAGAATATGTGAGCGCTTTAGAGAAATCTTCAATCAATTGGAGATTAAAATATCGTTGACTGAAGCACTTCAACAGATTCATGTCTATGCTAGGCATATAAAGCACTACCTCGGTGAAAAGATAAATTTCGATGAGGAAGCTAATGATGAACAGGGAAGTTGCAGTGACTTGTTTGAGAAAGCACATCCTCCTAAAGTGAAAGATCCAGGAGGTTTTACAATTACTTGCACCATTGGAAGTGTGAAGATAAGGAAAGCCCTACTTGATTTAGGGTCAAGTATTAATATGATACCCCTAGCTATGCTTGAAAATATTGGTGGTCTTAGGTTGAAGCCAACATATTGAAAAGTTATGACAAATATTATTATCTTTCTTGGTGTTTTAAAATTCAATAATTAATTAAGTTTTATCCATAATTAAACCAATTTCTTTTGAAGATTTATATTTTAAAACAATGAAAATATATTATATATTTTAATAAGTAATGTATGAAAAAAATTGGGGGAGATAGTTCCAAGTGTTAGTATAAAGATAAAGATGAAGATTAAAAGTTTTCAAGATGTCTCAAAGTCAAGTCTCAAGTGCTCATGTTGCAAAAAGACTTTCATGAAAACTTGTCTTGTGTTAAAGTTTTTGTAATTTAGTATATTCATGTATAGGATGTGATTTATCTTTGATTTCATGTATGCTTGTCTTAGTCTGCGCTAAAATTCGTTTTGAATCAGAAAACCCCATTTTCATTCAATATAATCCATTACCAACTAATGATAATCGATTATCAGTAATCGATTATGACTTGCAATAATGGATTATCACGAACATTAATGAGAATTTTCAAGCAAGTTTTTTACCGTTGTGTATTCATTAAATGTATAAACGATTATCATAAGTGGATAATCGATTATCACACGTTAAATAGTTGACAACATATTTTTGGAGGTATCCTTGAGTGAGATCTCTATATATTTGATTGATACTCTCATTCTAACATACAAAATATGAAATACAAAATTCAAAAATCTTATCTTTTCTGTTGTGTGTTGTTATAAATGTTCTAGGGTTTGTGTAACACCTTGTACTTTGGTTTTGAGAACTTGGTGTTGGCATAGAGCGAGAACTTTCACGGGAGTTGTGATTGAGTGTTGTTGTTGCTGAATTAAAGCATGTCATCCTTTGTGAAGATTCAAAGGAGGTGTTCATCATTTTTGAAGCATTAGGAAGAGGTGTTATTCTTTGTGGCTTTCAGGGAAGTGAGTTTCATCTCTTGTGGTAATAAGAGATGTGTTCTAACCTTAAACTTTGTTATTTTCTTTGTAATTATAACAGTTTGTTGGTTTGTGATAGTTAAGCGTTAATTCTTTTTTGAGATTAACAATTGGGCGTAAGATCTGTGTGATTGGAACCAATATAAACCTGTGCAATTTTCTCTCTTCCTTACTCTCTTATTTTTTGTAATTTGTTATTAAGGAATTTAAATAATACGAGAAAATTATTGAAGGCACGATTTGCGATGAGAAACAAATTCAACCCCCTCTTAGTTTGTTGTTCACGTTAACCATTCCGTTGCATTGCTTTAACACCACGTACTTATGGAATAACTAAGCTCCACCATTGGTTATATTTATATATGTTCGTGTACGATCATAACATATCATAACATAAACAATACATAAAGGTAAATATTGAAAGAAAAAAATAACACAAGAAGGTGTATATAAAAAGAAACATTTTGACTAACAATCCAAAAACAATTTAATTTCATCAAACATCGGCATATAAAAATCATGAAGACCACACATGGATATATAAAATATTGAACAAATAGAATATCATTTAACATCTTGTCACATACTCACATTATGTATTAATTGTCTTTCACCAAACACTAATATCATTTAATCCAATATAATACTTAGATTGAAAATCGAACCCAAGAGTATTATATCAAAGTAAATTCATTAGAACTCAAGTAACACAATTATACTTGTTGTGTTGTGTGACAACACATATTTTGTACACACATTTATAACTTTATTATACAATTATTGCACTTTCTATATGTTATATTTTTAGTTCTTAAGTAATTTTTGTTCATTGAAAATTTATTGTACATAGTTGCTTTCATTTTACATTGTTAACTTATTTGACCTTTGCTCATTGGTTTGGCTATATCTTTTTTGTAGATCATACTTTTGGTTTATTTTAGTTGCATAGTATGATTGGTTGGATTTGAACTCCTCTCATATTTTCTATGATTTTTAGAAGTTGAGAGAAATTTACTCCAAATTTGTTTAGAATTTGAGCAAAAATTTATTTGTTTGAGCAAAAGTTTGGTTGAGAACAAAGATTAAGTTACAACTCTATTTTCACTCAAAGCAAAAAATAAGTTCAAAAAAAAATTTGGATCATTGTTATATTTTTGCTTGAGTGAAAATCCTTGGTTTGAGTGAAAACACAAAAAAATCAACCTCATGAAACATAACCATATCTATTACCAAAGTCTCACCCAAAATCATTTTAACAAATACGGTCTTCAAATACATTCAAAATTATCAAAAGACATATACATACATGTATAATTCACATCAAACTCATAAATTATACGGTCAATCACTAGTAACTCCCACTGATTCCTTTGTTTTTTACTCCCAATCTTCCTATCGAGGTGGACAAAATGAGAATCATGATGGATACCATGGTCAATGCCCTTGTTGCAATTTTTGTCAACGGTATGCTCGTATTGAAGAAGAATGGTGTACAAAGACACGACAACAACATAAAACCGCTAATATTTCTCAAGTTAGTTATTTAAAGCAATCAGATGAGATTTTCATTCCTGTTGATGCCTATAATGAGTTCTTCCAATACCACGCAACCATGCAACCTACACAATTGTCACCTCCATTACCCAGTTTGGTAATCTTGTAGCTTGTATTTCTTAATCCCCCTCCCTTGGATCTTGGATTCTTGGATTCTTGACTCTAGTTCCTCTGACCATATGTCTGGTAATAAGTCATTTTTCTCTCAACTGACTTATTTGGATTCTTTACCCTCTATTACCATGGCAAATGACTCCCAAATAAAAGTTCATGCATTGGTCAACATGACCTTCTTATAATCTTAACCTAAATTTTATGCTTTATATTCTCATTTGTCCTTTTAATCTAGTCTCCATAAGCAAGTTCACTCGCATAAAAAATTACCCTGTCCTTTTTGTTAATAATTTTATTCTTGTTTAGGATCGGCATATTAGAAAAACGATTGGAGAAGGACTTAAGTCTCGAGGATTATACTATATGTCACAATCAGCTGCTTGTATCTCCATTGCGTCTCAAGCTCTTAATCATCATCACTTAGGTCATCCTAGTCCAGCCAAAATGTGTCTCATGCTTCCTAATTTGTCTCATAGTTTTTCTTTACAAGCAAGTCTTGTTAGTTAAGAAAACGCACTCATCATATATATATATATGTTACTCGAGTCAATAAAAGTGTTTTTCACTTTTTGCCTTAGTCCACTATGATATTTTGAGTTCTAGTTGTATCTGTTCTACTTTGGGTTTTTCTTACTTTGTTACTTTTGTTGATGATTTCTCCTTATGTACTGGGTTATTCTTAATGAAAATTTTTTTTGATGTTTTTCCTATATTTCAAGGTTTCTCAACTGAAATTCAAATCAATTTGGCACCTCCAATAAAATTTTACGCACTAACAAAACCCGTGGATATATGCCTTCCCAATTTCAATCTTTTCTAAGTTCACAAGGTATCCTCCATCAAACATCTTTCTTTCACACACCCGAATTGAATGGTGTCGCTGAAAGAAAAAATCAACACTTGGTTGAAATTGTCCGTATCCTTCTTCTTCACCACAATATTCCATTTTGCTTATGGGTATATGTCATTCTAATAGCATGTTATCTTATATATTGCATGTCTTCCTCCATCCTTAGTAATCAGGTTCATCACTCTCTCTTATATCCAACACAAAATATTTTCTTCATTCCTCTTTATGTCTTTGGTTGCACATGCTTTGTCCATGACCTTACTCTAAGTAAAGATAAACTCTCTACCAAATCCCTCAAATGTATTTTCCTTGGTTACTCACCTCTTCAGAAGGGCTATCATTTTTTTTCCTCAACTTCAACGTTATATAGTTTTTGTTGATGTCACCTTCTTTGAGACTAGCCCCTTTTATACTTCCACTATATTGAATGTCAATATTATAGTCGAGCCTTTAGATGTCTCGCCTATTCTAGCTTAGATGATTACTTCTGCTCAACGTCCTTTGCTTGAATACCATAGACAGATTCAAACTCCAATTGTGACTCATTCTACTAATTCTTTAGCATCATCTCCAGCTTCAACCTCCCTTTCGCCTACATTTCTGCACCTGAACTTTCTCTTGCGATAGGAAAGGCTATTCATTCCTCTCTTAATCCCAATCCTCTTTATGCTTTTACAATTAATTATCATTGTTTGTCTCCGTCCTATTTCTCCTTTGTATCTTATTTCAATTCTATGTCTATTTTTAAGACTACAAGTGAAGTTATGGTTGATCCCGACTGATGTCAAACAATGATAAAGGAGATGGTAGCCTTACATTCCAATGACACTTGGGACCTTGTTCCTTTAACTTATGAACAAGAAAAATGTTGGTTGTTGTTGGGTGTATATAGTGAAAATTGGACCTGATGGTATTGAATTTAGGAAAAAAATTATTTGTTTTGAGCAAAAAATTGGTTGAGAGCAAAGATTGAGTAACAACTATATTTTTACTCAAAGCAAAAAATAAGTTTGAAACCAAAACTTAAATCTTTGTTCTATTTTTGTTTGAATGAAAATCCTTCATTTGAGAGAAAACACCAAAAAATCAACATCATGGAACATATTCAGATCTAGTTTTAAAGTTAATCTTTCATATCCATTCAAAATGATCAACACATATACACATATAACTATTTACATTGAACTCATGAATTAATATATATGGGAAAACTATATGAAGTAACTATATTCCTTTAAATTATATTCATAACTTACTTTAAGAAATTTTTTGTCTTAGCATGTATAATTTAGCCACTATATTAGCTTATCAATATAAGTATCATATTCAAAGCATTTTAAACATTCCCTTATTAATAAAAAAAAAAAGCCACAAATAACATTCTAATTTAATTTCAAACAAAATATAATCATACACAAAAATCAATTGTGACAAAGTGACCTTCATATGCTGATAATTTATCCTAAAAGATTATGTGAAAAACATAAATAATTTTTATTACCTATAATTCCTTACTAAATTAATTTCAACTCAAACTGATAACTATTCAAAATTTAGACACCTAAAATAAAGTATTCAAATATAATAAAATCTCAAAAATTTGATGATAAATCCAAAATAAAAAGGAAGAAAATGAAGAATCTTTAGAATAAATAAGAATTTAATCTTTTTGAAAATTTGATTTATTAAATAATGTCCTATGTTATTCAACTAATCTGTGTGTGATCAAATTCTAAAAGAGATGACATCTACATAAATTGCAGTAGAAATATATTAAAGTAAGAAAGAAAAGGATACTGAGGTGGGAGAAAGGAGGTCTAGGTACCTAAAAAATATATCTGTAATTTTTTTTTTTATAATTGTGATATTTGAAAATATTTTTTATTTTTATCTTTTTTATTTTAAATAAAATTATTTTACAAATGGTACAATTCAAATAAGTTTGTATAATATAATATTAATGCAAATTATTTTTTATTTCTAAAAAAAATTAAGTGTCTTACATAACAAAGTAAAAGTGTACTTAAAATACTTGTATACATTACTTCAAATAACGAATAATTAAAATACTTGTATACATTACTTCAAATTATTTATTTAAGATATTCATCTAATATTTATAATGGATTTTATTCATAGGTTTATGTGTGATTACTGTTTTTTTTTTTTATTCACTAATTTGTTAATGGTTTTGATCAAGCTCATGACCAGAGAGGAATATTAACGAAGTAGATATTTTGTCATTGTAGAATACAAATAGGCCGGAAACAAAAGGAGGGAAAACATTGTTCAGAAAATAGTCAGTATATTACTATAACTTCACAGGTACAAATCCATAAATTTATAAATATAAATAAGATTAAATATATTTTTAGTTTCTTAATTTTTATATAAAATTAAAATTTATTTTTATCTTAAATTCTAAATATTTTAAATTCTGAAATGCCTAAAAGCAACCTGGATAAAAGTGAATGAATCTATTGTCCAACCTTATGATGATAGAGAATAATAGTCTTAGGAAACAAAAATATGAGCTGGAAAAAGAATAGCATAGAAGACGATAATACTCCTATAGACTAAGTTGAGTCTAGTCTTACCTTTTCCTTTATCTAAGTCCCAAAATTTAATATCTGTCAGCAAATCTAGTTGTGACCTAAACTAGATTACTACTAATATTGGATTATAGGTTTCGCCTGACTTAGTAATTACGACTAACTTTTATGCTACATCCAAAGCATTCAATAAAGTAGTTTCTAACAACTACATGATGTATTAATAATTTCTTTTAACAATTTTTTATAATAAATTATTTGTTATTATTTTATTAATTTGTATATTTAAAATAAATTAATCAAATGGCTTTAAAAAAATTGTCAAAAAAAAATTGTTAATTATATATTTTTCTTGAACTAATCATAAGCTGGTACATAAATAATTGTAAAAAAGTTATAAAAAAATTATTAAAGATACATTTTTCAATACTTAATACACAACAAATATTTCATGATTATATTAAATATTACATTGTGACTTGTGAATAGTAGTACATATATTTATAATATTTGTATGAACTTTTGCACTTCACAAACCTAGATTTCGTAAGTGTATCCTAATTTAAGGTTTCATATATAGTAATTAGTTATATTAATCCTCTATTAGTTGTCTTTGATTGGTTTTATCATAATCACCACTAGTGGAAAAATGATTTTTTATAACGTACAAAAATGATTTTTTATAACGTAGTTATTAAAAATATAGTTCTAAGCGATATAGAAAATCTGTACATTTTATAACGTAGCAAAATTTACGTTATAGTAAGTAAGTCTGAACATATTATAACGTAGTTTCTGAAATACGTTAATAATATGGTGGACGGCATTATAAAAAATTGATTATTATGTTTAAATCTCAAAGAAAAAGAAAAAGAAAATAAGAAATAGAATGAAAAACAAATCACCATACTGATAATTTTTTCTACAAATGAAAAACAATATCTTTCTGTATAAAAGAATATCAAACCTAAACCTATACCTATATGTTAACTCAAACTCTTCAAATACCTATGTTCTAATTCAAATTCTCTCAAAATCAAACTATACACCAATTGAACGTAATGTAAAAAAATTCTCTCAAATTCTTCTCCTTGAAAGCTTTGTGCTTCAGAACTTCTCCCTCTGAGATGTTTGTTCTGCAAATCAATTAAAAAAATCATCCACAAACCTCCAATTTTATAAATCAATTTCCAAACATTAGTAAGGAAAGAAAACTTGCATGACAAGTGTGTTGCTTTTGTGCTGAATGTACAACATAATAAAGACAAAATGCCTAACAAAATCGTTATCCACCATAAATTTTTGAAGGAATTCATCCTTGCTATCAATAAGAGTCTCAACAAAAATTGTCTACACGAAAAATAAACAAGTGACAATGTCATGAAAGAGTACAAGGTGTTAATATTGATGCATACCTGAATATTCATTTGATCTCATATTACAGAGGCCAGTTGATATAAATTGTTGCCAATCCTACAATTTTTTACCAGTTGAAAGGTGGGGATATGCCGAGAGGAAAGGCAGTAACAGAAAATTGTGCAATGAGCAAATCCTATTTTCTAATCATTGGATCTTCTTATCAGTCAATTGCATATTACATTCTCCGCTCATATATTCCTCACTTTGAGCATCTTCTATCAAGAAACACTTATGTCGCATTCATGTATTTGTGCCTAAATTAAGAATATACTATCAGGAGCTTTATTGAATTAGACAAAATATCAGCAATTGATCTGTGCAGCAAAATAACTTTAATGCAGAGAAATGTTATTTTGGTGCCAAATCAGTTACTTCTATTTTAGCACCTATTTGTTTTGATATTGTAAAATTAAATCTCATTTTTTTTCCAGTGAAAAATGCACCTTTCGATGTAACTGTGACTGAAGATTGATTTGATCACATCACAATCATGCTCAATAGTTCAATTAATCCTGTTAAAATCAATTATATATAATTCTAAAACAAACAAATTATTAATCTCCATGCTAGCTTAATACTTTTCCTCAAGGCAAATCGCAGATTGAGAACTATCATATACATAAAATTGGAGCTGTCCAAAACTCAATCAAACACCAGCACAACTTATTCTAACCCTTCTACTAGGAAGTTTCACTCTCACACACAGTAAATTTTCATTTACAAAATAAACACTGCCATTTGTGCTAGACTGTCTGTCAAGTTAGATAAAATAACCACAAGAGCTCAATATGGATGTACAAAGGTTAAGTGTAAATACTCAAATTGGTCCTTCAAATATTCAATAGTAAATTGCACGGCCACATTGAAATTTTGTGAAGTTACACAAATGTCTGCTTTTCTGACATTTCTAGTAACCTGCTTTGTAAAATTTACTCTAATATTTTTCAAACACTTAAGGTTAGTGTTATGTAAAAAAGAATGGCTGATGTAATATGTTTTAAACAATAAAAGGAAGTAAGTGTAGAGATAAGAACAGGGGACGTTTGTATAATTTTAAGAATCCTAAAATATGGTTAGTGTAGTTTCTCAATATTTACAAATAACATCAGTTTAATTTATTGATATACCTAGGGGTACCAGTTTGACTCCTAAATTGAGGGTTGTTTACATTACAGAGAAACATATTGGAGGATCCTGGGCTACCAATGTGATAATTTACTCAATGGTCACCACCAGATATAACATCAACAATAAGCTTTGAAAGTGTACATGAATAAAGTAACAGGTTAAACGACTGTATAAAGATGAATATTAAATTCTCTAGCATATATAAACTATTATTCTTCCGTTAAGGTTGTGTGGTTAAACAGAAGAAATCACGAAAAACCAAACCAGATCATCTAGTGATCACTGATCATACAGGAAGTGTAGAACTAACTTCAACTTCAATTCCATAAAATTAGTCACTAATTTCCACTTATCACGTAAAATGGTAATAGATATACTAATATGCTTGTATCGTTCATGAGCACGATAGAATCAGATTCAACTGGTATCGTACACGAGCAAACAAACTAATCAGAGGGCAAACAGCAGCAGCAGATTTGCAACGAGCAGTATCACTTCAACAGACGAATATACAACATCAGAGAGCAATCATTATCACAAAAAATAAAGATGAAAACCCGACCAAAATATTCATATACGTCACCGCCCCCTGTGAAATGAATAATTCAACACAACAAGTACTACAAAATAAGTGAAACTCACCTATTACTCTTCGTTGTCGACATCAGAACTTCCTCGTTGTTTCTGCCCCATTCGCTCTTGCTTCCCTTCCAGTTCACTCAATCTCAGAGGCAGTTAGGGTTTTCGCAGTGGGAAGACAAAAACTCGAAAAAGAACAAAAAACAGAGGATTAAACTTGATAGAAACCCTAAAAGAAGAAGGAAACCTATTATGGACCGATTGATCGGTGTAAATTAAAGTTGAATCGGTGGAAAAGGTTTCTAACAGTGAAAACAAGGTTTTAATCGGTGGAATCGAAGGAAAATGGTGAAAATGAGAAGAAACCCCAACGGAGGGTTTAGATCTATGAATGATTCGGTGGAAAATGAAGGATAGAAGAAATGAGATGATTCCGTGAGTGAAGAAGGCTTACCGTGATGATGAACAGCGTGCGGTAAGGAGATCTCTGGAGAAGAAAGACGTGCCGAAATGGAGAGAAATGAGAGTGAGGCTCTCTAACTGAGAAATGAAAATCTCCCTCATATGAAGAGAGAGGAAGAGATATTATAACGGATTTCTAAAAGTCGGTTATAATACATTAATAATAGATTTTAAACTTATTTACAAGTTTGCCATCGCATTTTATATTATAACTGATTTTCAAAACTACGTTATAATATGTCTTAAACTTATTTACAACTATATCACCGCGTTTGATAATATAACTGATTTACAAAACTATATTATAATATATCTCTATTATGACAGATAATTTTTGTACGTTGTAATATAGGTCGTTATAGAAAATTATTTTTCCACTAGTGAACACATGATAGTATGAGATCACATCATTTTATGATGTTTCCCATACTTTTAGAGATGTCCAAAAAAATTCACATATATAAATATTTTTTATTCACAGTAAATGAAAAATTAATGTTTTTAATGAAAATTCATTAGTAATTACTTGGTCTTGGTCTCTTCCTTAATTCTTGTCCATAGTATTTCGGCGTTGATCCCTGCACTTCCACGTTTTGACCCTCTACCTCCCAATTTTTTTAAATTTTTTTTTATATTACAAAAATAATCTTTTATGTATTTTGTAATTTATTTTTTTAACCTTCTTTTATTTAACTAATCCTAAATTTCTTACTTTCCCATTTTCAATTTCACTCTCTCCCTCACAGTAACCCAGCACCCCCACCTTCCAGATCCGTTTCCCTTCACTTTCGTTTTCATCTTTTTTAATCTCTGACTCCCAACTCTAGTCCTCTCTGTGCATTTCGTGGTGGTGCGGCCTGTGTTTGCGGTGGTGCGGCGGGTTTGTTCGGCGGTGCGGCGGCGACGGCGGTGCTTCGTTTCTGCCAGTTGGTCTTCGAGAGCTTAGTTTTTCGTTTTTTCTTCCGCTTGATAGAGAAGCTTTTGTTCGTTTCGGTTTCTTCTTCGCATGTATGTTGTTGGTTTATGCCGCTTTGCACCAGAGCTTATTTTTTCGTTTCTGGTCTCTGATGTTCTGCACCGGAGCTTATTTTTTCGTTTCATTTCTTGAGCGTTGTCTTGATTTCTGCTTGTTTTTTTTAAATGTATGTAATACAGCGTTTTAGTGATGTTTTGTGTGTGCGTGAAGTTTCTATGCTATTTTTCTGTGTGAGGATTTATAAGTGCTAAGAGGAAGAAGACGTCAGGCATAAACGGATGTTGCACATCCGTTTGGACCTAAAACGGATGTGGACATCCGTCGACGGAGATGAAGAACTCTGTTGCAACTTTCTCACAGTAAAAGAAAAGTGAGCATAAAAGAATTCGGAAAAACAACAATGAAACAGAAACGAGAGAAAGAGAGCATAACGTGAGAAAAAAAATTAGGTTTTTTATTTTAGGAGAATGAAATTAAAATTAACCTATAAAATAAATTTTACTTAAAGAGTATAATAGGAATATAAATAAAAAATAAAAATATAAATAAAAAAAGAAAGGATAAAAGTGGAATGGGGAGGTGGAGCGAAAATAATGTGAAGGAGCAGGGATGAACTCCTATAGTATTTACTTGGTCTTATGGGCCTTTTGTCTTCATTTTAGCCCACTGACTCCTTTTATCATATATTTTAAAATTTTTTCTTATTTAAAATTAAACATTTATATTTATTTTATTTATACTTAAAATAACACTGTTTCTATTCTGTCGTCCTAGGACGAGATGAATTTCAATAAAATTGAAGTGTAACCGATCATGTATATATACAATTTCTAATTATTTATTTTATAAAAAAAAATCACCTCAGTTAATACCTTTTTAAGGTTTATCTAAGATAATTATAATATATCAAATTTGACTGATAAGAAGATCAAATTTGATGAGAAAATAGGATTTGCTCATTGCACAATTTTCTGTTACTGCCTTTCCTCTCGGCATATCCCCACCTTTCAACTGGTAAAAAATTGTAGGATTGCCAACAATTTATATCAACTGGCCTCTGTAATATGAGATCAAATGAATATTCAGGTACGCATCAATATTACCACCTTGTACTCTTTCATGACATTGCCACTTGTTTATTTTTCGTGTAGACAATTTTTGTTGAGACTCTTATTGATAGCAAGGATGAATTCCTTCAAAAATTTATGGTGGATAACGATTTTGTTAGGCATTTTGTCTTTATTATGTTGTACATTCAGCACAAAAGCAACACACTTGTCATGCAAGTTTTACGATAAATCTTGTTATTGCAATACAAAAATCATGGACTGCTATTTTTTAATTCACGTGAAAGTCAAAAGTTTTACGATAAAAAAAATAAGGGTTAAATATGCTTTTTAGTCCCTGAAGTTTCAAGGAATTTTGGTTTTAGTCCCCGCATCAAACATTGATGGCATTTCATCCTTCATGTATGAAAACTCTTATAATTGGTCCCCAATTTTGGACGGCGTTAATTTTTTGCTGAGATGTCAAACGTCCATGCTACCTATTCACTGTGCACTATGCATACGTGTTGTGTTATGAAGTTATATATCGAAATTTGCACATGTCGAGTTATGTGTTTGAGCTTTCGAAGTTAGGGCAAAGTTAATTGGGGATAACTTGTTCTTCAAATTGGAGAACCACTGTTCGAGTGAAATGAAAGGTGAGAGTGCAGGAAATGGTTGGACGCGAAGGACGATTGGTTCAGCCAAGTCTCAAAGCTGTGGATCATCTTCACGGTTAGCATCAAAATTGTGTGGTTGTGGTGAGACATTGTTGCTTTTGAAAGCAACTACTGCCAAGAACAAAGGAAGACTATTCTATAGATGTAGAAATTGGGCAGTAAGTGACTAAATCTCTCACTTCTTGTGCTGAACTTTCTATTCATGATGTTTTATTTTGATTGCAGAGTAATTCATCTTGTAATTACTTCGAATGGCATGAAGAAGAAGTTTCTGAAATTGAAGGCAAACGTGAAGTAGTTGATAAGTGTTTGGAAAATGATATAATTGTCCTGGATCAAAAGAAGAAGATAGAGAAGCTGAAAAGGAAATTACAAGAAGAGAAGAAATATGGGAAAATGATGTTTTACCTGTTTGTGTTGTCATGGGCATTAACGATTTTCTTTTGTATTATGTTTTTACTTAAGATGAATTGTAATTGAGATGATGATAAGTGAATGAGATGTAATGTATGTGAAAGTGAGGCAGAGATTTGATAGAATATTATGCAGACAATGTTCATGTACTCTTTATGCAGTGAAGAATATTATATAGCAATGAGATATTTTTCATCAGTACAAGTTGTTTTGTGGTTTAGTTAGTTTATAATTGGATATGTTGTGTTTAAATGCAGTTAAAGTGGATATTAATGCAGAAAAATTGGCCTGAGTTTGGTTTTTTGTAACCTTACAATTCATAAAAGTGGATTAAGTGGTAATGAATCATTCCAACAAGTTCAATTAGAGATTTGAAACGTGTTATAATTAAGAAATAAGTGAAACTGATGCATTTAATTTTAAAAGCATCTTTAAAATGGCCAAAGTCAATGAAACTGATGCATTTAAACAAAAGTATTGGTCCCTGAAGTATTAGTTTGCATTCAACAGTGGCAGCAGCTGTAATATTCTGCATCAGATTCCAAAAGCAGCAGATCTGAATATATGTAGATTTTAAAATTCTGCAGATGGTAACTATTATGCAGATTTTAAAATTGACAAGATTCCAATACTACTATGCAGTCCAAACAGTGGTCCCCAATAACTCACGTGAATAAAGTTGTTCCATAACTTATGCATTGAATAAAGTAAACATCAAGTGGTCTATTAGCATTCACAAAACATAAATTATGCATCCAGTACAGTACAAGTGGTCCCAAATTGTTGTCCACTATCAACTACATCACTTTATAAAACGTACTACAGACTACAAAATACACCAACTAAAGGGTCTTCTGGGTCTTTGGTAGCAGATTGGTGTCTTCATAGAACTTGGTCAAGTGGTGCTAGCTTGGGAACCCAGATGGTGTGCACCCAGTCCTGAGGTTGTTCTTCGTGCAACCTGGCCTCTTGATGTAACTGTTGCTCCACTTAAGGATGGTCCAGCTTGGCCTGTTGATGCTCCAGTACGTGCTGTTGATGTTGCTCCAGCTGCAGGTCCTTGTGAAGATGATGGTGTTACCAGATCTGCTTCAGATCTGGGCCTGCTACCAGATCCTCCACCACTTGCAGTGCTCCTTGTGTTCTACAATAAAAGTAAGCAACATTAGAAGCCATGATGTGTAAATAATTAGCAACTACTGAAATTCAATTATGTACCTTTTTTCTTCTGCATGAACGAACATTGTGGCCAAACTCTTTGCAACTGCTGCACTTCATAATAGAATTCTTCTTGGACAATTTCGTGTGGCTCACAGGTTCATCTGCCTCTCTTCTTCTTAATTTCTTTGGTCTCCCAGGTGGTGTTTTGTAAATTGGAGGCAGGAGTAAGGGGGTGTTTTCAGAAGTTGGCCACATTTGTTGGCCATTAATTGGAACAATTTCAGGGGCATAACAAGTAACATAAGCAGGTTTCTTGTAATAAACATGGACATAATCTTCAGGGTTCTGAACTTTGTAACTAATGGCAGCAATGGCATGCCTACAGGGTATTCCTATTAAATCCCAACTGTAACAACTACACGAGTTGTTACTTAAGTCAACAACAAACTTATCCATGGTAAACCCGTGTGTGACCTCAAATTTTTCAGCCCCAGCCCATGTGGGAATCCAATTACCACTCTTTTCTATTTCTTTATCCAGCCTTTTTCTAGGTCTAGGCATTACCACTCCTGGATATGTGATGGCTTTCTCCCTAAGTGTTGCAAAGCGTTTCATAATATAAGTCCGGATCCATTCCATCATGGTTATTATTGGCTTGTCTCTAGCTAGTAGTATAGTACTATTAAAGGACTCACTCAAGTTATTGATTAAGACATCGCATCTACAATATGTATTAAAGGCATGTTTACACCAATTCTTTGTAGGAATAGCTATCAACCAATTATATGCATCAGTGTTAATAGCTTTCAACTCACCCATCTTTTTTTCCCATTCCTTCTCATATGTAGCTTTTGCTGCTCCCATCATGAGGTCTCTAATGAGTACTCCTCCACCAAATCGCTTCTTGAAGTTGTTATATAAGTGCCTTAGGCACAATCTGTGTTCAACTCCATCCATCAGCTCATCAAAAACTGTCATAAGTCCCTATGAAACAAAAATACAATTGATGAATACCAAATGATAAGACTGTTATGTAAAATAAAAACAATGTAGTCAAATACCTTTTGTTGGTCAGAAATGAACACCCAACGTTGACATTCAGTGCCACCAATATCATCCAAAAGCTGTGATAAAAACCATCTCCAAGTTTCCTTGCATTCATTCTCAACCACTGCAAAAGCCAATGGGAAGTACTGATCATTGGGGTCTCGGCCAACAGCCACCAACAATTGGCCCCCATATGTTGTCTTAAGATGACAACCATCCACTCCTATGAAGGGCCTGCAACTTCCTAAAAAACCTTGCTTACATCCATCTAGACACATATAAAAAGAGCCAAATCTAGGTGGAAAACTAGGTTGGGGCTGATTCACTTTAATTTTAAAAGTGCCACACTTGACTCTAAGTAATTCCCCCACATAATCAAATAGTCAAGCATATTGTCTATCCCCATCACCAACCAAAGAATCCAAGGCAATTTGTTTGGCCTTCGTAGCTTTCCATGCAGTGATTCCCACACTAAATGACTTCTTAATGTCATCAATTATTTGGTTGGCAGTCATGCTGGCCACATTAACAAATCTGTCAATTAAAACTTGGGCAATCCAATTCACAGTTGCACTTTTGTTTCCAAACACTCTTCCACACCTATGTCGTCCAACTAATGTTTTGATCCTAAATGTTTCTTTCCCTCCTACTTTGCTGGCCATAATTAAAAAACCACACTTTTTCTTACATTCTGCCCTTACTCTTGTTAGATCATTCTTGACAAACTTAACCTCTTTTCCATTCAATACACTATGCTCCAATAGTGCATTTTTAAACTCCTTCAATGAACCAATTCCATCCCCAATGAGAACTTAAAATCCTTGTTCATATAATCTTTTCTGAACTTTTTAAACTTGCCACTTTGCAAGCTACCATCCTCATCACTTTCCAAATCTGAATCCAATTCATCACTTACGTAATCCTCATTCATCTCATGCTCTCCACCTTCATCGTCCATTACAAATGAACCTTCCCCAACATTGCCTCTTCTAGTCACGCGTTTCTTTTTCCTTTTAAGTGCATTCCACCTTTCCAAAACTGGATTGATGTTTCGCCGAACATCATGCACAATGTCATCCACTGTTTCATTCTCAACACCGAACCCATCATCATTATTATCCATTCTTTCTTCTTCACTTTCATCTACATAATCTTCACCAAAAGCTTCTACTTCCCCCTCAACCACATTCCTCCATGTTTCCTCTGCAATGTCAACCTCTTCATCACGAAGAAAAAGAACTTCCTCTGCCTCACTAGGAAAATGTTGAACATAAATGTCTACCATGTCCCCACTCCCCTCTGCATACGTAGACAGATTCAATGCTTCCCTGTCATCAGTCAATGACATTAGGCTATTGATCAGCAGCATTTCCCTGGACCCCTTCCACCATAGCTTAAATTTTCCATCGTACTTAAATTCTTCAAGTATTCCAACTTCTTCAAAATAACTCCATCGATCTGGATCAAGCCCTACTACGACGTGTACCTCTCCGCCAACATATTGTAGCCCCAGCCCCCTATCACGTACAAACCTTCCCATGTGATGCAAACGAACTTCAAACACCATTTTTATACCTACATTTCACACATTAACACTTAACTCACTCACAGTTTCGACTCAACAATGATAAACGAAATAGGATGGATGACTTACCTTTGTAGAATGCGCCAACGACCCAATGCGAGAACGAATGCTTGGAGAAGAATGCTTGGAGTTCGAGTTACACTGCAACGTCCACCGCAAAAAACCACTTACACTGCTTGTAGAAGAATGCTTGGAGATCGAGTTCGAGTTCGAGTTGGACTTCGAAAACCAATTTTCCCCCAATTGCAATGGAATCCTAATTTTTTAATTAAACGTTGATTTAATTCTAAATATGTGTCAATGGATGTCAATACAACGTGGCTCTGCCATTAGCCACGTAAAAAAAAAATTAACGCCGTCCAAAATTGGGGACCAATTATAAGAGTTTTCATACATGAAGGATGAAATGCCATCAATGTTTGATGCGGGGACTAAAACCAAAATTCCTTGAAACTTCAGAGACTAAAAACATATTTAACCCAAAAAATAATAGGTTGAAAAAATACAAACGTATAGAGTGTCAACCATATTTAGTTATTTTTTACGTCTAACTATGAATAAAAAAACAAAAATTAAAAATATTAATACATTTATAATGACTTTTAACGTGTGTGTATATATATATATATATGATTATAATGTTTTTAATAAAAGTAATCCAGTTATCAATTCTTTCACTACAGTGCAACATTCCTTAAGTTATTGGTTAGTAATACTTATTTTTTTATTTTTATATTGTACCAAGCATTTTTGTTTAAGCATTCCACATTATAGATTTTTTTTAATAATGACTAGTTTTCTAATATATAAATTTGATTAAATAAATAAATATATTTTAAAACAATAAATAAATATAGTTTAGGGTTAAATATGTTTTTAGTCCATGAAGTTTTACTGATTTTTGGTTTTAGTCCCTGCATGGAACATTGATGGCATTTCGTCCTCTTAGTATGGAAACATATATGTTTAGTCCCTAAAAATAGACGACGTCAATTTTTTGGTGAGGTGGCTAACGACCCTTCCATGTCTTCTTAGTACACTGCCTGCCACGTATCAATTTTTTCTTAATTTGGATTAGCTTTTTTGGTTTTGCACGTGTGTTGAGTTATCACAATCCAATTCCAACTCCAGCAACCTTCACTAAGGCCAAACAGTTTTCACAATTTAAATCATCCTCATTGCTTCCAAAATCTGTACATGGTCCTAGGCAAAAGAAGAAAATAGAGAACAAGTTTCAGCGAGGCTGTGTTATTATCTTCTCTTCCGTTTTCTCTACGTTTTTCTTTCTTTTCTTGTTTTGTTGTTCTCGCTCACACCACTATAGAGTACATCGCCAGCCAAAGTCTGGCTCGCTTGCACTTTGGACGAAATCTACGCAATCACAATGGCTAGCTTTCGATTTTGATTCGCGCTTTGGGGAAGGGAAAGAACGACTCGCGTGAGGGTTTCGATGAAGGACGGTGTCACCAGTACGACGACGAGCCTCGACGCGCTGGGTGTTGCAGTGACGTCGGCGCGACTAGGTCGAGCAATGGAGGCACCGACGGCGGTGGAGGCGTGGCGCAGTGGAGAAAGAAACTTAGGACAATGGCCGGCGACGATCCTTCAGGTGGTGGCACGGTGGCTGACCGGATGACTGGCGGTGTTCCAGGTGACAAACCCCTAACCCTAGGCTAGCACGAGAAGGAGAGAGGGTGGGGTCGTTGCGGCCTGCGGTGGCTGGCTGGATGATGGCGAGGATGCCGGCTTCGCCATGGCTGGCCGGATAGGAGCGGCGGCCAATCGATTCGAACGATGGTGATGGAACCCAATCCTGGGCTGTGCGAGAGAATTGAGACTTTGTCTCAGATATAACTGAGTGGGGAATGAGGGAAGAAATTTCGACCCCCCTTAGAGTTTCAATCTGATAACTCAACAACGTGCAAAACCAAAAAAATTAATCCAAATGTTTAAAAAAATAGACATGGCAGGCAGTGTACAGAGAAGACGTAGAAGGGTCGTTAGCCACCTCACCAAAAAATTGACGTCGTCTATTTTTAGGGACTAAACATATATGTTTCTATACTAAAAAGACGAAATGTCATCAATGTCCTATGTAGGGATTAAAACAAAAAATAAGTGAAACTTCAAGTAAAAAAACATATTTAATACTATTTTAAATTGTGAAGCAAGACATTTTAAAATATTGACAATTTTTTTTAAAATATTAAAATTTACTTAAAATTAAAGATAAAAGATTGGTGATTGAAATACATAGATGGCTAAGAAAAAAAAAACTGTACTGTTTTCTGTTCTCATGGTGCTAGCAACTGTGAGTTAACCCAGAAAAAACACAATAAAGCAGCTTGTTGGCTTTATCATCTCTCTGATGAACAAAAGTAGCATTTATCGAGATGCGATCATAAGTTTGGTGCAAAATCTTTGTATTTTTTTCTTTGTTGTTGTGAAGTCAATCATATTAGAGTTTTCCATTGAAGAATGAAGTGTAGACTGATAAGATTGAAAGCATGCAATAAATACAAGTTTTGAATACCCAATGGCAGAAGAAAATGATTATTTTATGACAGTGAAGTGATAGGAAGAAGAAGAAGAAAGAAAGCATAGTAATATTAACGGTACAAAGTTAAATTGGAAACCATCGTTGGGGGTGTTGGATAGAGGAGATGAATACATACCCAACACGCATATACATAAAAAATTGTATCTATCTATCTATCTACGATCCCCAGGAAATGGGCCTATACATGATGTTGTTACAGAAGGAAAAAGAAAATCTAAATAGTTAAAAATGGAATTTTTTGTTACAGTGGGATTACAATGGGGTTGGTGCATTGGAAAGACAAGAAGGACACCTGAGAAGACCATTTTCGTTGCAGAGGTGACAGGTTTTGAAGCCAAGTTTGTTATCGACAAAGAGTCTTCTGCTACCGTTGCACTTGTCGCAGAGAATGAACCTGTGAGCGGCGCACGACGTGCACTCGGTGGGATCCGCTGCGGGCAGGTCTTGGAGAAGCTTCTTCAGCTCGCCGATCTCGTTGAGGTATCTCAAGTCTTCGATCCCACCAATGTACTTGCCGGCGATGAAAATACGTGGCAAGTCCAACTCGGCCCGTTTGAGGCCCATGAGGTGGTTTAGTTCGGAGGCGAAGCCGGAGTCGATTGAGACGTCACGGTTGTCGATTAGAACGCGGAAGCCGCAGAGAATGGAGAAGACGTTCTTGCAGGCGTCGAAGGTGGATCTGACGGCGTGGAGGGTGGTGTAGTAGACCACCACGCGGTCTTCGGTTCCGGGGAAATAAATGGGAGGTTGGTTTTCGGGTTTTGAGACATCGGGTACGGGTGGGGCGGGGTGGGAGTGGGTTAGGTGGTGGAGTTTGGAGGGTTGTG
Organism: Vigna mungo; assembly: GCA_036885675.1. NCBI lineage: Eukaryota > Viridiplantae > Streptophyta > Magnoliopsida > Fabales > Fabaceae > Vigna > Vigna mungo. The sequence goes on along the minus strand of CP144690.1, from coordinate 12,405,207 downwards.
ATTGTGAGTGGTGATGAGTTGACCAGGTTCGAAGGAACGAGTTGGCTCGTCGAACTCGGTGGAAAACGGAGGGTTTTCTTGAGCGAGAAGGAGAAGGAGAAGGGGAGGATTTGTCTTGGTGGTGTTGGTTTTGGCGTTGTGGGGGTTCGTCGAGGCAAAGGGTTTGGATGTCTTTAAAGGAAGAGCAAGAGAAGGGGGAAGAGGGTGTTGTTTGAACCGTTGATTTTCCCCATGATCGCCACATTGAAGGTGGGAAGCTTCAATTTTTTTTTTCTTTTCTTTTTCCTTTTTTTTTCTTTTGGTTGTTCAATTGTCTTGACTTGGATTTAGGGGATTTGGATTTGGAAAAAGAAGAGAATTTTGGGAGTGATGGTTGTTGTGGTGAAAGTATGGGAAATTGGTAAAGGTTGGATTTTTTTGGTTTTGGGAATGAAGAAAAATGGGGTTTGTTTCTATTTTTGAGGTTGGAGGTGATGAATTGGTGGATAAAGAGATGGGTGTGATTTTGGTAACTTAAAATTTAGGCTTTGGTGGTGGTGAATTTGCATGTTTGCAAAGTTTGGGGAGGTCCTCAGCTTTTTGTTTTTTTATTTTTACCGGAGAAAAGAGGGAGAAAGAAAGAACAAAAATGGAAATTGAAGAAAGAGAAATTAGGGTTGAGAGGTAGAGTTATATGTGGTTAAAATAGTTAGGGTTTGGTTGATTTTGTTTTGTGATCGGCTTTCATTAGATTTGATAGAGATCAAGAAGTAGGAAGAGTTTCTACTTTTACATGTTTAGACAAAATAAATTACTCATACGTATGATATTTATATTTTTATGTTAATTGGATGTCTTGTATTTATTGTTTTTCATTTTATGAAAAATTTACTCTGAGATATAATTGTATATCTGATATTTTTAATATTATAAAATGTTTACTAGGATAAAGCAAAATAATTTTATTTCATTTTATCTTATTTTGAATAATCTATAAAAAGGTCATAATAAAATGATTGAGAAATTAAAAGGAATAATGATTTAAAAAAAACAAATCCTAATGGTCTCTTATATTTTAATAATTTAGTTTATTTTATTAAATGAAAAATAAAATACTTTAGAATTTCTAAAATGTTTAAAACTTTTATCAAGAGGAAAAATAATAGAACAAAAAAAACTTTAATTTATACGAATTCAATAAATTTTTATAAATATATCAAAGTTCAATAAGTTTTTATAAATATATTGAAATTAAAAATAATTTGTAATTTTATATTCTTAATCATAAATTGGTATGTTAGAATGTCTTCAACAAGTGTTTTTAATATGTATTTGTCTATTTAAATTCAAATTTTATGAGAAGATTTTGAAGACGTAAGAAAAAGTAAAAAAATAAAATAAAATAAGTGATTGGATCAAATTGCGAAAATATATTTCTTAGCCTTATATATATATATATATATATATATATATATATATATATATATATATATTTTTTTTTTTTTTTTTCAGTATACAAAAGTGAAAAGTTTTTTCAAAGGTTGGAGTGATTTATTTTGTCATTTATATACTAAACAAGTGTTCATTTAAAGTTATGTGTGAAAAAACATTACAATTAAATATTGAAGAATTTTTTGATCTATTTATGACATGTATGTATTTGATCAAGACACAAAATAGAAGAAAAGATTATGTCAGGAATTTCATTAGGATATAACACACAATAAAGTTTATAACCTAGAGATAGAAAAGTTTCATTAGTAAAAATGTTAAAGTTGAAATTTGGAAAAAGTAAAAATTATGAGAAATAACTTTTTTGTTTCCAATAATTCTAAGAGTGATAGAAAATCTAGATATGTCTCCTTAACCTATACAAAAACTAGATTTTTATCATAATCTACTCTTAGATGAAAAATATCACTAGTGAATATATACAAAACGAGCAATACAATAATGTTTAAAGCTATTAAGAAGTAAAAAACCAAGAAGTGTAGATCTAGATAATGGAAAAATAAATTAAAATGATAAAAAAAGGAATAAAATTATAGAACTCTTATATTGTTACTATTGAAAATACGTCATTAGACTTGTATGAGTTTACAAAGTAAAATCAATCCTAATGGCATCATACAAAAGAATAAAGCATGACTACTCGTTTTAATGATTATAATGAAACATTTTCTTAGGCACTTGCCTCGATATATTTAGAGCTCTTATAGTTCTTGTTGCACAAAAAGGTTGGAGTACTCACCAACTAATTATCAAAATCAAGCTTTGTAAATGGTACTCTTAAAAAAGAATATACTTAAAGCAATTACAAAGTAAAGCCAACGAAACTTAAGTGTTGAGACTAAGAAAAATTCTTTATGACTTAAAGCAAGATCCTAAAACTATAAAGTAAAGGTTTTATCCACATGGATTTAATTTGATAAAAAAAATTATAATATATTAAATTTTATAATAAAACAATAATAAAGGTTTAATATATTGAAATAAGTTTAAATAAAAATAAAGATAAGATGTTTTGCTTATAGAAAACTTAAGTGTTGCTTCAGCTTCTTGTTGGGTCTATCAAGGAGGAGGTTCACGAAATTTTAACCCAACCATGTTGGGTCCATTGAAGGAGTAGGTTCGTCGGGGAGGTACAAACTTTGGGTCTATCAAGGAGGAGGTTCACCGAGAAGATACAAACACAAATAACATCTAAGCCTAACCATATAAGATATTCACATCATTTTCTACCTAAAACCTTAAAGCAATGGGTTAATGGGTCTTTCACCTTTATATATTGTTCTACTTTCTCATTTCTATCCAATACGAGACTTAGACTCACACTTGGATTTCTAACACTCTCATGATGTTGGTAAGTCATGAGGTTTCCTCCTTAGGTGGCTTTCCTTCGTGTTTGGGCTTCTAGCTTGGTGTTTCAACAATGGAGATTTTCTTTCCAAATGAATTTTCTTTTAAGGCTCAATTATCAATCTAGAGCTTGAGGTTTTCTTACAGTGAAGGTTTATTCATGTGTGGCTTAGTGCCAATTCCGTTACTTACCCACAAGACCAATATTTGAATCTTCATAAACTGCCTTCTAGAGCTCAACATCAACTTTGGGACTGAGGGCCAACTTCTCAATTTCCTTCATTTTACCTGCAAAAATAGCATAAAAATATCAATTTTCACATTTTATAACTTCTCTACTCCTCATTTTTTATTTTAAGTTAGAAGGGGTTGTTTTACTAGGATTTATTAAAATTGAACAAGATAAGTGTATAGCTAATATATGTTATTTTAAGTAAAGTAGCCACTTATCAAGGAACAAAAAGAATTTTAAGATATGTTCAATGGAAAATAGAATTTGGTATATGATACAAGATTATGACAAACTTAAAATTGATTGGTTAAAATAATAGTTATTAAACAATATTAATAGATGACATGAAAAATACATCAAGCTTTACCTTCACACTTGAATTGAGGTTTTCTTCCTATATGTAAAAAACTAAAATCATAATATCACAATCAACAACAGAAGCAAAGTATATGGCAACAATTGAAAATACAAGTCAAGCAATATGGCTTAAAGAAATACTCAAAACAAGATGACTCTATTATCATCAACCATGATAACAAGTTAGCTATAGTAATTACAAATAATCTAGTCCATAATAAAACAAATAGTTGTTAAATATCACATTATCAAAAAGGTTGAATCAAATGAACAAATACAAATTCCAATCGAGTATGATAAGAAAAAAATCAAGTTGCAAATATATTTACCAAGGTACTACCGAGAGTAAAGTTTAAACAATTTTAATTTATGTTTGGAGATAATAAAATTCTCACTAAAGAAAAGTGTTAAATTATGAACAAATTTCTAGAAAGTTTAAGAAAATAAAAATCCTAGAAATTACCTGAATTGACAATTCTTAGAATTATTAGAGAACTTGAAAAAAATTGTGTTGTATGTAAAATAATTTCTAAGCACCTAGAAGTTCTTATAAGAAAATTCTAGACACATAAATAACATTGTACCAAGGTACCTCATACTTATATGTAGTGATAATCTTTTGTTGTATCTAAGTTATATAAAATTCAATTTTATCCATTAAATCAAACTACTTCTTTCTACAACTTAGAGATAGTACATTGTCTCTCACACAAACACATGCATTGATAAATAAGTGCATTATAATAATCCAAATAACAACAAAAAAATCTCATGAAATATAAATGTACATATATCTAATAGTCCTCCAAAATCGTGTTTCAAAATTTTTCAAAAAACATAAGCATTACAATCTAGGAGAAAATATAAAATATAATAATACATAAATATACAAACATTCTATTTGAACATTCTAACAAGCTTTTCAACCCCACTGTTGTTCCTTCCACCACATGCATGATTTTCTGCTCACATATAATATATGATCATAGATGGATATTGCAATCACAAAAATATAAACAAATGATAAGTTAATGAAAATTAATAATACTACATAAAACAAAATTATCATCAAACTATAACCAAATAGTTCAATCATATAAGTTAACCTCACAACCTTTTATTATACACTATTTATTTCTATCATAAAATTTGATTCAACAACAAAAAAATCAACTTGGCAAACAGAGTTCATCATTAACTCTAAATCAACCGTTAACAACAAGAATCAAATGTTTATCAAATACAACTCTCCTAACTTAATCATGACAACACAACCCTCACGACTCATCCTTCATGGCTCAAAGATAACCTGGACATTTGACTCTATTTTTAAATGATCAATGCATTGAGCAAACTCAAAATTTTACACCTGACATAACTCACTTTTATCCTTCAGGAACTATAGATATAGACTTCACATTGGGACATTAATCCCTCTTTAGTACGACAAGAGTAAATTCCTTATGTTTGTGAGGTCCAATCTTTTTTAATATCTTATTTTACCTCAACCCAAACTCATCACATAACATCAATCATATATTCTTCATTTCAATTTAATTACTAATAATTCATCATTTGGTTTTCATTGCATTAATATAGCATTCAATTACAATATTTCAATTAAATATATTCAAATAGTGAATAGTATAGTTGTTTCGGTATAAATTTTTGGGACCGAAGGACTGACCTTGATGACGTCGCTTTCTGTCTTTCTGTCTGCTTCTTCTGGATCTCAACCGCATGCTCTGTGTTGATTTCGACCGTCCGGTGATCTTCAAGTCTTGACCGGAGGGGGAGGTACCTGAAAAGGCGCTCCGACGCCCAAGTTAGGCGTGTATGATAGATTCTCAGTAGGAGAGAACTCGATCCTCTATGGGAGAGGATTGATGATGTATGATAGCAAAGAATATGCTAAGGAATTATGAGTGGAGTGTATTTGGAGTGTGAATAACTCGTACCTTGTTTGGAGTCCTCAGGCCTTTATTTATAGGCTTTGGATTGATATAAGATGAACAAAATATAAACAGAATAAAATATAATCTTATTTGGCATATCTCTGATATGATAAAATAAAATATAATCTTGCTTGGCATATCTCTGATATGAATAAAATATAACCTTACTTGGCATATTTCTGATATGATATCTTCGTTTGGATTTTATTTGTGCTTGCAATATATCTGGTTGATATATTTCTGTTTAGAATATATATGATTGATATATCTGGAAATCTTTTATTCTGGTGCTGGGCTTCGAGCCCAATAACTATTGGCACTATGATGGGCCCCTGTAAGGCCGGTCGTTGACTTTGGAGATACACCACCGTACATCATCCCCCCAAGTCCGAGGGAAAGGGAGGGGTTTGCTTCTTCATGACCGAAGGACTTAGTTTTGTTTGGCGCTCGGTGTATCTTTGTCGCATTGTATGTTGTGCCGGTCGGACTGTGTGTCCTGAAAGGTTTCTAGATTTGAGTAAATCTAGCGGACATGGCATCCGGTGGGACATTGCGTCCTGAAAGTGGCGGACATGGCGTCCGGTGGGACATTGCGTCCTGAAAGATTTCTAGATTTGAGTAAATCTAGCGGACATGGCGTCCGGTGGGACATTGCGTCCTGAAAGAGTAAATCTGGCGGACATGGCGCCCGGTGGGACATTGCGTCCTGAAAGATTTCTAGATTTGAGTAAATCTAGCGGACATGGCGTCCGGTGGGACATTGCGTCCTGAAAGAGGAAATCTGGCGGACATGGCGCCCGGTGGGACATTGCGTCCTGAAAGATTTCTAGATTTGAGTAAATCTAGCGGACATGGCGTCCGGTGGGACATTGCGTCCTGAAAGAGGAAATCTGGCGGACATGGCGCCCGGTCCTGCAGTGTAAAGATGAATTGCATATAGAATTTTGAACTGAAATACCTCGTTGAAATCGTTGAGCGGAAGGAAATCTTTTCTTTAAACCTGCTTTTGAATCCAAACCTGCATTTGAAATTATGGAATATAAGATATGTTAACATATATGGAGCATTGTTAGTGCAACAGCGGAGAATCAAAATCTCTCTAGTCATAATGGTCGGCGGCGTCCAAATATATAACTGTTTTAATAATCTGAAAGATATAACTGAGACCGTTCGGTTGAGATGCAACCGCTTTAGTAATCTGCAAGAGATATAATATTAGAGATATAATTGAGACCGGTCGATTGAGATGCAACCGTAAGAAATATATATCGAAGATATAATTGAGACCGGTCGGTTGATTGAAACTGGTCGGTTAAGATTGTAACTGCTTTAGCAATCTGCAAGAGATATAATATCAGAGAGATATATCGAGACCGGTCGGTTAAGGTTGTAACTGCTTTAGCAATCTGCAAGAGATATAATATCAGAGAGATATATTGAGACCGGTCGGTTAAGATTGTAACTGCTTTAGCAATCTGCAAGAGATATAATATCAGAGAGATATATTGAGACTGGTCGGTTAAGATTGTACGGCTTTAGTAATTGAAGATATAATTGAGACCGGTCGGTTGATTGAAACTGGTCGGTTAAGATTGTAACTGCTTTAGCAATCTGCAAGAGATATAATATCAGAGAGATATATCGAGACCGGTCGGTTAAGATTGTAACTGCTTTAGCAATCTGCAAGAGATATAATATCAGAGAGATATATTGAGACCGGTCGGTTAAGATTGTAACTGCTTTAGCAATCTGCAAGAGATATAATATCAGAGAGATATATTGAGACCGGTCGGTTAAGATTGTACGGCTTTAGTAACCGCTTCTGCAAGAAATATAATATTGAAGATATAATTGAGACCGGTCGGTTTGAGATGCAACCGTAAGAGATATATATTGAAGATATAATTGAGACCGGTCGGTTGATTGAAACTGGTCGGTTAAGATTGTAACTGCTTTAGCAATCTGCAAGAGATATAATATCAGAGAGATATATTGAGACCGGTCGGTTAAGATTGTACGGCTTTAGTAACCGCTTCTGCAAGAAATATAATATTAGAAATATAATTGAGACCGGTCGGTTAAGATGCAACCGTAAGAGATATATATTGAAGATATAATTGAGACCGGTCGGTTGATTGAAACTGGTCGGTTAAGATTGTAACTGCTTTAGCAATCTGCAAGAGATATAATATCAGAGAGATATATTGAGACCGGTCGGTTATAATTGTAACTGCTTTAGCAATCTGCAAGAGATATAATATCAGAGAGATATATTGAGACCGGTCGGTTAAGATTGTACGGCTTTAATAATATGCAGGTTAGAAATATAGGCGAGACCGTTCAGTCTTTGATTTATGGTAAGCTCCAGATAAGCCAAATGATTTGTGTGCAAGATCCTGTCATCTGCATTGAAGAGATATAACAACTCGAAAAGAGTAATGAGACAAACCAATGTATTTACATGGTTAGACAATTCATAACAAAATAGATCATGTTATAAAAGGCGACCGGCCGAGAGAGTGCGCCACCTTCTGCATCATGTTCAGTATTCTTGCGGCTATCTTGATTTATCCTCGTATTGCCCCTGAAGTTTTTCTTTTACCTTGATGATATAATAATGAAAAGTGGTATCTTGATACAGGATTACCGAATCCTCTAAGATTCAGATTATACATTATATTATATTATAATAATATAAAACAAGTGTATTCAGTATATATATTTATATTATTATCTAATAATATAAATCAATCTTGGTTGTCATAACGTGGAGATATTATTCTCCTTTTTGGAGAGAGTGCCCCACGGTGGGCGCCAAAATGTTTCGGTATAAATTTTTGGGACCGAAGGACTGACCTTGATGACGTCGCTTTCTGTCTTTCTGTCTGCTTCTTCTGGATCTCAACCGCATGCTCTGTGTTGATTTCGACCGTCCGGTGATCTTCAAGTCTTGACCGGAGGGGGAGGTACCTGAAAAGGCGCTCCGACGCCCAAGTTAGGCGTGTATGATAGATTCTCAGTAGGAGAGAACTCGATCCTCTATGGGAGAGGATTGATGATGTATGATAGCAAAGAATATGCTAAGGAATTATGAGTGGAGTGTATTTGGAGTGTGAATAACTCGTACCTTGTTTGGAGTCCTCAGGCCTTTATTTATAGGCTTTGGATTGATATAAGATGAACAAAATATAAACAGAATAAAATATAATCTTATTTGGCATATCTCTGATATGATAAAATAAGATATAATCTTGCTTGGCATATCTCTGATATGAATAAAATATAATCTTACTTGGCATATTTCTGATATGATGTCTTCGTTTGGATTTTATTTGTGCTTGCAATATATCTGGTTGATATATTTCTGTTTAGAATACATATGATTGATATATCTGGAAATCTTTTATTCTGGTGCTGGGCTTCGAGCCCAATAACTATTGGCACTATGATGGGTCCCTGTAAGACCGGCCGTTGACTTTGGAGATACACCACCGTACAATAGTCATTTTAACCTTTAAAAATATTTGTAACACAATATCTTTCTAAACATTTGTTCACATATATTTATATCTTCAAAAGCATAAATAAACATATTTTTAAAGTTACTGATATACTATTTGGCTAAGCCAGAGATCTTGCTTACCTAACAAGCTTATGTGCTCACCTAACAAGAAACTTTTGAAGCTGAGCTCACCCAACAAGCCATACACCTTGCCCAGTGAAAATAAAACAAGGAGAACTAAAGTTTCAGGTGGTGTTTAGCGTTACCAAGGCAACACCAAATGCCTTTGGGAACCCAACGGTGGTTGTTTGGTGTCCAACGCCACAATCCATAGAGCTTTCTAGAATCCATTTTTCATATGGTGGCCAACGTTGTAATCCCCTAAGCCAATGCACTTGGCTTGGCCAACAAGTTACTAGTATGCTCAGTGAAATTGTCGAAAGCTCACTAGAACTCAACTTACCATCCAACTATACTAAGACATCACCCAATGCCAAAGTAGAATTATCTATTTGATTTATTAATTTTATCTGAGCAATTCAATTGTTTTTATAACACCAAAAGACTCTTAGTTTAGTTCAAAAAAACTCAAATAAGACTAATCTACCAAATTGATATCTCAACTAAGAAGAACAAGTTGCTCAATACAACTTACATTACAAAGGATTCATTATCAGATTTTAAAACCAAATCAAAACAACCTTATGCCCTAAAATTTTCTAATCCCTTCATCATCACAAATATTATCATCAATTACATAGAATCATTCGACTCCAACGAAGATTTCACAATATTTAAACAAACCAACCCAAACATACTCATCAATCATACACATTCATCAATTTTACACATAACAAATCATGTGACTCAAAAATACAATCACATCAAGACATACATAATTAAGCATACTTACATAATTTTGATCTATTTTCAATTAAACTTTAAAACAATTCATTCATGCTAACGTATAATTACTTTAAAAGCTTCATTTTAAATCAAATAACACTAGTTTTTCTTATCTCAAAATAGATTTTTTCCAAAGTTAACTCCTATAAACCAAAACAATAATGTTACTCCTAGTAAAAACCTAGAACAAGTTATCTAAACGAAGACAAAATTTTAATAAAACTTAGATTAAACGGAGATAATACCTTTTCTCAACTGTTTCCAGCAAGATTAAAAATTAAAAAAAAAAACAAAAAAAATTAGAAATAAATGATTTTATAAAATAAATACAAACATATCTGTTTTAAAATCTAATTGGTTTCAAATTTTTTTCACTTCCTAATTTTTCAATTGTGCAATAAGATTTTGAAATGAGTATCAATATCAAACAGAGATAAACGACAGAGAGAAAAAAAAAATTGGAAGGTGTGTATAGCCTAGGAGAGAAAAAAATAAAGACAAGTTTATCTACACTCACCCTGATTTATTCTTACTGTAATATTATTAATTATATTAAAAGTTATCTGTTGCAAAATTGAATAAATATGAAGAAGTAAAGAAAATCAACGTATAATTTAATATAAATACATTGTTTCTTATTATAATATAACTATAAAAATACTAATAAAATATTAAATTAATTAATTGTACCTTATCTGCTTTTATAGAATCTTTTTAATTTTATTTTAATAATATAGAAACATACATTACTAAAATATATTAAAATATTTTAATATTTTATTTTAATTATTTATGTTATTATAATATTAAAATATATACAAATAAGTATCAATAATATAACTATTAGATTATCTAAACTTAGATAATGATAATAAAGTATTTATAAATATAATTGATTGTGATTTTAACATAATTAGTTATATCATAAATATTTTATTTTTTATAAGCATGATCTATTATATTAAAATTATATATATATATATATATATATATATATGGGGTTTGCTACTGCGCATACGCCTGTTTTTTCAGTACATTTTAGTAATGTGTACCGAGTTTTAGTAGACAAAAATATCTTCGTATATTATGGATTCTAAATTTTAAAGTTATTAATATTTCTGTTCTCTAGGTTTTTGTATTAGGGTGTGGTTTTCTGTTTTAAGATAGAACTTAACTGTTTTAGGTGTACTTTTACTCTTACCGGAACCCTATATAAGAAGGGTTCCAGTATATTGTTTTAAAAGTGAGAAAGAAAAGACATTCATTCAAAAATGTTTCTATTCTATCAATAAGGAAAAGATTAAAAGGTGTTTCCCTTACCTCTATCACCGCACCGCTTATTCTCTACAATCGGGTGTCCTGCTTCCTCTCAGCCACCGCTGCTACGTGCTCCGTCAACGTTCCACCACGTGTTCGCTTTTCTCTTCTCTCTCGTGGGCAACACAGGAAGCCAAACTCTACCAAATTTTCTAACACGAGAAGCTTTGAGTGAAACTTTAGTTTCACTTTCTTGGACTTACGTTTTTGGGCCTCAGATATTTAGGCCTATTTCTTTAATATGGTACCAGAGCAGGTCCTGGACTGTTCTGCCTCCGTTTCCTCTGCGCATTGAAATTTTCTTGCCTTTCTTGCTAATCTTTGATCGTTTCTTGTTTTCTTGTTGATATGGGAGACAAGGATGAATCCAACCACCCTTCCAGGTGCTATCATGGATCACCAAGACTATTTCTACCCAAATAGCAGAAAGTGTCATATATGTGGAAAATGCCCAAGAACTCTGGGAAGAATTGAAGAAAAGTTCTCTAAAGGGGATTATTTCAAGCTTTCAGACTGCTACAAGAGATTCACTCCATTAAACAGGGAGAAAGAAGTGTTACAGTCAATATTTTACTGGCCTAAAAATTTCGTGGGAGGAATTGGAGTCTCTAAGACCCATCCCAAACTGCAGTTGCAAAATCCCTTGTAGCTATGAACTATCTAAGATTTCTCTTAAGTACAGAGAAATGGAACATGTGATATGTTTTCTAAAGGGCCTAAATGACTGCTATGGTGCAGTAAGGACTCAGATATTGTTGATGGAGCCTCTTCCTGGTATCAACCGTGTGTTTTCATTAATCATACAACAAGAAAGGCAGGAAAAACATGGCTCTGGTCTTACCCATCATAATGACATTAAAGTTCTGGCTAAGACCACTGAGAAACAGGGTCAGTGGAGGAATGAACAAAATTGGAGAGGCTGTGGACATGGATCTACACCTCACGGCCAAGGTAGAGGAAGAGGAAGGAACCCCAATTATGGCAAACAGTGTTCTTACTGCAGTAAAATGAACCATACAGATAATGAATGCTATTCCAAACATGGATATCCATCATGGTACAAGAAAAATGATAGCAACAATCAGTCAAATAAGGGACAGAGTGAGTGGAGTTCTGCTAATGCTGTTTTTGCGTCAGATGCCCCCACAAAACAGTGGACAAATCAACCAACAAAACTATGCCCAAAGTTCTTTCACCCCAGAACAGATGCAGAAACTGTTGCAGATGCTAAAAAAGGTGGATAATCCCTCACACAATATCAGCCAAATACAAAGAGACATTGTGGAGGACAAACAAGGTATGTCCTCATGGATTATTGACACAGGGGCCACTGATCATGTGACCCATGACAAGAATCAATTCATAAATTTCACTAAAATTAAACCTATATTTGTTAAACTGCCAAATGGTTTCGTTATTACAGCTCACTATGTAGTTTTCAGAAAAATTCAGAATTTTTAATGTTCTATATATACCTGAATTTACTTTCAATCTTATATTTGTTCAAAGTTTAATTCAAGATATGGACTGCACACTAACTTTGGGCTCTAAGATGTGTAAAATTCAGAACAGCTCTACCTTAAGGATGATTGGATGTGTTAATATTCACAAGGGACTCTACTACTTGCAGTCTTTCGAGAGAAAACCAACATCTAGTTTTACTTTTTCTTTTGAACATGTAAATGTAAATCTATGGCACTATAGACTGGGCCACCCTGGACACAAAATTGTTGAAAAAATATGTAGAGTGTTTCCTTATGTTCAAACTGTTTTGGATGATGCTTGTGATATATGCCACTATGCTAAGCAACGCAGATTGCCTTTTCCTACGAGTAATTCTATATCTGCCAAATGTTTTGATTTAATACATTGTGATATATGGGGACCTACCTCTACCCCTTCTATACATGGGCACAGATATTTTCTAACTATTGTTGATGATTGTAGTAGACACACTTGGGCTTTTCTCATGCATAATAAGAGTCAAACTAGAGATCTTTTACAATCTATCATCATAAAAGTTAAGACCCAATTCAATAAGACTGTTAAAATTGTTAGAACTGACAATGGCCCTGAGTTTAGCTGAAATAACATATATGAATCTTATGGTATTGAACACCAGAAAAGTTGTGTTGAGACTCCACAACAGAACTCTGTTGTAGAACGAAAACACCAACACATATTGAATGTTGTCCGTAGTTTAATTTTCCAGTCTAACATTCCCCATACTTATTGGTCCTATGCTTTGTCTCATGTTGTGTACCTAATTAACAGACTTCCATCATATGTTATTAAAGATAAAGCCCCATATGAAGTATTACATAATAGTTCTCCTACTTATCTTGACTTGAAAGTGTTTGGTTGTTTGTGTTTCGCATCTACCTTAGAGAATAAGAGAACTAAATTTGATTTTAGAGCCAGGAAATGTATATTTCTGGGCTATAAAAATGGAGTTAAAGGATATGTGGTTCTTGACATTAATAATAGAGAACTTTTTATCAGTAGGAATGTTGTAACACCCCGATTTTTTTCAAGATGTCACGGTGGAATTTTTTTTCAAAACTTTTCTTATAAAACATTTATTTCGAACAATCAAACTTTATTTGATTAAAATGCGGAATTAAATCATAACTATAAACATCATTTGAAAATCTTAGAATATCACTTTTACATAAAAATATCAAATCGGAAAACTTTTAAAAAATAAATAATAAACCCCGAACTCAGATATCCCAACTCTCACGTCAGCTACTTCGATCCAGTTTTATCTGCAATACCATCTACTCCCGTACAAGTACATCATCGTAGGTGGAAACCACAACCACAACTTTCAGGGTGAGCAACCAAAAATATCATAACACACAATACAGTAATTATATTAACTATAGAGTATATATGATCATACAACTTATTTCATCACAATCATTAACATCACAACCAAACCATTCATGACCCAATGTCGTTTTCTTATATTGTGTCGTCATGACCTGTTATCACTAACAGGTACCTGTTCGTCAACAGGGCAATTCGAGTCGTCTTCCATCACAACTGACCTATCTCCCCGATTTCTCAAGGACTAACAAGTAAAAACACTGGCACTACGCGCACCAGTGCACTATACTAAGCACGAGCCGAAGTCTTTTGGGCGAGACATCCACCTCCCCGCGCAGAGGGAAGTGACACTCGAATCACTATCTCGTAAACGAAAGTCCAACACATCACATTCTTATCATAGCGTAGTGCGAAAAACTTAAACATGACCTACGACACATTCTCATTAACCTGCATTCCTCCACAAATCATAAGCTTTATCTCACCATTCTAAAAATATATAGTGTTTCCTCATCATAATATTCAACACGTCTTTCTCATCACCTTTCATACATAGTCTCAATATTATACTTTAACTCACCAATCACAAATTCATACACATCATTTCTAATATATATTACACAATCAATCATCGATTTAAACACAATCTCAATACTTTTCACTCATAATCTCAATAATAAACATCAACTCATCAAATAGAAGATTTTACTACACCATATAAAATATGACTTCCTATGCAACACTACAACATCTTATAAAAAGATTAGTATATCAAATAAATCACCACAGAAACATATGAAATAAATTACTACAATAAAATATTACCACAACATATACAATATTCAACTTTTATAATTTATTTTTCATACTCTTTTCTTTTCATCAACGTTCACCAACATGTTCCTACTAGTATCACCCACATTTTTACTCTCACAAACTTCTTTCTTTTGCTTCTTCTATCATATGAACCTAATATAATCTAATAAATATAACATTATATACACGCAACACCTTCTATATCACTATATATATAATATACGTAACAATTAATATAATATACTAAATATAATATATACCTATATATATACGTAACTTTCTTTACATTAATATTAAAAACACGTACTTTCTTTTATATATATATATATATATATATATATATATATATATATATATATATATATATATATATATATATATATATATATATAAACTTACGTAAAACTTACTAAAATAACTTAATTTCTCTCTCCAATTTTTTTTTTCTAACTTCCAGAACCTCAACTCTTCCACTTCTCTCTCTTCTTCAGTTTTAATTTTTTTTATTTATTTTTTTTCTTTCATTAAAACATAAACCCTCCCCCCTAATACTTTAACCTTCTCTTTGTCCAAACCCCAAACCTTACATCCCAGGCACTAGATGTATCTCACGTAACATATCCTTATATAAATCAAAACGCACAATTCTTACGATATATATATATACGACTGGAACAACAACAATGCAAAAACAAAGACCCAGACAACATTATTCACACATGATAATTTCTAGTCACTCCCCTTAAAATGATACACAAGCAAAGAACAAATATTATACCACATCACAAAATATTTTCTATAAGATAAAAACACTTATCAAAACCCTAAATCAATCATGTGTTACAATATAATCGGTTCATCCCTTTACCTAGTCTCGTACTATTTTTGTTTTCAAAATCACCAAGAAAGCTTCACAACGTCACTGATGGTCCTCCTATTTTTGATGTCCTGTTCTTGGGTCTATTTTCTCCTAGAAAATGTCTTTTCTCTCCCTTATATTTCTAATTTTCGTTTTTTGCTTTTAGGGTATTTTTACTCTTATCCTTTTTATCATCTTCTATTCTATCTCTATCTTATTAGTTTTAATAAAATCTCTCAGTTTATATCTAAAACCACTAAAATTTCCTCTCTTATTCTCTCTTTAACTACTTTTTAAAATATCATCAACCACCAAATCTTTTTATAATCTACAATATCTAATAATAATTTTCTCTAATAATAATATTTCTTTTACTCTTTAAACCCACCAAGATTATATCTCTTATTCTCATTTAACTAATTTTTAAAATAACAACTAAATCTTCTAAAAGATTTACAAAATTTTATTTTCCAGATTATTTAATTTGCACACTTTTCGTTTCTACACCCTCTCTTAATTAATTTCTACACCAGTTAAATAAAAGTAAAAGACCTTTTTGCCCCTAGGCAAAAAAATATAAAAATAAAGAAATAACATAAAAATTATGTTCTAACAAAATTATAAACTCAAGAACACGAATCTCCAAACAAAATTCAAAGTCTCAAAACTACCTTATTTTTAAAACTCCTATTGTCTCGAATCTTACAAATGTTATCTTTTATGAAAATGTTTTTCCATGTAAAAATTGGGAGAGTGATAAAACTGACAATGGTAAGGGTGAAGACAGTAGATTTTTCCTTGACAGTTTACCTTATAGTTATAGAAATAATGGTGGAAACCCAACTGAAAATGATGATACAACTACTGAGGAGACCGATCTCACAGAGGGGACACAAGGAGTTAGTCAAAGAAGGTCTAACAGAATGAGAAAGGCCCCTGATTACTTAAAGGATTATGTACATGAAGCAAATCAGCTGTCATCTGCATCCTTATGCATGAAGAATGGTTTGAAAACTCCCTATCTTATTGCTAATGTCTTATCTTATGAAAATTTATCTGAGAAGCATTTAAGGTACACTCTTGCTATGAATGCTGCAAAAGAACCCAGCTCATATGAAGAGGCCAAAAATAGCCCTGAATGGGCAGATGCTATGCAAAAGGTAATCAAGGCCCTGCAAGATAATTCTACCTGGTATTTAACCCAACTTCCCCCTGGTAAAAGACCCATTGGATGTAGATGGGTTTATAAAGTCAAACACAAAGCTTACGGCAGTGTAGAGAGGTACAAAGCTCGGCTGATGGCCAAGGGCTACACTCAACAAGAAGGGATAGACTTCATAGATACTTTTTCTCCCGTTGCAAAACTTACTTCTGTTAGACTTCTACTTGCTCTTGCTACCTCAAGAAGCTGGTTTTTGCACCAACTCGACATAGACAATGTTTTCCTACATGGGGACTTGAAGGAAGAAGTTTATATGGAACTTCCACCTGGACTGAAGACTGACAAAGAAGGACAAGTGTGCAAGTTGACTAAGTCCCTGTATGGATTAAAGCAAGCTAGCAGACAATGGTTTGAGAAGCTGTCTAATTTCCTTATTTCTTCTAATTAGGTTCAATCAAAATCTGACCATTCTCTCTTTGTCAAAAAGACTCCCACAGATTTCACAGCCCTTCTTATATATGGATGATGTTATTGTGACAGGAAACTCTATGAATGAAATCAGATGCATAAAAGCCCTTTTGGACCAACAATTTCACATTAAAGACTTGGGAGAGCTTAAGTATTTTCTAGGGTTTGAAGTTGCTAGATCCAAGAAAGGGATACACCTTTGCCAGAGAAAGTATGCTCTTGACATACTTGAAGAAACTGGAATGATGGGAAGCAAGTCATGTACTACTCCCTTTTTGAGCAACACAAGTCTCCTATACAAGGCAGAGAATTATCTAGACAATCCTAGTTCCTATCGCAGATTAATAGGGAAGCTTTTCTACTTAACTAATACTCGACCTGACTTATGTTTCAGTGTTAACCTATTGAGTTAATTTATGTAGGAGCCCACTAGCCATCACTATAAAGCATTACAACACATTCTAAGATACATCAAATCTAGTCCTTCAAAGGGACTTTTCTTTGCCGCTGACTCTGACACGCAGATTAAAGGATTTAGTGACTCGGATTGGGCCACTTGTCCCAATACCAGGAGGTCGACCACGGCTTATTACGTTTTTCTAGGATCCTCGTTGGTTTCGTGGAAGTCAAAGAAACAAAGCACAGTGTCAAGGTCTTCTACTGAGGCAGAGTATCGTGCACTTGCTGCCACTGTTTGTGAGATGTAGTGGCTTCACTACCTTATACAAGATCTTCAGATTCAGCCCATTGCTACTGTTGTTCTATATTGTGATAACGACTATGCCAGACACATTGTCCACAATCAAAGTTTCCATGAGCGGACCAAACACATCGAGCTAGACTGTCATGTGGTCCGAGAAAAGATTCAAGCCAAATTTATGCACCTTCTCCCCATACGATCGGAAGAGTAGCTTGCTGATGTGTTCACCAAGTTTCCTCACCGAACGCATTTCAGATCTATCATCCCCAAGCTTGGATTGGTGAATACCCACCATCCAGCTTGAAGGGGGCGTATTGATGTTTTTGTTCTCTATGTTTTTGTATTAGGGTATGGTTTTCTGTTTTCAGTTAGAACTCTAACTGTTTTAGGTGTATTTGTACTCTTACCGGAACCCTATACAAGTGAGAAAGAAAAGACATTCATTCAAAAATGTTTCGATTCTATCAATAAGAAAAGGCTTAAACCCTCCCTTGGTCCTAATATTTGTATGAAAATCTCAGTTTGGTCCGCAAGTTTTTAACTGTCTCAATTGGATCATATTTTTGTAAAAATGCACAGATTTTACCCTAACCGTTAAGTGATAGCAGACGGCGTTAAGTGAAGTCCACGTGTTGCAGAGAGAATGGGGTGATGTGTGTTTTTTTTTTTGACGTGGATTGTTTTCATTAAAAGAAGTGGTGATGTGGCATTTGTAATTGGATTTGGGATAAATGAAATCAGAATTAGGGATTTAGGGCATTGAAATTGGATTGGGGATTTCTTAAACTCCTTGCAAGACGAAGCGGAAGAGGATCATCGAGTGCATTGTGGAACAAGAGGAAGAGAATCCAGGCCATTGTTGACGCGAACAAAGGTAAGGTATGTCGTTTTCATTGTTGGTGTATAAATGTCTTTTTCATTTTAGGGTTTGTGGTTTGATATTTTGGTTTTTTTCGTTGTGTAAGTATTGATAATGATTTGTGGTCCCATTTTGCATGTTGAGTGCTTACATTATACTTTATACTTTGTGGTCCCGGATATGGTTTGTGGAATTGTTTATGAGGTGTAGTGGTCCCCTGTCTGTGAGTGTTGGGTTAATGGGGTTGTAAGTTTGTTCCCTATCCCCCTGTCTGTGCCGGTGTGAGTGTTTATTTAGTGAGTGAGTGTCAGTGTGAGTGTTCCCTTAGTGGTAGCAATGAAAAATAAATAATATTTGTCTCCCCCATAATGTATAGGTTATAAAAAAGAAAGTTGTTGATATGGATGAGGAACGAATTAAAATTGTGGTCCACCATCGTGGACATTTTTTGAATGATGATAATGGCGAGTTAATATTTGATGGAGAGATAACAGAATGGTCTTGTGATGCAGACTTGTTGAGCTATTTTGGCATAGTAACCTCAGTCAAAGAATTAGGTCATATGGACATCAAAGAATTATGGTACAGTTTAGGAGGTCAGTCTGTGCACCCAGATAGGTTAGAGTTATTAACTGATGATAAGGGTGTCATGCATATGTTGAACATTGTTAGGTTAAATGACGAAGTCCATTTGTATGCGGTGTATAATATGGTGGAACCAGAAATAATAGAAATGATAGATTGGGTTGGTGGTCAAGTTGATGATGAAGGTGATGTTGCAACACAAGTGGAGGGTGAGGGTGATGCCCATCAGGGTGATGAGTATGTTGATGTGCATATTTACCTTGATACAAAAATAGTTGATGGTGATGGTGATGCCCAAGAGGGTGATGAGGATACTGAGGTGCATAATGAGGGCGAGGGTGATGCCCAAGAGGGTGATGCCCAAGAAGGTCATGCCCAAGAGGGTCATGGTATGGATGCTGAGGTCCATGAGGTTGAGGATGGTGAGGTCCATCATGTAGAGCAACCTGAGGTACATGAGGTAGATCATTTTGAGGTAGAGGATTTAGGAGAGGATGATGATGATGAGGACAGTAAGGGGGAAGATGTACATGAGCAAGAGAGTGAGGAGGAAGAGCTACATGATGAAGAAGTTCATGTCAGTGATGAAAGTCTAATTGATGTCAACGTCCATTGTGAGGTAGATATTGGGACCTCTAAAGGAAATGTTAGAGAAGAACGTTCCAGTCCACTACTTGAGTCTTCTCAATCAACAGAAAATGTGAAGAATATGCATGATGTCCGTGGGTTGTCTGACGATGAGTGGCTGTCAGAGGAGTTGATCAGTGGATCAGAAAGTGAGGAGGATGATGGGTCCAGTAAGGTAAGGTTTCCCACTTTTAATATGCCTAAAACTTTAGAGGCTTATAAATGGGAGGTAGGAACCTATTTTGCTGAGAAAAATGAATTCACAGATGCCATTAGGACTTATACACTAAGTAATGGGAGAAACCTAAAGTTTATTAAGAATGACAAGAAAATGATTTCTGTGAAGTGCATGGGTGGAAAAGGAAAATGTAAATGGTATGCCTATTATGCCTTTAGGAGTGATGTCAATGCATGGCAACTAAGAAAAGTTTTTGATACTCAAAGCTGTAGTAGGGATTTCAATGTAAAGTTGATGACTTCTAAGTGGTTGAGTCAAAGGATGGAGAAAACTGTGAGAGAAAACCCAACTATGAAGGTGATGGACATTAGGGACAAAGTCACTAGGAAATGGAATGTAGGAATATCAAGAAATATGGCTTTTAGGGCAAGAGCCATGGCAAAAGATAATGTTGAAGGATCATTCAATGAACAATTTAGAAGACTTTATGATTATGGTCATGAGCTCTTGAAAACAAATCCAGGTACAACAGTTCAAATTAAAGTTGATAACATTAATGGTGAGGTCATATTCCAAAGATTTTATGCATGCTCGAAGGCATGCAAGGATAGCTTTGTTTGTTGTAGACCTATTATTGGGTTGGATGGATGCTTTTTGAAAAGCAAGTATGGAGGGGAGTTACTAACAGCTGTGGGAAGAGATGGAAACGAGCAAATGTTGCCCATAGCATATGTTGTTGTTGAGGTAGAAAACAAAGACAATTGGACTTGGTTCTTGGAGCTTCTAATTGAGGACCTTGGTGGCAAAGATGTCTGTGCAGGAATCACATTTATTTCAGACCAACAAAAGGTCAATGAATGATCAATTTCTTCTACAAATAACTTAATATCTTCATAACACAATATAGGTAAAATCTAACTCAATATGTTGAACATGTCAGGGTCTTTTGGCAGCTTCCCAAGATCTACCTTGGGTAGACCAAAGACTTTGTGTTAGACATTTATATTCAAATTTCAGAAAAAACATTTTCTGGAAAAGACCTTAAACGTCTCATGTGGAGGGCAGCAATAGCCACACATCCACAACAATGGGAAGCTGAAATGAGAAATATTAAAGCCATCAATGTTGACGCTTTTAAATACTTGATTGGCATTCCACCTAGGTATGTATCTCAGTTCTTATTTTTATTTCATATGCTCATAGTTCATATTTAAATACTTGACAAGTTATATTTACTTATGCTAGGTTTTGGTCAAGATCTAGATTCACCTCTACATCACAATGTGACACTCTTGTGAACAAGATGTGTGAGGCCTTTAATAGTGTGCTAGTTGATAGTAGGTCTAAGCCTATTATTAGCATGTTAGAAGACATTAGGGTATACAATATGAAGAGATGGGCTGCCAACAGGACAAAGATGACATCATACCAAGCTTCAGTCTGCCCTAAGGTTTGGAACAGATTTCAGAAGGAGTCATGGTTAGGTAGATATTGGTTACCAAGGTAAGCTTTATAAATTGTGTGACAATTCATTTTAGGCCTTTATATTGATCCACCTAAATGTGTTCTAAATTCTGTGGTAAATACAAGTGGTCAAGAGAGAAATTATTTGAAGTTATACATATTTCACAATTTGGCCAACAATTTGTTGTGAATGTGGACACCATGGACTGCACATGTAGAAAATGGGCCATTACTGGCATTCATTGTACGCATGCCATAATTGCAATGAAATTTCTCAACATCAATGCAGAAGATTACATTGGCCACTGGTTTAGGAAGTCCACCTATGAAGAGACTTACAACACCATAATTAACCCCATCAATGGTCAACATTTATGGGAGGTTACACCCTATTCAGACATATTACCACCAAAGAAGAAGACAATACCAGGAAGGCCCAAGAAGAAACGAAGATTGGAGGAGTGGGAGTTGAAGAAGAATGACAATGAATTAAGAAAGAGTGGGAAAAGCAAAAGATGTGCCACCTGCAAAGAACTTGGACACAACAAAAAAGGTTGTCTACAAAGACCTACTACCCAATCTGCTGCTGCACAAACAGAAGTCACCCAAGCTCCACCAATAGATGTCCCTATAATTCAAGGATCCACTGTGCTTAGTACTGAAGGTGGTCCTCAACAAACACAACCCACTCAAGAATCCACTATGCTTGCTACTGAACGTCCTCATCCACAACCACAACCCACTGTGCTTGGTACTGACATAGTTCCTCCACAACCAGAACCCATCCAACCTATATGTCATCAATGATGTGAACGTATGTGATGAAGGATGAATGGTCTGTTGCTGTTGAAGTTAATTATATTTTGTAGTTTATCATTTTGGATGTACTGTGATGTACTTAATCATTTTGGATGTACTTAATCATTTTGGATGTACTGTGATGGTCTGCTGCTGCTGAACTTAATCATCTGATGTAGTGTGATGTAATCATCTGGTGCTCTATCATTTTGGATGTACTTAATCATCTGAACCCACTTTCTTATGATGTAATATTCATGACAGTGTTGGATATGAATGTTGATGTACACTAGATATCATTTTGGATATGAATGTTGATGTGTTTTGGATAGCATTATTTCCAAATTTCATTATCAGTCCTCATCTTTATTGGTCATTCATTTCTTATGTTTCTTTTGCACTTAACTACCAATATAAGTAACAGAAATTAAATCAAACACAACATCATTGTAATGAACAACCTTCATAAATAAAAGGCAGATTTCAAATCAAATCAAAACATTACTTTGATAAACAGCCAAGTTTCATAACTGAAATGAAGACATTGCTAATACAACTTTCAGGCAACTTTCAGCAACATTGCCAATAAAATTACATTCAAAAAAAGATCACAAACAACATCCCCACTAAGATTTTGAACCATTTTTCCAACTTAACTAAGGTTTTCTCTATAACATCCATTCTCATCTTTTCACTATATCTTTCTTCCACCTGCAGCACATTGTGTTCCATGCTCATCACACCCATTTCTTCACCTCGTACAGTACCACTCCTTTCTTCTACCATTCCTACATTTCCTTCTTCAATGCACCACTCAAAGAAGTTGCAGCAAACCAATTCGTCACTCCCACCCTGTTACATCAACAACACAAAGTCCTTAATCAAAACCCAAATAAAAAAGCCAAAGATTCATGGTTATGGAAAACTCACCTTGAAATTAGGGCATCCCCAAAATTTTTCCCCTTGTTCTTAGTGGTTCTGGCAATACGAAACACAGCATTCTGACCACAGAAGCATGTTGGTTTTCCACCCAACCTCTTCACACTCCAAATATTGTGTTGCATGGCAGAACCCAAACATTTACAAGAAGTTGATGAACGAGACATATCCTTACCAGCACCTCAAGACAACTCTTGATGGAAGAATGCTCCGAGAAGTTGACGCTGAACACGCAACGCAAGCTTAGGCACCTCGAAGCTTTCTCCGATAAATAAAACGCAGCGGAAAAATGTTGAAGAACCTCTAGATTGAGAGAGAAATCAGAGAAGATAGGTCGAAAACTCTAATCGTGAAGAGAGAACACGAGTTCGAGTGCGAACTCGACTAGACAGAGAACAGACACAAGGAAACCCTAGTTTGGTTCGATTAAACGATGAGAAAGTGAGTTTAATCGGTGGAAAAGCTATTTTGATCGGTGGAAACGGACTAGATCGGTGCAAAGGTGATTTCAATCGAAAGAAATGAAAGATAAATGGTGGAAAATGGATGGAAACCCTAGAAGTAGATGTGTTTGGTGATGAGCGTCGAGAAATTACCTTGGATCTGTGACGAGTGAGGGAAATCTAAGGTTGAGGACGCGAGAAGTGGTTGGCGACAAGGAGACTCTCAAGTGGAAGAAAGGCTCTTGAGGAATGAAATGGTTTTTCTGATGCGTGAGAAGTGAAATGGTGCGTTAATGATGTGGTAAGACACAGAAGCTAGTAGATGCGCTGACGAAGCCAGAAGGACGCTGACGCGTGGCTGAGGTGCAGCGGATTGGTTAACCAGCGTGGAAGATGAGAGAGAAGCACTGTGAGAAAATGGAAAATGAAAGAATGAGGTCTGCTTCGGAAGGTGGCTAGAGGTCTTTGGACTCTCTAGCCTATGACTTTCAAGAGAGAATAATTTTCTAAATTAGAAAAGTTTATTCTCATCAATCTCAAAAGTGTCAAATACAAGTGAGAAGCTGGGTATTTATAGTGACCTAAGCTCCTTGCAACCTAAGCTACAGATACAATGAAAATGTAAAAGTACATGAAAAAGGACTGTGTCAAAAGGGATTCCATCATACCCTCCCTCTTAAAAAAAGATTTGTCCTCAAATCTGGCAGTCGCCTTATGAAGAAGCTCCACACAGTCTTAGGAGCATGACCATCTTGGAGTGGCCTTATTCTTTTATATCCACTTTTTCTTCCTCTTGGATCAAACACGAATCTACAATATGCATCAAATATATCTTCAATTAATATCAATCCAAAGAGGAAGTTTTCTATAAACACAAGTGAATAAGGACTCCTAATATTTTGATTTATCATCTTTGAAAATTTTAGAAGTCCAAATTCAATATTGTGTTGAGTTACTTGTTTTCTTAAAGATAACAATAACTCAAGATTTGAATTGCCATATTTTGAAAAAGTTTGCATAAAATATGGGATGGCAATTGGTTGGAAAGAGAAATCAAAATTGGAAGAATGAATAATGATGGAAAGAGATTGAAAACCTTCCCTTTTAAGATGGGATTCTATGGTTGGAGTCAAAGTTGCTATCAGTAGCACTTCCTCCTTTTCTTTCTTTTCCCTTTCTTGTCTTTCTCTCCTTCTCTTATCCTCTTCTATTCTCTCTCTTTCTATTCTCTCTTTTTCTCTTCTCTCTTCTTCTTTTCTTCTCTCTTCTTCTTCTCTTCTCTCTTCTCTTTTTCGCTCGTCTCTTCTTCTCTTCTTAATTCCTCTCTTATTTCTTCTTCTCTTTTTCTCTTCTCTTCTTCTTTACTTTCTTCCTCTTCTTTTCTCTCAATCTCTCTTTCTCTTTTCTTGTCCTTGATCTCTTTAAGTCTTGCCCCAAATTCTAATTCTCTCCTAAGAAACCCATGATCATTTAGACTCTCAAGAAATATCTTTCCATCTTCAATGCAATCCTTAATTAATTCTAGGTTTCTTTTAATGCTTGAAGGCACAAACTTTCTTCTCATGCAAGCTTTTAAATCATCACAATCCCTAATGGTGGACTTTCTACCTTTCCTAACATGGTATTGTCTTTCATCCCACCACTCTCTTGCATGTTCTTTTAATTTAGAGAGATAAATGCTAAGCACATAAGACTCACTCTTTCTATGACACCAAGGATTTATTTTATCTATCTCTTGTTCCCAAGCTAGGTATGTTAATGCACCTATGACTTCAACCAAAGAATGAAAGATTCCTAGCTTGATTAAACTTTTCATCAACTTTATCTAACCTAGAAGACCTATATGAACTATAACAAGACATCTTTGCTTTTAAAAGTTTTCTTATTCTAAAAGACTAAAAGCTTCTACTTTTGACAAATCCCAAGTAAGAGAGGTGAACCATTAGAGTTGCTTAAATACCAAGTCTTGCCTTAGCCAAATTTGCCTTAAGCTACTAACTAATTATCCTTTAAACAAAAATCACTTTTAAACTCAAAGACTCAACTCACAAACAATTAATGGACTCTAAGACCCTTAAAACGTAAAATAAAGACATCATACTCTAATGTGACAAAAGCCACACCTACACGTGAATCAAAAAATCAAATCAATATCAAAAGCAATCAAATTCTACTCCTATGCACTTATCTAGCTATGCTAAAAGTAAAATAAAGAAATCAAGAAAGGTTGCCAAGAATGGAAAGAGCACCAAGGACTCTTCCAAACTTGGACTTTATAAGAAGCCTTTTTACAACACAAACCTAAAGCTAAGAGTAATAGTGGGCCGACACAAGCCCATCAAATACAAAAAAAAACACTAAATTATGCTATATGGTCCTGGTCCACTGCTTCATCTTGCACGAAATCTTCAAGTGTCCAATTATTCACATGCCCACAAAGCTGCTATGGCCCAATTTGTTGATGAAGAATCACGGCCCAGATCTTGTTCCTTGCTTTAGGTCTCGTGCTCAACTAAAAAGTTGCCTAGATCTTGCTATCAAGTCTCGGTTTAGAAAAGAACCAGTTGATCCAAGCCTGCAAACACAGATACACCAAGTTGTTGTCACTTACACCCTTAACCAAATCTGTTAGGTTCCTTTGTCAAGAACTCATTCACACACAAGCAATTGGGCACACAACACAGGAAACCAGATGAAAATGATCAATGATTGTATTGAAAGAAAGTATACAACGTAGGTAACGTATGTAACTGTGAGAGCATAACCTTCCCCCTCAGGAATATTGGATTCCTGTCAACTCTAATACAAAACAACTCACTAACTTTCTACAAAGCTATTCATGATCTATTTATACAATTGATTTCTCGTTAACCCTCCATGTCCTAACATTACCCTCCACTCCATTAACAACCTTGTCCTCAAGGTTGTAGGACATTGGTCTGCCCATAGTGCTTCTGTCCTCCCAGGTTACGTCTTCTCTTTTACCCTGCAAATTCCACGTTTGATCCCATAGTTGTCCAAGTGACCACTGGGCCATAGTTCTGCAAGCTCAGCATACCACTTTCTGATGTGTGGACCTGCGTTTTCCTCCCCAATGCAGCATCCATGGCCAACTGTCTTTTTGTATTTTTTTTTCCACCTGGATCAAATTCTTGAAAATCACCAGATGCTTCACCTTTCCTTTGCTGCTTGGATTCAAAAGTTGGGGTTAACATCCTAATCAGGTCAATAACTTTTTTCTTTATTTGTTGAAACCTATTATCCTCCTCCTGGTGCTTCATTTCCCGAAAAGAAGGCAGCCCTTTAATTTCCTGAAACACCCTTGAGTGCTACTCTGCTTCCTGCGCAGCTGTCAACTCACTTTGCCACTCACTGTTCTCTCTAGACAGCGCAGGTTTCTCTCTCTCTTGGAACATTTGGTAGTGCTGATGTAGAACCGCACTCAGCTCTGTTTACACAGGGGTCAAATCACTTTGCCTCTCTCCATCCACCTCATTCTCCACTAGACCCAGTTTCCTAACCAGTGTCCACGTTTCAGCATCTGCAAGGTTGAGGAGGGTTTTCGATTCCACCTGCTGTTTGGAAAAAACAGGGTCCCCTTTTAATCTCACCATTTTACCCGCCAGATCATACCCCATGGTCATTTCTATGCCCAAAATAATATCTACACCCCTGAAGTCGAACAAATAAGAGACTCCCTCCACCGTAGCTTATCCCAACTTCAATCTAATTTTATCACAACCTCTCCTGGTCGTTTTCTTCCGCACATCTCTCAGGCCCACCGGATACGACAGAGTATCAATCAAAGGTAACTTCAATTCCTCCACTAACTTTCGGTTGACAAAATTGTGGTTGGCGCCATTATCAATGAGGACCACCACGCTTCTTCCTCCGATCCACCCCGTCAACTTCATCATTCTGGTTGGGGTCATCCCTTCTGCTGAGCAAGCGGACAGCTCCATGGACTGTCTCAGGTTCCACCAATTCCTCACTCACAACTTCCTCCTCATCTTCCTCCAATAGCAGCACACGCATGCTTCTCTCGGTGCAACGCTGGCCAGGTGCGAACGACCCTCCACAACGGAAACAATTTCCCTCCTCCCTTCGTTTCGCAAACTCTGAGTAAGGTAAATTCCTAGAATTTCTCCCTCTGTTATTGAAGTTCGTCTTTGTAACCCCGCTCACTTGTATCACCTCCTTAGGCACCGACCCACTACTCTCAGCTGGCCCCGTTCGGTTCTGGGTTTGTCGACGAGTTCAACCGACGATATCGTCCCGCTCGACCTACTCCAATTTGTTAGGTTTCTTTCCATTCCTCCTCCTCCTCCGATCTTCGCTCCTCCGTGAAGTTCCTCCCTATCCCACACGATTGGCATCACGACCATCAAATCCTGAGAATCGACAAGACGCACCTGGTTGCGTATCGGTTCCTGCAATTCTCTCAAGGTCAATGTTGGGGTGTATTCTTCCTCTCCCGACTGCTTATTGGTCGTCACCCCTTCAACGGTTGAGCCCCTGTTCCGTTCTTCAAATCGACACACCATTTCCCCCTTCAGTCCTTCCCAAGAACGATTCTTGGCTTAAGCCTTCTAGGCTTTGAACCAGTAGTGAGCGCTGCCCTCCATACTGAATTCCGTTAGGCACACCCTTTCCTCCGCTGCCACACATTGCAGTTTGAATAACTTCTCTGCCTTAGAGACCCACCCCAAGGGATCAAACCCTTCGAAAGTGGGTAGTTCTACCCTTTTCTTCCCGTTGGGTTGCACAACATGGCGTCCATCCCCTCTCTCCCCTTTCTCTTCCCCTCGCCGGTCCCAATGTTGGTCGTCCTGGTTGTGGCCTCGACCACCCAACCTCCTTATGATTTCTTGCAAATCTTGGCGCATTGCTTTATAATCTTGGCGTATTGCTTTATAATCTTGGCATATTATTGCATAATCTGGTCGCAACGCTCCTATTTGCACCTTCATTCTATCAACCGCCATTTCCTTCTCCCTCACCCGATTCCGGCAGCGATACGATAGTTTCGTGAACACTTTACCCCCACTGCGAAATGGCAGTTTCTCGATCCTTCACCCCCACTGTTAAACGGCAGTTCTCCTATTTCCGACAGTCTATCAATCCGACAGCTCCACTACGATCCGGCAGGTCATGTTAGGTTCCTCTGTCAAGAACTCATTCACAGACAAGCAATTAGGCACACAACATAGGAAACCAAATGAAAAGAATGATCAATGATTGTATTGAAAGAAAGTATACAACGTAGGTAACGTATGTAACTGTGAGAGCATAACCTCCCCCCTCAGGAATATTGGATTCCTGTCAACTCTAATACAAAACAACTGACTAACTTTCTACAAAGCTATTCATGATCTATTTATACAATTGATTTCTCGTTAACCCTCCATGTCCTAACAAAATCAGTTTGCACAGCAAAGATAAAGCAATTAGAACTTCCCTTTTCTCTCGGCTGGTGCAGTTGGTGCAAAGAATAATTCCTATTTGATTCCAAACTGTTCTAAGTACTCTGCACAGTGAATTTTCACACCAAAATCAGCAGAATATTCATTCAAGATTATCACTTACAGGTTAAAACAGATGCAACAATTCAAAGGTAGGTAAGTTAAACAACCTCCCTATATGGATGGTTGTTTCTAGCCTGCTCAATTCCAATCAGCCCCAAATCACTTCTGCACTTAAGGTGACATCAACATCCAACAAACGCAAATGGAAATTATACCAAATTTATGGTGCAGATCAAACTACCAAACCAAATCACAACAATAGCCAACACAAACAGGAAAGTGGATATTTAAACCAGAAACACTCAACTTATCACACCATACTTATATCTGCCAAATTAGGAACAATAGGGAAATGCCATATAAAACTTTTTGGACAGCTTCCAATTTGAATTAGAGATGGCTATTAAAATAATGTTGATGCATAGCCCTATTTGTTTCAAACAGTTCAGCTAGTTTACAACAGTACCAGAAACAGTAACTATATCAAACTGATTTAACAACCATCCAATCTATTCAATCCAATGCAAAAAAGAATGAAGCAAAGTTCATCAAGAATAATGCATATGTAGTTGAACAAGTTATTGCAGAAATGAAGAAGTTCAAAAATGCAATCAGAACAGTGTTTGCAACTTCCTATCTTATCTAACAAGTTCAACTAGATCTTATCAATTCAAAGTCAGCATTCATGTTCAAAACAGTTTTAGATACCACATGATTCAGTAAACAGTTCATAAAAATGATTGCAACAGAATGCAATATTCATATTCAATGCAATAAACTTTCTCTTTTGATTCTACGGGTTGCATCCCAGCTTAATCAATTTGCACAATGCTCAGTCAACAAACAGTTAGATAAACAATGAAATTCTCTATTTCAAATTGCCAAGGAATTAGGCCAAGTCAGCCTTACAAATCTCACATCACTCAGGCTTCTCATTAGAAATATAAGGAAAGGTTTGGAAGGGATATTCTCCCTTGACAGTTTAAGGTTGGAGAGTCTTTTAGACTACTATCACCTAGAATGCTACCAAGCACACAAACCTTCTTTCAATTTTCCAAAAGCACAGAGTGAAGTGCTTCTCAAACCAGATTGGCTAGGCAAAGATCACAATAATGGACAGACATGTAAAACAAAACAGGACAGCCACTAAAGCAAAGGAATTGACATCACAGCAGATCAACTGACTCAAGATCAACTCTAGACCAGATTACAAAAGCAAAGAAAAGCTTCATTAGGAACAGCAGAACAGGATTAACACGTTAAAGACAAAACCAAGATAGCAAACAATTGACAAACAAGAAACAAGGCTATCAAGAAGGGAGGCACTCAAACAGAACCTATGATTAGTACTATAATAGATGAATAAAGCAAGAAAACATTCACAAGTCAAAAAGAAATTCAAATCAGATGTGTTATGCAGAAGTGAGAAAGTGTTTGTGAAAATGTCACTATGACAATTCAGTTTTGGTGCGGGATTTCTGACTTTGGTAATTTAGTTTTCGGAAAATTGGTTACACTGGTCCATTTAGCCTTTTAAATGAATTCCAAATTCTTTTGAATGTTTCAGTTCTGTGATATAGACCTAAGCTTTTGCTGTAACCCATAAACAATGCACCATTTCAGTTTTAATAAACACAAACAGATTCTGCTGCAGCAACTAATTTAAAACCAACAAAAGATGCTCAAAATTGGAGGAATTGAATAGTGGAAATGCACAGAACAATTTGTATCCACTTTAACTTTGCTCAAACATGTTTAATTGATGAATACAAACTTGTTTGACCAGTTTTCCTTGGCAGATTCAATATCTATAACAATTTGACAGAGTCAGTTCATGTGCAAATCACAACAAGCATCTCTAATATCCAATTTTGAAGCAGAGATTCAAACAGACCTTGGACCATGAATTTGGCTTAAAAACAACAATTAAAATGTGCACAAAATGGCAGAAAAAGTAATGGATGGCTAGCAAAGATCTATGTGCTAAAACCAGAATTAAAACACAAAAAAAAATGACTTAATCTAGGAATGTGCAGATCGGTCAACTACTTTGTGAATTCTGCTGCAATTTACTCAATGCATCCAAGTTATGCCGAAGCATTTCATTGCTTATGTGGTATGCATGTATTTTGGATAACAGAAGTTCTTTATAGATGTGCTGAAATCAAATTTCAGCCAATGAAACAGTAAAAAAGAAAACTCCACGCAGTTACAATGCAGATGCAGCAGAAATCAATTTATGATTACACAGTTGCCATCAAGCTCATTCAAATCGAATTTCATCGCTTATAAACGATGGACAGAGTGTACTTATTCTCATAATTTAGTTGACTCACAGCAATTCAAGTTGCAGCTCATAACATCATATTTGATTGACAAATGAAACAAAGCATAACAATGCCATGACTTGACATTACAGAACAAATTTTTCAAAAATAAAATGACTCAACTATGGATTGATCCGATTGAAAATGAGAAGAACAAACAAAGCAAAGCTATGACACAAAAACTTAGTTCAAACAGAAACCTAATGAACACGTATTATAACAAATCGAGAACAAAACAATCATGAATCAGCACAAGACATTAAAGGAAATGATAGACAACGCGAATATGGAGAAAATAGCACAAGATACTCAGAATCAAAATCAAATAAAATACAAAACTATCAGGGATAAAGACGCGAATCAACACAGAAACAAGAATCAAGACAAAACAGAAATGGAAACAGATATACTTATCTCTTGTAGCGTGGACGAACCGAAGCTCTGACTACCACTTGATGGAAGAATGCTCCGAGAAGTTGACGCTGAACACGCAACGCAAGCTTAGGCACCTCGAAGCTTCCTCCGACAGATAATACGCAGCGGAAAAATGTTGAAGAACCTCTTGATTTGGAGAGAAATTGGAGAAGAAAGGTCGAAAACTCTAATCGTGAAGAGAGAACACGAGTTCGAGTGCGAACTCGCCTAGACAGAGAACAGACACAAGGAAACCCTAGTTTGGTTCGATTAAACGGTGAGAAAGTGAGTTTAATCGGTGGAAAATCTATTTTGATCGGTGGAAACGGACTAGATCGATGCAAAGGTGATTTCAATCGGAAGAAACGAAAGATAAACGGTGGAAAATGGACGGAAACCCTAGAAGTAGATGTGTTTGGTGTTGAGCGTCGAGAAATTACCTTGGATCTGTGACGAGTGAGGGAAATCTAAGGTTGAGGACGTGAGAAGTGGCTGGCGACAAGGAGACTCTCAAGTGGAAGAAAAGCTCTCGAGGAATGAAATGGTTTTTCTGATGCGTGAGAAGTGAAATTGTGCGTTAATGATGTGGTAAGACAGAGAAGTTGGTAGATGCACTGACGAAGCCAGAAGGACGTTGGCACGTGGCTGAGGTGCAGCGGATTGGTGAACCAGCATGAAAGATGAGAGAGAAGCACCATGAGAAAATGGAAAATGGAAGAATGAGGTGTGCTTTGGAAGGTGGCTAGAAGTCTTTGGACTCTCTAGCCTATGATTTTCAAGAGAGAATAATTTTTTGAATTAGAAAAGTTTATTTTCATTAATCTCAAAAGTGTCAAATACAAGTGACGAGTTAGGTATTTATAGTGATCCAAGCTCCTTGCAATCCAAGCTACAGATAAAATGAAAATGTAAAAATACATGAAAAAGGATTGTCTCAAAAGGGATTCCATCAACTCTTCTTCCCCAAGACGAAAGAAATCCCTCTTCTTCTTCCCCAACACAAAAATTAGGATGAGAGGGGAGGGGATGCCCTTAAATCTTAGGGCTTACTCGTCCACGTGGATAAACCACCAAAGGCATTCAATTTTAATGCACAATGCCACGTGGTAAAAACATAAATTACAACTTAGCATAACTCAGCTACACTTAACGCCGTCTGCTACCACTTAACGATTAGGGTAAAATTTGTGCATTTTTACAAAAATTATGACCCAATTGAGACAGTTAAAAACTTGATGACCAAACTGAGATTTTCATACAAATATTAGGACCAAGGGAGGGTTTAAGCCATAAGAAAAAGATTAAAAGGTGTTTCTCTTACCTCTGTCACCGTACCGCTTCTTCTCTGCAATCGGGTGTCCTGCTTCCTCTCAGCCACCGCTGCTACGTGCTCCGTCAACGTTCCACCACGCGTTCGCTTTTCTCTTCTCTCTCGCGGGCAACACAGGAAGACAAACTCTACCAACTTTTCTGACACGAGAAGCTTCGAATGAAACTTTAGTTTCACTTTCTTGGACTTACGTTTTTCGGCCTCGGATATTTGGGCCTGTTTCGTTAAAAAAGTCAAGTTATTTGAATAATTTTCATTCTCAAAACTCAAAAAAAAAAAAAAAGAAGTCCCCAAACCCTTACTCACCTCCCTCATTCATCTCAATCCTTTCTCTTTCATCTCTCACTCCAACATTTTCTCTATCATCCTATGGTAGATCCAACTGAAAAAAAAATCAGAAATACTCGTCGTTAAACAATTTACCTTTGTAAAAAGTTGAGTCATTGGCATATTCGCCTTCAGGCAAAGATTCATTCAAGATTTCTTCAATTTCATCATCTTCATTAACCTCTCTAATTTCATCATCTGCAGATGTTGAATCATCATCTCTTAAAAAACCTCCAAGCCAACTACCAATTCATTATGCTTGTGAAAATTAGATAAGACAAAAATGATAAAATGAAAACTCATTATAAAATCATTTTTTATAAGAAATTGTTTAACAACGAGTGTTTCTGATTTTTTCCAGACCAATTACCAATTCCTTTGATCTTATTATGCTTGTGAAAATTAGATAAATAGATGAGACAAAAATTATAAAATGAAAACTCATTATAAAATCATTTTTTATAGAAATTGTTTAACAATGAGTTTTTCTTATTTTTTTCTAGGCGAATTACCAATTCCTTCATATGTCATTATGCTTATGAAAATTAGATAAAATTAGATAAGACAAAATTAAATAAAAACTCATTATAAAATTATTTTTTGTAAGAAATTGTTTAACAGTCAGTATTTCTGATTTTTTTAATTGGGGCTAAGTAGAAATGACATAAAAAAGGTTGAAGTGAGAGATGAAAGACAAAGGCTTGAGAGGAATGAGAAAGATGACTACGGGTTTGGGATTTTTTTTAGTTTTGATAATGAAAATTATTAAAATACCTTTGACCTTAAAACTTATAGTTCATGATATATAAGGGTATTATATATATATATATATATATATATATATATATATATATAAAATCTGTATATCCGTTCTTAATATCATAGAAAATTTGATGCTATAACTTTCTCTCAAATTTATTATTTTTAAAGTATTGATTTTCATATCCAAACACACTCTTAGAATTATTCATAAATTTTATTATAAATTCATTAATACCAAACCTTACTTCGATGTCAACACAAAAAGACAACATAATTCATATTTATATCTAGGAAAATGATATATGAACAACACATTTGAAAAACATTTAGACACGCCACAGGTGTCCAAATTTGATTCGTCCACTTGAAAATGAAAAATAAAATGAAATGCTGACGTGGTCAGAGAGAGAAAGTGGTGTAAATTTTGAATTTTGAATATGAAATTCATTATCAGACTTTCCAGAGAGCCCCAAAGGAGAGAGCCCATCCGAACTTTCGAGACTGCCGCTCGCGAACTTCGTGCAAGCACCGTCGTTAGTCACTGTCGTCGGAGAGCCACCGTTCATCGGAAGACGTGTCTTCCCTCCACCCAGCCACTCATTCCCAACGTAGTTCCGCTCGCGATCGTCCCACCATTGTCGCGTAGTTGTCGTGCTAACGACCCACCACCGTCGCCGAAGAGCCACCGTCCATCGAAAGAGGTGTCTTCCCTCCACCCACCCACCCACCCAGTCCCGTCGCAGTCGCGCCTCATTGCCGGCATAAAGAGGGAAAACCCTAGTCATCGTTCGTCTGCCGTGGTGTTCTCTCCTCCCAGCCCACCGTTGGAGGACGAAATATACACATTTTCTTTGGTCCTCCCAACCTCCCAGTACCGTCCTAGTGTCGCCGGAGCTCCGCCGCAGTGCCGCTGGAGTACCTTGATAAAAAGGTATTTTCTTCACCTCCCAGTACCGTTGTAACGCGGGAGCTTTGTTTTGTTTTGTTTTTTCTTTTCTAGGGTTGTGGTTGAAGATTTGAAATTCAGGTTTTTCATGACTTCTATTAATGCACACTTGTGGCCACAATTTTGTTTTTTTATTCTATGTTATCATTTTGAGAAACCATTAGTTTCGTTGTGCAAACTTCAGTATGAAACTCTAGGTAGTTGGTCAATTCTGGTGAATCTAGTGATGGTTTCTTACTTGCTTTCGTCATCCAGCAGATTGTTAAGATAAATGACAGTATGAGTTTGATCTGTTGTGTTTGATTAAGATGTTAATTGGGTATTGCTCCCTTCACCTCCCTCTTTTCTTTAATTTTATTATAAAAATATCCCTTTTCTTTACTTTTCTTTATCCCTTTTTTAACTTCTTTTTTTTATTTTACTTTTTTTAGTTCTAAATACATGATATCCAAATAAAAAGGCAGCAACCTTAATATTGCGCCAAGGCTTTTCCTCTACCAATAAAAGTTCGGGAAAAATATTTCTTAACAGGATGCGAACAATAGCAATAGAACATTAATATTTTTTTCTAAGCTTGTTGATGATAAGCTTTCTATCAAATTTATTGTCGTCGAAAAGGTTCCAGCAACTCTTTTTGTCTGATTTATTGAAGTCAACTTTCTCTGTGTTTTCCAACCAAATTTAAACTACCAACCAAAGCTCGTTATAATTTAACCCACCTCTTTTCACTAAAACAGAGTCCACTTATTTCAATCCCTAGGGTAGTAGTTTCACAAGGTCCTATCAGGTTAATCTCACAAAACAAGCTTCCAGACATGAACTTATTGCCATAAACAAAAAGATGGCTCTATAAACGACCAAGGGGTACAAATGTTAAATGTTCAACAAAAGTGGGAATCGCACGACGGAATGGCAGTATGCCTGAGAAATGGAAATTGGTGCAATTCCAAATTCCCAATACAGCAACACAATGCACAGGCCAATTGTAACCTTTCAAAACTGAAACTCACTATAGTGGGGTTTCATCAACCATTTTCGTAGATAAAGCATACACACCGGTGTTCTCTGAGTTTTGGACGACTACTAGCCAAAGAGCCAGTGAAACCCACACCAACAACTGGGGATCCTAATCAACAGGTTAATGCAGACTACGTCAGTCAAACTATTCCATTTTTCACCACAAAAGAAACGGATGTCGACATTCGTTCTACCTTAAACGGACGTTGACTTCCGACAACGGATCCTCATATCCGTTTAAAGGAGGTTTCACAAATTTATGGTTATCCATGGTACTTTTGTTCCCCACAATCTTTGAAGATTTTGTTGTTGTCAGATTTTGTTGTTGACATAGTGGAACACCCAAAGCAGCACTACGAGAAAGAAGAATGAAAGGGTCCTCTCTCAAACCTCAAACTTCAAATACCTTTTCTTTGCCTTGTTTAAACAGTATCCTTGTTCTCGTCTCCCTCCTGAACGTGTTTTCTTCTTCGGAATAGAAGGCAATAAACATTGATGAATTTTCAACTTAGTAACATGTTTGAATTGAGAGTGTGTTTTTGTGTGACGTGTCTGAAAGGGATAAAATAGGAATAAAGAAAATAGAGTAAAGGGTAAAAGAGGAAGGGGAAGGTGGAGGGAGCATACGGAGAGGTGGAGGGAGCAACACCCATGTTAATTTTAACCGTAGGAGGTTTAATATATAACAATGCGCTGGCATATTTTGTTGGAGTTTGGAAACGGGTGGCTTGTAATTTTAATATGTATTTAATTTGTATGAGCGAATATTATCTAGTCTTCTATTAAGAAAGAATAACTGAAGATTTTCCCTTTTTGCTAACAAATGTTAGTATGTATATATTTGGTTTCATCCGAAGATATCCCTTATATTTTTTTTATTTCATTCTATTGTTAGTGTTCTCCATGATTTTAAGTTCACTCGTATTATAAATAAAAATAAGAAAATGTTTAAAATAGGAGAGACATATTTGAATTTTGAAGGATTGTAATTTATTTTGTAATGTATATTCTTGAGTGATATTTTTGGTTTGAAAGTGAATGTTATAGCACTAATAGCAGTAAACTTGTATGGAAAAAACTTGTGTTTGCCACATATTTTAAAATGAGGGGAGATGAGTGAAATGAGTTATTCGAAAAAGGATCTTATCTTTGCTTCGTGCTAGGGAAAGTTTCCTGGGACCTTTATGTGTGCCTTTTGGCTTTGATGGTATCTTTTTGGTTTTAATAAAAAGTATTTATTACCCATTTTCGAGTTATGGTATTTTATTTTGGCAGCCATGATTTTTTTTAATACCTTCTTTAATCAATCATTCATGGTTAATATGAAGTTTGTATGTGTTGTGGTTTTTGCATTATTCGTTATCATTGTAATGAATCATAAGATATTTAGTACTGATTTTTATTTTCACTGCATTCAAGTTATGTGAATATTTTATACTTTTTATCTTAGCCTTCTTATGATCTCTGAATTATTCTGTGGCATTTCCGTTGTCCTGTTCCTGCCTATATTGCAATTTCTCTTAAACTAGTTGTCTCGTACTTTCTCAGTAATATTTAGAATAATATTTTTTTTTTGTTTGTAACACATCCTTTATTATTTTTGCCCCTTGAGAGTTTATTTTATTCACTCAAATATGAAATCTCTATCAATCCCATCCTTATTTCACCGTTAACATAAAAAGGTCATATCATATGACACCATTTCACCTCAAAATGCTCCATTTTTTTTTTGGTTAAAAAGATATAATGAAAAATGGATGGAGAGATGAAAACATTTGGGAATTTGAAGTTTGACATTAAAATTAATCTTTAAGGAATGATGTTGTTTTAAGTATTTTCTCTTACTTCTGACTTGTTAAAGATGAAGATATTTACTTTGTCGTAATTGTTTTGTTGCATTTAAAATGATAAAATTAATCTTTAAGGAATGATGTTGCTTTAAGTATTTTCTCTTTTGCATGAGTTATTGTCGTAATTGTTTTGTTGCATTTAAAATAACTATGCATAATTCTTAGAAAATTCCAACTTCATTGATGAAAAACATTGCAGTATGCTTTGTACTTTTGAATTGTTTGTTGTTATCATTGTTTGGTTTTGGTTCAGTGTCATGGAGGAAGTGGGTGAACACAGTAAAGCTTTTGATACTAGGAAGAAGGTTATGTTGTATTTGATTTGCATACAATTAGTGTTCTATTGTAATGTATTTAAATAGTAAGTATGTTTTTTTATGCAGTTAGTGTTTAGACACTTTTGCAAGACCAACTTCATAGGTGCTTTGAATGAACGCTTGAATACTGAACAGAAGACTTACATTAACAAGATTGTTTTTGGTTGGTTGTTATTTTTGCCACATTGTATAAAGATAGGTAGGAATTTGTTAGCTCATTTATGTGGTTGTTTGGTAAAGAACATGGGAGGGTTTTATATTGGAGACAAAGTTATTGGGTTTACTGAATTTGATGTATGTATGTCCGTAGGGCTGCCTGTTGTTGGTCAATAATGAAGATGGGAGTGAAGATTTTGTGGAACAACCAGATAAGAGTGAAGATTTTGTGGAACAACCATTTTGTGGAAGTCAAGGTAATTTGCAAAGCACACCGGTTCAATATCATCACCAAACCCTGATGTTTGAAGGTGGTATTGAAAATAAACAAAGCACGATGTATGACCGGATGAAAGTTGTTCCCCGAAAACGGATTAAGAGTGTGGCAACAAAAAGTCCCTATACTGAACATATTAGAAGAAAAAAATGAGTGATTGAATAACTTGTATTAGAATAGGAAATGTACATTTGACTTAATATGATGATGTTTGGAATGTTGTTTAAAATTGTTGTTGATTATGAAAAACTTTGGAATCCTTTAATCATTGTCATAATGTGAGTCATGTTTTTTCTTCTTTTTGGAATGATTGATGGAATGAAGAGATTTTGAACATGATGTTCATTATTAGAAGTTCAAAATCTGTATGAAAAAGGCACTGAAGCCTTGAAAAATTTATAACAAGTGTGTGTGCAAATCTTATAACAATATTGAATCGATACACAGTATTTGTCAGGTTGAACCCCTTTGTGCAAAACTTGTAACAAAAGTTGATAGGTTCTTTATTAAGAATCTATGAGAAACACACTTCTAAACTCACACACAACCCATAGTGAAACTGAACGGCCTCTTTACTCAATATGCAGTCATTGGTTACAGAAAGAAGAGAGCTTAACCTCCCCCTATCAGGACTAACAAGTTCCTGACAAAACAAACGAATTCACTAACTCCCCCTCATCTACAACTAATCCCCCTTTATATACATGATCCCCTCAACCGACCCTCCTACTGTCGTCGCAGTTAGGTTGTGTAACTGCTGTTCTCCTACTATATACAAGTAGAGGCCTAACAATACCACCCTCCTCTGAAACAACCTTGTGCCTAAGGTTGCACTCAGTATATTGGCACTGGGTCGTT
This sequence comes from Vigna mungo, assembly GCA_036885675.1. NCBI lineage: Eukaryota > Viridiplantae > Streptophyta > Magnoliopsida > Fabales > Fabaceae > Vigna > Vigna mungo. Next base: position 12,365,264 of record CP144690.1, on the reverse strand, counting down.
GCCCTGTCTTCCCATGTTCGCTGCTTGCCTTTCAATCTCCCTTCAAAAGATGAGGATACCAGTATGGTGACACATTTATAGGATCCACCCTTTCTTGAGTGGGATACGGTGTTATTTATTAGGTGGCGGAGGCAATCCGGGTATCTATCGAAATACCCGTTAGTGCGGCTATAACCCTGCTTCTAATTCAGCTTTCTGCGCCTCCATCACATCCCCATCCCACTCACCGTTCTTTCCCCTGCATCTCCCCCAGGTCTGGGTCCCACACCAAAGTCCCTGACTCAGTATCCACTAACTTTAATAAAGTTTTTTGTTCCACCAGTTGTTGCGACAGAGCTGGTTCACCCCTTATGTTTACCATTTTGTCCCCCACGTTATATATCATCATCATTTCGTCCCAATTAATCCTAACTTCTCCAAGTTTTGCCAACCATTCGTCCCCCAAGATAACATCCACTCTGCCCAGCTCGACTAAATGGAGTCTTTCCTCGACCTCCGCCTCCGCCAAAACGATTGCTACCTTCTTACAGCATCCTCTTGTCAACTTTCTCTGCCCATCCCCCAAACTCACCTGATAAGGGGGCGTATCCTCTATGGCAGCTTCAGTTCCTCCGCCAACCTCTGTCTGATAAAGTTGTGACTGGCCCCGCTGTCGACCAGGACCAGCACCCTCCGGTCTCCTATCATTCCAGTCAACTTCATAGTTTTGGGCTGAGTCAACCCTTCCACCGAGCAAGCAGACAATTCCATAGATCTCAGCTCCGGTTCAACCCCGTCACCTGCGTCATCCTCCTAGTCTTCCACTAGCAGCAACACTCTCAAGCTCTTCTCCGAACATCGATGGCCTGGAGCAAATGGGCCCCCGCATTGAAAACAGCGACCTTCTTCCCGCCTCTTTAGAAACTTTGGGTAAGGTAAGTGTCTTACCATTCTTCCTCTACTATCGCCTCCCCCAGCGATAATTCCTCTCGTGTTACTCGCCGCTGACGACCCCTACTTTCTGGTTGTTTCAACTCCCTCGGCCCCACCCGCTCGACTCGCAGTCTGTCGATCAATGTCGCCTCTAATGACCGTCGACGTGGCTCGCATTCCCTCTGGGTTTATTTTCACGCCGTTCCATCCTCTGTCTCGTGCTCGACACATAGCGTCCTCCACATCCCTTGCAACCCTTATTGCCCCCATCAATTCTTGAGGGTCTTGTATACGTACTTGCCCCTTGATGTCGTCCCGCAGCCCAGCTAGGAAAAAACCCAATACCAACTCCTCCGATAGACCCTGGGTCTGACCCAGTAATATCTCAAAACTCCAAACAAATTCTTCCACCGTCCCCTCTTGCCTCAGCGTGGCCATCTGTTCGTATACAGTCCCCCTGAAACCACCTCCAAAGCGATTAATCAACCCAGCCTTCAGACCCAACCAAGAACGGTTCTTGGTTTTTTCCCTCCAATACTTGAACCAATAACTAGCGCTCCCCTCCATGCTAATGTAGGCTAGATCCACTTTATCTTCTTCAGCTACCTTCTGGATGTTGAAGAATTGTTCGACTCGGTTGATCCAACTATGGGGTTCTACTCCTTCAAATGACGGTAATTCGACCCTTTTCCGCCAATTTTGGGGAATTCCCCCGTTGTTGCGCCTTTCTTGATTCTCGTTCACAGAGCTGCTACTTCCTTCAAAGCCACCCCCTTGGTTATTGTGACCTCCACCCATCACCCTCATCAGTTGTTGTAGATCGCGCCTGATCACCGTTGTCTCCTCCTTGATTCCTTCCACCGTAATCTCCAAATTGTCCAATCTTCCCTCCGTCTGACTTCCCATCGTTGATTCCTCTCCTTCTTGATCTGGCAGGTCGGACCAAATGATAGGTTCTTTATCAAGAACCTATGAGAAACACACTTCTAAACTCACACACAACCCACAGTGAAACTGAACGGCCTCTTTTATTCAATATGCAGTCAATGGTTACAGAAAGAAGAGAGCTTAACCTCCCCCTATCAGGACTAACAAGTTCCTGACAAAACAAACGAATTCACTAATTCCCCCTCATCTACAACTAATCCCCCTTTATATACATGATCCCCTCAACCGACCCTTCTACTGCCGTGGCAGTTAGGTTGTGTAACTGCTTTTCTCCTACTATATACAAGTAGAGGCCTAACAGAAGTATCCACTTATTCGAACTAAAGTCCCACTTAATATTTGAAAGTTACTTATGTTGATTAACTTGATAACTTAAGAAGATATTATTGGACACATGAAAATAAATTATTGTGAGGTTGGAAGATGAGTTTAGAAGTCAATGAACCCCTCGGTGCAAAACTTATAACACAAGTACCCACTTATTCCAACTAAAGTCTCACGTAATATTTGAATGTAACTTTTGTTGTTTAACTTGGTAAAGTTGTGGATAGGTTGAATGTTACCGTGAGGACAATGCATCCTTGTATTAAGAAAATGATATTGGACATGATAATACATTTTTTTAGAGGTTGAAAGATTAGTTTAGAAGTCAATGAATCCCTCTGTTCAAAACTTATAACACAACTACCCACTTATTGGAACTAAAGTCTCACTTAATTTTTGAAAGTTTGGAATGTTGTTTAACTTCATAAATTGGTGGCTTAGTTTGAATGTTACCATGAGGACAATGCATCCTTGTCTTTTAACAAATTGTTATTGGACATTGGACATGATAATAAAGAATAATTTTTTTTGAGGTTGAAAGATGAATTTAGAAATTAATTTACCCCTGTGTGCAAAACTTATAACCCAAGTACCCACTTATTCGAACTAAAGTCCCACTTAATATTTGAAAGTTAATTTTGTTGTTTACCTTGGTAAAGTCGTGGATATGTTGAATGTTACCATGAGGACAATGTTTCCTTGTCTTAAGAAAATGATATTGTACATGATAATAAATTTTTTTGAGGTTGGAAGATGAGTTTAGAAGTCAATGAACCCCTCGGTGCAAAACTTATAACACAAATACCCACTTATTCCAACTAAAGTCCCACTTAATTTTTTAAAGTTTGGAATGTTGTTTAACTTGATAAATTGGTGGCTTAGTTTGAATGTTACCATGAGGACAATGCATCCTTGTCTTTTATAAAAAAAAACTGTGGTTGAAAGATGAATTTACAAGTCAATGAACCCCTGTGTGCAAAAGATTTGACAAAAATACCCACTTATTCCAACTGAAGTCCCAGTTAAAATTATACAACTTATTTTTCATAATTTGAAGACAAATTTTATACTTATATTTCATATTTGACAGTAATTTAATTACTTCTAAGTTATATTTTATTTAGTAGTTTAAAATAATAAAAGAAATTAAGAATATAATGATTAAATATTTATTTAAATTAAATAACCTAATATTTTTCTATTACTATTCAAAGTTTAATTTATTTAAAAGGACAAAAAAAAATTGCCATTTCCATTTTATTCATATTTTCAATGTAGTTAGTAATAAACGTTTTATTTATTAGAAGATTGTAATACATGTTCGATATAAATTATTATTCATTTTCCTTATTATAACATATGTTACATGGGAAGGCTTTTAATTATTTTATTTTATTTAAACACACCAAATGAAGTTAAGTTAACAATAATTTTGTTGAACTAAAGCAATGGTATACATACGTGTGTAATTGAGACAAACAACTAATCATTTGATTTCCATTCTAACATAAATATTGAAATACAAAAGCTGAAATTGATGATATAGTTTGTGGCCTAGACTGAAATTGGATTTATAACATTACACGGACATCCATTAATATAAACCTCAACTAGTAATTCATCTTGTTGATTGTCAACCTCGAACACGAGAACATCTCCCTCCTTCAAGCCATATTAGATGCAAAATTGCTTCCATCCTTTTCCAAACTATAGGTTTTGTATCACTCCAAGCCCGCACTCGCAACTACAAAGCATTATCAAACCAAAAAACCATCAAGAAATTCTTTTCAATCAAAGATATCAATTTTCAAAACATTTAATCTACTTACGTTTTTATAATCTTCATATGTTGTGCAATCCATCACTGTGAATCGAACGAAAATAAAAAAAATCAACCTTCATAAATGTAATGAATATTTATTAACTAAATTGACTTAGTTAACAAACCATGATAAAAGTTGGAAAACAACCTTAAATGGAAAACAACAAAAAGAAACTAAATGCATAAATGAGAATCCTAATATGCTTAAGATCATATATTTACAATTTTTATCCTAATGAAAACACTGCAAAGACAATTCTCTTCACTATATGCAATTTAAAATGGACCTATGAATTCTAAATGATGTAGCGAAATTGCATATTTCATAAACATTCAAACGTTAACCAAGATTCAACATGATTATACACGAAGAAACGAAGATAAGGTTGTAGTGAAAGGAAAATAAGATTAAAAACTAACAGTTCACCAAATACATTATAAGTCAAGATTTGAAAGAGTTATTGGAAAATAATTAATTACAAATCTACGCATTAAAAGTTCAATCCTAGCTTATGCATTCAACATTTATCTCCTTCATCAAGACATCTTCAAAAGGTATGTCCACTTTGGGGTCATTGAATTCCCATAAGGAAACACATGTATGCAGAGTTCTACAATCTAATTCATCCAAAACAAAGACATTAAAGACTACTCCTAAACCAAGATTTATGCAAACTGAACAAAAAAGAAATTAAAGCAAGATAGAGAGTATAAGAACAAGAAAACAAAATTATCTAAATGAAATGTAACAACGAAACAGGAACTAATAAGAGGCAAATCAATGATAGATATATAGAAGAACTAATAAATAAAAGGAAAAGAAGGAATATATGATCCATTAAATCGAATAGGGCCATTGCAGCAGACCTACGTCTCTTCTGTATTTTTATATGTCGTCAAGCAACAAAAAACTCCCTATACTGGGAATGTTATTCTAGTGTACGAGACAGCATAGATATCTCTGATCATTGTTTTGCCTATATATTTTTAACTATGCATTCCACTGATTAATTAGTCAATCTAAACACAACACCTGACCAGATGAGAAAAATGCTCAAAAATCACGTGCCCATAAAGAGAGGACCTGTAGTTCAACCAAATAAATGGAACCTGATAGCCCTTTCTAGGAGAAGAACAGAGGAATGAAAGACCCCAGATTTTTTAACTTTGTATGTTAGGATTTACTTCATCTATAACCAACCGATCTTAAACAAAATAACTTTGACTCTTATCAAACATCTATACAGTAACACAGCCATTGTAGCATACATACAGGATTTTCATTATTCAATACAAAATGTCGCAAAATATCCAAAACCCAAAAAATGAATTTGCAATTCGTTCACCCCATGCACCTCTCTTGGTTTCCTTCCTCTTTGAAATTACAATTTTACAGAGTCCCCCAGATACGATCGTAAAGCCAACATGTCCTCTGTAAAGCCATATACTGGTGTGTGTATGCAACTAATAAAGCATCATGACAATTTGAGTGATAATATACATCATAACAAGGTAGTCCAAATCGAGATCTTATTCAAGATCGGAAAGGGAAATATAAATCATAAATTGGAAGACGCATTTATTCATCATCTACCTGAGGAAAAAAAGTTAAGAAAATACCTTTTTTATCAAGGTACTCCGGCGGAGCTCCGGCGGCACTCCAGCGACACTAGGACGGTATTGGGAGGTTGGGAGGACCGAAGAAAATGTGTATATTTCGACCTCCAACGGCGGCGGCACGGTGGGATGGGAGGAGAGATCACCACGCCGGACAAACGGCGTCTAGGGTTCGCCCTTTTTACGCCGGCAATGAGGCGCGACTGCGACAGGACTGGGTGGATCGGTCGGTGGAGGGATGACACCTCTTTCGATGAACGGTGACTCTCCGACGACGGTGACTACGAAACGGTGACTAGCCGACGAAGTTCGCGAGCACTCTGGAAACTTTAGATGAGGCTCGAACTCTCCGGAAAGTATGAGAAGAATGAATTTCAGATTCAAATTTCAAATCTATCACTTTCTCTCTCTCTGCCACACGTCAGCATTTCAATTTATTTTCAAAATTTATCACTTTCTCTCTCTTTACCACGTGGACAAATCAAATTTGGACACCTATGACGTGTCTAAATGTTGTTTGTTCATATATCATTTTCCTTATATCTTTACCAAGTTCTTCGATGACCGATCGTGCACGTGGTTTTTTAATAAGGAAAATGATATATGAACAACAAATTTGAACAACATTTAGACACGCCACAGGTGTCAAAATATCATTCGTCCACGTGGCAAAGAGAGAGAAAGTTACAATTTTTTGAAGATGAGCTGAGATGCTGACGCGTGGCAGAGAGAGAAATGGCTCATTTATTCTGAAATTTGAATCTCAGAAGGATTTCGAACCTCATTTCGCAATCCCATTTCGAATCCCATTTCGCAACCCATATTGAACCCCGCCGTCTGACCATCTCGTGCTCACCGGAAAGAGTGCCGCCGCATTGCCGTTGTCGGACACCGTCTGCCCGTCCGCCGTGTTCCATCCACCAAGAATCGCGCGGTTCCATTTCCTCGACGGCAGAACCCTAAACCCTAATCATTGCAAGGTGAGTCTTCACTCTTAACGTTCATTGCAAAAATTTATCATGTGCTTGAGTTTGTGGAGTTGGTTTATTCAGTTGTGCTTAATCTTTTATGTTTGATGGACATTCAAAATCATTTATACTAAGTCTTCTCTGTTCCCATTGTGTTCTGAAATTTGTATGTCCACTAACTAACCATGCCCATTTAGTGTGGAGTCACATAAGACAAAATTGTTGGCATTTTCAGATGAACAAAGTTAAAAAAATCTGGGGTCTTTCATTTCTTTTATCATTGTTTGTTGACTAAGTCAATTTAGTTAATAAATAAGACGAGGTATGGAAGAAAGAAAAAAGATTATGAATCCTGTATAAAGGAAATTCATCACTGTAAGAGAGGAGAATAGATTGTATTATTAGTGTCTAATAGTATCCCTTCTAATAATTAATGTTGTTCCGATTGATGATTGATTTTTCAAACATGAATAATCGAATGTGCCCAATTATAATTGATTTTTTTTCAAACCTTTAGTAGCTAATAATTTCCAGTACTGGACTCTGCGAGGAAGAAAGCCAGCAAAATCCACTGTATAGGAATGGCATTCTTAACTTAACTGTTCTCAGTTTCAGCTGTCTAAAGAGTGAAAAGGGCTTCTAATGTTGAGAAAACGGGTAACAAAATTTTCATTTGTTGTTTGAAGAAAAAAGAGTTAAGCAAACTAAAATTGTACTGTCTAGAAGTAGTATTAGATTTGAGTAATGAAGTAATTTGTTTGTTGGGAGAGATTTGAATAGAGGTCGCGGCGATTAACCAATGAGTGGGAAAAGGTAAGTTGAAAAGTTGAAAAGGTTAAAATAAGCTTGGCTAGGCGAGGAATAAAAAAGTGATTAACAACAACCAGAATGGTGATTATGAATAAAACATAAAAAAATCAAAAAAAGGAAGGCAAACAGGACTGAGGGTCCAGCTTCGAGAAAATAAAATGCATGCATCAAGACACTTTGTTGGTGGCTATATATAGGTACACTTGTAACATCTTCTCCCATTCCCACCCTACTCCTTGCTTCACCCCAATTACGCACACCATAGAGAGAAAAAGACAAAAATCTCTTTTATCCAATTGCAATTTGCATAACAACATGCCTTCTTCCGCTTCTTCTGCACCTACCTTGCTCTCCAAATGCACTGTCTTCCCAGACCAACCCTCAACTATGGGAAACCTCAAACTCTCCGTTTCGGACCTCCCCATGTTGTCCTGCCACTATATTCTTTTGGACCTTTGATATAAATTTTGCATTTCATTCAAATGTTGTGCCTTTTTTTTTCAGGATGAACTCCAATATTTTAGGGAGCAATATGTTTGTCAATGGATTTTGGATGATGCGAACGTGCGAAGGAAGCAAGTGTTGGAAAATCTAGGCATTTTGTAAATATTTTGGAGATATAGTCATTTGGTGTTTGTTTAGAACTTTTACAATATGTAGCATGAAGGAAGTAAACTGAACTAGATTGAAGGGTACAGTGAGTTGTGTTGTAGACTGTGGATTAAGAACCTTGATGAAGGGGTAAGTGGAATTTTATGTTTCATTTGTTGTTGTAAATTTGTAAAGGAAAAGGTTTGTATAATGATTTCATATCACTTTACACGTTTTTATTTTAATATATAAAACAAACAACAAATTTTGACATGTTTTAGTTCTTGATGTGATTTGATCTCTCAATTTTAATAAGAAGAAAGATTTAGCATTGATGTTTTAACGATTAGGTTCTCATATGACCTTTTACCACGAAATTTTGAAGTAGTGAACTTTATTATTAACTAAATGAAGCAAATAAGAAGCCAAAAGTATAGTTATTTTAATCTCTCCCCACCAAAGCTAAAACAAGGGGAACAAAGTTAAGTATAGTATAAAATTTGCAAATCCTGCTCAAAATTTTAATCTCTATGTCAAGCATCTTCAACATCCAGTTGTAATAATTATGGATCTTTCGGGACGTGGTTCATCATAAAATGTTTGGAAGTAGGTTCCAAATTTATTGGAATTGTAAATTAAGGTTGAAATAAAAAATAGGCACTCCTACATGACCATCATTTTCACACACTACCATATGTACAAAATCCTCACTTGAAGTACCCAATTATTTAGCCTATGGTACCATTTTTTTTCCACCAATTAAAATTGTATTATTTATGGATCTTTGGTCACGTGGTTCATCATAAATTTTTTGGAAATAGGTTCCAAATTTCTTGGAATTATAAATAAAGGTTAAAAAAAAAGGCAATCTCATATTACCATCATTTTCAAATACTTTCCCTCTGTACGAAAACTTCACCTGATGTACCCACTTATTTAGCCTATGCTACCACTTGTTTTCCAGAAATTTAACCTCTACTAAATTTGGATGTTTGGCCTCGTCGTTCATCATAAATTGTTTGGAAATACATCCCAAATTTCTTGGAATTGTAAATTAAGGTTCAAATAAAAATTAGGCACTCCTAGACTATTATCATTTTTACAGACTACTCATATGTACAAAAACCTCACCGGATGTACCCACTTATTTAGCCAATGGTACCACTTGGTTTTCAGCAATTAAAATTCTATTAATTATGTATCTTTGGTCACGTGGTTCATGTTAAATTGTTTGGATATAGGTTCCAAATTTCTTTGAATTGTAAATAAAAGGTTGAAAAAAAAAATTAGGCACTCCTACATTACCATCAATTTGAAAGACTTCCACTTTGTACAAAAACCTCACATGAAGTACCCACTTATTTAGCCAATGGTACCAGTTGGTTTCCAACAATTCAAATTGTAGGAAATTTGGCTATTTGCCGACGTGGTTCATCATAAATTGTTTGGAAGTATGTTCCAAATTTATTGCAATTGTAAATTAAGGTTGAAATAAAAATTAGGCACTCATAGATTACCATCATTTTGACAGACTACTTATATGTACAAAAACCTCACCACATGTACCCACTTATTTAGCCAATGGTACCACTTGGTTTCCAGCAATTAAAATTCTATTAATTATGTATCTTTTGCGACGTGGTTCATCATAAATTGTTTGGATATAGGTTCCAAATTTCTTGCAATTGTAAAAAAAGGTTGAAATAAAAATTAGCCACTCATATATTACCATCTTCTTGACAGACTTCCACTTTGTACAAAAGCCTCAACTGAAGTATCCACTTATTTAGTATATGGTTCCACTTGTTTTCCAGTAATTAAAGTTATAATAAATAAATATCTTTGGCCACGTGGTTCAGTACAATATAATAATAATATATATCCATAAAAAATTGTTCGGAAATCTTTATTTGATCCAGTAACGACACATACATCAAATTCAGTAAACCCAATAACTTTGTCTCCAATATAAAACCCTTCCATGTTCTCTACCCAACAACCACATAAATGAGCTAACAAATTCCTACCTATTTTAATACAATCTAGCAAAAATAACAACCAACCAAAAACAGTTTTGTCAATGTGAGTCTTCTGTTCAGTATTCAAGCGTTCATTCAAAGCACCTATGAAGTTGGTCTTGCAAAAGTGTCTAAACACTAACTGCATAAAAAAAATACTTACTATTTAAATACATTACAATAGAACACTAATTGTATGCAAATCAAATACAACCCTACATACCTTCTTCCTAGTGTCAGAAGCTTTACTGTGTTCAACCACTTCCTCCATGACACTGAACCAAAAACAATTACGAAAATAATTAATGTGCAAAAGAGTTTGGCATCAGCATAGAAAACAAGCTGGCATCAATTGTTTGGTTGAACAGAAAGGAAGTAAATTTAAGGAATGGATAAAGTAGAAGAACATTAGTTATGTTCACTTTATTTTTATTTCAATCAACCAATCTAAATTGATCCGGTCTGTGCCCATTACCAAACAAATACTTTGGGCTTCTGAATTGTGTTTACTAGGTAATAATATACTCATAAACTAATTAAAAAGTGAAACTTTAATCAAACCATTCATTACAAAATGTTATATTAGCTTATATGCAAATAATAATTAATTGTTAAACTAACTTACTATTTAAATAAGTAGAATTTGTAATTGAATGAAGTACAATAATTTAGGCAAACAAACACACAAACTTATAAACGAAGTAAATGTGATTACAACGGACATAATCAATAATGATGAAATCTAGTTCCAAGTGTGTGCATGAAAATAAAATATCTTGAGACTTTAAAATAATTACTCTGGAACTGTCTGCGAATGCATACCCTTAGTTAACACAAAAAGTAGTTATAAAAAAGATTACAAAGTTTTTGGTTGGAATGACACTAAAGTGAATCTAAGATTTAAAATATAAAACTTGCTGAATTGACTGAAGACAAACAATCTTTAGCTCTACTTCACCATCCATGCTTGGAGAAATTATCTAAAATGAAGAATGAAATTTCACGTGTGTCGCAACCGGCAAATCGCGACGGGACGACGATCCAAAAGAGAAAGCGGTTTTGAAAAAGAGATTTGGAGTCGCCACCATAGTTTATTATGGAAAACTACGAAAAAACCATAAAATAAGGCAGGGTCTGCGAAAACCGAAATTCGGGTTCGGGAGTCGGTTACATGTGGGGAAGGTATTAGCACCCCCACAACGCCTGCCGTAAGGCAGTACCTTTAACTAAATACGCGAATTTAATGCGGTTTGCAAAACGTTTAATTTCCCCTAAAAAAAACTCTAAATAAAACAAAATATTTTTTGTGTTTTTTGTGCCCGACAAGGATTGACCTTGCTCCTACGTATTCTCAGTTGGACTGAGAAATCAGGGTTACGTAGTTCTTTGTGAAAGATGGTTTGTTTGAAGATGTTTTTAGTTTTGAAAAGATTTTATATTTTTTGGCATTTTTTATAAAAGGAGGAAGGTTTTTAGCACAAGGCCTACGCGAACGGTCGCACGTATGCCTTAACCTTTTAGAACAATTTATGATTTTTTAAAGAGGAAGAAAAAGATTTTTAGCACAAGGCAGACAGAATGGTCGCACGTGTGCTTAAACCTTTTAAAATAATTTTTTGTTTTTAACATTTTATATTTAAAAAGTAGATACATATTTAAAATGGAAACAAAACAAAATAGTACAAATGAAAAAACAATACAATAAAACGAAATAAAAAGATACATAAATAAATAAGTAACGAAAATAAAATAAAAAGGAATAGGACAAAATGAGATAAATAAAATAATAAGTAAATGAAAAAGGGTGGCTAAATGGAAAAATGGGGTATCCAAGGAAGAAAAGAAAATTAGCCCCTTTTTTTAGTTTTTTAGGAACAGAATGGGCTTGAGCCCAGTCCAAAGAAATGGACCTGAGGGGTGTGCGGGTAAGAAACGGGGGTGCAGAAGATATACATTTTTTTTTATTTTTAAAAATAGAACGGGCCTGAGCCCAAGACAAGGAAGGGACGTAGGGGTGCAAAGGTGAGAGATGGGGGGTGCGCTGGAGAGAAAAAAAAGGGTTCGATCAGAAGCTTAGGCCTAAGGCTTTTTCAATCCTCAACTCAAAGAAACCCTTAGGGGTTTTCTTCTTCCTATCTCATTCAAGACTTTTCTCAGCTTTGAGACAATCAGAGACTCTATGTCTCCCTCCCCTCAAACCACCTTAGGTTGGGGTCGCCATCTTCGAGCTCCTGCATGCCACCGCCTCTGTCAGCCACTGTAACGGCTCTCTAGCTCCGTCCAAACCATCACCGTCGACAGCAGACGCCACCGGAACCAGGGCCGGCCACAACGTCACCATCCTCTCCCTACCTTCTCGCGCGAGATACAAGACGATCTCGCCTCTCTCCGTCACTCTCGCCCTCGACTGGCTACCACGCCGTCGCCGTCACCAGCCACCGTCGCGCCACCACCTTCTCTCCACCTGGCGTCACCGGCAACGCCGAGCCCTACCAGGACCACCGCCGATCGTGGCTTCCTCACCCTGAAACCGAGAGCACACCGCTCTCGCTGTTACTCGCCTAAAAGGCACTGCTGCCAGTCTAAGGCTGCCGTCTGTCTTCTCATGGTCTTGGACACATTGCAGGTTTGGATGATGGTGTGAAGCGTGAATTGGGATGAGGGAGATCGATTGGTTCGCGGACTTGGTCTCTCTTGTTTCTGCAGGTGGGTTGGTGGCCACCGGGAGTGTGGATACAGTTGTGGTGGTGGGTGAATGTGAGTGGTTAGAACTGAATTTAGAAATCAATGGGAAAGGACGAGAGGGTTTGGGTTTGACGATGGTAATAGAGCCAGAAAAATTGTTCTGTGTAGTAGTGTATGAAGGTGATATTATGGAGGTAATGGTGTTGATGATAGGGGATGGACAGAGGCGTGGAGGACATGGTTCCGTTATCTGGTTTGTGGTTGGTATGATTGATTGAGTGTGTTTGGGTTGGTTCCTCTTTTTGCAGGGACACGGCGTGTAATGGAAATCAAGATTGATGGGGAGTTTGGCTGGGCCATTTCGGCTTTGGTAATGAAGAGAAATGGGGATGTTTTGTGTTTCTCTTGCTCAGGGTGTTAACTCCTTCGTTGGTGGCTTGAGGTGAACAAAGGCAAGGGGCCCAGTTTCATGATCTGACTTGGTTTGTCATGACTGAGATGGATTCAGGTTCTTGGATTGTTTCTTTCTTCTTGCAGGGAGAAGGCATTCGGGATTTCGGAAGGATGAGTCAATGTTGAAGATGATAATGGAATTGTGTGTGGGAGAACATTAGTTTGCAGGTTTGTGGTGAAGCGTATTTTGTTACTTGTTATAATGGGTGGCAAACAGTATAAGGGCATATCATCATCGAATCAAATGGCAACAAATAGGAGCATATATCACGCAACATAAACCGTATGCGAAGCCAAATCATCATCAAATGAAGACAAATAGAAGCATATACCACCCAGCAGAAACATAGAACAACTATTTACCATCCAAGAATGCAGGCATTTCCAGCAATGAAGTTTCAAGAAGAGGAACTTACCCCTCGCCTTTATGTTTCTTCCCCTTTTGTAATTTCTCGTACGCTGCTTGAAATCCTTTTCCTTCTAAGTTGTGCTCTTGCTGTGATCTCGTTCCCTTGTTCCTTTTTTTGAGATTCCTTTGTTGCCAGCGCTTGCAAGAAAGTTATGGTGAGAGTGAGCAATGAAAGTGGATTCTAGTTAGGATGTTGGGACGGGTTTTGTCTGATGGGAGCGTTCTGAGAGGTTCCTCTTGCGTTTATATCTTTCTTGCACACTTTTTTTCTTAGCTCTTTCACATTGTGCTTTCGCTATGTTGCCAGGGATGAATCATTGCAGGACAAACGATGCGTTGGTGTTGGAGGTGAGGAAAACGGGAATGAAAGGGAAATGTGGTTGTGGTGGTCATGGGTCAGAGGAGCCGAGAAAGTCTCTGTTGAGTGAATGGAGTTGAGAGTAGTCTGTGTGTGTGAAAAAAATGATTCCTGTTAAACATCCTGTTGGGGAAAAAATGGTTTCTCCTCTTTTTTTTGGGTTCCTGCATCTTGCGTGTGGAGGCTAAAGTCTGAGGGTTGCCCCTGACACTCCATTGCTTCCCGCTCCAGCCATCCCTGCTGTTTATCCATTCCTTTTCCTTCTTAAGTCAATTAGCTAAAATAATTTAGGCTTGAAACCTCGAGCTAAAGATTTCTACCCAAAATTGGGTGACTCACTTTGATAGAAAAAGATTTGATTTACAAAAAGGTTGATAGTATTGGAAACAGAGAGGAACGGTCAAATGCAACACCTTATCACGCTTTTTTTTTCTTTTTTTTCTTTTCTTTTTTTTCTTTTTTTTTTAAAGTTTCTATTCTTTCCTTTTTTAAAAAAAATAAGAGACTAAATAAAATACACTAAATTAAACTAATATTAAAATACTAGTATAAAACGAAATAGTACTGTACACATAGTAAAAAAAAGATAAAATAAAATAAAATAAACATAATAATAAAGTAAAACAAAAATAGTATAACAACTAAAAAAAAATAAAGATATAATGTAATAAACTAAATAACTAAAACAAATATAAAAATAAAATAAAATACGACAAAAAAAAAAGACTTATTTTTCAATCAACCCGGACGAAATTGGGTGTTGACAGCTGCCCCTCTTTACTTAGATATTACTGGATAATATGAAAATTTGATATTTTCGTATTATCTGAGTAGAAGCTAAGTAAAGATAGAAACACTAATTTTGGTTGGGTTTCATAGGAAGTGAAACGAAGTAGGATGAGTACAAAGCATAACAAAAAATTCTACCATTGCCGAACAGAAGGTTGATAGCAAAAACTAAAACCTGGATTTGGCCATTGTCTTGCAGAGAGCCAATATCGTAGAAGAAAACACAAATTTGACCATTGCCAAGCAGAGGGTCGATAGCAAAAACTAAAACCTGGATTTGACCATTATCTTGTGGAGGGCCAATATCGCAGAAGAAAACACAATTTGACCATTGCCAAGCAGAGGGCCGATAACAAAAAGAAAAAACTTGAGCTTACGGTGCCAGACAAAGCTGGGCTTTGGGGGCCAGTGTGGAAACTGCGCTTATGGGCCAGTGTGAAAACTTGGCTTAGGGGCCAGTGTAGAAACTGGGCTTAGGGGCCAGTGTGAAACTGGGCTTATGGGCCAGTATGAAAACTGGGCTTAGGGGCCAGTGTAGAAACCAGGCTTTGGGGTCCAGTTTAGAAACTGGGCTTGGTGGGCCAGTGTAGAAACTGGGCTTAGTGGGCCAGTGTAGAAAATGGGCTTATGGGCCAATATGGAAATTGGGCTTATGGGATTTTGAAACTGCCAGATGAAACTAGGCTTTGGAAATGTTTGAAATTGCCAGATGAGAGTGGGCTTTTGAAATTTTGAAACTGCTAGCTGAGACTGGGCTTTTGAAATTTTGGAATTTGTAACTTTTTGAAATGTTTTTGTAATTTTTAACTAAAATTTGATTTTTGAAATGAGATCAGGGTGTTGAAACCCTCAATACAATGTGTCAAAATCTTGATGTTATTCTTTTTGTATTTTTGAAGAAGGAAGATTCGATAACCATTCATATGAATGAAGAGGGCTTCGATCCGAAAGATTTTCTTTTTGCATTGATGAAAACATTTGCTTTGTTTTGCATTTTTCGCTTGAGTCGACTGTCTTACTTGCAATCATCAAACTGGTCTTTATTTTCAATGTTTTGTGAAAACTGAGGAATGTCGTACATCCGGGGTCTAAATTTTGACTTTTCTTCCGAGACATCAATTCACATGTGCTTGAATTTATTGGCAAAAGGATGGATTTGGAGAGAATGGGAACTGTTTAGATTTTTTTGGTTAGGCTGGGACAGGCACGGGGGCACTATAATCATCAGAGGAGATGTAATATGTAAGTGTCAGGACAAAACACGATATGCCAAAAATTTTGCCCCGGTTTAGTATTTGGGAAAATGAATTGGGATTTGTATCCATGAAAATTAGGGTGAAAATTCAAGGAAGATCCGCAAAGCTGCCCCAGTCTTGAGATTATGTGTTGATGAATTACAAGGCGAAGATGCATGATGAGATTCACCAAGTTGCCCCAGTTTTTCTTTGCATAGGGTTCTGTTTAGAAGAGGTGGTGGGTATGAAAAGGATTGGATAAAAGGATGACCCTAATTGGTTGGGTTTTCTTTTGCATGTTTCTGGATTGTTGGCAAGGAGACCCCCTCTTCTGGAGACATTACTTTTTTTTTTCAACCTCTTTTTTTTTTTTTTTTTTACGACACTGTGAAAGTCGCCTTATCGCAAAGTTAAGCTTTATGAAAATTTGAGCAATCATTATCTAATCCGTGTGGACTTTATTAAGCTTGTAACGTGGCTATGGGCTAAAATGTATTAGAAGAAAGGGTATAAAGGCCCAAATGGATGTTTGTTGGTTATTATATTTGAAACAAGGGTCATCATCTAGGCGTCGCATCAACTATTTGACTTTTTGCGCTTTGTTTTTCTTTATCTCCATTTTTCGTTCTTTTTCATCATCACTTTTCGATTTTTTTTTTTGTTCCTTTTGTTTTTTTTTTGTTTTTTTTTGCTCTTACTGATGAATTTTTGTTTGATCATTGAGTGCTCTTCATTTGCATCAAGAGTTGACTCCTACCTGATAATAACCCTTGCTTGGGGATAATTTTAAAAAAGAAATTATTTTTTGCTCAAACAGGGTAGCAATGGCGTATTGTTTTAACTTTTTGGATGAAGTTAAGAAGGCCACACATCATTTTGAACTTTGATCGCCTTATTTTCAAAAGATTAATTTTGCGATTAAATGACCTCAACAAGAGTCGTTTTTTTTTTTGCTTTCACTATTCTAGACTGCCCTTTCGGGTTTTCAATCCAATGGACTTATTTTTTTTGAAAATTCTCTTTTTTTGTTTTTTTATTATTTTTTTTTATTTTCTTTGTCTCAATGGATTCGGGGGTCCCCCTACCAGCGCAAACGAGAAAAATTTTGGCCAAGCCAATCTGCCCCAGTATAATGGTTTGCTTCGTTACCGAAGGCAGTGACACTGTTTGTCGGAGTAGATCCTTTATTTTGGAAAAGTGCAGGGTGAAGGTCTTCAAGCAACATGTGCACCAACGTCTCGATAAAGATGTCCACTTGTTATTTTTGACTAGACATTTGACCTCGGAAAACTATGACACTACAACTTTTATTTTTGATCATCCGTTTCTTTTTTCTTTTTTTTTTTTGCTATTTTCTGAAAAAATAAGAGTTTGACGATTTGCAAGAAAAACAAGCGACCCAAGCTTGCCTTCACTTTATTTTTCATTCATTATTTGCGGCTTTTGTTTTATCCACAACACCCTATTAGGACAGGATTTCCAGTAACCTTGGAGAAACCGCGTAATGAAAGTTCATATTAAAATTTATAGATGAAAGGACGACATCAGTAAGCCTAGTCTTACAGCAGGACAAATTGAAAACGAGAGCAAAACAACATTAGTTTCCTCTGTTACAACAACATATGCCTTCCTCTATAGTCCTAGAGTCCTCTTCACTTGTCTACGGCATTTGCGGGGGCGAACTCGCACCTTGCCTCGGTGCTGGGTTGACTTTCTTCAAACTTCACACATCCTGAATCGATCAAAGATTGGACCTTTTGCTTTAGAGCCTTGCATGTCTCTGTTGAATGCCCACGAGCTCCTCCATGATAATCACAACTGACCTTTATATCATACTTCTTTGGGTAAGGAGGTCGTATAGGCCTGGTAGGACAAATCTCTATGAGGTTATTGCGGAGAAGATCTGGCAGCAGCTCTGTATAGGTCATGGGGATAGGAGCGAAATTGACGACCTTCTCATTCCGATTGTAGTTTCTCTTTTCAATAGCTCGATTAACCCCATAGGAATGCGACATCTGGGAATAGGTAGTAAACTGCGAATTAGCCTTTTGATTCCTACTTTCTTCTTGTCCAGGACCGTACTCATTCAGACTTGCCACCAGATTTGGATCTAGTGCAATTTTTCCACTTCTTATGCCACCCTCAACCCTTTCTCCAATTGTTACTATATCAGCAAAGCTCGAGGAGACACTGCTTATCATGTGCTCATAAAATGGTGGTTGTAGAGTATTCAGAAATATGGTTGTCATCTCCTTGTCACTCAAAGGCGGTTCTACTTGAGCAGCAATTTCTCTCCACCTTTGGGCATATTCTCTGAATGATTCAGACTCCTTCTTCACCATGTTCTGCAGTTGCACTCTGTCAGGTGTTAGATCTTCATTATATTCATACTGCTTTAGGAACGCATCAACCAGGTCTTTCCATGAGTGGATATGAGTGGTCTCCAGACGCATGTACCAATTTAGGGCCACGCCAGTTAAACTTTCTTGGAAGAAGTGAATCAAAAGCTTCTCATCATGAGCATAGGCTACCATTTTTCTGCAGTACATAGTAATGTGGCTCCTTGGGCAAGTGTTTCCCCGATATTTCTCAAACTCTGGCAACTTGAACTTTGGAGGTATCACCACATCAGGAACCAAACATAGTTTTCTAGCGTCTCCAAATTCAAAACTTCCTTCGCGCTCTATGGCCCTCAACCTCTTCTCAAGCATTTCTAATGCACTTTTATCGTCCTCAAACTTTGCTGGCATAATGACATGAGGTGAAGGCTTCATCTCGGGTTGTTTTGTCATTATCACACCCCCCAGACCTGACTGGATTGTCTCCCCATGAATTATGGCAATGTTTGCTCCGAGTTCGTCTTCTGCTTCAACTGTGTCGCCTTCGGCCTTTTGGGTGTCAGCATGTCCCATGTCCGCTCTTGAGGATGGAGGGAAAGTTTGTGCCTCTGATACTTTTTGTTGCGGTCGTGGTGCCCGCGAATCTCCAAGGCTTTGTAATGCATTCAAAGCCTCTAGGATCTGTCTCATTTGTCCCTTCAGTTGTTGGATATCGGCTTTCATCCCCTCTTGAACTTCTCCTTGGTTCTCCATGAGTTTTCACTGGTTCGTGTCCTTTAGGGTGTCTTGGAAACTTAGCCGTATTGTTATTTTTTAACTGAATTTCATTAGATGAAATAAATTAAGAAAAAGAAAATAAAACAAAAAAAAAAGAAAAAAAGAGAAAAGACAAAGTGAAGCAAATACTATAGCCGGAAATTATAAAGATGTGAAAACATTGCCAAATGGATAGTCTGGAAATTAACATGAAACAAAGTCAATAGGACAGTTCATAAACGTCCACAACATTAAAGTTCATCACTTTGAAGGTACAAAGTATTGATTAACTATCACGAGCCCTAGCCATCACATTCTTCATTTCTCTCATCAGCCTCTTACAGTAATTCAGGAAAGTCTCGACCTTCTTAGGTGGGTTAAAGATCGGTATTGCAGACTCAGCATCAGCTAGTAACTCAGGGATATCTTTAATGGCTTCATTAGCAAGGGAGGCTAGCTGTGAGAAACTTCTCCTCCAGTTCTCTGTAACCCGCCCTTGTTCAACAATGTACTCCTTCATCTGATTTATCAACTCGTGATGTTTCTTCTCTGTTTCAGCCCGATGCCAGCGTTCCTTCTTCAATTTTTCCACCACTGCTTTAGCCTGTTGTTCGGCGTTTTCCGCTCTGACCTGCATTTTGTGCGAGTCCTCCAGTGCTTTTTCCTTGTCCCTCTTGAACTCATCACACATCTGCTTCATAACACGCTCTGATGTCTCAATTATACCATATTCCCGATCTTTCAAGGTTAGCTTCAGCTTAGCTGCTGCTAGCTTTTGCGTTTGTCTCATCAACAACTTTTCATACGCTTCATCGTTTTCCACACTAACTTGATTAAGATTCGTATAATCGTGTTGTAGATTTTGAAGATCACTGTTCAACCTGGTATTTTCCAGCTTCATCCGCTCTAATTCGGCCTTCAACAATTGTACCATCTCACCTTCAGCCTTTTGACGTTGCTCTTCACAATCCGGGTTAAGAGAAATTAACTTGAAAGGCAGCCTCACTGTCTTAACCCTCTCTGCAATCCAATAGCTGTAAGGAATTCCCTCATCAACAGTCCACGGCCCTGGGTCCATTTCCGCACGAACAACGTTGCCCCAAGCATCCCTAATTTGACGCAGCGCCTTAGCAAAGGTTCCTTCCTCATAATAGATCTGCAATGTGGCAAGAGATGCAGGAGTAGGTGCTCCTCTCAGAGGATACCCAAATTGCCTTCGTGCTAGCACAGGATTGTAATTAATGCAACACCGGATACCCATGAGGGGTACATTAGGGTACCTCCCGCAATAAAATATGATTTGTGA
This sequence comes from Vigna mungo, assembly GCA_036885675.1. Classification (NCBI taxonomy): domain Eukaryota; kingdom Viridiplantae; phylum Streptophyta; class Magnoliopsida; order Fabales; family Fabaceae; genus Vigna; species Vigna mungo. The sequence continues at coordinate 12,344,924 of CP144690.1, read as the reverse complement.
TCTTTGCATCCAAAGGACATTCCATTTAATTCGTTCCACATTTAGACTTGCACAGAGCTGTGCCCATTCATATTCCCCTTTCATATTCGGTTTACACTGTAGTAGCTCATCCACGGGACATGTGGCATTCAAGGAGTTCTCAATCACCCGAGAGACAAACCACACATACAACACTGGTAGGCAACATTTCATCTTTCCTCCCTTCAGCTCATAACATTGATTAAGAGTCCCGTAAACTTCAGCTAGGACAGCGGTGACCGGATTCTCAGAGCGATCTTTGTGTCCCACAAATGCATTTATGGCGGCGCTGTCGACGAAGTTCTTGACATTGGGAAAAAGCATGACACCATAGAGGATAAGGGCCAATACATCCATAAATGTTTCCCACTTTTCCTCGTCAACCAAATGATGCAAATACACCTCCAGGTACCCCTGAGGAAGGCCCCTCACATTGCCCCTGATTGTGAATTCACTTTCCAACTGCATATGGTGTATTTTTATGATTCTTGCTAGCTGCAAGACAGGGATATACTGCCCCAGGTAGTTGTATGGAGTTTTTCCCTCGAGAGGTATATCTAAGATCTGCTCAAATTCTTCTATCGTAGGCACCAGTTGAAAATCATGGAAAGTGAAACATCTCAGTGGTGGGTCATAGTACTGGGCTAAGGTGGTAATTGCTGATGTTTGAACTTCCACCTCTAACAAGCCCAACAAATTCCCATACTCCCTCCTGAATGTATCCTTTTGGGTAGTATTCATTTTCTTCACCAGTTCTCTCAAACCATCCATACTACCTTCCTCTGCTTCAATGGCTATCCTTCCCTTCAAAATGTCTGAACTTGAACCCCACTTGACTTCAGATCTCATGTTAATTTCCATTTTATCTCAAAGGTTTAGTCACAAATTTATAATTTCCTGACTAGAAACAATTAAAAATGCATGAGAAAAAGAAAGAAAGAAAGGGAAATACACATATAAAAAGATAAAGAAACAAGGTGTTTTTTATTATGTAAAAGTGAGGATTACAAGGCTGCACACATCTCCCTTTGTGCCCTAAATAAAGACTCGGCGCTTCAGATTGGGGGTCAAGTATATGCAACCTCACAAGGATGGTCGCCTGAACCTAATGGTCAATGGTCACTAGAGCTATGGCCCCCTTCATAGCATCTCCACAACAGTCGAGTAATCAACTAGATGAGGAGACACAAGTGAAGAGAACAGACTCTAGTTGGAGTTCTCACGATAGCCAGACAGGAAGTACATCCCAGAGTGACACCGCTACACAACTCCTCTAATTCTAAGTTACGCTCAGACCCGGGTATAGGGCCCCACTCAATAGATGCACAAAGTGTGTGTGTGAAGGGAGAATGCAATGCATACCCCAAACCCTCACCTGCAAAACAACCAGAAAATTTCCAGGCAAATATAGCATGTTTTCTACCCTAGGGTTCAATATCCAACAATTATTTGCATGCAATTATTTCAAAAATCAAACAAGACAAAACAAACAAACAAAAGGGGAGAAAAAACACCAAACAAAACCACATCGAATTCGCGTAGTTAATTAAATGGCCTGACTCTCTAAAACTTGTCCCCAGTGGAGTCGCCATCTGTCGCAACCGGCAAATCGCGACGGGACGACGATCCAAAAAAGAAGCGGGTTTTGAAAAAGAGATTTGGAGTCGCCACCATAGTTTATTATGGAAAACTACGGAAAAACCATAAAATAAGGCAGGGTCTGCGAAAACCGAAATTCGGGTTCGGGAGTCGGTTACATGTGGGGAAGGTATTAGCACCCCCACAACGCCTGCCGTAAGGCAGTACCTTTAACTAAATACGCGAATTTAATGCGGTTTGCAAAACGTTTAATTTCCCCTAAAAAAAACTCTAAATAAAACAAAATATTTTTTGTGTTTTTTGTGCCCGACAAGGATTGACCTTGCTCCTACGTATTCTCAGTTGGACTGAGAAATCAGGGTTACGTAGTTCTTTGTGAAAGATGGTTTGTTTGAAAATGTTTTTAGTTTTGAAAAGATTTTATATTTTTTGGCATTTTTTATAAAAGGAGAAAGGTTTTTAGCACAAGGCCTACGCGAACGGTCGCACGTGTGCCTTAACCTTTTAGAACAATTTATGATTTTTTAAAGAGGAAGAAAAAGATTTTTAGCACAAGGCAGACAGAATGGTCGCACGTGTGCTTAAACCTTTTAAAATAATTTTTTGTTTTTAACATTTTATATTTAAAAAGTAGATACATATTTAAAATGGAAACAAAACAAAATAGTACAAATGAAAAAACAATACAATAAAACGAAATAAAAAGATACATAAATAAATAAGTAACGAAAATAAAATAAAAAGGAATAGGACAAAATGAGATAAATAAAATAATAAGTAAATGAAAAAGGGTGGCTAAATGGAAAAATGGGGTATCCAAGGAAGAAAAGAAAATTAGCCCCTTTTTTTAGTTTTTTAGGAACAGAATGGGCTTGAGCCCAGTCCAAAGAAATGGACCTGAGGGGTGTGCGGGTAAGAAACGGGGGTGCAGAAGATATTCGTTTTTTTTTTATTTTTAGAAACAGAACGGGCCTGAGCCCAAGACAAGGAAGGGACGTAGGGGTGCAAAGTGAGAGATGGGGGGTGCGCTGGAGAGAAAAAAAAGGGTTCGATCAGAAGCTTAGGCCTAAGGCTTTTTCAATCCTCAGCTCAAAGAAACCCTTAGGGGTTTTCTTCTTCCTATCTCATTCAAGACTTTTCTCAGCTTTGAGACAATCAGAGACTCTATGTCTCCCTCCCCTCAAACCACCTTAGGTTGGGGTCGCCATCTTCGAGCTCCTGCATGCCACCGCCTCTGTCAGCCACTGTAACGGCTCTCTAGCTCCGTCCAAACCATCACCGTCGACAGCAGACGCCACCGGAACCAGGGCCGGCCACAGCGTCACCATCCTCTCCCTACCTTCTCGCGCGAGATACAAGACGATCTCGCCTCTCTCCGTCACTCTCGCCCTCGACTGGCTACCACGCCGTCGCCGTCACCAGCCACCGTCGCGCCACCACCTTCTCTCCACCTGGCGTCACCGGCAACGCCGAGCCCTACCAGGACCACCGCCGATCGTGGCTTCCTCACCCTGAAACCGAGAGCACACCGCTCTCGCTGTTACTCGCCTAAAAGGCACTGCTGCCAGTCTAAGGCTGCCGTCTGTCTTCTCATGGTCTTGGACACATTGCAGGTTTGGATGATGGTGTGAAGCGTGAATTGGGATGAGGGAGATCGATTGGTTCGCGGACTTGGTCTCTCTTGTTTCTGCAGGTGGGTTGGTGGCCACCGGGAGTGTGGATACAGTTGTGGTGGTGGGTGAATGTGAGTGGTTAGAACTGAATTTAGAAATCAATGGGAAAGGACGAGAGGGTTTGGGTTTGACGATGGTAATAGAGCCAGAAAAATTGTTCTGTGTAGTAGTGTATGAAGGTGATATTATGGAGGTAATGGTGTTGATGATAGGGGATGGACAGAGGCGTGGAGGACATGGTTCCGTTATCTGGTTTGTGGTTGGTATGATTGATTGAGTGTGTTTGGGTTGGTTCCTCTTTTTGCAGGGACATGGCGTGTAATGGAAATCAAGATCGATGGGGAGTTTGGCTAGGCCATTTCGGCTTTGGTAATGAAGAGAAATGGGGATGTTTTGTGTTTCTCTTGCTCAGGGTGTTAACTCCTTCGTTGGTGGCTTGAGGTGAACAAAGGCAAGGGCCCAGTTTCATGATCTGACTTGGTTTGTCATGACTGAGATGGATTCAGGTTCTTGGATTGTTTCTTTCTTCTTGCAGGGAGAAGGCATTCGGGATTTCGGAAGGATGAGTCAATGTTGAAGATGATAATGGAATTGTGTGTGGGAGAACATTAGTTTGCAGGTTTGTGGTGAAGCGTATTTTGTTACTTGTTATAATGGGTGGCAAACAGTATAAGGGCATATCATCATCGAATCAAATGGCAACAAATAGGAGCATATATCACGCAACATAAACCGTATGCGAAGCCAAATCATCATCAAATGAAGACAAATAGAAGCATATACCACCCAGCAGAAACATAGAACAACTATTTACCATCCAAGAATGCAGGCATTTCCAGCAATGAAGTTTCAAGAAGAGGAACTTACCCCTCACCTTTATGTTTCTTCCCTTTTTGTAATTTCTCGTACGCTGCTTGAAATTCTTTTCCTTCTAAGTTGTGCTCTTGCTGTGATCTCGTTCCCTTGTTCCTTTTTTTGAGATTCCTTTGTTGCCAGCGCTTGCAAGAAAGTTATGGTGAGAGTGAGCAATGAAAGTGGATTCTAGTTAGGATGTTGGGACGGGTTTTGTCTGATGGGAGCGTTCTGAGAGGTTCCTCTTGCGTTTATATCTTTCTTGCACACTTTTTTTCTTAGCTCTTTCACATTGTGCTTTCGCTATGTTGCCAGGGATGAATCATTGCAGGACAAACGATGAGTTGGTGTTGGAGGTGAGGAAAACGGGAATGAAAGGGAAACGTGGTTGTGGTGGTCATGGGTCAGAGGAGCCGAGAAAGTCTCTGTTGAGTGAATGGAGTTGAGAGTAGTCTGTGTGTGTGAAAAAAATGATTCCTGTTAAACATCCTGTTGGGGAAAAAATGGTTTCTCCTTTTGTTTTTTGGGTTCCTGCATCTTGCGTGTGGAGGCTAAAGTCTGAGGGTTGCCCCTGACACTCCATTGCTTCCCGCTCCAGCCACCCCTGCTGTTTATCCATTCCTTTTCCTTCTTAAGTCAATTAGCTAAAATAATTTAGGCTTGAAACCTCGAGCTAAAGATTTCTACCCAAAATTGGGTGACTCACTTTGATAGAAAAAGATTTGATTTACAAAAAGGTTGATAGTATTGGAAACAGAGAGGAACGGTCAAATGCAACACCTTATCACGCTTTTTTTTTTCTTTTTTTTCTTTTCTTTTTTTTATTTTTTTTTTCAAGTTTCGATTCTTTCCTTTTTTAAAAAAAATAAGAGACTAAATAAAATACACTAAATTAAACTAATATTAAAATACTAGTATAAAACGAAATAGTACTGTACACATAGTAAAAAAAAGATAAAATAAAATAAAATAAACATAATAATAAAGTAAAACAAAAATAGTATAACAACTAAAAAAAAATAAAGATATAATGTAATAAACTAAATAACTAAAACAAATATAAAAATAAAATAAAATACGACAAAAAAAAAGACTTATTTTTCAATCAACCCGGACGAAATTGGGTGTTGACAACGTGTCTAAGAAACATACAAACCCCTGTGCTGGATGCTCCTAACTTCACAAATGTACCGAGAGGGTACATTTAGTGTTGTATCAAGGATCTCCCTCCATATTTCATAGATTTAACACAGGAACAGAAAAAATTGAAATATATCTTAATTATTAAATTTCAGAACACAATGAGAACAGAGAAGACTTAGCATAAATGATTTTGAATGTCCATCAAACATAAAAGATTAAGTACAACTGAATAAACCAACTCCACAAACTCAAGCACATGATAAATTTTTGCAATGAACGTTAAGAGTGAAGACTCACCTGGATTAGGGTTTAGGGTTCTGCCGTCGAGGAAATGGAACCGCGCGATTCTTGGTGGATGGAAGACGGTGGACGGTGTCCGACAACGGCAATGCGGCGTCACTCTTTCCGGTGAGCACGAGATGGTCAGACGGCAGGGTTCGAAATGGGATTCGAAATGAGATTGCAAAATGAGGTTCAAAATCCTTCTCATATTCAAATTTCAGAATAAATGAACCATTTCTCTCTCTGCCATGTGTCAGCATCTCAGCTCATCTTTAAAAAATTGTAACTTTCTCTCTTTTTGCCACGTGGACGAATGATATTTTGACACTTGTGGCGTGTCTAAATGTTGTTCAAATTTGTTGTTCATATATCATTTTCCTTTTAATAATAAATCATCTCTATGAATTAAGCTAAAAGAATCAAAAAATAAATATTGATATTTTTCTTATTTAACTGAAAACCTTGACGATGAAGTAATAAAGATAGCCATACTAACAAATTCACAAAAAAAAATATAATATTATTCTATTTTAAATAGATTTCATTATATTAAATAAATTTTTAAACAATTTACTGTATTCTACCGTATTTTTAAAACCTTGCTAGAATCGACACTTTAGAAAAGTTACACTTCAGCTTTTACAACTTAAATATTTAATTGAATTACAACTCGAAAAAAAATATTTTTTATTATTGAGCATTATTAAGATATACTCAATTCAAAATTTTGAGAAAATTCATTAGAGGAGATGGTCTAAAATACGTGTTATAAGCATTATATGACACTTTATTTTTCCTCTTGTTCAGAGTGAATACTCTTTTCCCAAATAAATTATCGTCTACTCCATGAATGGAGGATGAAAAAAAATAAAAAATACTCAACTGCATGCCCTTATATCATTTTTGTCATTCAACGAATGACAATAATAGTTAATAAAAGCCATGTAATTAGTCAATATTTTCTTTAATGAGACTATAACAACAGCCAAAAACGGCCAGTTAGGTGATCTATTCAAAGGCTGCTAAGGATGGTTGAACTGAGAAATGAAGGCATTAGATCTAAGAAATTAGAGGATCCAAAAAAGTGGAAGGAAATATGATCAGTCTCAACGTTAAATCCAAGTTTTGAACTACCTTTAAGTGACCAGATCAATCGAGACAAGTCTCGATTCACGTTTCTTGTCGAACTTGCAACTTTCAAGATTACATTCCGACCAACACTTTTCCCCTTATTCAACTTTAATAATTCCGGCCTACTATTCGAGCAATTACTATCTCTTGCCGAAAAAATCGCATAACATGCTTCTTCAAATTTTAGAAACGTGTTGGACAATACTATAAACTACATTAGGCTATAACATACTTTTTCAAGCGACCTCAAGAATCATCATAATGAAGTAAATTTCCATAATGACGCTGTCGCCAAGGGTTTTTCATATTCAGAAATTACATCATTTCATCGTCGCAAGAACGAGATAACATACAAAGAACTAAAGTTAACTTTTCAATTCATATAAATATATGGCCGACAGTGTCGCCATGTGTATAGCCATTATGAATATGGAACCGAAAGTCAAGCATATTCTGTTTCTAACTAAAGATAAGTCTCGGACACACCTGATAGGTCGAAAAGAACCTAACGGAAATAGATGGATATTTGGGGGATGTCAATGTCATTGTCTTCATCATCCTCACAGGCAACCACCACATCCAAGTGACGCCGGTATGAAGGTATGTCCACCTTGGCCACCTCCCTAGCCAAATCCACTATCTTTCTGTCCATTCGCTCTTTATGCTTAGGGAACATGCTGTTATAGAGCAGACAACTTCCACATGAAATACTGTAAGCATTCAAACCTTTCGCCTTCAGCCAATCAAGAAGCTCCCTTAGAGTAGGATTGTCTTTTACGATCCATCTGTCCCAAACTGTCCAACTCATATCTTGATGCTTGATGACCTTGGGTGGAACTGGCTCTGCAATGGAAAAGAGAGGCAATGCTAAGTTGGCAAACGTGTTTCGGTAGTCCTCCACTTTGTGCCCTCCATCCAAAGCTTTGTACAGCTCCAGGCATACAAGCCCCGTGGCCATGGCAGTTGATGTTGCAATTGCTGGAATGATCCGCCCGGCAATAAACTTGGCCTTGAGTTTGTCAACTTCAGGAATGCTGTAGTTCCGTGCCCTCATGTTAGCAAGTCCAGCTATCAGGTCCATATGGTAGTTTGTATCATCATCCTGTAATTTTCCAGCACAAAGGTCATTTTTAACTTTGGACGAAAGTAGATTATAATAAATAAATGAAATGCATGTGAAAGAATTCGCCTACTCCTATTTTCCAGCAAATACAAAACCTCACCAAACTAAAATCCCCAATTCAAAACCACCATCACTGAAAATTCAGAAAGAGCAAAAACTCAATGAAAGGAAAATAGACCTTCTCAAATTGAACTGGTTTCATCCTGAAATCTCGTTGCAGCTTTGTCCGGCACACCTCTAACTTGGCGATTAGATCATTAATCACAGCTGCATCGTCTATAGAAGCAGAAGTGAGACTGGTTGCCTTCTCATCTGTCACTATTTTTGCGTCTTTCTTGGGCTTAAAGTCAGGTACAATCACTGAATCAACGGCTTCAGCCAACTTCTTAGGATTCTTACCCCAATCAGGGATTAGAATACCAAATGTTTCTGCACGTAATATGGCAGCTGCCATCAAAAACTGCAGATGACCCGGATCAGACGATGAGAATTCCAGTGGACGAGGGAATCGTTTTGGTGCAGACCAGAAAGGAGCTCCAGTACTAGTTGCAGCATCTTCAGGAAAAGTATAAATTAATTGTTTTACCCGGTTAGCAAAATAATCTTCAAACCTGTGAATAGAAAACCGTGTATGAGTGTAGTCCGCACAAAAAACTCTGATAAGCTCTGACGATATCAGAAGAGAACGCAAGCATATATTATCAAACATACATACCTTAGCCTAGCCCATGAAATACAATCTTCAAAAGTCAGACACTTGTCCTCATCCAAACACTCAAGAACACGCTCCAAGTTATCCCTTGCTTGAGCATCACCAGCATTCCTCATTGAGTTAGTATATTCGGTTGGATTAGATAAATATGCATTTACTTCAGCTGGAGTTTTCTCAAGCAAACCCTCAAACTCTGACCGAGCCCAAGTCAAGCAGTGGTCAATGTTGTGTGGAAAGGAGTGAACAGTACACATAGGTGCCTGTTTCTCAGGTGGATCTCTTGATGCACCATAATTTTCTGTTAGGTGGGGAATGACCATTTGGGTATTGCATTTGGCTCCAAGTGTTCCAGATTCAAGAAGTGGCTTCTGGAAATATAAGCACCTCTGATCAACATACAGTCTTGCATTCACATTGTCCAATGCATTAATCACAACACTCAAATTTTCCCAGAAGGTGTCATGAAACACATTTTCAGTTTCAGGGCCAACACGGTTTTGCAGTGCTTCAATATTCAGACGGGGATTTATAGAAGCAGCAGCTGAAGAAGCAACTGTGGACTTCGCCTGGCCAATATTCCAATCACGAAAGAGGAACTGTCTACTCAGGTTACTCTTTTCTATAACATCATCATCAGTAATTGTCAGCTTTCCCTGGCCACAAGAAACTCCCATTAGAGCAAGGTTTTTCAAAAATTCACATCCCAATGCACCAGATCCAACAACAAAAACTTCAGCATCTTCTAATTTCTTCTGCAACTTTTGTCCAAAAACTGAAATCTGTGCATCATAACGACTATTCAACGGTTTTAAATCATTAGGATCCAGTGGTTCCGTAGGAAGCGATTCCACCGAGTCAAAGTAGAAAAACTGCAAAGATCAGACAGGGAACTAAAGTTAAAACTGCAAAAAAGGACATATATTATAGGCTCAAAAAAATTAATGCGTCCAATAAGTTGGCAAACAAAAAAGTGAAGATAGACTAGATATAGTAGCCTGACTCAAATTATTTCTATTATTCTATACATCTTAAGCAAACAAAAAAAGTCAATGTATTTTGGAACTGTTGTATTGGAACCCTGATCCCCTATTCAAACATCATTAGAACATAAAGTATTTAAACTAATCAATATATAAAATCATTTGCTTAAAGTTTGGTATGAACACTTTTTGAGTGGACCAAAGCACAAAGCTTTTCAGAGATTTCAGTAACACACCTATGGTAATGCCACAAGTTAAGGCTAACTTTCAGTTCAAAGTAGTAATAGGGGGTTATGCAGAGAGAGGGTATAATGTCATACTTGAATGCTAGAAGAATACTAAACAATGGGAAAATTACACTCATCCCTAAGGTTTAATGAAATTATGCCCCATAGCTCTCCCGCTTTTGACATCATTTTGACCTCCCTTATATATATATATATATATATATATATATATATATATATATATATATATATATATATATATATATATATATATATATATATATATATATATATATAGACACACACATATATATAACAACACAAAAAATAGGGGGAGATCGGTGATAACAAAGAATATAATGTTATGTGGTTATATAGATTAAGGTATGTTCCTATATAATAAAAAATGAGGGGTATCAACTGAAATTTTGTTCAACCTCAATGGGTTCAAATTGTCGTAAAAGAAAAGAACATGATCCAAAAATAAAAATCTTAGTCAAATCAAATTTCATTTATATGAATCAAATTCAACATATATATATATATAGACACACACATATATATAACAACACAAAAAATAGGGGGAGATTGGTGATAACAAAGAATATAGTGTTATGTGGTTATATAGATTAAGGTATGTTCCTATATAATAAAAAATGAGGGGTATCAACTGAAATTTTGTTCAACCTCAATGGGTTCAAATTGTCGTAAAAGAAAAGAACATGATCCAAAAATAAAAATCTTAGTCAAATCAAATTTCACTTATATGAATCAAATTCAACAAAGTGTAGAAAGTTCAGAGGAACAAAACATCAACTGAAACAGAAAACTGCATGCGCAAACCAAATGGTTGACAAGGTCCAAGAAAAATATTTTGGATTTCAGCTGCACCACACAACATTTCAAAATACAAGATGATACAGTGACGACCAAGAACATTATTACTTACTTGAAAAAGTGGATGAAATTTCCCAGAGCATGCCTTTACAACCTCTTGTCCTACAAGTCCACCAAACATAGCTGCCATAGGATTCAATACTGCCCGAGCACCAGAGGCAAATTGTTGTAGAAGTTTTGGATTCACGTCTTCCAATTTTCCATCACCTAAGCTACCATTAATATCACTGGCAATGGATACAAGTTTCTGTGCATCATCCTCTGAACCAGCAAGGGGGTAGCGACCAATCTCGGAGACGAATTTATCCAAAGCCTGGAATGCTAAATGCAGTAGTGGTGGGCGATCAAACTTAGAAAAATCACTGAGAAGAAAATCACCTGGATCACTGAGTGCTTCCCTCAGTGGTTTGAAGTTCAAAACCTTTGGTTGCTTGACCTGCGTGACAATACCACCCTTTTCATATCTACCATAATTTGTGGTGTCTTCTTCAAGAGTGAATGAATACGCTCTAGCATTTTTTATCCTTCTTGGTTTTCCATCATTCAACTCTTTCATACCATGAACTTCAGAGAATGTAACCAGATCTCCGTCCTGAAACTCAAGCCTCTCATCATCAACACAGGAAACTAGAGCTGGGTTGTCATTGCTGATGGACGCAATTATACCAGTATGAGGATCCTCTCCATCAACATCAAAAACAGTGAACTCGGGCCCAAAATCACAAAACAGAGAACCAAAAAGGCCCCTAACTTCAGTTTTAATAAAGGCAATAGGAGGCTTATGACTGTGGCAGTAATCATCGAACTCCATGGCTTTCTCAAGACTGATTTCAGTGAAAACAACAGCCTACAAAATAGTTTAAATAAATAAAAATACATAGATTCATGTTGCAGGAATACAGAATAAATTCACATTAAAGAACACCATTAACCAACTTTCACAATCTAAATCACTTCGAAGTCGCAAAATTCACAAGTTTATATTTTGTTGATATGGTCAAGAAAATTCTAACATGTTCCTCACAGTTTTATGATCAATATATAATCTAACATTATTTCATTCAGATTTTTCCAAATTATATTATTTATCAAACATTGCAAGGACCATCGTAATAAATTTTGAGTAATTGTCTGTACACAACTAATCAGGTTTAACACATGCAATTAGTTGTCTCATACCAGGTGACCACATTATTTCCAATACTTGTCTTTACCCCAGAAAACATATCATAATCACTTAACATGTGCATACCTCATTTTAATTATCAACAAAAACATTTTAATTAACTTCAAATAAAATCGAGAGAAAATAACCTAGTGCCTCATTACATTCAAAACTCAAGCACAACTAAATTGCTAACAAATAACTTAGGGATATGTAAAGCAAGATAGAAGCATAGTAGTATTACGGACAAAAGAACCACTGACTATGCATTAAGAGGAACCCCCTCCTTCATCAATCCGATTTTAAAATGGCACAATATTGTTCACCCATTGTTAATCACCCAGTTTTGCAAATAATGAACATCAATGGAGAAGTTTCAAGTACATGGCATTGAACACAAATAACTAACATTAGAAGTTGCCCTTCAACATATGCACAAGGAAAATCCTTATTCCAAAAGTTCAATGGACAGTAAAACATGCCAAAGCGCACATACAATCACTTCATATGGCGCAGATATAAGTGCATTTAATGAAAACATGAAGTTCCAAAAACGAAAAAGGAGTAGACATCAAGATTGCAAGTACCTGAAAATTAGCCAGTTGTTCTGTAGTCAGCTTAGTTGTCAAGCTCAGTACAACCACGGCATTGTTAAGTTCCTGCAACTTACTAACGGAAGCCACTGCCCTGTTCTTGCCAACATCATTTTCTGAAAACACAAAATTACTGGACAAATCCCATAACTCCACATCTCCCTCGTCGTGCAAGGTTACAGATTTCACCCCAGCAAGAATGAGATTCTTCGCTGCAGGTAGTAAACTTTATTTGGTTACGGAAAAAACAACAAGGCTTACACTACTCAAATCTATATGACAAAACATTAAAAACATCAAAGTCCCAATATGGTTTAAACTGCATTATGTATTTATGTACATACTCTTTTAACTAGCTAAAGAATAGGACATAAGTACAAACATTCAGCAATTGCCCAAAGATATCCAACGATGACTTTTAACCAGTTGATAGCTATATTCATACAGTGAAATAGAATCCCAATTCTCAAGTCAACAATATAAAGTTTGAAATAGTGAGCGTGAGCAACTAGTGATCATTTTAAGCAAGTACTACAAATAACAAGCTCGTGAATTGTACAAGTCTATTACTCCCCCTCACTTCATTTCTCAGCCTACTAAGGGGACAAGGGACCAAATTAGCAATCCTCCTAGCAGCAATCCTATCAAACAACAAACCAAACAATTTCCTTTCCTTCAATTTAGAGAGGGGGCGGAGGGTAAACCACTGCCAGACGAACACTTAGTCTAAATTAATTTAGACCCTTTTTGGATAAAAATTTTTATAATCCTAATAGAAGAAAATAAAAAGGTAACTATGCACAACTTCTCTTAAAAGCTAAAATCAACTTATGTATCTCGACTTTTGCAAATGTTAAATGAAGAAGCTTCTATAGAAGTTCAATGCACAAGTAATAGTATCTGGCCCAGTAGATTAGACAACAACAAAAATCCACCAAGTTGATTTTATCTTATGAGAGAAGCTCGATTCAAGTTACCTTTTTATGTTCTTCTTCATAAGTGATTATGCAGAAATGAATGAAAACATTTACGAATAAGCATGATTCATAAATCTTACATCTCCTATAAACCCCAAAGATTTAACTATTTCCACCGTCATTCCAATAAATGACCCCTAAGAAAACCAATGCAAAAACAAGACATCCTGAAAGAAATTAAAAAAATTACAATTGGAGCGTTAGAAAACCCAATTACCAATCTCAACGCCAAGTCCCTTCATCCCCGAAACAAGGACGCTGGATGCGAAGAGCCTCCGCATGGTCTCCCGGCCATAGACGGCGAGCTGCCGACTGTGCAGATCCTCGTCGATCTCCGCTGGGTGCGAGACCCCGAACGCCATTCCTTCGATCGAGTTCCCGCCGCCGCTGTTCTCCCCGCTCCCGCTGGCACTGAATCCCCGGCAGCTGTCGTTCACCCCCGATCCCTCTGCACCCGAGCAGGTAGCAAAGCAGCCGATCCGAGCTTTCTTCGAAGTATTACTGTTAGTGGCGGCGTCACTCTCTCCTTCAACTACCACTCCTCCTTCGCTTGCTCTCTTTCTAGGAAGCATATAGTGCAGTAAACTGCATAAGACACAACGCAACCGCACCATCGAAATTATCACCACAACAAAAATCAATCAAACTGAAACCAAAAATCATAGCAAACAAGATCCATGCAGCTGATGATATATAAAAATAAATCAATTATTCAAAACCCTAAGAAGCAGGAGATTCGAGGTTGGAAGCACGAAGGAAGAAGTAGACGAATCTGAATCTAGGTGGAACGGAATCGAAGGAAGCGAACGTACCGAATGAAACTTAAGAGAAGGAAGGAATGGAATCAGATTGAAGTGTGCGAATCGGAGAGAGAGAGAGAGAGAGAGAGAGAGAGAGAGAGAGAGATTAGGTTTCTTTGAAGCTGGGTTTGAAGATGTAAAGTGAGTGTGTGTGAGAAATGAGATTGGGTATAAGGGAAAGAGAAAGAGAGAGAAAGAAGAAAAAGAAGGGTATTTATGGATTTGCATGTAAATTATGGTTTGTTAATTGTTCTACGCACCTAGGGTTTTTGCTTTACTCGCTACCATTTCTCTCTGTCTTCTCTTGCAGCAATGAGAGAGAGAGTGGGCCTGTTACTGTGAGTATGGAAGAATCCTGAGCGGGGTGGACAAAACCAATGCACCGGAATGACTACATGCCACGTCGCCGTTTTATCTTGTCCTTCACTCCAAACGACGTCGAATTCTTCTTTGGTCTCCCCCCATCTATGTCAGCGTGGAAATTCCAAAACCAGAAATTAATACTAACATAACATCGTATACTTCTTGTAAACCTAACATAAAAGTTACCCTTTTCAATGCTTTGTCTTATGCGTCTTCTTAACTTTTTTTTTATAAACTTGCTATCTTTATTTTTGGATAATTTATTTAGAGAATACTTTTTTGACAAATATTTGAACATTGATTAGATGTCAATAATTAGTCAAAAATTACTCTACAATAATGTTTATGATTATTATTATTATTGATTCTAGAGTAATTTTTGACCATATTGACACGTAATGTTGTCAAAAATTATTGTCTAAATATCATTATCCTTATTTCTTTCATAATTTAAGATATAAAAGTGAAAATAAAATCATCACATTAATTTTGGGCTTATAGTAAATTAAAAATTACAAAAAGTTAGAGAAATAAAAGCATGCATAATAATAAATACTTGATATTTAATCTAATTATTAGTATTTTCTTCTTGTCCTAAATATATATTTCGGAAAATTTGTTTGGAATTGTTTGCTTTATTACAGCTAGTTTAAATAACAATTACTGCAAATATCTAGTTTGAATAAATTACTCTAAATAACAAATTAAAATAAAACTCCTTAAGGCTTCTTTTTTCTTATTTGTATTTCATCGTTACGTAACATTTTCATGATTTCTTACTTGTATTGGTTGGTGTCACCCTGATCTATTCAAAAATAAAATATTTAATTCCTCCAACTTATTGTATTCATTCTAACCTTTTCTAAAGTCGCATCCACCTTATTTATTTTTCTGTTATTACTTTGAATCTCAACAAAAATTTGGCCAGCATATCTTTTTAAAATTTTGTTATTGAGTTTTTTTATCCTAACTTGTTGGAATTAAATTTTTGCACCTTTTGAATGGTCTCCTTTTAAAAGAAAATGTTATATTGAGGTTGATTTTTCGTATAAAGTTAATGTATGTGCGGTGATTTGATTTATTTTTTAATTTTTGTTATTCTAGTATTATTTGGATATACTAGATTGACATATTTACACTCATTTTACATAAATGTTTTTAATAAAAATTAATAATAATATTTTAAATGAATATAAAAGTATGTTAAAAGTAATTTCTTCATATTATTTATTTATTTATTATAGACTTATAAATAGTTGTGAAAAAAATATGATATTTTAAAATTTCAAAAAATTGTATTTTTAGAAGTGATAGTTTATAAATAAAGACCGGTTATTTTAATATTAAATGGTTTAGTTATAAATAATTTTGTTATAAACCAGTTTGATTATTTTAAAAGTTTCTAGAGTTCTCTATCTTCTCTTTAAATGTTCTGATTCTTGAGTTATCTCTTTGACTATCAGAAGGTGCCTAATTGATCATGGCATCAAGGTTTACAAATCTAACCAATCAATTTTTGTTTTAGAGCAAGTAAGTTTTTACTCATTTCTACCTTTTTCGCTTCGGTCTACGATCATGCATGAAATGTGTTTGTATCATTTAGTTATCTTTTCTTGTTTTTAGTAGATTTAGAGTTCTAAGGACTTTGTTCGTTTTCAATTTGATGTCTCATAAGTTCGTCTAGAGATTTCTTGCGTTTCAAGCGATCAATGGAACGTTTCTTTGAGTTGAGTTGTTATTTTGAGGTAAGGGAAGTTAGACCTTGTCTTAGTTGTGTGCGTAATGTAAAATTTAGTAATTATATAAATTATAGACGTTTTAGTAAAAATGTGTATGTTTCCGTAGATTTGACGTATGTTAAATTGGTGTTTTGATGATGTGGTGTTATTGTAATTGGTATTATGATGTGTTTGTTGTTGTATATTGTTTTAATTATGTGTGATGATAATGTTTTATTGTTTGAAACAAAATACAAGGGATTGTGAGAGTATTGATCAAATTACTTATATTTTAAGCCTAAAAGAGGGGTGTTGAGTAGTAAAATTTAGAAATAGGTACGAGAATGTTATGAGATTTGTTTTGGTACTGCTATGAGGTAATTTATAACTTGTTAGGAGGGTTAGTCAGTTAAGAAAACTATGTGTAATGAAAAAGGTAGTATATAGGGGTGATTTTCAAGTGTTTTTAGTTTAAAAAGAGGGTATTAGGTAGTGAAATGTTGAGGTAAGTGGTATGCACTATTTTGGAAGGTTAAAGGTATGTTATCACACCTATTAGGACTTGCCTAGGTTCTTAAACCGATAAAATTTGTTATGAAATGGTAAATGGTTTCATATGTTGAGATTTTAGCCCATTTTAGAGGTTATAAGGGGTGAAAATGAGAAGTAAGGTAACAAGGACAAATGTGAGGTTTTAGAGAGTGCTAACAAGTATATTTGGACTTATTTATGGAGGTTGCAAACTGGTTTGGAGGTTAGAAAGTGTACAATTGAGTTTGTGTAGCTTATAAAAGTGAAATTGGGTTTTAATGGGTCATTTTAAGTTATAGCAGTGTTTTTCAGAGTTTTCTTAGGGTCTAGAGGGTCTTAGAGGCCTTTGGAAGTTAGGGGTAAAGTGTACAAAGTAAGAAAATTGGGTTTTTAACTTACTGATAGCGTTGAGCGCCCATTTTACAGTGGTCAAGGCGCTCAGCGCTTGCCCCTGGGCTCCTGGGCACAATTGGGCACCACTGCACCAGTTTCGAGAGGGGTTTTACATTTTAGACGTTCTTTAGGTCGTTTTGGGGGTTTTGAACCCTTTCGGAGCTGTTGGTGAGGGTTTCAAAGTTTTTTTCCTTACCTAAATATGAGTATTAATATGCCATGAAGAAATTGTGTTATTGTGTGATTTTTGATGACTTGTATGAGTGTTTTTATTTCTTTAATGTATGGTTAGTAGTCTCATGTATTGGTATACTATGTAAATGTGAAGTGGTTTCAATGGTTTCAAAGGTATAAAAGAGAGTTTCTAGGAGGAACTTCTCAATGGTGATTTCTCAATATTGTAAGTATGAATATAAGAAGCTCAATTCTGATGGGTTATCTTGACACTCTAATGATCATCCATGCTCAAGTATAAAGTGGTAAGTCATGTCATGAGAGGAGCAGGAGGTCTTAGCCTAGGGGCCTTTCTTCAGTTGGCAAAGGGCAATTAAAGAACTAACCTTGTGTGACAGCTTTGAGTGGATTAGTTGTTCCACCACACAAGTGCAGAACCCACCATGGTCCTAACCTGGGGGCCTTTCTCCATATAGCAAAGGGCGTTTTAACGGACTAACCTTGTGTGTTAGTTGATGGGGTCAGTTGTTCCACCATATAAAGGGCAAAACATGTTATAGCTCGATATTTATAGTATATTCGGATGAGTCAGGTTTATGGTTGTTGTGTGATCCTACATTTCTTGGGTTGAGTTGTGATATATATATATATATATATATATATATATATATATATATATATATATATATATATACACACACACACATATATATGAGAATTTAAATATTATGTGATACTTCTTTTCATACTAGTTTACCCTTAATTTTGTCTTTGTTTGTTTGTGTATGATTCTCTTTTGCAATGATCACATTAAATGGTGTGAGCTTAAGAATGAGTTTTCTCTTATGGTCTCAGCGTGAAGTGAAGGATGAAGCAACAACCTAGATATAATTTATTCCTCGAGTGTAGGATCTCCTTTCTCAATAGTTTTAAAAAGTTGTTTGTAAGTTATCATTTATGTAATATTATATTTTGGTAGTTTTATATTATTAAAATGCAATGTTACATATATATATAATAATATTGAAAATTTTGGATTGAAAAATGATATAAGAAAGCCAAGCAAAAAAAAAATATTTATAATTTTGCATAAAATAGTTAAAAAAATCATTATAATAGTCTGAATCCATCTCATAAATAATATGGAGATGGAAATTAAAACACTAAAAACAAATGGAATGAAAGTGGGTAAATAAATAAAAATGCAAGGGAAAAAGGTTACTAAATCTAGAGCACTTGAACATTTTCTACTTAAAACTTAAGAGAATAGATGATATAAAATATGAAGTTAAATTCATATAAACTTAAACCAGTATTTATAAAATCGTAAATTTAATAAATTATTGTAACCATAAAAAATATTATAGACAACATTAGCATTGAAGGTAGACAACTTTCTCGTCTAATATATCAAACTATAAAAAAATTGAAAGGAATAAAGCTTACCTCTATAAATTAAAAATACCTTTCCCCCTAAGCCGAATCCGTCACTCCACTATAAATCCACTTTCGCAATTTATATGAATAGAATAGATTCACATATTCATAAATCTTTCATACATAAAAAAAGAAAAAGTTTTTTTGACATTGTTAATAGATTCTTTATCCTAAATTCCTAATCGCTGTGTAAAGAAATGCTTTGTCCCATGCACAAGATTTCAGGTTCATCATGCATACAAAAATAGTAGAAAAATGTAGTAATTTGAGGAATCTGGTTCATGTTCTACAGAACAATTCCATTTCAACTTTTCTCTCAATAGGCTCAACCATGGAAACAGATATGTGTAAATATCACTGTGCCCGGCACTTGCAAGAAACACGTCACTTCGTTCTTTAAAGGGTTAGATTATTTCACCACTAAAGAAACACAAAATCAAAAGGGACCCCTTTTTGATACCCTTTGGATAGCCACTGCAGAAAAAACAAAGGAAGAACAAACAAAGGAAGAACCAACAAAAATGACCATTAGCAGGCCCCAGAAAGCATTTTTCTCACAACATTATCCTACTTTTCACAACATAATGCTCCTAGATAACCTCTCATAAATGTTAACCTCGTTGCAATAGGAAAAACTTGATGGTAATAAGTAGCATCAGCTTTCATTATTCAAACGTTCAAGATAAGAACTTACTTCAAAATTAAGAAAAACAGCACAAAAAAGGGTACTCCTGTCTGAATTTTAAGTAAGGTTTCGTATTTGAAAAAGAATATTTCATGCTGAAAGCAACCAAATGTTAATCCATATACACCATCCGAAGTAAAACTAGTTTAACTTACTTTTATTTTGAACTACTTACTGAGTAAAAAATATCAGTACTTGGTTTTTGTTTTCTCTATTGTAATATATTTTCATTTTCAGACAATCACGAAATGGAAAACAGTGTGATTATGATGACAAAGACATTTGGATTTGTCATCAAGAGATGACAGTAAATACAAGATTGTGAAAAGCAGAAAATTTACATCTTCATTACTGCCATAAAAGGGGGACACATGTCATGTTTATCCATGGACATATCATTTCCTTGTCCATGAACTTGCTATATGTGGAAGTTTATCTGTTGTTGCAGTTTGGTCGCAGCAATATGGCTAAGATTTCAGAGAACTGAGGGCGTTTGGAAGGGGCGTTGTTCCAGCATTTTGTCATAATGTATTTTAGAGTTTGTTGGCAGTCTTTTGGGATTTCTGGTCTAAGGCCACATGCAGCAATGCCCACTGCTGCTTGAACAGGTGAAAATGAAGAGTATGCTGCCTCACCAGTTACCATCTCCCAAATTACCATCCCAAAACTATACACATTACTCATCCATGTCTCTGTCACATTCTCTGGGTCCCCTGCTATTATCTGTTCTCAGCCCAACAACAAAAAAAAAGGTAAAACTAGTGAGTATCAAGACAATGAAACTGTTGTCATGTTTGAATAATAAAGAGAGTAAATAGTGAATGCACTGAATGTGTAAAAGATTCATCTAACTATAGACTGATATGAATGATAAATTTATTGACTTTTACTATAGTTATCTTAAAATTTATGCAAATGATGATTTCTGATTAGCTGACAGTGTAAACATTTTTCACTGATAATACATAAAAAATGAACTCTAGAAAATGTGTACTAAAAAACCAAAACTATGATAAATAGTCTTTATCTCTAAAAATAATTAATCACCAGTTTTCATTTTTTAAAGAGAATAACATACATCTAAAAGTAAAAAAAAAAAAGAGGCCGATAAACATCAAAACACACATCAGTTCACAACTGCACATGTATTTTAGTGGCAACTTGTCATATCACTCATTTGTGTGATTGTGCAAGATGAATGTTTGTCACCTACACACGTGAACTGGTGTGTTTGTAAGTGATGTGTAACGAGATGACTTGATAATAAAGTATGACAACCAACTTGTTTATCGACAACAACCAAATAATCACTCTTGTGAGTGAAAACTTTTACATGTCTTTCTATTCAGTTATCACTTTTTCTCTTTGAATGAATGGCTTTAGTGGATAGCTTTTGTGTGTTTTTTTCTGCCTGCACACGAGGTGTGAGGGCTTTGAGAGTACCCTTTATCAGTAGGACAAAGAGCTAGAGTGCTGGGGGCAAAGATCATGATAAAGGCTTAAAGCCTAAGGACATGCGGGCTCCAGCAAGGAATTAATTCTGGTATAATAGGCATCACACAAGCACACTTATTTTCCTAATCTTATACACGAGTGCCCATATAAAGGTAAACACAATAAAGTGAAAGCAAAAAAACAATTATTAGGACATGTTAGGCATGCTCTAACAATGATGCCAGGACAAGTGACGTAAAGTTTCTTTTAAATGTAGGATAAAGCATTGCTTTGCATACAATGGATCTAAACAGCATTCTCTTAGATAACAAAGCACACAAAAGTTACTCTAAATTGCCTATAGTTGAACATCTAGTATGTCATTTTCAAGGTGTACTGAAACATTAGGAACAGACAAAAAAGATAACAGAGCTAAAACACTTTAGACTGGAATTTGTCACCGAACTAGATAGTGTGTATATGAGGACAAATAGAGAGAGAGAGAGAAGAAAATTCAAACTACAATTTGATCTTATGATTATACATTACTTTTGCTGAAACATTATTTAGGACAATGAAAATATTACTGGCACTAAACTTAACAAGGAAATCAGTAATGACATAAACTGTTTGTTGAGAGTAAGAAGGGAAAGAAAGAAAGGGTTGAGTAATCGCTTGCGTACTAGTTGCTACAATGTTGGTACGTAAGTAGTGTTCTAACATTCTTATAGGAGTACAGCAGGTTGGCCAAATAAGCGTAAGATACAGAAAATCTTTTTCTTTTCCATGTTGAGTAGATTTCAATATTACCAAATCGTTGAGAATAAAGATGGTGCATATAAATTTTCTCATGGATTGAGGAAGCATATAGCGAATCCATGAGCATAGGATGGGAGTATTAGTATTTTTGCACCTATGTTTAGAAGAAACAGACCATTCCGTGTCAAAAGATTTTGTTTAGCAGTAGGTAAAAAGCATAGAACGCATTCTCATCCATCACCTTACCTAAAAGCCATGAGGATTTAGGTTAGGTGTGTAGGTCTAGGTACTGTTGAGAAGGAGGGACCCTATCTTTCAAAAAGGATAGATACCAAATTGTGATCTAATTCTTCACTTTTTATTTCTTATAAAGAAAAGGTTGATGGTCAGCTGGAGAATATTACGGACTATGCATGGCAAAGACACTACAGAACTACATATGACTATGGAACATATTCCTGTGATCAATTTTACGCAATTGAAACAAGAATTTTGCTGAATAGAACGAGTGAGAATGAATAGGGACAAACCTCAGGAGCTAGCCACCTATAACCATCAGTTTCATACTCCATAGCTTCTCCAACACTTTTGCAGGCAGTGACTATACCCATATCTCCCAAGCAAGCATTCCCATGCCTATCCAACAGAATTCTCTGTGTATTAAGGTCTCTATATGCAACACCGTGGTCATTCATAAACTTGATCCCTTCTGCCACATCAACTGCAATCCTCACAATATCCTTATTCTGCAGCTTCTTGTTCTTCAACATCAGGTCATGAACAGATCCACCTTCCATGAACTTGGTCACCACACACAACCCATGATTATCATCCACGCAAATACCGCAGAACTGCAGAATGTTCCTATGACCACAAGTCATGAGTTCCAGCAGATCCTTGTGGAGCTCAAACTCGTAAGAATTCCCTTTATCACACCCCTTCAGCTTCTCAATCCCAACCCTCTTCCCCATATAAACTCCCTTGTACGAAGTTGGCCCAATCTGCTCAACAAACTCCACGCTATCTGAGTTCAACAACCATTTCTCAATCTCATCCCCACCTGACTGTATGGTCTGCCATTCATCCACTGACACAATGAAAGATGAAGAAGGCAGAGGCACCTGAAGCTGAATCCTTTGACTTGAATTCTCAAACTCCTTTCCACGGTAACCATCACCGTATTCTTCTTCAATCTCCACAAGATCTCTCCCTTTGGAATTTTCCTCCTGGCACCCACAGAGCCCGAAGGGGAGCTTCACAGCACCAGTTTTAGGCTTCTTCATTGCAAACTTCAAAGCATTTTCAACCCTGGTCCTCACCAACTTATCATGCCCAGACAGAACCACAAGAAGCACAACTCCCAAGGTGAAACCCTTCTTCTCAAAGATCTGCATCCTCTTGCAGCAAATGGAGGAACTGTCCAATGCCCCAGACATCGCAGGCCAGGAAATCGGAGAGTTGCAAGCAAACGTGAGCTTCAGAGCAGAACCTTGAACCTCTTCATCACAATCCTCTTGAATTAAAATAGCAGGCTGGTCAGTCTCCGAAGCTTGCTCCATCAACTTTATGTGAAGAAACACATCCTTCATATCAAACTCAGCCTGTGCATAACTGCAACACATCGAAAAAAAAAAAAACATCTTCTTAAAACCAAAAAAGAAAAAAAAACAATAAAAAAACACCATGATTCCACAACCCGTATCTGTTGTCTTTTAAGTCGCTTAAAGCTCAAACTACTTTGAAAAAAGTCCACCACCGCGATTTTAGCACAACAACCAGGTTTTTAAAGTATCTACAACTTCAATTGCCACTGCATCGGTTGCATTTAACCACAATAAATGTGATAAGAACCAAGATGGCGCCACAATTTAAAACACTGAGTGAACTAGGGAGGGTGAGGCATGAAAAATAGCAAAACCCACGACAAAAAAAGAAAAGCGGAAACTAAGATCAAGCATTGGTACGACAAGATCGAAACTTGACAAAATGGGCGACTGGCATCAACATTTTCAAAAACAACCCAATCCCAGTTCAGCCACAATGTCAAAGTTTCCATCCACGATCAGCTCCAGACACATCAAAGCCTCCAAACGTACAGAATTTAGAACTTCCCCAGAACACCACAAAAACCGAAACTGCGAGTAAAGATAAAAACTTTGGGCGGCATTAATTTTCTGGGACCTGAGGGGCAAGGAATCATAATGCTTGCGAATGTTGGACATAAGTTTCTCGGGGAGTTGGCTTCCGGGGTAGAGCTGAGTGAGGTTGCGAACGACACTTCCCCAGGCAAGTTTCCGCGAAGAGGCATCAGCTTTGGAAGAAGGAGGTGAATCGAGGTTTAGAGAATTTCTGAATGAGGCTATGGCTTCGGAGACGTTGCGGGTGAGCTTCTGGAACTTCTTGTGGACGTTGGGGATGGAGGAGGGGTCTTTAGGGGTGGAAGCCGGGCCTTCAGATCTGTGATGGGTACGCATGAGAACCTGCTCCACCGTGTCATCGTCGGCGGCGGCGGTGGCGCGGCTGGACCAGCACTCTAAAGCTGCAGCCATTGTAGGATTTGGTTGAGAGAAGAAGATGGTGGGTGGAGATGCTGAGAGTGAGTGATGAGGAGTAATAAATGAGTGTAATCATTTTGCAATGTAACCGCCGGATATTTTGATGACAACTTTTTTAGGTAAATAAATCACTGAACAAACAAAGGAGGAAAACAAAAGGGACTTTCTTTCAGTGCCATTGCAACACAACAACATATGCTTTTCAACTATCTTCATTTCTATTTTAACATAGTGTCTACTATTTAACAGTTTTTTACTCACTGTTTTTTTACCAAGTCTAACAACATAGAAAAACATGTTCGATGATCCAATGATCCCGTGCTGATGGATTTCAACAGAATTTAATGGTTTTTATTTCTTTTACTTTCTTCGGAAAGAGTTTTCTTCTTTTAAAGTGTGTTCATTTTAATTGTTGTTTTGGGTTGACGATTTCATTTTATGTTTGTTTGTGTTTCATTCTAGTTTTCAATTAACCATGTATGTGTTTGGATTGAAGTTTAAAGGCTCTTATCCATGTTTTAAATATGAAAGTTAAAGTTAAGTATTTTCAACTTTAAGGTATATCACCGAATCAAATTTAATTTAATTTTTAGTCAATTCCAATATGAACCATCCATATATATATATATATATATATATATATATATATATATATATATATATATATATATATATATATATATATATATATATATATATATATATATATATATATATTTCAATCTAATTAATGTTGTTGTATTTGTTTAGGATGAAAATATTATTAACAAATATTGACCAAGAAGGATTCAAGATTAAATACTATGTATTTAAAAGCAAGATATGATGAGATTTTGTAAAATAGAGTATTTTTTAATTTCTCATAAATTCAGCTAATTAGTGCCAGAAGTTAAAATAAAGTTAATGCCAGAAGTTCTCGTAATCGATTTCATTAGACGTTCCAATGACTTAGAATCAATTTTCTAACTCTTTTGAATAAAGTCTAATTACATTGTTGACTTCTTGTTTATTGGTATTGTATGAGATTTGTGGTAAAAGGGTTGAATTGGAGATTTACGATGAAGGACCGAACTGAAGTTTATAGTCCGTACACGTTGTGAAACAGAATTTATGAGATGATAATCTTGTGATGGATTTGAGTTTGTGATTGATGTAGATGATAAAACCGTGATCATTCAAGAACAATTTAATAATTTTTATTTATTATTTATTAAAATCTTATTTTTAATGTATGATATAAGTAAAAGAAACTCCAAAATTTTAATAAACTTTTCTTCTAACTCCAACCAGTCACTTTTTCTTAAATTTATTTTCACTTTTCTTAAATTTATTTTACAAAATGAACACGCAAAGCATGTCAAAGAGGAAATTAAAGAATAAATTGGACACAGTTTCAGTTTCAAGTCAAGTCATAGATAGTCAAAAAAACCAATTTATTGCTCCTGAAAAATAATTCAATTAAAAAGCGATTCTGTCAAAATAGTTGAACATGTTGGCTTTAGCTTTGATCTTAAAAGTATTAAGTTTTATGAATGTCAAATTCTAAGGGTGCAGAAGTCATGTTTGGTTGGCTGCAAGTGGAGAAATAAACCTATATTACAGTTACCATAAATTTATATCAGGAAATAAATATACTATAACTGCTTTTGGATTATTCTTGTTCAACCTTAACTATATTCGTACTTTTCCTTCAATGAACAAAAAACTAATAAATTAAGAAAAAAAGATAAAATGTTTAACTAATTTTTTCTAAAGCATACTCTTGTTTTCTGTATTAATGTGAATATTATTAACACTTTTTTATTTTTTAATGCTAATTTGGGTGCTAATATTTTATTAAATTTGCAATTTTGGTTGTTAACCCCCCCTTTTTTTTTAGCAATTTGAGTTGTGTAGTTTATTTGATTAGGTTTTACTTTTATGTAGTGCTGTCAAAACAGATCACCGGATCACTCGATTCGATCTGGTCTGACTCATTATGGGTTGGTCACTTAGTGAGTCAATCTAATCCGGTTTATTTATTAGTAAAACCAGAAAAATTCGAACCCGGCTCGACTTACAACAGATTGATGGGTTAAACGGGTTGGCTCACTAACTCAATTAATTACAATTTTTTTTAAATAAAAAATACAAACTTTTTATAATTTAAATCTAAATAAATTTTATTCACAAATGATGTTAAACTCAAAACAATAAAAAAATACTGTGTAATCCATGTATAATGAATCAAATGATATTTTTTAAAATTTTATAAGATATTAAATTAATAAAAATAAAATTAGATAAATTAGTAAACTGTTAACCTAAATAAAAAAAAAAAAGAAACTTTTTTTTCAATCCAATCTAGTGTCAAATTGACCCGGATTATAACTCCTTTTCAAATGTAAATGTTGTGAAAAATTCAATGAAAGGAAATAGAAGGGAGAGTGAATGCACTGATTACAGTGGAAGGTGGCAAAATAAATGATGATAGATGGTCACATTGATTGAATTACGTGGGCCCAAGGGGTTTGATAGGAGGCCGAAGTTGTTGGTATCTGGTCTGCCATGTGGCCCACATCGTTCATAGATCAATTAATAATGGGCTTTATCTGGCCCGTTAATTAGGGGAATCAATCAATTTTGTGACAAATGACTTTCTTTTTTGTTTCCTCTTCGTTTTCTTTTCAGAGGGCCCACTTTCCGGACAATGAATCACTTTCCCCTATACTTTTTCAGAACAATAAATAATCTTAACTTTCAACTACGTTTATTCTTTTGCATATCAGAAAACATTTTTAATTATTTATAGCAATATTGTTTCTGAAAAGTCCAACATCTTTTGTTTTTTTTTTACCTCTAATGTGTCATGTTTGAGAATGTAAGCTGGACTTACTAGGAACGATAAATAGAATTTTAAACATCAAAGGACAGCAAAATATAATTTATGGATTTTTTTAAATAATCATATTGATAAAAAAATATCAATAATTTTTACTTATAGTTAATCTTCTTTAAATTAGTTTGCATACAAATTAAACGAGTATTTTTTTTCTTATGAAAATCATAATAGTTTCACATGAGTTAATCTCAAGCGTAATTTAGTGACGAATATAATTAAAAAAAGATCTATACCTATTAAAATTGAAAACGGAACACATAATAATATTATTTAATTTTCTAGATATTTTAAATGTAAATAAAGATATTTTATTGAGATCGGAACACACTTAAATCATAACTTATATTATTTAATTTTCTAGACATTTTAAAAGTAAATAAAGATACTCTACCGTGATTTCTTTATGGTATGTTTGAATCTTAAAAAACATAAGTAGTTAATTCGTAAATCTAAAAAGAAAAAGTGAAAAAATTTCTTTTTGCGGTTAAATTTTATTAAATAAAGTTTTAATAGTTAATATTTTCAATTTGTAAATTTTTAACTTAAACAATAAAATATACAAGTTATATAAAGTTTTGATATTTTATCAACGTAGATTTTAATTTTAAATAAATTATTTTAGTCTTTATAATCTGTTCTTTAGAATTCCATTTTTAAATTCTTAAAATATATCTTAAGGTAGATAAGGTATATTTTTTTAAGCGATAACATTATATCATAACATCTAGTAAATATTAATTGAAATGATAATTTAACTTTTCGCTAAACGTATAAATGTGTCATAAATATTAATATATTTTAACTTAAGTAATCTTTTTGTTTTTGACTAAACATATAAATCATTAATAAATGTTATATACTACTTGGAGAAAGTTTTTTTTAAAGATGAAAGCCAAATAAATGTATTCGTATAAACTAGAGTCAAAATCAATGGGATTTATAGGAATTTTAAACATATTTTCAGATATGGATAACTATCATATGAAAAAAAAATTCACTGACAACGTTTTCTTATTATTAAAAATTAGAAAATTTAATCTTAAAAGTTCTTTTAAATACATTATTAACCATCTTACATTACTGTGAGAAGGATTTATATAATATATTCTATTATTTTGTATACAGTGAGATGAATCATAATCAGACGTAATTTAATAAATTTAAAAAAAAAACTCACCAACACGAGGCTTATTTCAAGAGATAAAATAAATTATTCATGTTTATTTGTCGGTATTTACAACAACTTATTTATATCTATAAAAACCTTATCACTAAAAAATTAAATAAAGCATAAAGCAAGTATTGAATATATTTTAATCTTCTATATTTAGGTCAAAATATTTTATAATTCGTTTTTTAAAATTTTGTTTTTCAATATATATATATATATATAAATATATATATATATATATATATATATATATATATATATATATATATATATATATATATATATAAAACAATTCTGAAGTAATAAATAATTTCAAAAACGTGATTTCTGTGAAGTTGTAATAAATAATTCTCAAATATTTTATTGTTAGAAAATCATATTATAAACAAAATTCTATTGAAAACAAATCTCATTTTTATAAAAAAAAAAACTCTAACTTTCTAAAAATTTCTTTTTAAATATATTTATCCTATTTTTTTATAGTTATATATTATATTATTAAGGAGTCATAAATTAATGGGCGTAGAAGATAAGTTATAATATTGGGCTGGGCTTATTTCTAGGCCCGAATAAAGGAGCCCGATAACATTGCTAGCCTCTTTTGAAAACCAAGTTAACGACATAAACCTCGTTTTGTTCTGCCGCCTCACGCAGGATCGTGAATTCGTGATTTTTTCCGAAAACCCTGGTCTTTGGAATTCACCAGCAAAAGCTCGAAGTGAAGTGAACCATTGCGTTGCTGCGTTGATAATGGGGAAGAAAGCAAAAGGGTCAAGGAAGGGTAAGAAGGCGTGGAGGGCTAACATCAGCACCGAAGAGATAGAAGATTTCTTCGAGAAATCAACGAAGGACGCTCTTTCTGGTGGCTCTCTTCAAGCCCTTTCCAGTGATTCCCTCTTTTATGAAGACAAGTCCAAAGGTAATTTCTTTCTCGGTTTCGCTTTTCTGGGTATTTTTTTTTATCGTACCCATTGGCCTGTGTCTGAAAATCGTCTTTTTTATTGTTAGTTTTTATGTGTCTGGTCACGTCTAAAGTACACAAATCAAAAAATTGTAAGATTAACAATTATAATTATTAATATCTTACCATGATTTGCATAAAATTGTGCATTATCATATGATGTTTTCTTTTATTTTTGTTGAAATTGAGGTTTCATTATAGTATTTTTTTTTCGTCAAATGTTAGTTGTTAGTTGTTGTCACTGAAGACTTGAACCCAGAACCTCTCCAACCATCCTTCCCAACTACATTATAGTATACACTGTAGGAAGTGGTGTTTGGGCTTTTGGGTAACCAGATAAATTGTTAATTTACTGCAGCATCAGTATACGGTAATATGTGAGGATATATGAAACATGTCGATCGCACGGGTGTTGTGTTTGCTTCCCCAAAAGTTGTTTTTTTCTCCCTTTCTTTCACCAAATTAAAGTTTTAATAGCTTGACATAAGTAATTGGTAGAATTTTCATTTTAATTTGAAGTCTAACGTTGACTCCACTGATTATGTATTAATCAGCATGGATTGTTCTATTAACTTGAACAAGATGGGATCCTTTGAAGGATAAATGTGATTTCTAAAATAGTATACATTTGACATATTTCTTAGTAATTTCTTGTTAAACGATACATACTACCATTCTTATTTATGTAATGGGGATTTTTATGTTTATAGTTCTTCTGCTTGGGTTTTTGTTATAGAAAAAAACTGTATTTTTCCATCAGAATGGGTTTACAGCTAATAGTTCTTGTTCATCCCTGGATACATTGGGTTTGCCTAATGTAATGATATGATTAAACTTCTAGATCTTGCGGTGAAGAAGAAGATCGAGAAGCACAGGGAGAGAGTGTTGCACTATGATAGCCTGCTACAGAAAAACCAGTTTGTTAAGCCAGTCCCATCTTCTATTCTGAAAAAGTGTTCTAAAAACCGGAAAACTGTCTCTAATGTGAAAGTGGTCAATCAAGATGATAATAAGGTCAGTATGTTGTGCATTAAAGCAGAAAGGAGTAGTAGTAGTAGGAGTTGGCTATGCCAATCTGTGTAGACACAGAGGAGGGTTTTTTTTTTTTTTTTTGCTTTTCGTCTTAAACCCAATGTAGAATTTGTTTTATTGATATTACCTCTTTCTAACATATTGTTCAGGATGATTCTACCATGTTTGATCTATGGAATGATAAAGGTACCTTCTATGTTTTTATCATTTAAAGTTTTGGTTACTTTTTGTGATAATTATCGATGTTAAACACGGTTTTATCTGATATCATCATGTAGGTGAGGATAACAAGCAAGTGAAAAAGGTATATTTTCAAGCAGTGCTGATTCTAATCTGTGGATTTCATATTTCATTCTATATCTCCTATATTTTCTGTGCTTTAGTTGATAATATGATGGCTACCTTCTTTACAGGTATCAAAGCCTACTCTCATTCCAGCAGTAGAGGTTGATCCTCCAGGATGCTCTTTCAATCCCTCGTATGAAAGTCACCAGGTAGTTTCAGAATAAATGATACTTTCCCCTGCTATTTTTATTCTTTATTTTTTTGTCATGAATCTTGTTTGACAATTTTAAATTTTTTACTGTTAAACCAGGATACATTAGCTTCTGCTGTTGCAGAAGAAATGCAAAAAGTCTACAAAAAGGAATTGGGCCCAGAACCTGTGCCATTAACTGTTCCTGGTGAAGCTATTGCTGAAGAAGATGTGAGTCTCATTATCTTCATTAATATAATTATTGAAGTTAAAAAATGCGTGCTACATTTATTATCCTTTATAGAGGTACTTGAATTTATATGGCTTCTGTGATTGTTTATGCTTCGTCAACAATTTGCCTTTTTTGCCAGATGTATTTTCTTGATGTGGATGATGGGAATGACGGTGACGATAGTAATATTGAAGATGACGATGAAAATGAAGATGCTGGATCAGAGAAAAAGTTAGTATCATAAATTTTATTTAATTGGACTGCCTTTGTTTACGAGTACTTTTATGAACCACATTATATTTAATCGAACCACATTCTCTTTTATGAACGACATTCTCTTCTATCTTCCAGCCATTCTTCCATGATTATTTGAAGTTAGACTTTCTTCATGTTAATTACTGTCTTTAAGTGTCTGTCTATATGTGATCTTATAATGTTGCCATTGTGATCCTTAACATGTACTTAGTAGTTTCTCTTGCTAATGTTAATTTTCTTTGATGCATAATACATTATACTCATTACACATTGCCATTTTTGGTATACAGTGTCTAAATGTTACTGTTTTCTTAGACAATCTCCATTTTTGAATACTATTTTGTATCTACATAGTATGTTTTAACCTAATAATAGTGTGTAGTTTTTTATTTTGTGAAGCAATAATTTATGGACATTTGGTGTGCTCATGTTGTTTGAAAAATCATTGGACAGGCCTATTAAAAAAAAGAGAGTGACTAAAGTTGAGTTGAATAAGAGAGCTAGGCGGAAAGAACAACTGAAAAAAGAAGCAGAAGCTAAGAAGATAAAGGAATTGTCAAAGGAAATTGATAGGTAATATCATCCCTCTTTCTCATTTCTCACACTGTCTCACAACAAAAATTGATTTTTTAAGCATATTTTGTTTTCTGGTTACAGCATACCTGACATTATTCAGGAAATTGAGCAAGAAGAGGAGGAAAAAAAGAAAAGACATCTTAGGCGAAAAGTTGCTAAACAAGAAATGTTAGAGACACGCCCACCACGCATAGGAAAGCACAAGTAAGTAATCTTTTATGTTTATCTTTACTTCCACAGTTCAGTAGATGATTGAGTTGTTAACTAGTAAATTATTATCACTCCATTTGAAGTTTTGTACAATTAAATTTAGTGGAATTTCTCTTTTACTTGTGCCTTAAATAAAGTTCCATACTTTTATGAATGTTGTTTACCAATTCTATTTTCATAACAGGTTTGAGCCTGCACCTGTTCAAGTTTTATTAAGTGAAGAAATTACTGGATCAATTCGGAAGCTGAAGGTCTACTTGTGTTCTCTTGCTCTTATTTAGATTGTTATGGTATCTCAGTTTTGGTGAACATGCAAGTAAAATTTCCTATGTTTGTTTTGGTTATCTAGGGCTGTTGCACCCTAATGAAGGATCGATATAAAAGCCTAGAGAAGAGAGGATTGATTCTTCCATCAAAAAGAAGGTTAGTTCAAGCTTCTGTCATTTTGTCAAACAGATTTGGTTGAAGGATCTGCATTTGTGTTTGGATAAATATGGATTGTGTTGTTACTTTCTTCTGATTTTACAAAAGAAATGCTGCACAATTTTTCATTTTGAATTTGATTACGATGGATCAGTGCAGTTTTTTAAAACAGAACTAATTCTTGTTTTTCATTTCATAACATTGTGTTATGAGATATTATGCATGCAAAGCTCTGATCTTATTATGTGTATTCATTGTACAGGAATTAGAATTCCCAGTATCAGCTACATCTTGTGTCACTCCAAAAGTTCTAAGGAAGATCATGTTTGGCTTAATTTTGTGTATTATTTTTATAACAATTTAATTTAGAAAGTGAAGTGCCTACATGTATTACAACAAACTTTCATTATGCATGTTATAATAGTGGTAAAGAATTTCTTCACCTGTTATTTAATAGTTTCAGTATATCACTAACCATTGATTTTCATGTTAATCAATTTTTATATTATTGCTAACTAAAAGAAAAATTTATTATTATATTTTTTTCTTATCAAGCTAATTAGCAAAATAATTTGGTTCTGATTGAATTAGAAGCAAATGGGAATATAAACATAATCAACAATTTGTAGTAAATTTTAAAAAATAAGGGTTTCATTATTAGCCTCTGAAGTATTAGGGAGTGAATTTTGCAAGGTGAAATAAAATGTTGAATATTTGTTATTAACTAGAAAGATAAATTAACGTTCTTATATGTGTTTATATATTAATTTATACTTATAAAATTATACACTTCACATTCTACAGCTGTATTCCAAGAAGAGATTCATCTTTTACCAAATTGTCTCGTTATGTACAGTAATAACGATATACTATATTAGTTAATGCAGAAAAAAGATTAATTGTAAAATAATTAGAGGCAAATTTTTAAATTAAATTAAATTATTAATAGATGTAAAATTAATGTATGTTAAGATTTAAATATAATTTTAGTTCAAGAAAAATAAGTAAATTTAATTTTGGTTCTTATAGAAAAAATTATTTACTTTTCTTTTTCTAAAATTAAAACCATTATTTTAATTCTTCTAAGTATGAGTTTAGTCCCTATAAAGTACTATTTTATGATAAAAATAAAAGTTAAGCATAAGTGTAATGCCTTGTAAAATATCTTTTGAGTGGAATACACGTGGCAGCATGATATTGGATAGAGTTTTAGAATGGAATTTTAATTAAAACACTATATTCCAAGTTTCAAACTTTTCCTCCATTGTCCCGACACACCTCTCCTTCTTCTCTTTTCTTTATTGCCTTATCTTCCATCCACCATTACTCAAATTCTAACAGTTTGTTTCTCGAATTGAAGCTGCCTAAACCTTTAGGACTTCAAGAGGAGCATTTCCACCGATTGAATCTTTGTTTCATCCAATCGGTAAGAAAGTCCCTTTTTTCTCCTTTGCCCTAGGGTTTCAAGCATGTGATTTCTTGTTGCATGCAACCCATTTTGTTTTCTTCCACAATCTAGCTTTAATTAAGTTCTAAGACTTGTTTCCCATTATCAAATGATGATTTATAGGTGATTTTCACACTTTGGGGTTCAAAGCACGTGGTCTAGGATTCTTTCTTGAGTTGGCCGTACACACTAGAGGTAAGGGGAGCTAGTTCTTCTTTTCATTTTAGTGGTATGTTTTGAATGTATGATAATTTTGAAGTTGTATGTTGTTGGAGGCATGAAATTGGTTATATTGACTTGAAATGCATGTATGGAAATGTGTATGTTGTGTGAATTGATGATTGACGATTATGAACTGTTTGGAACGTTTTTGAATGATGAATTATGCATGTTGGAACTGTTTTGGTGTGAAAATTTGTTGTGGTATTGTTTGGAAGGGAATCAAAGATCTTAGGGTCACTTTTTTAGTCATTTTAGAGGAAGTGAGGTAGTCATTTTGAGTAAATGGGATTTGTCACATTTTTGAACTGTTGGGACAGTTTCATGCACTGTATTGTGACTTGTTTGAGTCACTAAATTGGTCAAAATAGGTACCAAATGGTAAGATTGGGTTTTGGGTCCCTAAGTTGGGAAAATGTGTGTTTTAGAGTTGGAAAGGAGCTTAAATCACTTTAGAAATGTATTAGTAATGTTTAGAACCATTTAGATAAGTTTAATTATGCCTAAAACAAAGATTAGGAGTGTTAGAAGTTGGTAAAAATGGTTGGAAATGGTCCTAACAAGTTCTGTCAAATTCTGCATAATTCTGCAGAATTCTGCAGAGTTTTGGCCGTCCGGTCTTAGGGGTCTCGGTCAGAGATCCTTCTCCTGATGGTTCGGTTTTGTAGGTCTTGGTCAGAGAAGGAGGGTTCCTTCTCCTGACCGTCCGATTTCATAGGTCTTAGTCAGAGAAGGAGGTTTCCTTCTCAATCCGTCCGGTCTGGTAGGTCTGGGTTAGAGAAGGTTGTTCCTTCTCATGACCGTTCGGTTAGGTGTTCTGGGTCAGAGAAGGTTGTTCCTTCTCATGACCGTTCGGTCAAATATGCTCTCGGTCAGGGAAGGTTGTTCCTTCTCATGACCGTTCGGTCAGATGTGCTTTCGGCCAGGGAAGGATTGTGCCATCCCATGACCGTTAGGTCTTGGTCCCTCTCGGCCTTAGGTGTTCTTGGCCCTGAATTCCTCTTAGCCTTAGAAGCCCTCGACCTGTACGACCGTTCGGTCTGCAGGGTCTCGGTCAGAGAAGGGCTGACCCTTCTCTTGACCGTTCGGTCTATCAAGGGTGCTCGGTCCTGGCACCCAGTTCAGTCCCAGTGGTCTGGCCAATGCACTAAGTGCTCGGTTTATGCTTAAAACTCTTGGTTTAATTGGCCTAGATAATTGTTTTTGGTGAATTAAGGTACATGTGATGAGTATTGTGAAAATTTAGAATGGTTGCAGTTATATGGTGTGTGTGATTAACATGGCATTGGAGGTATAACAATTGATTGAAGTGGTTGGATTCGGTTATGCAATTATGATCTCTCGGTGAGATCGATTAGTGTATTGAACGAATATAGAGGCTTCCATATGGGGGGTTATCCCTAACACTCCAACGGTCTTTCATTCTCACTTAGAGAGGATTGACGCATGTGGTGGAGTAGTGGGAGGTCCTAGGGTAGACGCTACCACTGGAGGTCTATACTGCGGTAACGGACTAGCCTTGTGTATGGTCGGGTGAAACCCCTCGGCAATGACTTTGCAAAGCAGTAGGGGCCATCACAAGTGCACAACCCGCCCCAGCTCTACATTCATTCTATGTCCGGACGTGTCTAGGAGTCTTTGCATGATAGGATGATTGATTTAGTTAAGTTTATGAAATAAGTGCTTATGTTCATGATGGCTTGCATGCTTGTATGTAAATTGATGCTCTCGGTAATGTTAGATTAATTTGATACGATTTGTATGGTTGTTTGAGACCTAGCTCACCCTTGCACTTGTATGTTTGTATGTGTTTACCTTCCCCTTGCGTGATCATCCAATCCTTTGGATGTGAGCAGTAGGTGATGATGTACCTCTGGAGCAGGCGTTGGAGACTGAGGAAGACCCAACACCTAGTACTTAGGGCATCTATTAGTTCTTATTTTCCATAGCTTATTATTTTGAAAAACACTCTTTAGGTCTTCTTAACTTTTAGTAATATCATATTTTGAGAAACCTTAGACATTTGTACTTAAATTCCTCTTCATTTTAAATTTACCCTAGTTTTTGAATGACTGTAACTTACACCTACGGTTATCTACTACTCTCAATGCTTTCTTTAATTATGATTATTGCATTCTATATCTATATACATAATTATGTATTTTGAGATGTTACAATAACAAAACGGAAAAAAAAGAATAAAATTTCTGATATTACTTGCAATAAAGATATAAGACATAAATATATAAACATGATAAAAATATACATATAAACTACCCTTAATATATTAATATCATTTAACATTTCAATTAACCTTCATAAGAATATCTTTAAATTAATCTTTGAAAATTTCACTTATTTAATCCAATGTCTTTTTGACCAAAAAAAAGTTCAATCGAAACATCTTTTAGCTACCTGGAGAATGCATCCTTAAATCAATTTCGGTAACTTTTTAACAAATTAAACAACTTTTAAATTTTATCAATTCAAATATTAAAGTTATACAATTAAAATTTTCAACTTCAACTTGAGGAAATAAACTTATAATGCTTTAGAAAAAAAAAATAACAATTTTGGAAATTTAAGTGTAAACATTGAGTTAGATGAAAAAAAAAATGAATGATAACTATTAATCTGTTTCATTAAATTTTTTTGTTTTAGATTAAAAATATTGTCAAACTCAATTAAAATTGTATCTTATTACTACTTAATTTCCTTTAAAACAATAAACTCATAATTTACTTCATTTACACTTCTGATCATAAGACACATGAGAAAGAAACACAAAATTTGATTATCGACCCTTTGCTTACACAGTATTCACAATTTATCTTGTAATAAAGTTGTGAAATTTTTCTATAAAATTTAAAATATATTTTCTAAATTTCTTTCTTTAAATTTATTTTTTACAGCTTTATCAATAATAATGATAAATAAAGACTAGGGTCTTAAATATAGTATTAATTATATCTATAAAAATTATTTAAATTTTAAAGATTTACCGTATGTTAAAAGTACTTCAGCTATTTTACCAAGACAGTTGATATATGGTGTTTTAAGACACTCATTCATTCCCTTGTGTTGTATACCGTTTTCCATGGCTTCGTTCTCCATCTCCACCAAGGTGGAACCTGATGCTGACGACGACTGTGTCGCAGAGGAAGAAGTGTTTCATTTTTCTTATCTTTTGCATTCTTTAGTTATTCATTGGTTTCTGTTGCTCCAGTGTGATTATAGAATTAGAGCCAATGCCTATTTACTTCCTCTCCTTGCATTGCAGTTTGACAATTTTGATGATTTCACTATTGCTTCTCCATGGGAAAGGTTTGCGTTCTCCTAATACCAGTTCCTCTGCTCTTAGTAAGCTTATCGTGTAAATTTGAGAGGAATGGCTAACGGAATATACCTTTATTCTTTTTAAGCAGATTTATTTATGAAATAGAGGCAGTTTGTCGGGATTGGATGGCTGATAGTCCGAAGAGGTTATTGGTATGCTTGCTAAGTTTCGAGATAAGTTTATCCTTTAATTAATATTTTTGGGTTGATTTTGTTATTGAGGAATGCAAGTTAGTTGTTCTTGGTATGGATATTATTTAGGGTTTGTATCAATAAAATATTTCACAAGCACTTGGACAACAGAATGAGTTAAATGAGTTGAGCTTCGTTATAATCTAAAATCAACTTGTACACTTAACTTCTATAGAAACTCTTTCATTGAACTTCTCTAAAGACTGAGATACATAAGTTAATTTTAAGTTAAATTAGATACTCAATTCATTTTTTACTTTTTTTTTTCTTTTTCTATAAGTTTATAGGGAGAACTTTATCTAAATGGGACCTTATTTTTATTCGGTTCCCAGATATATTATTAGTTTATTTCCCCAAATGGGTTTTTGACTTCTTCCTATTTTATTCAATAATCACCAACTTTATTGAGATATGGCATTTCTTATAAAGAGGATTTAGGCCTATCATAACTCAATAATCTTGTTAGAACAAACTTTAATTTTATCTGAAACATTGAGTTTTAAGCCTAACTCAACTTCACAAACCTTGTCAAGTTTGAACCTAATATCACTTTACTAGTTGGTTTTGTGAGGCCTATTAAGATGGTACCAAAGTTTGTTCTAATTAGGTTTGTTGGGCCTAGTATATCACCTACTATCTAATTGCTGGTCAGCTTCTCAAGATGTCTAGTCCTTGGTGTAAGGGAATGTGTTGGAGATTTCACGTCAGTTGGAGATATAATCAAATTATAGTATAAGTAGTTGCAAACTTCACTTTGTAAAGCCAATTTTGTAATGTTAATTATTCTTAAATCTACTTTCTAAGATCAGTAATTGAAGATGCTTGTTGTCATTGACTCAAACTCAGTTAAAATGTTTAGGGTCATCTTTATGAAAGGGGAAGCAAAAATCATCATGTCCTATTATGCTTATTCATTCATTCAAGAATAGAAGAGTTGTTATATGCTCATTATGTATTGTACTGCATTTGTTGTTGGTGGTGGTGGCAGAAAGAACTAAGTTCAGTCCTTCTGCACCTCTAACTTTGGATTTTGATAGTTTGTGAATAATCTACACTTCTGCCTCATGATGATTTCTTGTTAAATAATCTTCAGATTGTCAGAGCTGAATGCAAGGAAATATTTTATTATACTGATCGTACTCCATTTTCTTTTTGGATAGTAAAGCAAACAAATACATTACAATTCACATGATATCTATTCTATCCTTACTTTCTGGATAAAGAAAAGTTTATACATCGTGTAATGATATTGATGTGAAAATAATGAAGTCCTTAATTCAATTGTGTTTGCTACAGTAGTGTCTTAATATGGAATATTAATGTACATAGTGACATGTTTTCTTAAAAGTTGCATCTCTCCTTTAAATTTTTTATGCTATTTGTATTTACCTTATTAAACATCTCTTTTGATCTAGGATAAAGGTGCAGTTGCATTAGTGTATTCCAAATATTCGTACAAGGTCAACTCTGAATTGAAGTATGGCACAGAAAGTTACTGCATGGAGTACTATTTTGAGACCAACAATAATGGTAATATGGAAATTTTTTTGCTAATCAATCGTGTAAAGTGAACATTGACCCAAGGGTAAATTTACTGTTTTTTCTAGACTGGAGATTGTGTGTTTAGATAATGGAAACAACCTCTCTGCTTGTAGGGGTAAGGCCATGCACATTTGATCTATCCTCCCCAAACACACTAGGTGGAAGCCTTGTGCACCGGGTTGATTTTAGTCAGTTGATGTTGGGGTGGGCTGATTACATTTTATTTTAATCTAACTGGGTCTTCTGGATGACACAGGCAAACCCGGCACTGCAGACTGGAGGTCTGGTTTTCATGATCTGCAATTATGTTTTGGTGTAAAGGAATTTTTGGTATGCTTTAATGTTTGAATAAAAAGGTTATGCACTGACAATATCGTATAGTTTTATCCTGCCATCCAATCACAAGCTTTCGAGTATGATAAGTTTGTTGAGTTTTACAATGAATACCATAAAAGGTTATACTAACTGTGAATTCTGATTAAATGACAGTGTAAAACTATCTTACACTTCACTGCATGAACATTATACACTTAATGTTAACCTTTCATTGAAAATTTAATGCTTTCGCTTAGAAAACACTCATTGCCTTGCACAACACTAGGTGATTTCTCCAAAAAGTGTAAGCAGTACTGTTCTTGATGCACCAGAGAGGCAAGCAAGCTACTGAGTGCTGTTGCAATTGCTTTGTCAAATTGTTCAAGGTAACTATTGTTCCTTGTTTTTTAATGTTTAATTAGTTGAGAAATTTACAATAACTTGTGTGCATGGGAACATCTATTTTGCATTTGCATGTTTAATATGTCTGACTACTATTAGTTACTAAAGTGCTACTTGTTAGGATATTTGGGTTTATGTAGTCTCTTTTATTTGAAATAAATTACACTTCCGCCCTCAGTATTTTTCTCTAGCTCTCCATTTTCTCAACAAACATAAAATCCCTTAATTGTTTGTGTCCTGTTACCATTTTCACCCTTTGCGACCCAACAACGTTTATTACATCAACAAACTTTTACATGTGATCAACACATTATTTATAATTACCTTTTACCTTAAAAGGTCCCCATCCTCTTCCTGGTTCAAATCCTCTTCACTTGAAAACAAAATGGACATCTCAAGTTCAATTAATTTGAGAATAACACATGGATTCAAGATTTTCAACCGATGAGACTCAATTCATTTGATTCACTTTAAACTTAAAAAAGCTAATGTGTTTAAATTTGAATAAGTCTATGGAAAACATAAAGATAAGGAAAAGTTTGCAATATGATTTTGATCCCACAAGTTCATCCTCTTTTTGCGCATACCCCAACCATGAAGTCAACATGTCCTTCAGATGCAACTCTTCCAGATGTCAAATAAAACTCTAGAAAGGGAAGCTGACAATGCTTTCTCTAACCTTCCTTTGCAACACTTCCTCTATGACCATCTTTTTTCCAAGCCAACACTTTCGCTTACAAAGTCTAGAATCCTTGTTTCCCTTTTCAAAACCCTAGGTTTTGCACAAAAAGGATAGGACAATTTGGTCATTGAAATTAGAACTGTAACTTAGAGCTGTTTAATGGAGGGGAGGGGGCGCATACTATGTAAGGATGTCAATTTGGTCATACCCACCTCACATAATTGTAAGCCTGCACATTTGAGAAAAAGTGGGAAGAAAAATTAAGCAAATTTATTGTAACTTTTCCATTCTAAATCTGAGTCCCTCCTGAAAAATAAGAATTTTCTGCAAGTAGAATGATGTTAAAGATTAAGGATTTATTATCTATTGCAAGTAAATAAAGAAGCATACTGAGCAAAAAGAAGATTAAAGTAGAATAATAGTAAATAAAATCTAGAGTTGTACTGGTAAGTATACAAGTGTAAACCAATACAAATAATTCATAATTGATGACACGACAACTTGATCACTGAATTCGCCTATGAATTGATCAATCTTTCTGTGCACTCAATTTTGCCACATGGCCCAATCTTCATTCCCTAATACATGCTTGAAACTTCTCTGGCAAGAGCCACTCGCTGGCAGCATCTTTTTTGCCTTCCTGTACCTCCTGTGAACCTACCCATCAGATATTTTTTTAATTTCTTCAAGTTTTTTATAAAGCACTGATATACTTCACTTTTATCATGTATCTGTTTCCCATACATATCCATATCTAATACCCTAGGATAGTTTACCCATAATTTATCGAGGAAGTATCTAAGCAATAATGCACAAATATTTTTATAATGCAAGTAATTTATAATTTTTTATCTTGACAATTCTAACAATTGTGATTTTAATTTAGATTTACACAATTGTAATTATATATTTATTATACTTTTAAACTAAGCGTTGTTGCGCACTTTGCTTACATAATTAAAATAACAATTACCATAATAGAAAAAAACAAAAAGACAGCTATAATAAAGGGGTAAAATTGTAAAAAATGTGTGGACCAAAACAGTCATAATAGTAAGTATCTTCTTTATATATTAATACAGAAATGACGGTTATTAGGTGTAATAAGAGTAAAGCACAAGGGTGAGTGTAATTTCTATTATTCTTATTGGAAAAGTTATTATATTATTTGGTGTAGTTTCTTATAATATTATGTAGTTATGGCCAGCATTTGTTCCAGTTTATGATCCTTCACGTAAAGCATACATTGGAATTCAGAACATGGGTACTGTATTTACTAGAAGGTTTGAAGCAGATTGGATTTGTAGTCAGGTTCCGAGAAGACTGATGCATTTGGAAGGCTTGTATGAGTTGTTTGTATCTAAGTTTGTGAGTTCCTGATCCATGCTGTTTATTAAATACTTATTGAATTTTTTTCTCAATTTTTGTGGCTTTTCAATAAATTTTTAATCAGCTATACTCTTTGTGCATTGTTCTTCCATAAATTCACACTCTTAACCTGATCCAGATATAATTACTGATCTGAAACAAGTGGGTCACTGTTATGACTAGAGTTCATAAGTAGAACCCGACCTAAAAAGACTAGTTCATTAAGTGAGACAGCCTCATTAAGTATCGCATATACATTTTTTTTTTGTTCCTACACAATGAGGGACTTGTAACTGTTACCAATTCATTAAACTCGGCCTGTGCCATGGAGAGGGTAGCTAGAGATAAAATATGATAAATGGGTATATAAATAAATGAAAAATTATGATAGGGTTTTAAAAGTATGTGAGAGGAGGAAAAGAAATTAATTAGGAGGTTGTAGGTTGTTAGGCGGTTAGGAGGCTTGTGGGGTAGTTAGAAATTGGTTAGCTGGTCAGGTTGCCTTTATAAGAGGGCGGGGGTGTCTGGTGACAGACATGTTTGTTAATTCATTTGTATAGACAGGACCGTTGTATCCATTGTGAAGGGAAAGTGTTCCCTTGTGAGTGTTTGGACATATACATTGTATTCTTTGATTGCAAGAGTAATAAACTGTTCTTTTCCAGTAATCTCGGTGAGTGTGAGTGTATCGCTCGAGAGT
Source organism: Vigna mungo (assembly GCA_036885675.1). Taxonomy (NCBI): domain Eukaryota; kingdom Viridiplantae; phylum Streptophyta; class Magnoliopsida; order Fabales; family Fabaceae; genus Vigna; species Vigna mungo. The sequence continues at coordinate 12,302,284 of CP144690.1, read as the reverse complement.
GTTTGATTTCTTATCTAAAGAAATCTATCATTCAAGAGTTGACACCCTTAGTTGGCAATACTTTTCATAATTAATGTTTTATTTTACGTTTATATATTTGCATGAAAGAATTAACAGTCTGCTGTGAGCTTTGTACGGAATTAACAATCTATTCTCTTTCTCCTTTCTATTTTCTGTTTAAATGTTGGGGTGAGAAGTTCTATGCTGAATTGACTCTAATCAGCAGTGTCTGGAACTTTCCCTGTAGTAATTAATTTCCATTTGATACTGAAGGTGCACTCCACATTGGATCTTCCTACTAATTTTTTCAAAGTGCAATTTGCAATGATGTTAACATATAAAATGCTTGCTCATGATGATTACAATATGAAAGCCATTGATGCTCAAAATACAAATTCTGGAGAAAATCTTACTGGTGAAACCTCCAATGAAACACTGTGGGATAATGATTGTCCTTGGAGTGAGTGGTATTTGCAGAAGATCCTGTTAAAGGTAAATCCCTGGGATTGGGCACGTGTAGGTTGAAGTAGTTTTAGGTCATTGCATGGATGCTTTTGTTAGATACAGCACGTTTTAAGACTAAAACAAGTTTTCAAATATTTGTGCCGCTGAGCATATAGAAACCACAATATAACGTGAATGGTCCCCTTAATTTCTTGGATATCTTCGCACTTATGAGCCAGAGAAGCCCAATGGCCTTTTGGTGTCTTTGACTACACCGTTAGTCACAGAAGCCGAGATGTGATGGGATTATTTGCATACACGAGAAAAAAAGATTCAGTACATTAAATGCTTTTAACTCTTTCCAATAGCCTTCCTGAAAATGTGCCTTTTGCATGTGATACATGAAATTCTCATCACTGAAATAAGTTTCTTGTGACTCTTGCCATTTCCACTGTACCCGGTGTCAATTTAAAGCCCATATTTATTTATATCTACTTTGTTCTTTATGCATGTCTATCTATTTTGAGAACTTTTGTCCCAATATTGGTTACGTCTGTCCTTTTGTAATTTTTATGTCAAAATTTCATTCTGGTTTTATGTCAAAATTTCATTCTGGTTTTTAATTATTAAAAGCCATGCAAGCTTCATCTTAATTTTTCCATTTCACTCTTTATTGTGAAATGGAAATGCCACTTCCATTTAATATAGGAATAGGTTGTGTACAGGTTTTGAGCTGATTACGATATGGTCAAAGAAGATGGTTGAAAGCTCTTTGGAAATGGCTGAACTGGAAAATGCTTCACCTTATGAAGCTGAGAAGTGGTTGATCTCTCCGATTTGTGCTCCAAAACTGTACGATTTTTTCCACTGGAATACGGATAACCAAAATTCCAATGACAAGTACTTCAATGGGTACTCTTACTAAGTATTGAATGTATTGAAAAATTATGTATGATATTAATCTCTTTTGTGTAGAAAATACACATAGGTTACTTTATTTATAATAAAGAAAATATGGACTAAGCTCAAAATATAAACTAAATAATAATAACAAAGTAACACAAGATTTCCAACTAATCTTCTATACTACTTAGGATATGACATAGGCTCCCCCTAATTTGGTTGGAGTTTGGTACTAGGATCCATGAGTGTGTCAATAGATTTTGAATTCATCAACCTAGTTTCCTCCAAAATATCCAATGCATACTTATTTTGAGATATAACAGTACCATCGTTAGATTGTGACACTTCAATACCCAAGAAATATCTGAGTATTCCAATATCTTTTGTCCAAAAATGGTGACAAAGATGTTATTTCATCTAGGAGATGCTAGGGTTGTCACTGCCTATAAGAACAATGTCATCAAGATATATTATCTCGTAGACATATCTAGCACTCAAGTGACGATAAAATACAAAATGATTTGCCTCACACCGTTTCATACCAAATTGTTGAACACTGCTAAATTTTTCAAACCAGGTCCTAGGAGACTGTTTTAGGCCATATAAAGAATTGTGAAGATGACATACCAATCCAGAAGACTTCCCCTAAGCAACAAATCTTGGAGATTGCTCCATATAAATCTCTTCCTACAAATCTCCATTAAGGAACACATTTTTGACATCCAGGTGATAAAGAGGTCATTGTTGAAGAGCAGCCATGCCTACAAATAAACAAACAAAAGTCATCTTTGTCAATTGAAGAAAAAGTATCACAATAATCAAACCCAAAAATTTGTGTAACCTTTGGCCACAAGATGAGCTTTGAGGTGATCAATGGTACTATTAGGACCAAATTTGATAGCAAAATCCCACCTGCAACCAACAGTAGATTTTCTAGACAATAATGGGACAAGCTCCCAAGTTCCACTATTCTCTAGACACTTAGTTCATCTAACATGGTCTGACGCCAACCACGATACCATACCCCAAGTAAGAGAGTGTATACTGTATACGAGAAAGAATTAAAGAGCAGAGGGAATTAGAGGATTTAGTACAGTTGTCAGTTGAATGACAACTAGGATTCAGTCAGTTAGTTAAGTTTTAGCGACAGGAGAGAAGAGAGAGAGAGTTGGTTCAGTTGTGGAGGATAAAAGGAGGAAGAGTCACGAGTTTCAACTTTCCTGGAGGGAGATTTTTTTCTTTCTTTTTACTTGTTCTTTATTTTCCTGTCTCTGACTTGTAATGTAACCTCCCTGATTTTAATCTTGAGAGTTGAGCACAACCATTCCCATTATTTCCATTCTACTTAATTTTAAACCGAGTTCTGATAAACTTAGTTAAAATAAAAATACATTGGCTCAGAATTTTCACTTTCCTCCATATGAATCAATATTACAAACTTATGAAATTATAATGGATAGATTAGTTGGAGTTCTACGTATTCTTTTGTTATAACTTGTAATTATAAGAGGCAATTGTTACCATCCGTGAATTTTGTTTCCTCTATGTTAGAGCACTACCTATGGTTCCTTGCAGAATTGCACGATTAAGCAAAAACGAAATCTTTGGTAGCAGCAACTGACAATACATAAATATAATTTTTTATTGTTTTTTCATGAGTTGAATATAAGATTAATCTCTCTTGTGTTGAATATACACATAGGATCCTTTATTTATAATAGAAGAAATATAGGCTAAGTCCAAATACAAATAAGAAAGAATAACAACCTAACTAAAGATAAAAGATAAATATATAATATATCTAATACTTCCCCTAAGCTGAAGCATACAAATTGTATGTACCAAGCTTTGAAGAAATAAACTCAATATGAGGACTCCTTAATGACTTGGTCAACACATCTGCAAGTTGATCGTTTGACCCAACAAACTCTGTACATATTTCTTTAGTCAACAACTTTTCATGAACAAAATGACAATCAATTTCTATATATTTAGTCCTCTCATGAAATACTGGATTTGATGCAATGTGGAAAGCAGCTTGATTATCGCAATACATCTTCATAGTATGGATGTCACAAAAGTTAAGCTCTTGAAGGAATTGTTTCACCCATATAAGTTCACATGTGAGTGACGCCATCGTCCTATACTCGGCTTCAACGGTTGATCGAGCTACTACATTCTGTTTCTTACTTTTCTATGAAATAATGTTTCCTCCCAGAAAAACACAATATCCTGTAGTAGACCTTCTATCAATAGGGGAACCTGCCCAATCTGCATTACAATACTCAAAGACCTGAATGCTTCCTTTATCTTCATATAACAATCCTTGCCCGGGAGCCTTTTTGATATACCTTAGAATGCGAATGAGAGCATTCCAATGGTCAACACATGGAGCCTGCATGAACTGACTAACCACTCCAACTGCAAAGGATAGATTTGGCCTTGTAATAGTGAGATAAATAAGTTTTTCAACCAGCCTCCTACACCTCTTTGGATCGGAGAATAATTCACCTTCTTCTGTCCTTAATTTCTGGTTTGGGTCCATGGGACTGTCTATCGGTCTGCAATCAATCATGCTTGTTTCTTGTAATATATCAAGAGCATACTTCCTTTGGGAGATTACAACTCCATCTTTTGATTGCACTACTTCATTGCCTAAGAAGTATTTGAGACTTCCAAGATCCTTTGTTTGAAAATGTCTACACAAGTACTCTTTCAGTTGAGATATTCCAACAACATCATTTCCTGTAATGACAACATCATCAACATATACTATTAAATAAACACATTTCCTAAGAGAAGTGTGGCAACCATGACAGATAGCTTCACTATTTCATGCGCTTCCTGAGTTTGAGGCATCGGGACACGCAAAAGGCGAGTGGTCAATGTTTCCATGAAGGGGACCTCATAATTGATCAGAAGTTGATCTCTAAGATGATCAAAATCGGGATGTAGGGCATGAAGGATCAACACCATGTAAAATTTGTCTAGTTTCTTCTTGATATCCTCTAATGGGTCCACTTCCAAAAACATCTTGAGTTCTTCGACAACAGATCGGGCTTCAACCATGAAGAACACCATATTATTGGTGCCATTTTAAGAGATGCAAGCTTGTTTGCAGTGTCATAAAGACGTTGAATATCGTTGGCATAGATGCTTTGAGCTTTCTTCCAAAAGGAGTGACAAGTTTTGAAAGCCCTCAGAGATATAAGAAGTTTGGGTTCCAATGGTTGCCATAATAGGGCACACAACTGGAAATATGCTTGTTTCCACTGATCAGCTTTTTCAGCAGGCACATGGCTTCCATCTCACTCAAGGTGGTCATAATGCCCTTGGCCAAGGAACCACATTTCAATGGTAGCAGATCATAATAGATAATTTTTAAAATTTAGCTTCTCGGAGGTATTTGGGGGTAATTGATGGACTTTCGGAGAAGGAAATAGTACTGCCAGACGCCATCTCTGAAGAAGACGAATCACACCAGCAAGGAACAAGAAAACCCTAAGGATTTAGACGGACAGAACTGTGGTGGCGGTCGATGACGGAATGTGGCCGACGGGACGGGTGGTGGTGAACAACGGCGGGCGGCAGCACCGGCGAGACAGAAACCAGAGCAGGATCGACCTGCTCTGATACTACGTTGAATATAAGATTAATCTCCCTTGTGTTGAATATACACATAGGGTCTTTTATTTATAATAGAAGAAATATGGGCTAAGCCCAAACAAATAAGAAATAATAATAATCTAACTAAAGATAAAAGATAAATATATAATATATCTAACATCGTGCAACTACAAATGGATTTTATTATTGAAATCTAATCAGTTTCTAATACTTCTCAATGGCTCATATATCCATACTTTTAAAAAATGTGACTTGTTCTCATATAGTTTATGGGAAGTTGAAGCTATATTTTGTTGGATTAAATTGTAAAAACATTTTTTTATGTAAAATATTGGTTACAATTAGTTAATCACAACTTCTTTTAAGAAGCTACTCCAAGTAACTTGTTAGGATACACACAGAAGAGAAATAGGAAAGGAGAGGAGAGGGAAAAGGTGAAGTTTTGTATATTGATCTTTAGCTCTTTGTGAAGGGGACGCTCTTGAATGATAGGATATAATATGATAGGTTTTAATGGGTAATAGGTGCACAGGAAAGAGAAAACAGTTTAGGAATTAGTTGTTGTTGGGTAGTTAGAAGTGGGTTGCCTTTATAAGAAGGCAAGGGGGGTCTGGTAGAGGGGAGTTTTTGATATTAGTTGTATTGACAGGAGCTTGTTCCTATGGAGGGAGAGTGCTCCCTTGAGAGTTGGGTGCTGTACATTTGTATTCTTGTTCATCAGAATAATATTCAGTACTATTGTTGTCCAGTATTCTATGTGGGTGTGTGCTGTTTTGAGAGAAAGATAGACTTCTTGACCAAAGAAGTCTGTCATTGAAGGGCAGGGTGCTCTCCTATTTCTTCTTCTTTTCATTATATTCAACAAAGCCTTTTCTTTTCTTGCTCTTTTCAATTCTTGGTTCCTAGCATAACTTCTCAATAATCAGAAATCTTTTTTTTTTTTACTCTGGCTTTTGTAAAGTTTAGAAAAACACATATTTTGAAAGTTTTTTTTTTTTTTAAATAATTTTTTTTTTAAATAAAAGCTGAACTGAATGAGATCGAAATAGGTTTTGCTAGTTATTATATATTTTGTTCAATCATTCAGGCCTGAAGTTTCTGAATGGAATCAAATTGGATTTGCATCCCAGTTGCATATTTTAGTTGATGCGTTGAAAATGTCGTTCAAGGCCCAATTTATGGAAAATTTTGTTTCAGGTTTGAATCTGTTTTGGTGTATATACTAGTATATTTTGCTATTCCTGCAGGTTTTGCATTAGTTGATAATGCTATCAATAATTGGTATAGTAGTTTAACATTTTCTTTCTTCTGGCCTGTAGCAGATGATAACTCTGGTTCTGAGAATTTGAATTCCTCAATGGTTATACCGCCACCAACTGTCAGCGATCAAGCTGAAAGAGCTATTTCAAGAAGGCACTTAGTTCTTCCCCCTTCCTCTATTTTGTTTCTCATTTGTATGAATGCTTCAGTGCACCATTTTCACTAGCATCTTGCATTGGTGGCAGTTTATAAATTCTGCACCTGTATCCAATTGATGGTCAATAAATCTTCCAACAGGGCAAAGTGCGAATGCCATGGTAGCACAGGAGAACTCACCTCCAAATTGATATTTAATCAGATTCAAGCACAAATTATACTAGGAGAACAGACAGAAAGTAGCTTTCATTAGGCATGTAAAATTCTCCTTTGATTATGGACTGTGCTGATTTGTCTTGAATAATAGAAGATTGAATATTTACTACGATTTTATTTAGTAGTGTTTAAGGAAGTTAACTTGTTTGATATTTCGATATATCATCATTAAGAAGGTAGAGTGCTTTCTCAGAAATGGAAAACAGATTGAGTAATATAGGGAAGGTTTACAAAAACAATCGTCTATGGCAAGGAAAATGTAGTATACAGAAATTGAAATTGGTTGTTCTTGTTTCAAAGCTACTTTAGTGACTCTATTGCTGCATAGGAACTGGATTGCTGTTTGCTTTGTTCTATCCAACTTGTTGCAGTAGTCAACAGGGCCACTATTGCCACATAGATATATACAAAAGGATATTATGAATTCATTACCAAACAACTAAGAAATTTACAAGTGCTATATTTCAAGTTCTTGAAAAGAACCCTTGGTTGTCTTACATGCAGATCATAAGAAATTAGAGAATATTTCAATCTATTGAACACTTTGGGGCGTTTTCTTATTTCATCTTCTTTTTGTTTACCACATGATTCATGAAACTTATTTTCAGGATTTTGATTTATATCTGATTGCTGCATTTTCCAAATATCCTTGGGATGCCTACCATGGCTTTCAGGGTTATTTGGATGTTAAAGTTCAAAGTAGATCACTGTTTATTTTGTTATAAAATTGATTCCATAATATCTACAGGAGTACAGGTCACAGACTCTGCTTATGGGGGAAATAAGACTTCGGGAGCTATAAAAGGCGCACCTCTTGAATCACTCTTTGCACAATTTTGTTTACATTCTCTTTGGTTAGGTTATTGCAACATTAGAGGTATGTACCAGAGTGAGGTTTTTATTGGTGCATAACCTTAAAAATTAGCAAAATTCTGACCACCATGGTTGGATTGAATTTTTGAGATATCTTGCTTGTATTGTATATTTTCAATTGCATGACTTCATTTTGGTCTGTATATCAGCTATTGCTGTCCTATGGATAGAGTTTGTACGGGAGGTTAGGAGGTGTTGGGAAGAGTCACAATTAATCCCTCGAATGCCAGCAAATGGTCCAATTGACCTTTCCACATGCTTGATTAACCAAAAACTTCAGATGGTAATTTTTGTTTAATAATCTTTAAAGGATATTTGATGAAATATATTTCACGCATTCTTGTTTATTTTTCATATATTTTAATGTGAAATTTTGTTTTAAATCTTAATTTCCTAAAACATTCTCAACTACCGTTTTTCAATTTGTATAGATTATTTCTCTTCAATTGCGGTGCATTTTTTTAATACGATAAATTATATATTTACTTGCTTTGAATATGGGCTCCCTTTTTTTAATCAATTTATTGTTTTTTCTTTTATCATCGTTAATTATTGTGTATTATAAACAGAAAGCTTTAGTCGTTGACAATTTTGGTTTAAAGCTTAAAGTAGTTTTTATCCTTAACTTCCCTGCTTCATACTTCTTTTCTAGTAATGTGACCAAATTGAAATTCTATTTTACCTTCGATGTCGTTTTTAGATCAAATAGAAATGTTTTATTGAGCTGTTAAATATTGGTGTTTGTATTGTATAGAATTCATGGTGATATACCTAAGATGTGGATTCTGTTTTTCGCTTTGCTATTCAGCTTGCAGTATGCATTGAGAAGAAGTGCGAAGTGAATGAAGATTATCAAGATTGTATTGGTAGTGAAGATCAAATTGAGTCTATGACTGAGGTCACAAACTTTGCTTTCCTGTTGTTTGCAGTTAGATTGAATATTGTGTTTCGGAAGTTACTAATTTTTTTAAATTAATTTGCATTGTGAACATAAATAGTTAGTGAATGTAATTTCAGGAGGAAAGTGTGGTTGGGGATGACTCATTCAAAATGCGTATAAGCTGTGGGGATTTTTATGGGAATGTTGACAGGTGAACTTAGCAAGTTGGAGCATGCTTGGTTTTTATTTTTTTATTACTTTGATCAGCAAAGGAGCATGCTTGGTTATTTGCATTGCTTCTAAATCATATTTGATCACTGCTAAAACATATTTACTTTCATTAAGGTCTTTGTATTTCTTAACTTCCAAGCATATTTTAGTTTCTAAAATTCAAATATTTTTCATTTGTCAAAGACCAGTTCAGGAGTCTAATATCTTATGACGGTTCATTTTGTACATATTACCTCATGAGCTAGTATATGAAGAGTTTGGATGGTTTTAGACTGTTGACGGAGACTTTATTTTTTTCTTCTCTATTGTTATAGTAGAGTACATACACTAGTATTTCTATCCATCACCTTTTCTATGTCGCTTTTGCATGTAAGATGTTTTCAGACAAATAATGGATTTGCACCTTTAGTTACAATTTTTTGTTCATGTATCTTTGTAAGTAATTTAAGTATTTTGTAGCACACATGGTGTATGATTTTTGTTTCTGCTGCAGCTTTCCCACTGCTGGTGATATCCATTATTCTGCATTTAGTGGAAAGCCTTCAGATGGTGACGATAAAAAACCTTCAGATATCACCATGAGAGGTTCAGCTAATATTGCTGATTCTATGATGCTTCTAAAGTCAAATGAAAGCATGCATGCTCCATACACCCAGGTTTCTCCAACTTCAACACACCAGTTGACGTTGTCATTATGTGGTGTTCTACTTCACAATTTTTGAATATGATATCTTGGATCTTGTCTGCTATGCCGCAGGAAGCACCACTTATGACAGAAGACAAGCATGAGGAGTGCCCTCAGGATGTTGAAGACTTTAGCGATTCATTCGTATGTTTAAGTTGTTATGCAATGCCTATAATATTAGTTAACTCTAAAATCTGAGTGGTAGACCAAAGACCTCCTATCACATATTTCAAAGGGAAGACAATCAGAAATGATTCCGAGTGGAATCAACTTTGATAAGAAGAATTACACGGGATTTTAATACTAATTTTCTTTTATCATAAAAATTAGTTTTATGAGCACCCATCTAAGCTCACACTTGTATAATTAATGTTGTGAGTACGTAGTGACTTAGTTCCGGTGCATATTTGGCTTTCAGTTTTAGGAGTAAAGAGAACACACTTCAGGATTCAAAAAGTAGATGCCATACACATTTGATTCGACCTTTCGTATATTACATTGTTGCTAACCATTCCCTGTTATTCTTTTTGCAGAATTTCTCTACCCTGGTGGAAAGGGAAACATTAGCTTCAGGTAACTGTAATATGGCCGTCTAACTTAATTTTAACATCCATTAGTGGATAGAATCAAGTGACTTTTGATGGCTTTTATTGTCATGTAAGCTGCTTGCATTAGGAGTTAAATCACTATTATTTTAGTTATTATAATTTATAATCATGTTACGGATATATTTTTCTGGAGAAAAAAATGTCAAATCTGGATGTAGAGCTATGATATGTCAAAAAAATCTAAATGCTTAGAATAATTGATGATGATGCTTTGACATTTCTGCAAAGATTTGATCTACCATCATCATTGAACTACAAGGAAGTGATTTTAAATCTAACTCAAGAAACCGACTAGATAATTGTAGGTGGCCAATAGTAGGTGGTATGATAGGCCATCAAACCTTGCTAATACAGATTCTAATACCATATTAGGTTGTAAGTTTGAACTTAATTCATCCTTGTAAAACTAGTTTGTTAGGTGAGGATTGTACTCACATATTATTTCTAGTTGATGTGGGACCTCCAATATATTCAAAGGAAGAGGATTTTCATATACCTAGTATTGAATTACACGTATTATTTGTTGACCATATACCAATTTAAGACAACTTGCGCATTTCTAAGACTGAATGAAATCATTCATTTTCTATTCCATTTTCAACTGTTGCATGTTAATTTTTTAAGATAAACTAACGAACTAAATTGGTTTTCAATGTATTTTTGGCAAGGAAAGGTTCTATAAAATCTTTTTAATTGGTGTGATGTTAGTGACAGTGTATCCCGTCCTCACGAAATCCTCTCTTGACCCTATTTTGTTATGAATAAACTGTATCTATAAAATATGTATTTTAGAAAAGAATTGCTATAAGAATGAATGCAGGATTCTAATATACGATAATAATGTCATATGACGAAACAGTAATTTGCTTTGATAATGTTAGACATGTCAGCATTTAAAGCAGCAAATCCAAATGCTGTTTTTGAAGATTTTATTCGCTGGCATTCACCTGGGGATTGGATAGATGATGATGATGACCTTGAGGTTGAGATGTCTAAAGATAATTCGTCTCCAAGAGGAAAACTTTCGAAGAGAATGTCCAAGAATGGGAACTCGTGGAGAAATATTTGGAGCCGCTCACCTGCTCTTCCTTTTTCTGAACAGAAGCCTCTTCTAGATCCAAATCGAGAAGGAGAGAAGGTACGTATATTTTCTAGCCATGTGTATGCTTCCTATTCATGCCATATTGGGAAACAGATTGTTGTGAACTCGGTAGTAAGTATCATAGTAAAAGCAAACACAAGAGATAACTTTAAAAATAATTGTACATACAATGAACTGAATTAAAGGATTTTGTCTAGATCGGATTAAAAGTGAGCGTCTCATTTCGACAAAAAAAAATGTTTAAATAATTTATTATTATCAATAAGTTTCTAGGTTCTTCATTATCTGGAAACTTTACAACCACATCAGTTGCTTGAGCAAATGCTGTGTACTGCCTTTGGAGCAGCAGCCGACACCTTAATCCAAACCAATTATGGAGAGCTGAAACAGATGGAAACTATGATGCAGCACCTTTACCTTACTTTGGCTCCTGCTTTGAAGCCCTTGCAAGGCATATAGTATATTTTACATTCTTTAATCTAACTCTTCCATGGAAAAGAATTATATTTTACTCAAGCTCCATTTTCTTGCAGAAAATCGTTTATCTGCTGATAGTGAGACTATTGAAGACCTAAGACGACTGTGCGTTGTTTTCCAACACGTACAGAAATTACTGACTCTTGCAGCTTCTCTTCATCGCAAGTTTCTACAAGCACCACGCCTAGCCAGAGAAATTTTCAGTGATTTCTACAACTTCTATATTCCAAGAATGGGAATAGGCCTGATAGAAGAAAAGGCGAAATGTCTCAATACCTTGAAATATGATTTGGGTAGTAAAAATGTATAATGGAGAAAATATTAGCATGAATTGACATACGTATTCATTCCTCTATCCTATATACTTAGGAGTTTGACAAAAAACAAGCAGTGTGGAATGAAGAGAGAGAAGTGGTGGCAAATATGCTTGTTCAACCCACAGCAAACCAATCTTGGAGAAAGGTTTTGAGTATGGGCAATCTTCTCAATGGTCATGAACCAATTCAGAGGGAGATTATTTTTTCACTGCATGGAGTGAATGGTAATCACTATGCTATTCCTACTGCTACTGTTTCCCAACAAAACATTGAAACTTACCGCATGTATATATGTGGAACTTATAATGATCAAAGGGTCGCTCTCTCTGTTGTCTCATCTGATTAATTTAATGGTGTTTGTTGGTTACATTTATATGTTCGTTAGGAATCAGTATTATAGCATCTCTAGTTTTTGTTGATTAAAATTTTCATTATGTACTTCTCTTATCTGATTTTGTTTCCAAATAAAAATTTGTATATTATTTCATTGAAAGCTCATTAGTATATTTAAATTACAATAAAAACAATATTAGTTTCCCTTAAGTTATAGAGAACATTTATTTATCAAATTTATTTATTTGTTATAATGTATTTTTTAGTTTCTGAAAATTATGTCTATATTATTATTTTTAATATGGTTTGCATGCAACAATTTAATTTTTTCCTAAATTTTAGCCCTCTAAAATTAAAATTCTTAGTTCACCCCAGTTGAATGAAAAATGGTGGAAAAGGCATAAATTTTGACCTGCAGGTGCCCCCACCAGAGAGACACCGAAGACAGATTCCTTCTGATCATTCAATGTGGAAAGCAACTCATATATAGGATAATGATACCTAAGCCTACCCATAGGATAACGACTTCATCTTTTCTCATTACGTTGACGTCTATTTCTATTTCCACCATTTTAGAATTCAAATAATACTTTTATGTTTACCCTAATTTTTTTTCTTGCTTAATTAAAAGTATTTTTAATTGAATTTTTATACTATATTTTTTATTAACTTTTTAAATATTTTTTCTATTTTTTTCTAAACTATTTGATTTTGTTATTAATAAGATGACTTGTTGATTAATTTGTTTGTTTTTTCCTCCTCTTCTAACTCTCTGTAAAAGACTTGGCTGAAGATTTAAAAAAATTGCAAAAGAGAATAAACGAGTAGTTTAATTTTTTCTAGTGGGATGACAAATGCTTAGCTATTTAAATGGTGTAATTTTACTGTTTATAACAATAAACTATATTTGGGTTTTAATATTATATTTAAACTGTGCTTTTAAATGATGTATATTTTAAGTCCATTGTTGAGATGAACAAGTGAGAAAAAAAGACAAACTCTTAAAGTATAACATTGAAGAGAGGGATGATTTCCAATATCAATGTGTCTTGCTCCAGAATTGAAATTTGGAGTCAGCAGTAGTTTCTGATACTGACGTGTCTTTCTACGGAGGATTATAGAGGTTTCATTTAGGTCCATGGCCTATGGATTCACCCTTACTTCTTTTAAGAGTAGATTCTATTTTATTTTATTTTATTTTTTTTTTTCACATTGAGGGTTTCCTTAGAGTCCTAACCTCAACAACTCTATAAAAAAGGGGGTTGAGACAGAATTTTGGTAGAACTAACCCCTAATTTTGGTGGGTCAAATTCACAGGTCTACAGGACTGGAATTGGGGTCAGTGGTGCTAATGACTGGAATTAGGGCCATTGGTGGTTTCCGGTAACAATGTGTCAGGCTCTACAGTCAGAATTGGGTCAAGGGTGATGCTGTAGTGTTATTGGCTTCATAGGATTGTTGTTCCTTGTGGGGTTGATAATAGGTAATGTGAATCTTATGTTGTTTTTTTTTTTTTCTTTTTTGTTTATTGTATTTCTATCTACGTGTAGGTTGGAGCACGTGGTTTAATTATGTATATGGTAAACAATTTTTCAAATTGGTTGAATTGTATAGAAATATTTATTAAGCAAAGACCTTCAGTTTCATTTTCTGTTTCCTCCATCCCTTGGAAAGAAAAACAAATTCGTGTTTAGGATCATGCAAATTTAAAATGGTAATTTTATTATGTGTGAGCGAATATCCATCGGTCCTATCAACTACAGTCTTTAAATAAGTTATTTAAGATAATAATAGAATATTGTTTACGGGTATTTAATACTAAATGACTTGTAGTCCTACAACTGATAAAGTGATCTTCGGATTGTATTATGGAAAGAGTAAGTTCAACGATCCACAGTAGGTACCGAATACCGGCTATCGTATTTCTAAAATCAAAACCTGCATCCATTTGATAACCATGTTCCAGGCAAAGTCACGATATCGTCTATCGGTACTTCTTTGTGTCTTTTAGAGACATTCTTGTATTGGATAACTTAAACAAAAAAACAGGTATAGTTTTCCATAATAAGCTAGTCATTGGGTCTCTGAGCCCATGAGTCCATAATTGTGACTCATTCAAATGAGGAATCATTAAGGATGGCAAAAAAAACCTGTGCTAGTTGAAGTTGGAGGTATATTTAGTATAAAAAGAAAGTTTTAACTAGTGAAAATTTGAGATAGACAGTGGAGATTGTATTTGACAATTAGGAGTGTATTAGGAGACTTATTAGGACTTGTCTAAGCTGTCAAATAAGAAAAATTTAGTGTACAATGATTAATGTTGTAATGACTTGGGCTCAAGCCCAATAGACAACCATGAGCCTGTCACTAATAAAGTCATGCACAATCAAGAAAAGTTGACATCTATGAAGCCTTGCACCCAAGGATCCTTGACTAAAGGAATGCTTAGAAGGCTTCAAGAGGACCTAGAAGACTTGTCCAAGCAACCCAGTCCAAGAAACTACTTCATTTGGAGCCATGAAGAAAGTGACTTCCGGATTGGGCCACGCTCAACCCAATCCACCCACACCAACAGCACACCCGTGCCAATAGCTGGCCTTCCAGAAGCTCCTTCCGCATGACCCGTGTGATGCATACGTGGCCCATGATCCGTGATATTCGGATGATCATCAACTGTTGGTGCTAGGACTGTGAATAGCTTAAGCTTTGCTATAAATGATTATCTCTTATCTTTGTAAAGATATTTTTGAATATACAGAGAATTGATGCTGAGAATTACTTCCAGTCTTCTCTGTTCAAAGGTCACTTTGTTTTGCTTATCACCAACTCTCTTTAGCTTCCTTCCTTTGATGGATGGCCGCTTGAGCTAGAGCCATATCTCCCTAAGCACTTCATCTCATCACTTCACCGATAGCATTCATCAACTTTCGCATACCTCCGCTGCTTCTGCCATAATTTCCGCTGCCTCCATGAGATGAATAACTTCTAGTGTTTCCAAAACATTACACCACACCCATCCACAGCTTCACCCAATTCTTTAGTTGTTTCCCCAAGCTTTTTAGCTCCTTGTGCGTTCGATCCCTTCAAGCACGATCTCCAGACGCCTCTAGACATGTCATCATGTTGTTTTTAGGATGAGTGATTAAGTGTTTTTGGTCAAAAATGAGGTTTTGTATGGTGAGATTTTTAAACAAGTTTGGAAGGAAACTGAGGATTTAGAGGGTGATAAAACGTGTAATTAGACTTGGTTATGCAATTGGTAAACTGATATAGGGATTAGAAAGTGTGGTTTTGAGTTTACGTACTTTTAGAGCTGTCAAATGGACTTAATGCACCTAATTTCGGGTCTAATGATCAAATGGGTACTTTGTTTTAATTTTAAATATGTTTTTGCATCAATTCTACTAGGTAAGGAATCCATTTGATAATTAAAGAAAGTCTCAAGTGCATCAAAGTCCGTGAAAACAGTGTGCTATCAACTGATATGGCGTTGAGGGGTGTTGAACGCCACCATTCCAAGGGCACCAGCGCTGAGCGCCACCGTTCCAGTGGCTCTGGTGCTGAGGGGTAGCTTCTAGGCACTGAGCGCTATTGCGCGAATGTTTTGGTTTCTTTTTTAGGTTTTGGAAATCTCAAATTCTGGGTTTTGGGTGTCAGTTTTGGACGTTCTTTAGATCGTTTTAAGGGTTTTGGACCCTTCCGAAGTTGTTGGTGATGGAAGCACATCCAAGCAACATACATACAATGCTTTCCTCAGTCCAGAGCGGCAATGGAATGTAGAGAATGCCATGGAGGTTTAGTGCATTGAAGGTGTTTGATGAATGTTTGAATGAAAGAAAGGTAAGTGTGTGGAGTCTCTACGCTCAATAGGACACAAGGTCTGACCCAAGAGTATAAGAGCTGGAAAACATTCCTGCAACATTTCATTATACTTCAAATGTGCATTTTACAAGGTAATGGCCCTCTTATTTATAAGTGAAGAGGAGCCTTCTTTCTGAGCAAACTTCCTTCCAAAATTTAAATACAATTTAAGTTAAAGAGGCCAGGTGGCTGGATCACGCGTCCCACACCAAGAACACATGGAAAACATTGCAAAATGTAAAGTTGTCACGCTGAAACTAGCTGAGCGCGATTCAAATCCGGAAGCTTATTTCCTTTGTATTCTTCAATCCGGAAGTTAAACAACTTCTAACTTCCTTTTTCATATTTTGCATCCTTTGATCAAAGGGATTCTTGGCTGGTTACTCCATGCTTTTCTAGCCTTATTGATCCTACAAAACAATAAAGCAAACATATTAGAGTGAAGAAGGATTTAGTAAATAATTTTCCATAAACACAAAGTGCTTTGTAATCCTTCTTTTTCTTGAATTCTCTTTGCCATGGCTCTTATGAGAGGTCCAATGTTAAATCCTGGACGGTCCTCCATCAGTTGGTGAGAGTTTCCAAGCTATTTTCCTTACCTAAATGTGGGTATCAAGATGCCTTAAAGAAAATTGTGTTATTATGTGACTTCTGATTACTTGTAAGGGTGTTTCTGGTTATTTATTGTTTAATCAGAGGTTTCATGTGATAGTATGAAATGTTGGTGTGAAGTATATGTGTGCGTGTGTGTGTGATTATGAGAAGGATATTATGATGATGAATATGTGATTGATTATGGGAATGATATTGATGAACGTAATTTCATGATCCTCACGGAGAGGTTAGAGGTTGTTGGTTATGTCGTAGAGAGTAGTAGGAGGTCTAGGCTAGAGGCCTTATCTTGGCCAAAGACATTTACAGACTAACATTGTACGGTAGCTTGGGGTGGGCCAGTTGTATTACCATTACAAGTGCATAAATTATCATAGTTCGATATTCATACTATATCCGGATGAGTCAAGTATATGGTTGTGATATGATTTGGGGTGTATGCTTTATTATATGTGTAATATAATATATGATTGGATTTTTAGTATATTTATGATGAATCGTTTTACCACTAGCTTACTCTTACTTTTGTGTTGTTTGTTGTGTGTTGTTTTCTCTTTGCAATGACCACTTTAATGATGTGAGCTTAGGGATGCAATCTTTTCAATTGTTCCAGTAAGAGGTGAAGATGAAGTAGTTGTTAAGAAATCAAATAACTTTACAGGAGTAAATCTTATTTTTCGTAAATTTATTTTTTGTGATTCCATGGTCATAGGTAATATTTCATTCATTATCATATATATATATATATATATATATATATATATATATATATATATATATATATATATATATATATATATATATATATGCGGTTTGTTAACACGCGTACGCCTGTTTTTCAGTTGGTACGTTTTAACAATGTGTATCGGGTTTTAGTAGACAAAAATATCTTTATATAATAGATTCTAAGTTTTAAGATGAAGGGTATTTTAATAATTTTCATTCTCAAACTAAAAAAAGAAACCCCCAAACCCTTACTCACCTCTCAAATTCCTCTCAACCCTTTCTCTTTCATCTCTCCTACTCAAACTTTTTTTCTGTCATCTCTACTGGTTCCAATTGAAAAAAAAAATCAGAAACTAAACAATTTCTTACAAAAAATTGATTTTATAATGAGTTTTCATTTTATAATTTTTGTCTTATCTAATCTTATCTAATTTTCACAAGCATAATGACATATGAAGGAATTCTCGTCTCGAAAAAATCAGAAACATTTGTTATTAAACAATTTCTTACAAGAAATTATTTTATAATGAGTTTTAATTTTATAATTTTTGTCTTATCTAATTTTATCTAATTTTCACAAGCATAATGACATATGAAGGAATTCTCGTCTAGAAAAAATAAGAAACACTTGTTATTAAACAATTTCTTACAAGAAATTATTTTATAATGAGTTTTCATTTTATAATTTTTGTCTTATATAATTTTATCTAATTTTCACAAGCATAATGACATCGAAGGAATTGGTAATTGGTGTGGAAAAAAATCAGAAACACTCATTGTTAAACAATTTACAAAAAATGATTTTATAATGAGTTTTCATTTTATAATTTTTCTATCTAATTTTATCTGATGATGAAATTGAAGAGATCTTGAATATTTCTGATTTTTTTTTCAGTTGGATCTACCATAGGATGATAAAGAAAATGAAATTTAATAATAATAAGAAGGGAAAATATATAACACATCCTCCAAATGAACTAACAGAGCAAGAGCAACAAATTACGATGTCGGGAGTTGTTGTGTGTGGCTGAGGGAGAGTATGGAGACGAGAGAGAAACACATTGGATAAGTGAGGAAGATGGATTAGGGTTAGACAAGGGTTTTTGTTTTTTTTTTCAATTGGAGCAACAGTAGGGATGATAGAGAAAATGTTGGAGTGAGAGAGATGAAAGAGAAAGGGTTGAGAGAAATGAGGAAGGTGAGTAAGGGTTTGGGGTTTTTTTTTTTTTTTTTAGTTTTGAGAATGAAAATTATTTAAATATCCTTAACCTTAAAACTTAGAATCCATGATAAATGAGGGTATTTTTGTCTACTATAATCTGGTACACATTATTAAAACGTACCAACTGAAAAACAGACGTACGCGTGTTAACAAACCCACGTGTATATATATATATATATATATATATATATATATATATATATATATATATATATATATATATATATATATATATATATATATATATATATAGTATTAGTAAACTGTACTACGAAGATATTAATACTAAAATGAGTAGGTTTAAAAAGTAATTTTAATAGACATATTTGAAAAATAACAAAGTTATATAAATACTATTATTTAAAAAGTCTGATTTACAAAGCAAATAAAGTCTAATATATGAACTTAAAAGAAGGAACGTTTTATACTAGTAATTAGTAATTAATATTAACGAGGACATTAAATCTTTTTAGAAAGCAAATTGTTTGTGAATTTTTATATATTATTTATTTTATTAAGTTAAGTTAACCTCATTTTTATTTATTTATTTCGATTTATTTTATTTAATGAGTTATTTTTAGTTTAATTTTTATTTACTTAATTAGTTATATGTACTTTATAATGATAATTTGATTAAAAGTCACTGTTTTAAAATACATACAGCAACTTATCACATATTTTGTATAAATTGCAAAATATTGCAACGATGAGAGTTCCATTAATAATATGTTCATTATTTTTACACTATTTTGTAAAAAGTAGAGAAATGAGTTAAACTGAATTAGAGTGTAGGAAAGTTTATTATCTTAGTTGCTAAAAGGCCACAAAAACTCGCTGCAAATACAGCTAGAATCCACAACTTGGCCATATCATGAAATTTATTAAGAAAAAATAATTCAAGGGTTAACCATTACAAAAATATATAATTTTTTCGGAGATGATTTTTTTCGTTTCTGGTCATTTTAACCCACAGAAAGTACGTTATTCGAAGTTAAAAAAATTCTTGAAAAAAGCTGCATCGCTAAATAATTATTGGCGGTTGGTTTTTGAGAAACTGTCAGTATTAGCGAAAATTTTGCAAAAACTGTTAGTGTTAACAGGGTTTTTCCAAAACCGTTAGTATTAACAGGGATATTACTAAAACTGCTGGAACTAATTGGAGCAAAACCGTTGATATTTGTGGGAGTTTACAAAAACCGCTGGTATTTGTGAGGATTAAGCAAAATCGCCGGTACTTATGAGAGTTTTCCAAAACTGCCGGTAATTTTTGAGTTTATAGGAGTTTTCAAAACCACCAAAAATATAAGTAATTTAATTTTTTTTATTATTCAAATGATTTGATTATCATTAATAAACCAAAATTAAATATAAACATTAAATATAAACCAAAATATTATTATATTCTAAACATTAGAAATACCATTAATGTTTCTTAAAAATTAAAATAAACATATTATCAACAATAATCATAGTTTTGTACTTCTTTATTGTCTTCATCTACTTCTTTATTATCTTCATCATTTAATACTTTTTCATTGTCTTCATCATTTGATAAGTTTCCTTTTTCATATACTTACAATATGAAACAATAATTAATTAATCATATTTTAAAAAAATATTAGACGAATTTAAAAATTATTGATGATTAAAAAATGTAAAAATATGATATAATAGAAACTACATAGCCAACTTAGAAATCTTGTTATAACACTTTCAATATTAATCCAAATTAAGATACATTAGTATTTTTCAAGATGAAATGAAAAAAGAAGAAGTAAAAATCGTGTTCTTGAATCCTAAATAAATTTAAAAATATATTTGAAACAAATTGGAATAGTCATAAATTTTCAGTAACATAAACATTATCATACACTTAATTTAAGGCCAAAATTGGAGGCATGTTTATTTATATATGGAAAATGTTTCTTTGACACCCTCTTTTGACACAAATTTGACACAACTCATGTGTCAAATTTGTATTGGATGTTTTAACTTCATTAATAAAACCCTTTTAAAAAAGCGGAGAAGGGTAATATTGGAATGATGCTTTTATGAAATTTTGATTTTCGCGGTTTCATTTTTCTTCTTCTTCACTTTCGTTCTTCCCATTCGTCTTCTTCACTTTCGTTCTTCCCATTTGTCTCTCCCATTTGTCTCTCTCCATTTTTCATTCGCTTCATTTATGGAATCCCTTGGTCTCTCTCCATTCGGCTGATCGTCTCATCCAAACGTATCATTGTGTATCGTTAAGCTCTCTTTCGCGTTTCTCGTTTTGGTTGTCTATGGCTTTGTGCCTCTGTTTCGAGTGTTTGCTCTATATCGCATTGTGTGGCTTGTGGAGGCGTACTTTATTTTTGTTTTATTTATTCTTTTTGTGTTTTGTGAACCCTAATCCACCATTGATGTATTTGTATGAAATATTTGCAGTTGCAATGGCGTTCGGAAACCGAAAGGTGAGTAAAAGTTGTGTTATTATATAAAGTTGTTTTTTTTTTAAGTATGAAAATTTTATTTTTTAATGTTTTGTAGTGGCGGGTTCAAATCTCTCTTGATTCATCAATCATTGTTACTATGAATGGGTTACTAAGAGATGTCCATGTTGAACCAATTTCGATGATTCCATTTCGTTGGTGTTTGGAGCATCGTAAGGCTGTGGAGATTAACTGTGAATTATTGAAGGTTATGGTGTGACTTTAAACCTGTAAGTTCTTATAACCCGTGACTTTAAACATATGTTGTTCTAAGTGATGTAGTTTGTGATAAGTGGTTTATTGTTTCAGACATGACTGTGGAGTTATCATATTGAAAGCTATGGAAATTTGGGATGGAGAGGATAAATACAATAGGAAAAGCATGCCACAGTATACGAATGTAAGTTCGAATATGATTTTCATTCTTTGTTTGATGATTGGTTTGATTTTACAATTGCAATTTTTTTGCATTTCAAGAGGAATTGCTTGCAATTAGGAAGCAATATGTACGTGATTGGATCCTAGACGACGAGAACATAAGTATACTGGATACGCTAGAGGTCTACGGATTGTTGTAGGATAGTTGTCCTGTGTACAAATGTAGTGAACATTGTAAGATACAATAATTTATATGAAGGCAGTGTATTTTAATGTATATGAACATATTGTACAAATTGATAGTGGTATAAGATGATTGATTTCAACCTTGTTTATGGGATTTCAAACTTGTTTATGTGCACTTTACAAATGATTGTTGATTGATGGTTGATGTCCAGGTTTGTTTATGTGCAATGTATAAAAGTGTCTTACCATTTTATGCCAAGTACTGCAATATGTGCAGCAAAATACACTACTGTAATTGTTTACAAGGGTGTCGTAATCGATTAAGCGAGTCTGGTTTTAGTTTTGCACATCCTGTTGCACTGAAGGAACCACCAGTGGTAACATGGGAGACCACTGATGTTTTTTTGTGTTTTTGAGGCCAAGTTCAGTGGTCTGTACTTGTACATGTTGTATAAGTGTGAGTGTATGGTTGGAGGTGATGTTTTGGAATCCCCATGATGGAGAAGGGGAGAAGGGGACCACCCAGGGTGATAAGATGCATCTTGGTCAAGTCTTGTATCATGTGGCAGATAACAGAGCCTTGTAATCGTTTACAAGGGTGTAGTAATCGATTACACAAGTCTGGTTTTAGTTTTGCACATCCTGTTGCACTGAAGGAACCACCTGTGGGATGTTGAATGTTTCATGTCAAATTGTGTTGAATGTTTCTCGTATTATATGTGACAAAATCTTAAGTAGTTAAATAAAGTCGTACTTAATGGACACTTAGAAACTAGATAATCACATAGAACGTTGAAAACACACTGTTATTCACCAGTGGTCCTCCACGTGTTCAGTGGTGGCTCCTTCAGTTCAACAGGATGTGCAGATTCCAAATCAGACACGCATAATCGTTTACAACCCCTTGTAAACGATTACAATGCAGTTTTTTGCACCAGACTTCGCAGAACTTCACTTAACACAATAATATCTCCATGGGAGGTCCCCACCTCCATCTTGGGGGACCCAAAACATTAAGATGCAACCATTCCTCACTAAAGAACATCAAATTTCAACTAAAAGAACTGGACTTGGGTCAAAAAACACTGTTATTCACCAGTGGTCCTTCACTGTTCACTGGTGGCTCCTTCAGTTCAACAGGATGTGCATAATCCAAATCAGACACGCTTAATCGTTTACAATCCCTTGTAAACGATTACAATGTAGGTTTTTGCACCAGACTTGGCAGAACTTCAGCTGTGGTCTCTTATGTTTTCATTGGTGCCTCATTATGTTCAACAGGTTGTTAAAAATTGAAGTCACAACACAATAGTAAA
Organism: Vigna mungo; assembly: GCA_036885675.1. NCBI lineage: Eukaryota > Viridiplantae > Streptophyta > Magnoliopsida > Fabales > Fabaceae > Vigna > Vigna mungo. The sequence goes on along the minus strand of CP144690.1, from coordinate 12,279,400 downwards.
CGATTACAACACACAATTTAGCACCATCATCTTCACCAATTCAGTCAAATTCATCATATCACAAACCTGACTTCATTCTTGTCACACTAACATTATCACTTCCAAAAAATGGATTCTTCAAAATTTAAAATGTACACTAAATCAAAATATAAATCACTTCAATTACATAAATACATGCAACCAAACATTCATCTACTATATATTGCAAGAAATAGGTTTAATTACAACATCAAGTTCTTGTCCTATTCAAAATACCATACAATAATCACTAATATTTCTTTCTAGGTCCTACATTTCCTGTGTATGGTGTCCTCAAGGCTTGGCTCTTATAACACATTCTTCTTCCCATCCTCACATAGGTCTTCAATTGTGGTTCGGTGTTGCACATTCCATCCGGTGTGTTCTGCGACATTCCACCATGTTCGGTCTGAGAAAACCCACCCGGTGACGGTATCGGAGGGGGTAATTTTCGAAGAGTAAAGCGCAGCGGAATTAAAAAACACAGAGAGCGTAAAGCGTATTAGGTCACATTAAAACAATTTTGGCCTTTTTACAAAAGTAATTTTCTTTCAGAAAATTAACCAAACAGTTGATGTGCGTTAAATAAAATAAGTGTAGGGAATAGAAAAATCACACAGATATTTTTATACTAGTTCGATTCAACAGAATCTACGTCCAGTCGTTAATCACTATTACAAATAGTGATTAACAGTTCCACTAAAATTGGTTTAACAGATTACAATCAAATGAATAGAAATAGAACGAAAAGAACCACTCTACCAACTTGAAAAGAACCGCTCCGGCAATCGACCAACGATTCGCAAGCTTCTCTTTTCACAAGACCAGGCAGAGCACCTTGCTAACTTGAAGAGTGTCTGCTCCGACTATCGACACACGATACGCGAGCCACTCCTTTCACAAGACCAAGCAAGGGAACAATGAACAAAAGCTTTCTGAGAACGTTCCTCTGACACACAGTGTTCTAACAAGCTTTCTCAGTTCAAAACGTTGTTTTCTGAATGCCAAAGGTCATGAATAATCAATTATTGTAAGTGATAATCGATTATTCAAGTCCGTTACAAAGTTTTCAAAAAGTGATAATCGATTATATGAAGTGATAATCGATTATTCAAGTATGACTTGTGATAATCGATTATTGCTTCATGATAATCGATTATTCTAGTACAAAAACATGTGATAATCGATTATAGCTTGACCATAATCGATTATACCAGTAAGAATTACAATATTTCAATATTTTCCTACTACATTCAAAATCTACAAGTTGCTTTTAAATATTTTCCTACTACATTCAAAATCTACAAGTTGCAACATCATCAAAACTCATCTTCAGGTTTTACCAATACTCCCTTATTGGTAACACCCGGTTCGTTCTTCGATGTTCCACAAGGGGAAAGAAATGCACTGTCACTGAATGGTTGTGGACGTCCACCACTTTGGGATCCATCATCTTGCCTTCTACCTTTTCTTCTGGCCTTCTCTTCCTCCAACTGTGCCTCCACGACATTGACATTCCTTCTAAGTTCTTCATGTGCACATTCTTGCTCTTCTACAGTACGCATCAAACTTTGTCTCCGTTTTTCTTCTAAGCATTTTTTTTGTGGATGGTTGGTCATCATTCCTTTTTAGATGTGAGTTTTTTTCCTTCACATATGTGTTATCCTTCAATGCACCACCACCCAAATCATCAACAACATGAAACTGAAATTAAACAACATATAACATGTTAGGTAACTGTTGTCAATATATCAAAACATTCACAAGTCAAAACATACCATACCCATCTCGAAAACACGTTTGACGATGTTGTCTCCCACATTTGTATCCATCCAATGCAAGATCCTTGGAGACTTCTTTATTGCACCTTGGGGAGGTACAAAATGCTCACAAAACCTTACCTATAAAACATGTAATAGTTAAAAATTATTCATAATCAAATAACAAATATTCAAAAAATCATTCATTTATCAAATCAATAAATAACAAATACCTGCAACATGTAAACACAACCATTGACATAAACGTCGCTTGTAGCTTTGCCTTTCTTCACTGAATCCGAAGCTTTGCTCAAACTTTTTAACAAATAATGATAAATGAAACTACCCCAACAGTAATTACTCAAACGACTTAGGTTGTCAACAATGTCAAACATGATAGGAAACACTCGTCCATAACGTTTTGAAAATAAAATCTCAGATATCCCCACCAATATGTACAAGCTACAAAAAACACCACAAGATATTTCTTTTTTATGTTTCTTCAACAAGAATTTGTAAATGAAATTCAAATCTTTACTTCCCTTACCTAAGTATTTCACACAATTACTTTTAACCATTGTATCCTTTAAGTTTATAGTACCACCCTCAGAACTCAACCCTAATCCTAAACAAAAATCCTTTTCATTCATATTGACAACTTTGTCTCCAATTAGAAAACCATTGCTCGAATCCACCCATTTCAACGTTAACTCCCGCAAAATTTTAGTATTCAATATAACTTTACCACTAAAATGTAAAAACCAAGCAAATGAAGTCTTCGAAATGAGTGACCGTTGCTCATCCGTCAAGTGTTCGTTCAAAGTGCAAACATACATTGTTGAAAAATAATGACGAACCGTCAATTGCGCAACCAAAACAAAACAAATGTAAACACAAAAGGAAATAAGAAAAAAACCCAAAATGGGTGGAAGAACCCACAAACAAACAAAAAACCCAAACCAAAAACGCAATACCCTAACCACAACATCAACGAAAACCGACAACAAAAGGGTCGAATAACGCATTTACCTTGCTCCAATGAAGCTGTTGTCCGGACTTCCCATTTCCACCAAACCGCAACAACGGAGAACCAAAAACGTCAGAGAGAGCGTCCACAAAAGGGGAGAACGAAATGTAAGAAAGAGCGAAATCTGAGAAAAAACCTACGAAATGTGAGAGAAAGAGAACGAAATCTGAAATCTGAAATCTGAGAAAGAACCTAATGAAACACAGACCAAAGTTATATTTGGAATAAATTTTTTTTAAATAAAATAATGGGTGTCAAAATAACGGAATCATTTATATATATTTACTAATTTAAATTCGAAAGGTGTTACATTCTCGTCAATTTAAATAATTTATTAATTTAAAGATTGAATATTTAAATACGTGAAAATTGTTTGGAAAGAAAGTTCAAATTAAATATGAAGGGTATTCCTTCCCTTTCTTTGTGACAATATGAATCAAAACTGGAGCAGGTATTGATTTGAATTTTTCAAAGATGATGACCAGATCTTCAATGTTGTGACCATCAAAGGACCTATGTAGTATAAGCCAAATTAAAATTATATTATTTGCAACGTTAACGTTGCAAATGTAGACACCTATATATTATTTTCCGAAAATTTGTTGCAGATATAGGCTTGCTAAAATACTAACTACAATCCTAAAAAAAACACACTTTTTTTTTTCAGATTAGCTTTCATCATTCCTTCTTATTTACATATTTAGGGTTTATGTTAAATTTATAATATTAAATTATTTGAACAATACAGAATTTGAAAATCTTATTTTGTTGAAAAGGACCTAGAGATTTGATGGAGGGAGAAAACTTTGGATTTTCTTATCTTTTATCCAATTGAATGTTCTGATTTTTATATATACAAATATCTTCTTAGTACACGAACCATAAAATGTTTTTTTTTATATAATAAACGGATTTCCATATAATATAATCGTTAAGAAATATATTTTATATAATTTTTATAGAGTGCATAACGTAATAATGGATGCATAGTTTAATTTAGAGATTAAATATAATTTTTTTAAATAGTTTAAAAAAAATTAATAAAAAAAACCCACGGTTCTAATTTTAAGCAAGCAACTTTCCGATTACGAAAAAACATGTATGTTTTTTAATAAAATTACTGTTGGCCTTTCAGAATTATAAATTGAACAATAGAAAATATATTTCATAATATGATTTTTCATTACACACTTCATTTGCTTGTTCTCATGGGTGAAAGCTTCATCATATAGTCAGGCATATGATATAAGCACTACCTTAATTTTCCACCAAAAGATTAAGATGTTGATGAAGTTTATTACTTACTGAAAACTAGTAAATTAAAATAACTAAGGCTACATATTCACTTAAACAATTTATGTGTGGCTAAAGTGATTGTCAGTTTCCAAACATATAATAAATTATAAATATAAATATAAATAATAAACGAAAGAGATAAAATTGGATAGTGAATAAATTCAATTTAAGATATGAAGTGTATTATGATAGATATTGATATTACCATACTGAATAATCTCTATTTATTTAAAATTTTGATGTATGGTATAAAGTAGGATCCGATGATAAAACAGTGTCAATAGAAAATATGTTGTGTTAACCGAATGGTATGGATAAGATAGTTATACCGTTCGATATATTTGCTTTATATTATAAAAGTAAACAGGTAAAAGAAGCTTAAACTTATGGGTTGTGAGCCTATGTGGTGTTGGACTACAGTGAGGCCAGCACTCACATATTAGTGGACTAATGTCAACTTAAAGTTTATTATAAACTCTATAAATATAGAGGTAAGTTACAAAGGTAAGATTAACTTAATTGAGTTTGAATACTTAATTGCGAATTAAGTTCATTGGTTAAAACCTGACTTGAGCGTCAACTCACCCCTCGGCTTGGACTTGAAGAAAGTGAATCAAGTTATTTTGAAGGAAGAAAGAAGAGAAGGTGAAAGTGTAAAGGTGTGTTTTTGAGCCCTACTAACTTAGTTTAAATATTTTCTTTTTATTCTTTAAGACATCTTTTAAAGATGATAGAATTTCATGTTTTAAAATAAACAATACCTCAAATACATAGTGATCAATATTAACGATATTACTCAACATATTTGGAATCTGGATACAAAGCTGTATTATACTATTTTGGTATATCTTGAAAAACTAGAGATAGATGCATGGTAGAGGGATGAATGATTAATTTTGTGATAAAGTTTTTGACTTTGTGGAAGAGGATCAAGTGACTTGTGAATTTGATGAAGAATTAATTTAGCTTTTGAAAAGTAGGCAACTAATTGGTTATGCAAACACGAGGTAAAGATGGATTCATATATATATTATCATCTTTGTTGGCGTCGAATCTTTCTAGGGTTACTTCCCTCATTACCATTACTAGTACTTTTATTCCAAATAAGATTTGATATAAAATGTTCCTTTGATTTTATTCTAGACAATGCATCACGGGATGAGGAATCCAACCTCCACTACTCTGGATAAATATTATTTATATAATAAATTCTCTATCTTATTCTTCATAATACATTTATCAAACAAAATTTTCTATACATGTCTATAATCTCTATTAAAACAGTAAAATAATTATGTCATTTAAGAACATGTAAAATTAGGTTTACATTATTATAATCTCACAATTTATTATACACCTATTAAGATCAAATTTCATTATTCCATTTTTTATTTTATTTTTTTAAATAAGGGATGATAGTAGAGTAGGGTAGTTGAAACTATTTTGTTTTTAAATTTCAGGGTAAAAATTTATTTTCTTTCTTGATTTTACCTCTAAAGGGGAGGTTCAAAAACTCTCGGATTTACTTTTAAATTTATTTTAAAAAGTTTTTTATCAATGAAGATATCTATGTATATATAAATCCATGTGCAACCCTTTTTTTATCCGAATTCCAACAATATAAGAATCTACTTATCTCATTATTATTCAAAGTATTAATTCAATAATTTTTTATAAAAAATAGAAAAACAAAAATTACATTAGAAAATATTTAATGTCATGAAATATACATTTGTATTTTTATTAATATTAAATATAAAAATATAAATTATAATTATATAAATATCAATTAAAATTATCTAATAATAATTAGATAAAAATCAAATAATCATATAAAATAATAATATACGATCGAATGTGTTTTAATAATATAAAAAGAGATCGAATATAAAAAGACAACTACTGATTTTATATATATATATATATATATATATATATATTGGTTTGCTAATTTATGTAAGAAGTTTCTTTAGTTGGTATATTTTAGCAGAGTGTACGAATTACAAAAATGTTTCTGTTAAAAAAAACTAACTTTAAATCAAGGGTATTTTAATAATTTTAAAATTTAATTTAAAATAAAAAGATAAAAATTATTTATTTGTTATTTATTTGTCATCTGATTGGTCCACATGTATGGATAGTTATTACCTTTTATTTTATTTTTTATTTTCAAATACTTTTTATTTTATTTTTTCTATTAAAAAACAATTACCTTTTAAAAAATATATAATAAAAGGTAATAACTATCCATCCGGACCAATTATATAACAAATAAATACTTTTTATTTTTTTATTTTAAATTTTTTTTTAACACGATATTTTAGTAACCTAAAACTTGGTACACTCTGTTAAAATGTATCAACTAAAAATTTTTTTTTATGTAAATTAGTAAACCCATATATATATATATATATATATATATATATATATATATATATATATATATATATGACAATTTTCACACCAAATTCCTAACTTGATAAATCAAGCTAGTTTTAGTACTCAGTACACAAGTACATTTTCAATTTTTACAATACAATACATGTTATAATATGATACAAAATTATTTTCACGGGTCTCATTACTATCTCTCAAAATTTTCTGTAGAAATTTCCACTTGATTTTTTGTTCATGTATGAAAATTATATGATTATTGCAAGTGCAAACCACATCCATAAAAATACAAGGCTAAGCTAGTAAATATTATCGATAACTCCAGCGATAAAAAAATCAATAACTCCAATCAATATCTAACATATTATAACATCTTCATAGCAAAATAATTAACTTTATTTCACACCTAATATTTATCATCCACTATTAGATTAACAATTTAACAATAATAAAGAAATATTTATATAATATAGTCCTCATGGCTCAATACTCATAAATCATTTATAATATAAATATATGAATTTTTCTTTTAGAAGACCAGTATATTGAGTGACTAAGAGACTTTATACCTGTCATGTTTCTCTCTTATCTCTCAAGAGTTATAGCTATATATTTGAAATATAAATTCACAATAACATTCAGACCATGAAAGGATTTTCTATATCTGCGATATTAAAACCTCAATCGATTCTCACTAGAAATCATACTATACATGTGTCTGATACTAACTCCACACAAAATCTCATCTCAATACACCATCTATCATTATTACTTCACATCAAATTATTACTTCACATCAAATTATTACTTCCACCTTATAACCGGAAAAAAATTCAAAATACCACATAAAAATTCACATAATTCACTCTATTATGATATTTATAATAAAAGTTCATCCTTTAAATTATAGAAGTAGGTGTTAAAATATCATTTAATTTGTGTGACTATAAAACTTTATTAATGGGGAAGATTTAATTAGGATGTGATCTAGTGAAAGAATAATTAAGATGTTAAGAATCCTTTAATACATCGTTTGATCGGTGTTTGTATAGTCAAATCTAAATGAAAAATGCTATCTATTTTCCATAGATGCGGATTTACCAAATCTTAGAATGTATTCTGATTAGTCGTTTTAGTTAATCCATTTGGCATCTATCTCTTGTTCATGCTGATGGAACATGATGTAGCTAAATATATAATTTCAGACCCCTTTTCTGACTTGTCAGTCTCTTTCAAAAAAATTAATAATTAATTTTCTCTGTCATGTTTCTACGGGATATTCTCAACTAACACCACAGGCTAATCAAGTTTCAACCGTTATATTGGCCCTGATATAATTTAATCGTTAATTACTACCTCAATGACAGCTTAAAAATTGTGAAGTTAGGAATATTAAGTTCTAATTCCTTGAAAAAAAAAAACGTTTTCTTGGCTACACAGTTTTAATATAAAAATCATGAAAGCTTAAATAATGTTAGTTATATTTGATGATAAATTAATAAAAATATATTAACTATTGTCTTATTCTATAAGATTTAATGAGTTATTTCATCCCAATATTTATTTATTTTCAATGGGGTTCTATTATTATAAAAAAAATTAATTGAACTACTTTTAAACAAATATTAATTCAATCTACTTTTTTTTTCTTGAATATTTATAAAAGAGTACAATATGACATTTTGAGAATTATGTATTTCTAATGTGACTAAGTTAGCTTCATCTCATCAAAACCTTAATCCTAAATCCAAATTGTTAAACTAGATAAGCTTCGTGACACTTGTATGTAAATAACAGTATATCTTCTAATAAAAAAGAACCTAAATCCAACTAAAATTGATTGTTTTAACTTATGAATAGATCAAAACTAAACCTTTCATTCCTGCAAAATGTTTGACTATAAAAAAATCATTATCATTATTTGTGACATACAAAAGATTTGAGATAGCTAAACAAAAGCATTGACCATATAAACTTGTAGAAATCCTATAACAAAGTTCATACATGATTGCATGAAGTTAAAGAAAGTATTTTAACATAATAGTTCAATACATTTGTACTTCAAATAGATAACACCAAGGGTAGAACTTTCTTATACCTTGACCACCAATTTTTTTTACATATATATAAATTAGTATGTAAAAATATTGCTAGTCAACCAAATATATTTTATATATTTGGCACCCTTAAATTTTTTATACACTTATAAAAAAAATTTGACATCCTCAAATTATTTTTGAAGATTCATCACTGCTACTTTTGTAATCGAAAAAATATCATACTACATTATTAACTACAATTGTACAATGGGAATGTGAACATCTTTTCACTAGTTTTTGAAATTGTCAAAGGTGAAACAATAAAGACACGTAAAGACAAGTCATCAATAAAGGTAAACATTTCCACTTTCATTACAATTTTTTACATATATTTTCATGACATTTTATAATTTACTTTTTTTTTAATTACATAGGCTACAAGATAAACCAATCAACAATTAATCTAAAGTAGGTGTTATGACGTTAGAGTTTTGACAAGTCATTGTTTGATTACATCAATACCATTAGAAAAATGGAGACAAGCCTATGATGAAGATAAAAGGTGCTGATATAGAAGCTTGAAATTTAAAGATTTGATGCTTTCAACTACAATGTTAATGATAATGCAAGTGCTCAAGATATTGATATTGTGTTTAGGTTATAATATATAGTTTGGTTAAGTAGGTAATTCATTTGAAAGTGTTATAATCTTGTTTGAAATGTTAAGTTTAATGGATTAAAAATGTATTTTAATATGTTAAAGTGTTCATAGACATACTGGGTAACATCAATTAACTGATTAAAATTACTTAAACATTTTAAGTCTAGATGATCTCTTTGTTTTAACTGATTAAAATCAGTTCAAAGTGATCTTAATCTATTACAAATGTGTTTTGATGAATTGAAAATATATATGCAATGAATTAAAACAAATTTTAATCATTAAAATTGATAACTTTATATAAAAGTAATCTTAATCAATTTTTTAACAATGAATTTAGAAAAAGTTCTAAATCAGTTATAAACATTATGATAAGTTCCAAGAGTTTATAAACACTTTTTGGAGTTACTTTAATGAATAAATGACTTCAAAATCATAAATTAAGCAATTCACATTGTGATCATCTTGTATTTTTTTTTTCTCTTATCTTTGTGCTACAACTTGACTAGGTGATTCTTGTTCCTTTTTTTTCTAATTTCTTTATTAGGGGTTGTCAAAAATGTTGATTGTGATTGGGTTGCGCCTATTTTTATTTTATTTTTCTCTGTGCTAGAAATTGTCTAGGTGTTCTTGTTCTTTTTTTCTAATATCTTTATTAGGGACTGTCAATGATAGGGTTTCACATGCAGTAATAGAAGATATCGTAGGGTTCAAGATTTTATTGTGTGTACTGTTTTCATGTTTTCTTGAAAGATTCTTGTGAAAATTAAAAATACAGTGGATTGGTTTAATAAGTGTGATTAGGCAACTGAATATAGCTTTTGTGATAGATTAAACTAATATAATTTTTGTATTGATCTCTTATCTTTGTACCTTTTGAATTGATATATTCTTGATTACATATTTGTTATTATTGAAATTTAAAGTATCCATAATGTTGTATATTAGATCTTTATAAAACTTGTCTTATATAATCTTGTCTAGTTTGATTTTGTGAAAATTAATAATCTTTTTTTATGAAAATCTTTTATAGTTCTATTTATCCCCTCCTAAACTAAAGAGAAGTAAAGGTGTTAGAAGTGAATTTTAAGCTTAACTCAACTCTACATTAAAAATAGGCCCAAGACGTTATGTCTGAAGCCCAACATTATCTGGCCCAAACCGAAACACTAAACTTTGCTGGAAGCTTCTCCTTGATCAGAAAGTAGGTGGCATAGGTAAGTGTGAGACTTGCAAAAGAAGAGAAACGCGAGAACAGGAAGACTCGAGAAGGTCTCCTTGATGACGCACCTCCAAGGTTCGAAAGGAAAGCTTGACGAATGGAAAACGAAGAAGAAGAAGACACGTAGTAGAGGTAAGTAAAAGAGCTCTCTTTTTATTATTGTGTAAATCTATCTTTCTATATGTATGTATGAGATAAGAACTGGAACCCTAAATATATAGGGTTCCGGTAAAGATAAGAAAAACCTAGAGTCCCTAACAGAAAACAAACACCCCAACAAAAACATCAAAGATTCAAAACAGAAGAACACTAAAACAGGAACAGTGTTCTTCGAAGCATTGATTATAAAACAGAAAACTTAATAGCCTCCCCTCAAGTTGGATGGTGGATATTCATCAATCCGAGCTTGGGAATGGTAGACTTGAAACGCGTACGATGAGGAAATTTGGTGAAGACATCGGCGAGCTGCTCCTCCGATCGAATGGGAAGAAGATGTAGAAACTTAGCTTGGATCTTCTCGCGCACAACATGGCAATCAAGTTCGATATGTTTGGTGCGTTCATGGAAGCTTTGGTTGTGAGCAATATGCCTAGCAGAAGTGTTGGCACAATAGAGAACAACAGTAGCATCAGGTTGAATTTGGAGATCCTGGAGAATGTAATGAAGCCACTGCATCTCACAAACAGTGGCAGCTAGAGCACGATACTCAGCCTCAGTAGATGACCTTGAAACAATACTTTGTTTCTTCGACCTCCATGAAACAAGAGATGTTCCTAAGAAAACACAGTAGCCAGTAGTTGATCTTCGCGTGTTAGGACAAGTGGCCCAGTCTGAGTCACTGAATCCCTTTATCTGTATACTTGAGTTAGCAGCAAAGAATAAACCTTCTGAACGGCTAGACTTCACATACCTAAGGACATGCTGTAAAGCTTGATAATGATAGTTAGTAGGCTCTTTCTTAAATTGGCTTAAAAGATTAACAGTGAAACACAAATCAGGCCTCGTATTAGTGAGATAGAAAAGGTTTCCTATTAGTCTGCGATAAACACTAGGATCATTCATGTAATTCTTTGTTTTGTACAAAGAATTGGTGCTGCTTAAGAAGGGTGTAAAACATGGTTTGCTTCCCAGCATTCATGTTTCTTCTAGAATGTCAAGGGCATACTTTCTTTGGCAAAGATGTATCCCTTTCTTAGACCTAGCAACCTCAAATCCTAGAAAATATTTGAGCTCCCCAAGATCCTTTATCTGGAACTGTCGATGTAGAAGAGCTTTCATTTGAGTAATCTCACTCATGGAATTTCCTGTTAAAACAATATCATCTACATACACAAGTAGAACTGTGAAATCTGTGGAAGTTTTCTTTACAAATAAAGAGTGATCATATTTGGATTGAACATAATTAGCAGAAATAAGAAAACTGGACAATTTATTAAACCATTGTCTGTTGGCCTGTTTTAGACCTATAGAGATTTAGTGAGTTTACAAACCTGCCCCTTTGTATCAATGTTCAAACCAGACAGAGGATCCATGTAAACATCCTCATTTAAATCCCCATGTTAGAAGGCATTGTCTACATCAAGCTGATGTAGAAACCAATTTCTTGTAGCAGCAAGGGCAAACAAAACTTTGACAGAGGTGAGTTTGGCAATAGGGGAAAAGGTGTCTAGAAAGTTTATTCCCTCTTGTTGAGTGTATCCTTTGGCCACTAATCGGGCCTTATATCTTTCCACAGTCCCATCAGCTTTGTGCTTTATCTTGTAGACCCATCTGCACCCAATGGGTCTCTTTCCAGGAGGGAGCTTGGTCAAAAACCAAGTGGCATTGTCCTGCAGAGCTTTTATCTCCTTTTGCATAGCATTTGTCCAATCAGGGCTGTTTCTGGCTTCATCATACGAGTTGGGTTCTTTTCCAGCAATTATAACAAGTGTATACTTTAAATGTTTTTCAGATAGAGACTTATAAGATAAAGTGTTGGTGATAGGTAAGGAGTTCTTAACCCATTTTTAGCACACAAAGATGTGGATGACTGACCTGCTTGATGTATATAGTTTTTTAAGTATTCAGGGGTTTTCCTCACTCAGTGAGATCTCCTTTGATCGTTTCCCTGCTCTTCTTGCACAAGATCAACATTCCCAGTACTGTCTGCTATGTTGTTATTTGGATTCTGATTGTCTCCTCCATTCTCAGCTAAATTCCCTTCATGGCTGCAAGACAAATTATCAAGAAAAATTGTGTCTTCCTTACTGTCATTACAACTTTCTCTATCTCCTTGTTTATTTTTATAAGGAAAAATATCTTCATAAAATATGACATTTCTACTAATGAAAATTCCCCTAATGTTGATATCAAGAATAATATATCCTTTTACCCCTGCTTTGTACCCCAAGAAAACTCCCTTTCTAGCTCTAGAGTCTAATTTGTTCTTGTTGCTCTCTAAAGTGGAAGCAAAACATAAGCACCCAAAAACCCTTAGGTCAAGAAAAGTGGGGGGATTGTTATGCAGGATATCATAGGGTGTTTTACCTTTTATGACAGGGGAAGGTAATCTATTAATAAGGTAAACAACATGAGATAGAGCATAAGACCAATAGACATAAGGAATATTTGATTGGAAGATCAAACTTCAGGTAACATTTAATATATGTTGGTGTTTGCGCTCCACAAACAGAATTTTGTTGTGGAGTTTCAACATAGCTAGTTTGGTGTTCAATTCCATTAGAGTTGTATATGCTGGGACAATTAAATTCAGGGCCATTGTCGGTCCTAACAGTTTTAACCATTTTATCAAATTGGGTTTTGATCTTTATTATGAAAGATTGTAAAAGTTCTCTAGTCTGTCCTTTATTATGCATGAGAAAAGCCCAACTATGCCTACTACAATCATCGATAATAGTAAGAAAATATCTATGTCCATGCACGAATGGGATGGAGATAGGACCTCATATGTCAGAATGTATGATATCAAAACAATTAGCAGATAAAGTACTTTGTTTAGGAAAAGACAATTTGTGTTGTTTAGCATAATGGCAAATATCACAAGTATTATTAGAATCATTTTGAATATAAGGAAAATCCTTGCAAATTCTTTCAACAACTTTGTGTCCAGGATGGCCTAGCCTATAATGCCACAAGTTTACATTTACATGCTCAAAAGAGAAAACAAAACTAGGTTTCAGGTCCCTTTTAACATCCTATAAGTAGTAAAGTCCTTCATGCACCTTAGCACGTCCAATCATCTTCAATGTGGAATTGTCCTGAATTTCACACATCTCAGAAGAAAAAGTCAGTGTACAGTTCATGTCTTTAGTTAATCTCTGAACAGATATAAGATTGAAGGCAAAATCGGGTATATACAAAACATTAAAAATCATGAAATCTTTCAAAAATTGTATTGTTCCTGCATATTGGGTTATAACAGTAGAGTTGTTAGGTAATTTGACAGATATAGGCTTTATTTTATTAAAAGTCATGAAAAGATTTTTGTTATGGGTCACATGGTCAGTGGCTCCTGTGTCTAAAACCCACGAGAATATACCTTGTCCTTCTTCTGTACTGTCTCTATGAATTTGGCTGATGCTATAGGAAGAACTCTCTGTTTTCTCAAGCATTTGCAGTATTTTCTTCATCTGTTCTGGGGTGAATGGGTTCTGGACAATGTTGGCATTGTTCTGTTGATTGATTTCTGACCCAGTAGAGGTAGTGCAAGTGTTTACAGATCCCCATTCAAAACAGAGGCAGGTTCAAAACCTGCTCTGGTACCATATTAAAAATAGGCCCAAGACATTATGTCTGAAGCCCAACATTATCTGACCCAAACCAAAACACTAAACTTTGCTGGAAGCTTCTCCTTGATCAGAAAGTAGGTGGCATAGGTAAGTATGAGACTTGTGAAAGAAGAGAAACACGAGAACGGGAAGACTCGAGAAGGTCTCCTTGATGACGCACCTCCAAGGTTCAAAAGGAAAGCTTGACGAATGGAAAACGAAGAAGAAGAAGAAGACAGTAGTAGAGGTAAGTAAAAGAGCTCTCTTTTTATTATTGTGTAAATCTATCTTTCTGTATGTATGTATGAGATAAGAACTGGAACCCTGAATATATAGGGTTCCGGTAAAGATAAGAAAAGCCTAGAGCCCTAACAGAAAACAAACACCCCAACAGAAACATTAAAGATTCAAAACAGAAGAACACTAAAACAGGAACAGTGCACTTCGGAGCATTGATTATAAAACAGAAAGCTTAATAAAACCGGCTTGTAAGATGAGGTTTGCATCCACTTATATACACTGAATTGGTCTTATCTCTAGTCGATGTGAGACTTCCAATAAAATGGTTTGATCTTGAAAGTTATTCAAATTTTAAATTTACTTTCAAGAAAATGATTGAGAATATGTTGTCTTTTATAGAACACCTATTAATAAACACCTATATTTAGAGCGTTAATTACCAGTTTGAAGAGTGAGGATAAATTGAATATACTGTTTGGGATAATGCACAAAGTTGATGATGTTTTTGAACAAGTTTGGATTTATTTTATTAATTTTGAAAATCAAAAGACGCAGTATAAGGTCAAGAACGTTATCAAATTTGTGTTTAATCTTGATAATTTTTCGTGCTTCTCCATTTAAGATTGTTAAGTAAATATGGAACACCTTATAAGTTACTCATGAAGTAATAAAAATAATTTTAACTAAAATAAGAAAAGATTGACACTGAAAAAATAGGCTTAAATATGTTTTTTGTCCCTTAAGTATCACAAGATTTTGGTTTTAATCCCTATTCAAACCTTTGATGGCTTTTAATTCTCATAGTTTTTTAAAACTCTTACATTTAATCCTTAAAATTTAACGGCGTTAAATTTTTATATGAGGTGTCTGACGGTGATCCCAAGTGTGTACCACTTTTTTTTTAAACATTTGCCACGTTTGCCAAACCCTTTGTTCTTCTCCCTCAATTAATCAAAACTTCTGCTCATCACAGCCATCACTCTTACGTAGTTTTCTAGGTCTCCATTTTCATCCATTTGGGGTTTCCATGATGCAGACTGGTCAGGTTCCCAAACTCTGCAGAGATCTCACCTTCAAATAAATTGTATCCGATAATCAATGTCTCCAGAGAAGTTAGATCACCGAGATATCCTGGGGATTGGACTCACAGAGATGTTGAGTACAAAAATAAATGTTCCCAAACCCTAATTATTTTTGAGAAGTTAGATCAGAGAGAAGTTAAATTAATTTGAGTTTCTGCAAATTCTTAAAGCTCCTGGGGATTGGATTCACGAAGTAGCTCCCTCGAAAATCAAGGCTCTCAAGCAAGGTTGCATTTCCAATATCCTCAGGAAGAAAACCAGAAAAATCATTGCTCGATACATTGATTAGTCTCAAGTCTGCAGCTCTTCCAAGACCAGTGGGGAAGCTGCCAGTGAAGTAGTTATGGCTCAAATCAAAATTCTTGAGAGAGGTGAGGTTGGACAACGACTTGGGCAGTGATGAAGCAAAGTTGTTACAGCTTATGTTGAAATAAGACAGACTTGAAATAGATTGAATGTGGTTTGAAACACGATCGTTGAGGTTCATGTTGGAGAGGTCAAGACTTTCTACATAGCCTTCAACGGTGTTGGCAAAGACGGGATAAGCTTGAAGAGAGGCGGAGTAGTTGAGGGGGAGATCGCTTTGAAAGAGAGGAACAACAAAACCAAAATAGAAAAACCTAATTATTTCAAAGAAAAAAAAAACCTTAATCTGAAACAGAGAAGAGAGTTACGTGGCACACACATAATGTTGAACGAACATCACAAGTAGACTCGTCGTTTGCCACATCAAATAAAAGTTAGCGCCATCCAATTTTAAGGATTAATAGTAAGAGTTTCAAAACTATGAGAATTAAAAGTCATCAAAGTTTCGAGTAGGGACTAAAACCAAAATCGTGTGATACTTGAGGGACAAAAAACATATTTAATCCAAAATAATATCACACTCACTATAATAATAAAATGAAGATGAATCAATGAAAGAAAGTGATGTTTGGAAAAATTTTATGAAAAAAAAAATATAAAGATAAAAGGTCATTCCATACGTGTCAAAAATAAAACAAAATAATCATAAATTCAGTGAAAAGATGAAAAAAAAAATGCAAAACCAAAAAATGTATAATACAGTGTAATAGTATTTCATATTACTCGAGTGATCTCAATTCATCTAACATTTTCTTTTACAAACTCGTAAATGTGATATTTGCATTTTGGTTCTTGCATTTCATATTAAATTTAAATAAATATTTAGACGAAATTTGTAATTATGAATAATAAAAATTAGGTATTAATGAAATTGGTAATTTTTCTCAATAACTAATTAGTAATCTAGTTGAAGAAAGTGATTTCTTATAATATAAAAAAAAGAAGTTAAGTTTATATGTTAATTACGAGACGTTAAATTTAGTGTTCAAATGTGTCTCATGAATAAAATTACTTTAAAAAAATGTGAATATTAAGTACAAACAAAATCTTATATTGAATAAAATAAGGTTTATATACATATAAAATATTTTTTTTAAATAGTATCAAAAATAAATCCGTGAAGATTTAATTCAAAACCCAATCAGAAAATAAAAAATGAAAGAGTTTTATTTTCCTTTTACTACTTTTTGTAAAGTAGAAAGTAATTCGTATGAATTTCATAGCATATATAGTAAGCAAACCACTGAACACTTGGTATAAAATATATTACTAATACCAACAAAGAATAATGTTGCAGACCAAAGATAAAAACTAAAAATGATGAAGAAAAAAAGGTCATACTTAAGTTCAATTTACATTATTAAAGATGCACTTAAACTTAATATTAACCATGACTTACTAAACTAATTAAATATAGTGTAAAATGGTTATGAGCATGTTAAGCAGTGTTTGGCACGCTAGAAAATTCCTAGTTGAGACGTTCACGAAAGAATGAGTAGAGAATGTTAAATATATATATAGCTAGGGTTCCCATAATTGGATAGACCAATACGATAGAATCAATCATTGCTTATTTTCTTTTTTATATTATATTATATTATATTTGTAATTGCAATTTTTATTTGTTTGATATTTATAATTTTCTGCGGGCACATGATGATGACTCATTTCATATACCCCTCTCTGTGTCAATCACTATTGCCCTTTTAAGGGAACATTAATACCGAAGCAAGGGCTACCTACCCGATTTAGTACCCTGCACACTCTATCCTAGGTCTACCTTCCACCAAAGTTTTAGGGTTTATTCATTCATGGAATATTTTCTTTTTACACTTAATTCTATACCATTCTTAATGTATACAATACTTATTTCAAAATTTAGGATTAAATATTTTTCTAGTTTAACATAAAATTGAAATTTAGTTTTATTTTAAATTTTAATATATTTTAGATTCTAAACTTCAAAAATAATAAATATAATCATATGTGTTTTATAGTAACTTTTAATTTCACATGTTTTAATTTAAATGTGAATCTAAAAGGTAATTTAATATGTACTGTAACTAAAAAGATAAGAGTTTAATAATTTATTTATTTTTTCTTTTTCCCATTTTTCATGGTCTTTTTTTTCTAATAATTTTCCATTTTCTTGTATTTTTCATTATATTTAAAAAGTCCATTTTTAATATCTTTATTACCTGAATCTTATCCTGTCCTTAAATATTGAATTAATCATTATTAAATCTCTGTTGATTATATTGACATTTAACTTAATGATTCATTTATAATAGACCAAACACTACACAGTCTCTCTGATTTTAGACTAATAAAGCATAATAATGCAAGAATATAATTTGGAACTATTATCCCAATCTTAACATCGCAATAGGTAAAACAATTAACATATTTTAATTAAGAGGATTATGTATGTTATTTTTAATTGGAACCAAGCTCTATCAAAATTTTATACATAAACGAATTTTAATTTTACATAAAAATTTAAAAATGAAAATCATATTCAATCCTAAAATTTATGTTTAAATAATATTAAAACAACTCTCTCGATATATAAATATAAATATAATCGATATATCTAAACATATATTTATTATACATTTTACTTACAAAAAAATAAATATGGATATTGGTTGTGATTAGGGATAATAACGAATCGGGTCGGACACAGCTAGTGTCTACCCGCAACTCGACCCGTAAAGTAAATATCTGATCCGCAACTCGTTCGCTACGTGCGTGGATATTCGCTTAGAAAATACTTGCAGGTATTTTAAAACCCGCAAGTACCTACGAATATCTGAAAAAAATAAAAAAAAATATATTTTATATATGTTTAAAATAAAATTATAAAAAAATATATAATATAATATAAATTAAATTAAATATAAATTAAAATTTAACTTTAGTTAAATTTAATCTAATAAAATATAATTTTATTTTATTTTTAATTAAATTTAATTAAAAATATATAAATTAGTTTATTATTATTATTTTTTGCGAATAATAAATACTTACAGGTCGGGTGGTATACTACTTGCTACGGATCCATCTAAAGGTGGATATTAAAATATTCACTATCCATTATTCATAAGTAGTAAATATTTACAGATACTGTCACATATTTTACTCTACTCGCAGATACTCATTCTTGTAAAAACTTTTTGTCATCAAGAACTTAAAGATTTATGTTGAAAGATGACTGGAAAGTGGTATAAACAAGTGAGGAGTTATAGAATGAACAGTTGGCAGCATTTGAAAAAGTGGTGCACTTTCCTCCCACCATTTTCTCACCTCCTTAATGCCCTCAATCCAAGGAACAACTACTCAGTGCCTTTTCATAATTCCTTATACAATAAGTAGGGACATAAACCAAAAGGCTGCACATGCTCCATGCACTCTCAAATTCACTCTCTCTTTTTTCTTTTTTTATGTATTAAAATAGTTTCATTTAGAAATTAAAATTAAAGGTGATATAGCTGAATTTGCCTTTTACATGGGACTTAAATTTTGGCGATAAAATAAAAAAAAAAATACTTTGATAATCAAATTTTGAAAAGAAAAAAAAACTTTTTATATTGGTTACTTAGATTTTCTCCAATTATGTAACCGATGTAGATGTAGTCCATATATAATTAATGCAAAGTGAAAGAATTTTTACATTACTTATTAATTGATATAGAAAATGAATATAATTAATGCAAAAACTGAATATACCACATCTATTTGTTACACTTCCAAAGGGTTTTCTTATGAAGGTGGAGGTGATGACTTTTTGAGAGTAAGTGAAAAAAGATTGAAGTTGCAAAGTGAAAAAAGAAATGAAGATGCACATCGATTTCTATGAAAACGAGTGTGATATATTCGTAAATATTATACATTAGGCTCATCACCATAGAATAAATAGCCATCTAACATTTTAAATTATATAATTAAGATTATCATTAAAATTTGAATATTTCATCAACATATTCCATAACTAAATACATATGCATTAAAATTTTATTATTTATAATCTCATGTTATATTTTTATTTAAGAAAAATTGTATATGATGGTTTGTTAACATAAATGGTTTTTTTAGTAATAATTTCTTTGTAAAGTTTTTAAGAAAAGAATTTTGAGATTAATTATAAGGGACGAAATTCTAACACTTAAAAATGATTTTATTTTTCATAATTTATTTGTTTTAAAATGGTTCCTCGGCATTAATTGATGTTGGTTGTGTGTTTATTAAAGGAGAACTAGAGATCTAAGAAAAATAATAATAAATGTTTTTAAGTTTATAATTAAGATTTGAATAGAATCACTTTAAAAATAATTTATAGGTTTAGAAACTCAATATGTCGATAAAAATATCAATAATAAACTTTATAAAAATGTAAAGGATAAAACATGTACAAAATAGTAAACTCTTTAAAAGTATAAAGGATATGCAAAAATATATATAGTTAAATCACTAAAAATATAAATTAGTGTATGAATAAATTGATGTAATGTAAATTGTTACACTCGTCTAATCAATGCATTGACAAACTCGTTCAATATGTTTGTTAGACTCGTCTAATTAGTATATGGACACATTATGTGTTTTTAGACTTGTCTAATTGGAACGTGGACAAACTTGTGTAATGTATATTGCAAGACTCGCATAATCATAGAATGAATAGAGTCGTCTAATGTGTATTAATAGATTCATCTAACATGTTTATGAACAAACTCGTCTATCGTATATTGTTAGATTGGTGTAATCAGTGTACAAAAAAACTTGTCTAATGTGTATTACAAGACTTGTCTAGTCAATGTGTGGACATACTCATCTAATATGTATTCTTAAACTCATTTAATCAATGTATGGAATGACTTATCAAATATTTGTTACTTTACTCATCTAATCAGTGTATGGATAGACTCGTCTAATGTGTATTACTAGACATGTGTAATGTTTTTTGCTATACTCAAATAACTAATGTGTGAATAGACTCGTCTAATGTGTATTCCAAGATACATCTAAGCAGTAAATGAACAAACTTGTCTAATGTTTATTAATAGACTCATCTATTTTATGTGTTGAAAGACTTGTCTAATGTGTATTACTAGAGTCGTCAAATAAATATATGAATAACTTGTCTAATGTGTATTACTAGACTTGTCTAATAAATAAATCAACAATCTCGTTTAATGTCTTTTGCTTTGCTAATCTAATCAATGTTTTTCCATGCTTGTCTAATAATTTTTGTTATACTCGTCCAAGCAAATTAATGTATGAAGCGACTTGTCGAATAATTTTTGTTATATTAACATAATTATTGTATGGACAATCTCGTGTAAGTTTTTTACTATATTTTTCTAATCAGTGTATGAAAAGACTCGTATGATATGAATTGCTAGATTCGCCTAATCAATACATCAATAAAATCCCATAATATGTATTGTTATACTTGTTTAATCAGTACACAAACACACTCGTATAATGTGTGTTGTTAGACTCGTCTAATAAATGTATATTTCGATTTATGTAATGTGTATTGCAAGACTCATCTAATTAGTGAGTGAACAAACTCGTTTAATGTGTATTAATAAACTCGTCTAATTTTTTTATAAACAAATTTGTCTAATGTATATTGCTAAACTTGTCCAATCAGTGTATATATACTCGTCTAGTGTTTGTTATTAGAATAATTTAATTAGTGTATAAACATAGTCGTCCAATCAATATATCTATAGACCCATTTAATTGTATTGCAAGACTTGTTTAACTAGTAAAAGGACAAACTCATGTAATGTATACTAATAGACTCATATAATTTGCATATGGAGAAACAGACTTGTGTAATGTATACTATTAGACTTGTCTTATCAGTATATGGATAAACTTGTTTAGTGTTTGTTGCTAGACTTATTTAATTAGTGTATGAACATACTTATCTAATGGGTATTCCTAGACTTGTCCAATCAATGCGTGGAATAATTCATCTAATATTTTTTGCTATACTTGTTTAGTAATTGTATAGACATATTCATATAATGTATATTCTTGAACTTGTTTAATCAATGTACCGCCAAACTCATTTAATATTTTTTTACACTCATTTAATTAGTTTATGCTTAGACTCTTCTAATTAATGTATGAAATACATCACCTAATATTTTTTTGTTATACTCATCTATTTAATGTATGGACATACTCTTATTGTGTATTTTTTGACTCATCTAAGGACTTTTGTTATACTAATCTAATTAACATATGTACAAACTCATCTAATTTATATATTGTTAGACTTATATAATGTTTTTTGCTATATTTGACCACTGTTTATTGTTAGGCTCATTTAATCAATATATCTCTGTAATATATATACACTTTGGTAATAACATATAAATACATAAATAAATAAGTGGTATATTATAAAACAATTAGTTTATTAGTTTTTATTTTTTATTTCAAACTTACTAAAGTCTTAAACTCTATATTTTTCAAGTTGAAATTAATAAAAAGTGAATTCATAGATTATAAAAAAAATTATAATATTAAAAATATGATTTTGTTATTACAAATATATAATTTAAACTTTTGAAATGAACTATTAAGTATAATATTTTAATTTATTATGTTACAAATATAATTATTGAAAACCTTATGGAAATTTCTATGTACATATTAAATATATGAAAAATATTAAAAAATAAAAATATTTATATTATAAATTAAACTAAAAGGATAAATGTAATTTGTTTAAGACAAAATTATTACATTACAATTTATTCTATATTATAGTATAAACAACTTGTATTATCAATAAATATATATTATTTTTTAAATAATATTATTTTAAGAAATAAAAGGAAAATATGGTTTTCTAAATTGTATTTTATTAAATGTTCAAGTTAATAGAAATTACAAAAACAACAGAATTAAAAATAAATAAAAAATAGTATAGAAAAACAGTTTAATACTTTAAATATAAGCTATTTTTATCTAATGTTTTTTTTATACTCGATAGTGTTTATTGTTAAAATGGTCTAATCAATATACATATAATATATGTATTCCTATACTCATATAATTACAATATAAATATATTTATAGTTTATTTAAAGACAATTAATTTGTTAGTTTTTATGTTTTTATTCTGATATTATTGAAGTAAAAAATTAATTCAGTTAATATAAAACAAAATTTATAAGATTCAGAAGTGTGATTTTATTTTTATTACTAAACCTTTGAAATAAACTATTAAGTCCAAATTTTTTAATTTATTTTGTGATAAATATAATTATTTAAAGGATTAAATATGGTTTTAATCTCTAAACTTTAATAAAAAATTTAAATTTGTTCTTGTATGAAACATTGAAACAATTTGATTCTCAAACTTTTAAAATAAATTGATATAGTCCTTTTAATTCATATGTATTAATTTTTTTTCGTGTCAATTTGTATTTTAGGTGTTTAATAAGTAAAAAAAATTAACATTGAAAGAATTATATATCTATTTATTTTTAAATTTAAGATCAAAATATATTAAAATTTAACAAAAACTAATTTCAATTTTGTGTTTAACTTTAAGGACTAAACGGATATTCAATCTTTATTTACAACATTTTACGAAGTTATATGTCACATCCCAAAATATATATAGCAAAGTATATATGTAGAATGCATCAATTATAAGAGAAAGCAGTTTATAGTTGGCATATGACAATATCCAAGTGTGCAGTCATCCAAAATATAGCTAGAATTTAAAACTTTACAAGTATAAGAGTATTTCAAAATACTGGAGGTATCTAAGAAAGTCCTAGGAGCTAGGAGCCGCGTCATCTCCCTCTAATACTTGCTCCAGAGGTACCTCATCTACCTCTGCTCACATCCAAGTGGATGATCATTGCAAAAGGAAGATCAGAGACATACAAAGCACAGACAAACAAGCAAGGGTAAGCTAGGTTGAAAAGCATACATGATATCTAATAACATTAAATATAAGAGCACATTCATGAGTAAGTAAGCAAGTAAGTGTCATATCATATCATATCATAAAACAGACTAGACTCGTCCAGACTTAGAATGAATATCGATCTGGGACGGGTTGTGCACTTGTGGTGGCCTCTACTGTTTTGCAAAGCCATTCCCAACGGGTTTCACCCTACCACACACAAGTGTTAGTCCGTTACCGCGCAATAGGCCTCCAAGAAGCGCCTACACTAGGACCTCCTACTACTCTCACCACACGCGTCAATCCTCTCTAAGTGAGAATGAAAGACCGTTAGAGTGTTAAGATAACCCCCCATAAAGAAGCCTCACATATTCATTCTAAACACTATATTGATCTCACCGAGATATCTTAACATCATACTCACTCTTACTACTTTGATCAAGTTATACCCCTTTTTCAATCCTCAACATACCATTCTCTAATTATAAAATTTTATACAATATCATACCAATTTGTATACATATCATACATCATCAATCAATCAAACAGGGAAGAAGAAAGACATGAATCATAGCGAAGACATTCGCTCCACGCACATACTCGTTATGCGGAACCAGGTAGCATTCGCATAGCGAATCTGATTCGCATAGCGAATCTGGTTCACAAAGTGAGTCCTCAAACAGAGACCACCCATTCCAGCTCATTCGCATAGCGAAAAATCCCGCCTTGCGAATTAGCTCACAGAGGCTCCAGGCCTCACACCCTCGCAGGGCGCATCTTTCCCGCTATTCTAATTAATTAGTTAATTTTCTGACCCAGTACCAGTGGCACACGACCCAATTCGCAACACGACTCACCAAACAGAGGGGAATCCTCTGAGACGATTTGCATAGCACACCAGAGGCGCTACGAATGCCCTGGCTGAGAGCAACTCTCCAGGGTAGCTCGTTGTGCGAATTCTTTCGCACAAAGAGTCTACAGAATCTGCAAAATAAAATTCTGCAGATTTGCACAACTCACCCACCCAAATTTCCTTTTAGGCATTTTAATGAGATTCTAACCTTCCTAATTCGAAGTATACCCTAACTCAAACTTGTTTAATGGATCCCAACACTTGCTAACCTAATTATCTAGTGATTATGCATTGATTCATATTCTAAATCTTCAATTTCCTTAACCTAGAGACCAATTTCTAAATTTACCACTTTGAAGTTGTTTCCCATCATTTTTACCCTTCTAACAAGTCACAATGGACTTGTCTAAGCTGCCATAATATCCAAATTCAACCTCTAACCTCTAAATCTCAAAAACACTACCTCACTTTCTCTAAACTAAACTAAAACACCATAACCAACTCAATTTATGGTCTAGCAACTTGCCCAACATGATTCACAACATGCAATTACTCAATTTCAACATCATACAATTTGCTCATACCATTTCTTGATCCTAGTTTTGCAGTTTCATATGTCACCCATCAATCCACATAAAAGCTTTAACACACAATTTCATCAATTTCAGATCAAACAGCAACATACATAGGACACAATCTACACATACATTGATTTGCAGTAGAATCCAACTCACCCACACGATAATTTCCACAAGCAGAAAAGAAACGTAAGCTTCCCTTACCTCTGAATCAGTTAACCTAGCTCACAGGATGATCCAACTAGCCCCTTTCCCCACAGAAAACTTAGAGACACCTATAAATCATCAATTGATGATAAAAGACAGTTATTAGAACTTAAATCAAGCTAAGAATTGAAGAAAAACACAACAAGCTACATGCAAGCAGAATCTGTTGCATGATCACAACTCCCAAACGTACGGGAAGAAGGAAACCACTTACCAGATGGAGAGCACCAAATTCAGTGAAGGTAGAGGATTTTTAACCCTTAAGCACAACCTACTAGATGAACAGCAGCAGAATGGAGTGAGAATTTCAGAGAGGAAGAGAAGAATTGTAGAGAGATGAAGGAGAAAGCTGAAGAATGGGTTTCAGGGGTTTTTTACCCTTCCGGAGCCATTGGTGAGGGTTTCAAAGATATTTTCCTTTTCTAAGTATGAGTTCACTGGGTTTTGTGTTGTTTAGTGGTCCTTTTTGAACTATTATTGACTGGTAGTGTACATGGAATGATTTCATACAATTTCTGATGACTTGTTGGGTTGTTTGCAGTCTTTTGAAGTGTAATTACTATCATATATATGTTGTATGCAATGTAAAAGTGAAAGTATGGTTATTGGACGTAATTCCATGATCCTCAAGGGAGGTTACATGATGGTGCCCTATAGTTGTTGTGATTGACCGTATGAATGGCCGGAGTTCCAGATGGGGTTTATCCTGACATTCTAATGACCATCCATGCTCAATTAGAGAGTGATGAGTCATGTGGAGAGAATAATAGGAGGTCCTAGTAATATGTGCTACGTGGAGGCCTATTATTTGGTAAAGGGCTTAAACTTGTGTGTGGTCGAATGGCTTTGCAAAGCAGTAGGGCCACAACAAGTGCATAAACTCCTGGAGCTCGACATTTCATAATAGTCCGGATGTTCAAATCACGTGTCGGTCATTGGTATCAACAAAATGTGTTCGGTCTTAGTCTATATTGTGTTATGGTCTTTGCATGCTGTGTGTGATTGTATAACATGATAGTTAATTCCATTTAATGTATAATTTGATAAAATGTCTGTTTGTTTGCTTGTATGCATACTGTTAAGTATATGTTAGTTAGAATTTGGACTTATCTTGCATGTTTTTCAACCTAGCTTAGCCTTGCGTTTGTATGTGTTGTATGTGTTTGCCTTCTCCCTTGCGATGATCATCCAATCCTTTGGATGTGAGCATAGGCAGAGGATGTACCCCTGGAGCATGCTTTGGAGGAAAATGACCCAACCACTAGCTCTTAGGCTCTTTCTATTATACTTCTTTCTATATTTTGAAAAACTTGTAGCTTACATGCAGCACCTAGTTTATATTATTACTCTTAGATCTTTTCCATTATTTTGAGAGACTTCTTATGTACTTAAATTTTATAAATTAATAGCTCTTTTGGATGACTATAAATATTTTAATCTTATGTACATCCTTCAATTGTTTCGTCTTACTATAATGTTATGTCCTGATGTATTATATTCATCATATAATTTTTGGGATGTTATATTATGGTATCAGAGCAGTTTTGTCCTTAGGATGACCTGTGTGTTGCAGGTTTATTGTGTCTTCTCTGTGAAGAGTTGAGTCTAAATGGTATGGTTTACCATTTATTCCAAGTTTAGATGGTAAAATTTTGTATCTAACTGAAAGTTTTGAGAACAGAAAATGTCTCGATAAAAGGAATGAGGGTGCACACTCATGACTTTTACTAGAGATTATTTTCCTTTCTTAATTCTGAAGGTTTGAGGAAATGAAGGGTAGTGATTCAAGCGTTAGTGTCTATAGTATTTTTTTTTCTTGTTCTTGCCTTCGTGGTAGTGTACTGTGCTCTATAGTAGTAAAGGAATGCAGATTCAAGGACAACTTGATCTGTATACCTTCTTTAGATTTGGTTTAAGCTTTTGAAACAAATTCTTACCTCAAGAAAAAGGAGTAGAAGACCAGAGCTTAGGTTTCAAGGGATGTGTGGAGATATTGGAATTTATAAGTAATGTTTTTGGGTGAAGATGTTTTCATGGAAAAAGTTAGGAGATCAGATATTGTACGTTTCACCAGAAGAGTCGAGTTCAAAAGGCTAGAATAAGGGGATCTTTAGATAAGCATTGGTGTAGTAAGGTTTGAGAAACCAATTGGGATTAGTGTATCAGTAATGTTAGAGGTTAGAAGAAAGAAGAGTATCGGTGATCAATGGAGAAGCATTGGAAGAAGTTGTCAACTTGATCGGTGTATCAGCAATGGTTGAGATCAGAATAAGAAAAATGGTAAATGGTTTGAAGCTTAAGTTAAGAAAGGAATAGGAATTATTAAATGGACCAAGAGGGATAAGTATCTAGAAAGGAAGTAGAAGAAGGAGAGTTTGAGAAGCAATTATGTAAGTCATACAACAGCTTTAAGGGGAAATTAGTAGAAGGCAGAATTTCTAAGTTGAGAGTAATTGAGGTCTTTGAAGAAGAACGAAGTATGGTAAGGATCTTGAGTTAAGTGAATAATTAGAAGGAGATAGCCAAGTTTTCTCAGCAAATGGATGATTCAAAGTCAAGTTTAGAACGATGTTTCAAGATTGGTAGTTCGCATAGAAGGAAGGTTTGACCGTGGGCCGAGACAAAAGGTTTCAAGTGTTGACGGAAGAAGTATATCAGAATGCTAGTTTGGCGAGACAAGGTAAGGTTAGGAAATTAAGAGTATGATGATTGAGGAAATGGGAGGGAAAGTCTCAAAACAGATAAAAAGGGGGTGCTTATAATATAAGTTGTTGAAGTGATTTTCAAGATGATCAGAGAGTTAAGTTGATTGAAAAATTCAAGGATATGAAGCAACAAATTAAGTTGAAGTCAGTTTTCATCATGTATGGTTTGTGGTGGGCTGAGTTTGATCAAGAGAACAACATTTTTTTTAGAAGTTGGGTTATAGAAGACAAAGAGACTATGAGATTCAGTGGGTCAGAGAGTTTGCTCAAGGGGTAATGATACTCTATGGTTAAGAGGCAAGCTTTGTGTTTCTGAAGTTCTGAGTTGAAGAGGTAATTCTTGAAGAAAGTTTGAGTGTGTGTGGACAATGTTCATTATGGTAAGGGTTTTGTGAAGGTTTCTTTGTTATGTGGCATCTGACGAGATGGTCAAAGTGCTTAAGTTGAAGGTTTATGTGAAGTATTTTCTTTGCCGGTTTGAAGCTTGATCTTATGAGAGAATGGGTTGCTTATAAGCCTTGTCATAAGGGAGTTTTGGTCTTCCATAGGTGTTTATAATTTTGAGAAAAGAAAACAGCGGTGATGCAGCAAGGGTTTATTAAGATATAGTTAAGGATCGGTATTATGTGAAAAAGGGAAGTTGACAAACGCAAGTGAAGGAAATATGAAGTTGTCTCTTTGTTTTAAGATGGGAATGTGATCACAAGAATGATTTGGTTGTGTTCCAATATCTTTTCTGATGGTTTTTTATCTTCAAGAGAAGTGTGATGCTTCAAGAAGAATATCCAGTGGGTATACGTCAAGCATGGATCAAGTTAGAAAATGAAGACAAGAGTGGAAATGAAAAGTAAGTCTTTTTGATGTAAAAGTTTTTCGTTGGTGTTCTGAAGCAAGTACTAAAATTTCCACATTAGAGTGGTGGGGTTCGCTATTACATTGGTGTCTAAAGTAGACCCAATGTTAATAGTTTATAGTGGGATAGTTCCTGTTAAGTGTAAGGTTGCAAAAGGTAGGAGGTGGGTTGGTTGGAACATCGATAGTTTGGAATCAGTTCAATCTTTTGGAGAACTACAAAGTTAAAGAATCTTATAAGAGAATAGAAGGCAAGTCGGGATAATCTGACAAAATTCTTAGTAGTCAATAATGGGTTCGGGCATGTATGTTTTCGAGGAATGTAAACAGTGTTAAGGAAACGAAATGACAAAGTTATTGTGGAAGAGACGAGTCCTCTAAGTTTTTGCGAGTTCATTTGAGTTTTGAAGAAGGTTCTTCAAGGGTGATTGGTTTCTAGTTACAGTTGTCATGAAGGGAGGGTTCTTTTCAGTAAACTGGTGAGTAAGGGAGTTTGAGGATTAGAGTGGCGCAGCGAATGAAGGTGGGCATGTTATTATCATAAGAGGTATGCAGAAGCGGCTTTCTTAATCAGATGTGGTTGGTTGGGTACCGAGGTTGTTATCTGGGAATCGTTTTAGAGTATTCAATAATCTTTTAAAGCTAGAAATAGGATAAGACATGGGATGATAAATGCGAGATATAGAGAATAAAGTGAGACTATGATTTCAAGTTGTAGTGACAACTCGGAGGTGATACAGTGGTATAGGACGCCGAGCAAGGAAAGTGAGTCAAGGAGAGGAAGATAAATGAGGGGTTGGCGGAGTGACAGACCCAATGGGATTTGGTTATATGAAAGAAAGGTTCTTAAGAGCTGATGCTTAGAGGTTTAGATTTGTCTAGAGACTAATGGCTAAACCAATCTACATTATTGAACACTAGAGCATTAATACAGAGGCATGGTTTTTCATGATTAGCAAGGTCATTAGGGAGTAGTATTTTGTCAAAATAGGTGGTGGTTCTAGAGACTATGACGAAAATAGATTATTTCTTCTATCTGGTAGTCTTAATTTTCGGGGACGAAAATTCTTGTTGTTGGGGATAATGTAAAACCTGAGAAAAGAAAGAGTGGGAATTGACACATGGCAGCAGCAGAAGGGTTGAAATTTTTAAAACCACTTCAATTTAGCCTTTCTCCTGTGTGAAGAAAAACATTTCCCCTCATTCCAACTTCATCTTCTCCCTGGCTCTGCACTCTCTCCATTCTTCTTCAGAAATCTAATCCATAGGCTCTGCTTACCAGAAAATTCCTAGGACATCCAGGTTTCAGGAGCATTGCTTCTAATTGTTGGGTTCTCTGTTTTCATTCGGTAAGTATTCCTTTCTTTTCCTCTTTAATTTAGGGAGATTGTTTAATAAAACTCATTATAAAATCTCTTTTTGTAAGAAATTGTTTAATAACGAGTGTTTTTGTTTTTTATTTCAGGCCAATTACCAATTCCTTTGATGTCATTATCCTTGTGAAAAATTAGACAAAATTAGATAAGAAAAAAATTATAAAATGAAAACTCATTATAAAATCATTTTTTGTAACAAATTGTTTAACAACGAGTGTTTCTGATTTTTTTCAGGCGAATTACCAATTCCTTCCTAAGTCATTATGTTCGTGAAAATTAGATAAGACAAAAATTATAAAATGAAAACTCATTATAAAATCATTTTTTGGTAAGAAATTGTTTAACCGCCAGTGTTTCTGATTTTTTTCAATTGGGGCTACAGTAGATATGACAGAGAAATGAACATAATGAGTTTATAATTGAAAACACCCTGTGGTGCGTTGTGCGAATTTTTCCTGCCAGTAACCCTTCGCAGAGTGCAGAGAGTGCGCTAGGCGACTCTGCATTATCTGCAGCGCGAAATTCTGCAGATTAGAGGAACTCACACACCCAAAACTTACTCTAAGTCATTTGGTGAATTTCTAACACTCCAAATTCGAAGTATAGGTTGAATTAAACTTGTCTAAAGGTTCACACACACTCCTAACATCAATCTCTAGTAATTATGCATCAATTTAGATCTAATAACTTCAATTTCATTTACTTAGAGATTCTAATTCTAATTTACCCATTTGAAAACTATTTCTGACCATTTTAGTGTCTCTAATAGGTCACAATTGACTTGTATGAACTACCTAAACCAACTCACACAACCTGGTATACCTATTTCTCAATTTGACTACCTTGGTTCCTCTAACAGGACCCTAAACACCTAATTTTCCTTGAAATACTGATCTGATAACTTAATTCCACTAACTTAACTTCATTCAGCCACTCACAATCAACATCAAACTCTGCTCATACCAATTCATAAGCATTATTTCATAATCACAGTATTTGATGAACATAAGGCCAATTGATTTCACATACAAAATTCCTAAATCTAGTACAAACAGCACCAATAAGCAAAGCAGAACATACATGCATTCAGTTTAATATTTCTAATAACATTCTAACTCCAATTACCCTAATACACAGAATAATTAAGAAATGCTCAGCTTCCCTTACCTTAAATTTCCAGCAACTAAATTCAACAGGAAATCCAAAGGCACCCTAAGAAAGTTGACAGTACCTATAAATCCCCAAATTGGAGATAGAGTCAGTTTCTTAAGCAATATAAGAACTAGAATATTGAAGAAAAACCTAAATCAGCCACATGCAAAGTAACCCTTGCATGATCATCTCCCTAATTTAAAGAGGAAAAGAAAGGAATACTTACCGAATGAAAACAGAGAACCCAACAATTAGAAGCGATGCTCCCGGAACCTAGATGTCCTAGGATTTTTCTGGTAAGCAGAGCCAATGGATTAGATTTCTGAAGAAGAATGGAGACAATGCAGAGCCAGGGAGAAGATGAAGTTGGAATGAGGAGAAATGTTTTTCTTCAGACAGGAGAAAGGCTAAATTGAAGTGGTTTTAAAAATTTCAACCCTTCTACTGCTGCCATGTGTCAATTCCCACTCTTTCTTTTCTCAGGTTTTACAATAAGTATCATAATATTATTATTATTATATTATTATTATTATTATTATTATTATTATTATTATTATTTATTTGAGGTAAGTCATTATTTGATTGATATTACTTGATATTGATATTATTATTTTTATTACATGACTTTAAAAAATCTTATAAATATATTTCTTAGAGAATATTACTTATGTTCATGATCTTTTATTCACAAGATTCAATACTAGATATTAGGTTATCATTTTTATTACATAGATTCTAAGGTCCGAAAATTTTATGAATATATTTTTTTAGAAAATACTCTATCACTTATATTCATTATTTCGAAAATTCTTTAAATATTTTTTTGTAGGGAATACTCTATCACTTATATTCATTATTTCTTATTCATAAGATCAAACTTTCTTACTGACTTAATGATCAGAGAATTCTTTACAAGTGAATCTTTTATTGTGTTCCAACCTTTAAAAGTATATATATATATATCAGAATTCTTCAATTCACTTAGATCTTGTCACTTGTCCGAAAGAACTCGTTTAGGATTCCAACAAGAGAACTATTTTCTAGAAAATATATGAAGTAGTATAAGAAAGAAAAGTAAGTTGTACCATCATAATATATTTCAAAATTAAGTACATAAAAGGGTAAGATGTAATTCATATTTAAATTTAAATATAATGATAAAATTCAACTCATAAAATAGCAAGGTGTGTTTGCCGTCAAAATATCTTCAACTTTTATTTCATCATCTTGTTAATCTAATATTAAATCAAACATTTTGAGAGACATTTGTTCTATGCCATGAATTTCCCTTGGTGAATTTAAACTCAGGGGCCTTCACATCCTCTTAAAGTTATTTAATAAAGTGACCTAAATACTTTAAAGTAATATAAGCTTTAACTTTCAAAGTTTACTATTTCATTTCTTATTCATGAAAGCATAAAACATGCTAAATAAATAGAATCTACTTTAAATTATATTTCAATATAGATAACATAGTGATTTAAACTACTCACATTAAATAATTCAAAAAATACATATATTTTAGATAATAATTTAAAGTGTTAAGGTTTCACATCTTTCTTCTCCTATGTAGTTTTATTTCATACTATAAGAGAGTAAGAAAAATGACATAGGAGAATAAAACGTCAAAAATAGTGATGTGATAAGGAGAAGAGAATATGAGAACAAAGAAGGAAAAGAATGACATATGAGCAATGAATAATGACAAAGTTTAGGGTCCTATTTATGCCTTTAGCAATAAGAAGTCCACTCAACTATTTGTTTGATCTTATTATTGCGTGAAAGATAATTTGTTTGTGACGAGATAAAGCTAAGTCTCTTGAATGAATTATTATTTCATTGCATTGATCACTAAAATTTAAAGTTCACCATCTTAACTTTTGTTAAGTGGATTCTAAGATATTGAGTGTCCAAAGAGAAAATTTAGAACTTCTTGTAAACCAATTTTCTAATAAACAACTAGAAATTCATTTTACGAATGTGTTACATAAAATGGATGAAAAACACTCAACATAATAGTTGCAATGAGAAAAGCTTGATTTTAAATTAGAGTTACATTTACTTAAACAAAATGCAAATGGATAAGCAGATGGAAAATAATTGGTTGAATTTAAAATGGTCAAACAAATTATGTAGAAAAACTTCAGAATAAATAATTTTCCTACAAAAATCCTAAGATAGTACTTTAGATATAACAAGTCGTTTGATTGTGACACTCGTCACTTGAGTGATGATCGATTTCTTAGGCTAAGAGCTCTAAAATTAGAAACCTTGCTCTTGGATCAATATATTACTTGGATGAAATATATTGAACTTGAACAATATATGCATAATCGGAAACCCCCTAAAATCTTATAATTTGCTTAATACAATAAGTTATTCAATCCAAAACTATATGATTAAGTGAACTTAAGACACTTTTTATCAAATTCATAACTCATCCAATCTCAAATTCGCTGAGTGATATCATTAGGATCAATTACCTTTAATTCTAAGTATTGTCCATTTTGGAGCATGTGGTTCGTCATAGTTTTGTCCTTAAAAAAACACCTTAGAAGGTAGAATGAGGAATGAGTATTTAAATTTTCTTAAGCGTCGACTCTTAAGCGATGTAGGACTATTGGCATGGTAGGAACATAAGCCCCCAGTCGAGGTCTATGGGGAATGAATGTTCATCCCAATTGAGGACTTATTAAGGGACTGACAATTCATCTTAGAACCTTGTTATCCACATGGTGGGCACTAGTGTTTTGATCCCAAGTTTGAAGCAATCACGTTAAGGTCAATTATCCCTCATCTGAGGTATTGTCCACTTTGAAGTTTGTGATCCGTCACAGTTTTGTCCTTAAAAGGTGTCTCAAATGATAGAAAGAAGAAAAAGTATTTAAACCGCCTTAGACCTTAACTCTTAAATGATGTGAGATTATTAGGTGTAGTAGAAACACTAACCACAAAACATCCTATAATAATCTTAAACTCAACAAATGTTATTTTTCTCCCTAAAATGTATGCAAGACTAGAAAGAAAAAAAAAATTGAAAAACTTACCCAAGGTTATGCTCAAGAATTTGTGTTCTATGCTTCTTCACAACTATTTTGCAGTCAACAATTTCATAATGGAAGAAAAGATGATATCCACGTATTGGATTGAGGTTATGATTATGTTTGGATTTGAAAATGAATTTGGAAAAATAGATTTGAGAGGAAAGAAGGTGAACATGGTATTATTTAAATTGAGAAAAGATAATCCGATTGAAAGTTTGTGGATAATATAATGGATATCATGGATTAAAAAATGTATTAGAATCAAATAATTATCATTTAACCCTTGTTTATAAATGTAATATAAATAAAAATAATACAAAATTATGTTAACAAAATTGAAGTTGTTATTTAAAATTAAAAAATATAATTATTATTATTATTTATTTTAAAATTATTTATTTGATTATTATTATTTAAATACTATTATTATTTTAATATACTATTTATATATAATAAAAAATAATTTAAATACTATTATTATTTATATACTACTTTTATCCTTAATCTTTTGTCACATAATTAGAATCGATTCACCACGACACAGAATCAATTCTCTCGTATCATATTACATTCATTTTACCTTGGAGAATTGATTCTCTCGGCTTCAGATAATCATATATATGGTATTTTAATTGACTGACGTGTATTCCTTCACAATCTTTTTGTTTGGGTGAGCTTCACGCATAAATCCTTGTTATCATTTTCCTTCCAATCAGTGGAAGCAAACGAATATTTTTTGTGACTTGTAAATATTACATCACTGGAGCCAAACATAACATTAGAGGAAACAAATTTATTTTAGGTGAATTAAAAACATTCTTCTAACATCATCTCCAACTTACTAAAATAACCTTTTATTTAAGTCCACAACTTAAGAAACTAAGCTCAATTATTTACTATATGTACCACCCAAATTTTTACTGTCACCCATAATTTAAAACATAACTATTATATTCCATTTAAATTCAAAACCATCTCAAATATATCATATACAAATTAAGTTTTAAAAAAAAGAAAATTAAATAATTGTTTCCAAATTAGTAAATTCACACTCTTTCACGACAAAAATGACTTTACAAAATATATTATCAATACATGTAAATATGTGTAAAATAAAAAAGTACGTATGTTTGATACTAGTGAAAAATAATATAGTATGGTAAAATGAAATAAATACTTTGAATATTTTCTAGGAATGAAAAGTGAGACTTGACTTAGGATTGGAGTTTTCGATTAGTCAGTTTGCTTTGGCCAATATTACTTAGTCCACTGAATTTATAGGCCGAAGGAGACATGTTGAATAGCCGCACCCATTATTTTTAAAAATTAAAATTAAAATAAAAGAAAATTTAAAGCATTATTTTTTATGTTATTTTACTGGAATAATGTAAATATAAAATAGTATCGTAAATTGAATTATTAACACTTATAAATTAAATTTTAATTATTAATTATAATATAATAGTGTTTTTTAATTTATTTGATTAGAGACATTAATTAATTCATAAAAGTTTAAAAATAATTAGATTATAAAATTGAATTTTTTTACTTTTATTTGGATGTTTTAGTTACTGAAATAAAATATATGTTTTGTTTGAATATCACTGAGATGATATAAAATACTAAAATAAGGTATTACAATTGACCTAATAGTTACTTGAAAAGAGAATGATTTTTGTTATAATTTAATGTTTATTACATTCTCCTTAATCTATTTATAACAATCTATTATTCCAAAAGGAAAAGACAAAGAAACAATATATTAAAAAATAAATTAGAAGATTTTATAGATATTTTATTTTTTCTAATTAGAAAGATTTTTCCTAATTACAATACTTCTCTTCAAATTGATTGATAAATAAATATCAATTATGTTTTAATATATTACTTCTTTAGTATGTACATATCTTCTACAATAGGAACAATAGTTTTCACGATTACCTTTTTTAATGAACTTTCCTCTAATATTTGCTCCCTTATAGATTTGTTTTTCAGTTGTTATCGTAGAGCTTGTGTTGGAGATGCCCCCTTCAAGTATGACAGCTATCCGAATTTCTTCTTTCCTTACCATAAAAAATACTTCTAATAAGGATGGCAATTTTTCTCTTCCAAAGATTTGTACCCGGATTTGGTCGTACTCATGATTCAGACCATGGAGAAATTTAAAGATTCTATCGCTTTCTATGAATTCAGCATGTATGGCAGCATCTGTTTTACACATCTTTATTGTTTGATATTGATCTAATTCAATCCAAAGTCTATTCAGGATTCTGTAATAATCTGATACGGAAAGAGAGCCCTGCTTTGTATCATATATCCTGCTTTTAATGTTATACCATGCAACAAAATCTCTTTTTGATGAAAAAGTACTTTGTAAATCATCCCATATCTCTTTGGCAGAAGAATGAAACATATAATTTTGACTTATCTCAGGAATCATGGAACCCCACATCCAAGTCATAATTAGTGAATCTTCATTATCCCAAATTGAAAAAGTAGTATCGTCCGGTCCTGGCCCTCCTCCATGTATGTGATCTAGTCTTGAACGTCCCTTGAGAATTCTTTGAATGTATTGACTCCATTGTAAGAAATTATGACCATCCAACCGATAGGCACCCTCCACATTTGGAAGATCTTTAGGACCTAAAGGAATAATTTTTACCTCAGACATCCCTTAGAACGTAATCAAGTGTGTTCGGTGACCCTATATGAATTGACGACGATGAGTGGGCTACACCGAGAAAAATGAGCAAAACTCAAAACTCAAATCTAGGCCAAATGGGACGTCAACGACTCGTGGAACAAACTCGAGAATATTCGACCACCCTTTCTATGATGACGGTAGTGAGTGGGTCTCACCAAAATTAGGCACGTGGACGCACATGTCAGACGACGGTGATGATGCCTTTCCCAAAATGATCTTCAGTGTTGTGTTCGTAGAGACTAGACGCACTTTTCTACCTTATCAACGACTCCAACGACTGTGTGACCGAACAACGATGACGTGACTACTATTGTAGCAAAAATAGAGCTCCCAGTTAAATCAAGAGTTCTGATACTAACTTGAAAAGAGAATGATTTTTATTATTATAATTCATGTTTATTACATTCTCTTTACACCTATTTATAACAATCTTTCAAAGAAAAAAATAATATTAAAAAACTAAAAAATCTTATAAATATTTTCTCTAATTAAGAACATTCTAATAATATTTTCCTTAATTAGAAATATTTTTCTCTAATTACAACGTAATTTATAGAAAGTATTTCTTTTTCACATATTACTTTCAAGATATTATTAAAAGGGTTGCTTTAGTTTTAATTAAATAAAATAGTGAAATACATTATAGATTTCTAATATATTTTTATTTTGAAAATTTTTATGACATGAAAAACAAAATTCTATTGTTTCAATAATAATATCTTATTTCAAACTACAATATTAAAAGAAAATAATAACAATTTAAATTTATAAAATCTTTCTTAATAAAGAGTCGTTATATAGGTTGTAATTAAAGTAAATGATATCAAAATATAAGTTATATATCGTTTATTTAGTTTTATAATATTATACTATTTATTTTTTAGCAGTAAATATGCATGCATTTTAATTTTTGAAACATTTATTAGCTTGTGTATAATACCTTAAAAGAATAAAATAAAATAAAATCAACTATATTATCAATTAATTTTGTTTTCATAAATTCAAAAGATTGTTCTCTCACATATACACAACACAATTCATACTCTATTAAGTGAGTTTAGCTGAAAACTCAATCACATTTGGTTAAATTTATATACAATTTGTCCACGTTGTCATAGTTACATATGGAAAAATACTTTATCCTCCATTTTCCTTCTTAATTCCAATCACATACACAAAATACTCGAATTGACGTGTCATACACTATAAATCGAAATAAATGGACTAATAACCTATATCCTACTGATTCACGAACGTCACAAATTTAAAATTAAAATAAACAAATATAACACAAAGTTATCATTTATTTCAGAACAAACTATATATATTATAAAGGAAACTTGTTAACTGGCCGAATCGTTTCTAGTTAATTAATAATTTTTGAATTTTATAATATAATTAGATTAAATATTGAAAAGGAGATTTTATAGTATTTTGTAATGTATCGAATGTAAATTGATTTCATTGAACAATTGTAGTTAGTATTCATAAATGTATAGTGTTATTATATATTCTGAATAAATGATGCAAGTTTAGTCAATTTATACAGCAATGGGAACTCTTATCGAATGTTAAGTTGGTAAAACAATGGGAGAAAGATAACCACCATTTTTTCCATTGGCTTCCACAATCAGAAAAGAATCTCCTCTCTCTCTCTCTCTCTCTCTCTGTCTGTCTGTCTTGTTTTTGGGTTAGTAAACATTTGTTTCCTGGTCTTAATTATTTAAATGCAAAAAAAGAAAAAAGAAAAAAGAAATGAAGCGAAGCAAAGGGCATTATTGAAGGGTAGAGAAGAAGTGAATATTCGACATAATTAATTTAAAAAGCAGAAGAAAACAAATTTAGAAAATAGAAAAAATTATAAAATTGAGGCATTGGTAGTACAGTAGGAGATAAAAATTTTGAAAGCAGGGAGAAGTCACGGACCTAGAGAAGAGAAGAAGAAGAAGAAGAAATAGATTAGAAATGAAATTAAAAGAAGAAGAAGAGAAGAGAAGAGAGGGGGCCAACGTGGTGAATAGTAAAGTGGTCATGTCAAGAGGGGCCACCATGTGAAATTGTGAAAACTGTTCAAAACGCTCGCCACTCGCCCCCACCACCATCACTCAACTAAACACCTTCTCCCTCTCATTCATTCAATTCATTCAACAAGCCTTTTTTACGTCCCATCATCCAATCTTCTCTCTCTCTCCTCTCCTCTCCCCTCCTCTCAAATAACACTAACACATAAACAATTTTTTTTTTTTTTTATTTATTTATTTAACCCTCTTCTCTTCTCTTCACTCTTCTCTTCTCTTCCCTTTTCTTCTCTTTCCCAACACAAACTTAAAAAAGATTCTCCTCTCTCCGATCCATCACCCTGCTTCTGCTTCTGCTTCTGCTTCCTGTGAAATCATCATGGACGCTGCAGCAGCTGCAGCGCCAACGCCCGACGCTCCGCCGGAGGGATCAGCAGCGCTGGTGCAGGCCGAGGGGTCGGCGGCACAGCCGGCGCCAAGCCGCTACGAGTCTCAGAAGCGGCGAGACTGGAATACGTTCTTGCAGTACCTGCGGAACCACAAGCCGCCATTGACGTTGGCGCGGTGCAGTGGCGCGCACGTGATCGAGTTTCTCAAGTACCTCGACCAGTTCGGGAAGACTAAGGTGCATATTTCGGGGTGTCCTTATTTCGGACACCCCAACCCTCCGGCCCCTTGCGCCTGCCCTCTCAAGCAGGCCTGGGGCAGCCTCGACGCCCTAATTGGACGACTCAGGGCGGCCTTTGAAGAAAACGGAGGCCGTCCCGAGTCCAATCCCTTCGCCACTCGGGCCGTCCGAATTTACCTCAGAGAGGTAAGGGAAGCCCAGGCCAAAGCCCGTGGAATTCCCTACGAGAAGAAGAAGCGCAAGAGAACCACAACCACTATCTCTTCCACTGTCACCACCGCCACCGTTTCTACTGTAACCACTACTACTTCTAATAACCCTACTAACGGAGCAGGCGTTAGTCTACCTTCTGATGTTCCTACTGCCACTACTCCTAATGTTACTACTGCTACTACTTCCGTATAGTATAGTATAATTCTCATCATTTTTTTTTTCCAATTTATACTGCTATTATCTATCTATCTATCTTTATTCTTAAGGAGATTTATTAGTTCTGCTTCCGCCTTATATACATAAATATATTTATTTATGCTGATTTATCTATACTTAATATAAAAGTTTAACCTCTATCGACGAATACATATATAGATTAATATACAGTGTTAACTATATATCTGATTCTGTGGTTGTATTTAGTGTGGTGTTTCGATACTAGGTTTCTGTCGTACGACGTGAAATGTTTGATCATCATTCTTGTGTTTCATGAAATGAGGTAGCGGACCGGTGGAGGCATAGATTGAAATGAATACGTTGTTTTGCTTGACACAAGAGTCCGAGGCCTTTCACTTTCGTGTTGAATCCATTCCTTGTTTTCTTATGATAAAGTTCACTGTTGGAGAGTGTGAGGGAGAGAATCGTATCCCTCTTTATGGGTTTTTCTTTGCATTGTATCTATTTGTTTATATATTCTCACTGGGTGGCGTATATTTATATGATGCCAGTGGCGAGAATACATCTCGTTTGATTTCAATTTCCAAGGTGCAGTTGGAAAACAGTTTGGTGATGAAAGATAGATTGAAATGAAAAAGAAGAATCATACATATACATACACATATATATGATTCTGCAGAAGGGTGCAGTTTATGGAAGGAAATCAAGAAATCGAATTTAACCTTCCATTATATATTAGGATGATTTTTGTTTGGTAGATAAATGAATTAAAAATAAAAAAGAAAAGTTTGATGATTCTTTTTTATCCATGATCCTTGTCTTGTTTTGGATCTGGTGTTCGTAAGAAGGGCAACAAGAACACAGATGGAGTCAAATAAGGTCTAATCCTTCTTTTATATATAGAGAGTAGTTCCCAGCAACACTGTTCATCTGGTCCCCGGGGTTGTATAAGATCTGTTGGGCTCAATCTATCAACCATGATGCACACGTGCACTTATCATTTACAGCTTTTCTTGCACTTCTGTTCAGGTGCTCCTCCTTTGCAGCTTCATCTCAGATTTTCTGCTCTTAGATTTTGTTCTTAAGTTTCACCACTTTGCCTTTTTTTTTTTCCTTTCTTTGCTTTGTGCCTTCACACCTCTCTCTCCCTAATTACTTATCATTTACATTTCTTTAATATATGAGACAACAACACTTGCAAAAAATATATGAAATAAAATGTTTATATCCTATGTAGAATATATGAAATAAAATGGTACTTGAGAAAAAAGTGTAATTAGTTGACCATAGAAAGATTTTTTGTAGAGTAATTTGTCTTGCATAAAAGTATAGGAGAAAATGAAGTAAAAGCATGAATGAAATGGTGATATTTTATTTTGGTAACCCCCACCTAAGCGTGAAAGGGACTGGTAGCCAACCGATCCTTACATTCTATAAATTAATTTGCAATATTGATTTGTATTATGATAACCCACCCATTGTTTAATGGTGTTATTTGTTATTATATATAGCATAGACCCACTAGGCACTTCCAAACAAAACAAGATTTCTGAATTTTAATTTGGAAGTTTGGACCCATATCCACTAAATTCATGATTCATCTACTCATGATAATGTACTGAAAACATTTCTTTGCATTACTTTTTTGTCTGTTTCTTTTCTCGCAATAATTTTTCCCTCTCCTCTCCATGAACAAATATTCACACTTTTTCATTCAAGGGGAACTTTCGCTTTCTGGCCTTTTGTAGAACCACGTAATTTCGTATAGGGCACTTTATTTATCACTTTCTTTTGTTTTTTCTTTATTATGTCCGGTGGCCACTTTAACCATTTCGATTTCTAAAAAGTCAAAAAGATAATTTTATTTTTTTTAAAATAGTAATAAAATTAAGATCCGATTTCCTCTCTTTCTTGATTTGGCATACCATTTTGGTTGCACCCACCGTATGTGTATGCAAAGAGAGATAGTTATATATATTTTGATCTGTGTGTTGCGGTACAGAAGAATATGGGTGAGGGAGAGTGAAGTGCGAAAGGAGTAAAATCACGAGGTTGATAAGATAAAGAGTATCCCACTAAGTTTCTCAGTTTCATCCTCTTTTGTCGCTACATAGAACAGCATCGACGTCTCAATTAATGTTGTTTGTCTGTTGCATACTTGATTCATGTTTGGTTTGAGTGTGGAAAGAACGGGGTTTTAATGACGACGACTCAGAACTATACCTAGCTTTTATTATTCTCTCATGTCACCT
The DNA here is from genome assembly GCA_036885675.1 of Vigna mungo. Lineage (NCBI taxonomy): Eukaryota > Viridiplantae > Streptophyta > Magnoliopsida > Fabales > Fabaceae > Vigna > Vigna mungo. The sequence continues at coordinate 12,236,827 of CP144690.1, read as the reverse complement.
GCACCTATGCATTACTCTTCTTCTTCTCACTACCAACAACATTTAACATCCCTTCTTTGTTTCTATCCTATGTAATCTGTAGGAGAGATAATATTGTCAAAAATCAGTTTTTTATTTTTTATTTTTTATTTTCACTATTAATATTCATAATCATTTTTAATTATTTGGGTATTATATATATCGGAGAGATAATGTGAAATGATTATTTGGAAGGGATAATAAGAACCGTTGTTTATATCTAATAATGGGCATTTGAAATGTGGCATTATTGACTTACGATTATGAAGAGGGAATATATACCTAAAATTTATGAAGACCAATGAGGTCACCCACATGATCTTGCTTCTTGCGACACAAATAAACGGACGACGTAGAAACACGTGGGTAAATGTCTCCTCCTTCGTCTTCTTTTTCAACTAAATTCCAACATAAAAGATTATTCTCTAATTTAGCCACAAAAAATATTCATTTCAAAATCAAATAATAATAATAAATAAAGAGCAAAGCTTCAGAAAATAAAATTAAACCTGAAACAAAAAGAACTGCACGTCCATGATGTCTATTCTAATAATTTAGAATTGACTAGTCACTCTCAGATAACTTTAAAAGAATATAACTATGAGAAGAGAAAAAAGAGAAATCATTACTCTCATAAATTACTTCATCTCTTTGTAAGAATATAAATATCACAAGAAAAGAGAAGTAAATAAATAAATAAATAAATAAATAAATAAATAAATAAATAAATATATATATATATATATTTTGTTTCGGTACGAAGTCGAGTCACCTAACTCCTACACAATTTTTTCTTAAATGTGCAATTAATCTGAGAGCTGTATTAAATGTGTAATTAATAAATCTACCTACCTCTTACCTTTGACCTGTATTTATAGGGTTGGTTATGGACCATGAATTAGAAAAGCCTTAATCAGGGTCCAATCACAACCTAGTATATATACGTATGTGTGTAAATTTTTCAAAGACATTTTATTTGTTAGTATTAAATTAATTAGTCCCACATAAAACTTGGTAATTAACTTGATTCTTCGTTTGCTTAGTTTATATAATAGTTTTACCAAAAACAAACTGTATAATCCATTATGGGAGAATTCATAATTCATTATACACTTCTCTTCTCATTATACTAATCGTAGTAATATAAATATAAATAATGTAAATAAAAGAAATAAAATAATAATAATAATAAAAGTATAAAGAATAAAATTTTAATGCTAAAATTAAAAACATCGAGATTCTAATATTCATCCATCAAATCATCTCTATTTTTATTTTATTTTTGACCTATTTTTATTAGATTAAATCACCTCTTATATTTCTTACTTCTTTCACTTATTTTCTTTTGTCTTTAGTAAACATGTAATTTCTAATGAACAACATTTTGTTAAAAGGTAAAAACTGTGTCCTTCCATCATATTTGATCCTATTCTAAGAGATAGACATGTGATTTGTTAAAATCTTATTATTCTATTTGAATATTCCTTCAAGTTAGTAGGGAGCATTATTCTTATTCACATACATGTACGTTCATATTGTGCTGACATAAATAAATAACTCACATTTCAGAAACACAAACAAATCGATCATCAACTTTGGATGAATAGACGAAATATAAAAAGAAAATAACAAATTAAATTTTTTATAGTTTTATTGTAAATTTTTATTGAAAAATGAAAACATGGAATGAATAACTTTTAGACTGGACCCGTGATGTAGCATGGATTTTTCAGACTTTCTAGACTAAAACAATGGGCGACAAATGAGTGGAACGTTTGCAATGGCCATCGAAAAGAACACATCCAATAATTGAATGCTTGGAAAAAGTGCCACTTTTCATTGGGGATGTTTTATTTTATGTACTTCTAATTAATTTCTTTTAATTCTATATATAATTTTTTTAATTTAAAATCCATCTAATACTATATTTCAACCATGATTAATTAAAACTAGTTTTACCTAGTTTTTAGAGAAATATGTCATAGATTATTTTTCTTAAAACTTATTTCTAAAAGTGTCTCATAATTCATCATATCATAGCAAACATGAAGTGATATTCACCACACTTTGCATGAGAATATTTTGGAGTTCGTATTGACATCTTTGTTTAACATTCAAGGACTACACCACATGCTTAATCGTGTTTACAGAAATCAACATCCCTGCCATACAAATTTAAAAAATTGCAAACTCGAATGCATTTATGTTATAATAATAATTAAATTAAAAGTCTTTGGCTTTATAATCATATACTCTTTCCAATGTAAATCAAACTGTAATGCGAGTTTTTCTATGTTTAATAGGAATTGTTTTAAAAAGATATAACTACTAAAATGATATGTAAGATTTGAGATATTGAAACTTTAATTATTTTTATAATTTATTTTCTGATTTTTTTTATATTTATATTTTCTCTATCGTTTTTTTTAATTTTGAAATTTTCTTTTCCTTTTTTTTCATCAAGAGTCACAACTTAAGAGAGAATAAAGTTTGATCTAGTTAAATGTTTGTTTTTAGGAAGTTTTTCTCTCTCTTATATTTCAATTTATTCTTTATAGTAATGTATGCATGCATAAAGTTTTATTCAGATGTGAGTTAAATTGATTATATGTGCATGGAGGTTAAGCATACCTATGTAAATGAAATTGGGAAGTTTTAATGAATTTGCTTAAGTGGAGTTTGAGATAGTCAAATGGAGTTATATAAGTTTGGTGCTTGATTGTTAGATCGGATATACAAATATTTGGTAACTTGTTAATACTTCAGTATCTTAATTAGGAAGTGTTTGAGTTTATCATTTTATGTTGTTTCACGAAAATTTTATATTTTTATACTTGTTCAATATATATATATATATATATATATATATATATATATATATATTTATATATATATATATATTTATATATATATATATATATATATATATATATATATATATATTTATATATATATATATTTATATATATATATATATATATATATATATTTATATATATATATATATTTATATATATATATATATATTTTTAGTAAATCAAAATGTTTTCTCACTTTAAATTAGAGTGTTTTAATTTAGGACTCTAAAATTAGTAAAATTTAGGCAAAATTCATTTATAATGTGATCAACTTTGCTCAATTCATTAAATTATCTTTTTATGTGAATATTAATCAGAAATTTGTGTATTTCTTATTGTTTTTATATATAAATAAAATTTTGTAAAAGGAAATTAAGTATATATATAGTGAAAAAGATGAAGATGGATTGGAGTGAAATTTCTTCACAAACTCAAAATGTAAAAGTGCAAAATATAAATTGAAGAAAATAAATTGTTAAAGATAAAACAAAAATTGGTAAAAGAATTCAACAAAAGTGATAATTTAAATTGCACCATTCATCCTTAGATTTGACATTATTCTATATTCATGATGTTCTCATAGTATTTGAATTGTAGATACATTAGTACAAAAAAAATTTTGATTTCTTGCGCATTCAACGTCGCAATGCGAGAATGACAATGAAAAACATGACAAGTGACATTCTTGTAAACAAATGTTCAATTTTGACATTTGAAAAGTAAAATTTCGACGTTATATGGTCATTAAACATCGAAAACTGAGAATTTCAACGTCATATTAGATAATTTTCACGAAAATCTTTAGAATGAAAGTAAAAATCTATTCATGTATGACGTTGAATGTCCTATTTTCAAAATGTCAAAAAGGTATAACACATCAAAATATTACTTTTCAAACATTATATGTTAGTAAATCCAGTAAAAATTTGGACAGGAGGTTGAAAATTTATTCCCATTATCTTTTCGCAAAACTCTCTTCTATGCTTAAACCCTTATCGGGCGAAGGTTTCGATGACCAACACCTATAATTTTTCTTTCATTTTATACAAATACATGTTGAATAACTAGGTATGATTTTTATTTAGTTTTGACAGATTAATTTCGTGCATAGGTACTCGCAGGAACATAGACATTCTCCTCTCTCCCTCACTGGCAACAATAATTTATTCCGTCGAAATGAAGAATGTTAAAAAATTGTTTTCGTCCCACAACATTGTCAACCCTTAAGTCTCTGTTGAAGTAATATCAATCATCGTATTAGAGACATTTTCCGTTTTAGAATCTAAAAAAAATTCATAATTTTATCCTTAAAATTGTATCAAATGATGATGAAAGAAGAAAGATGTGTTTAAATTATTTTTTATCTTAATTCTTAAGTGATATAAGATTATAAAATATATCAAAAACAAAAGTAATTATAATTAGAACATTTTAAAAGTTATTTGATTCATTAAAGACATTCTTATATGTTAATTTGATATACAAAGAAACCAATATATAATCTTTCAATTCTAAATTATATCACATAAAATCGAATTTAAGAAATTGTATCAAGAATTAACAAAACACATCGTACAACTAACTCAAATTTTGGTAAAGATATTTAAATTTTCCATACATGTGATGATGATAAAATCATAATTTACAAGAAGAAGGGCATCCAAATCGTGTTAGGATTAATTAAATTTTGATTATCGGTAATCATTAGCAGCGAAACACACGTTTTTTTAGTGAAGAATGATCAATCAGTATTTTATATCTTTAAATGAAAAAATTGACAAATTAAATTTGTGTAGCGTGTAACTATTATTTTTAGAACATGATATTGAGTTATTTAATAATGAATTTCTAGTGGTCCCTTATTCACATACCATTGTGTATAATTTATCAATTTAATTTATACTCGTCAAAAACACATTTTTGTATAGAAAAGGTACATGATTGTTGTGTAACAACCCAGAAGAAGTTAGTAATTAGCAATTGAATTTGTTTTATTACTAAATAAATACTGAACGTTTCGAATTCATTCTCTCATATATGACTTAAGTGTTTGGAATATCTAAAACAATGTTAAGAAGGAAACCTAATATTTAAAAAATATTTATTGAATTTTTTTATTAAATTATCATAATTAATTTTATTTAACATTTTTAAATAAATAATAAGATTAATATGTTTAATCTTTATTGAGACATAGTTGATTTAAATAAATTTTTATTCTCTTTAAATAAACATATAATTATTTAACTTATCTTTGTTTTAATTGAGAGTAAGAAGAAAGTCTAGCACTTTGATTTTTATAATTTAGTATAAATTAAAAAGTTGTACCTACTTTATAATTTTAGTACTTTATTTGTAATGTCTGAGTAATGGTAAATTACTCAATAAGTCATTAAAAATAATATAATAAAATAAAAATGAAAATAATATTTAAAAAGTTGTTTTTTTAGACAATAAAAATTGTTATACATAATTTATAATAATTTGAAGAATTTTATATCGATTAATTGACACATTTTTACTGTCAAATGGTGGAGAAAACTTAAACGATTATAAAATGAAGTTAAATAAACACTTTTCGTACCAAATTTTTATTATAAATGAATTTATATAAAAACAAAAATCCTAATCTGTTACATTACTACTTTCCACCTAATTTCTTCATACAAAAACAAATTAAAGTCAAGTATTTCCTTTGAAGTCTAGTGGGCACATTTGAATTTTCTTTCCCAATTATTCATATAATTTAGCTTTTTTTAACCATAAATTCTTAATAGTATCATCATAAATATCCTACCAGACTTTGCAAGTTGGCATTCAAATCCCTCTTACTCCTAGCACGAGCTCTCTGTCATTTTCTCCCTATTTCAATTCTTATTTGACACATTAAGGACATAATAAGTTCCAATTTCCTTTTATGTTTGGAGAAGTAATTTGAAAGAGTAACTCATTTAAAGAATTTAAACTTTTTTATATTAAAATGATTTGTTTTGATAAAATAATTATAAAGAAATTCGAATTTAAAGAATTTTGGAAGATATTTTAAATGAATAAAATAGAAAAATTTTAAATATTCTAAAAAATATAAAAATTTGAAATTTAACTTTTTTTCACTTTATTTACGAAAGTCGAGTCAAGTGAGCTTAAAGTGAAGGCTTATTTGAAGTAACTTAAATTGAAGGTTCAATCGAGTAAACTTGGACAAAAGGCTAAATTGAATTGGCTCGTAGAATGGTTAATTGAGTTGACCTAGGACGAAACTCAAATAGATTTTGTCTAGGCTTAAATTTGAGAATAATAGGCCCTAACCAAAGGTCAAGTAGGGTCGGTCCAGACCAAATGTCAAGTCGGTCAATTAGACGTATATGTATGTATTAGGTTATTTTTTGATTTCCATTCTCAATGCTTGATGTGGATTGTTCCCATACTTGATTTGTGATTCTTGAGGTGTTGAGAAATATCTTTAGAATATAACTTGGTTTATTAGTAACCTTAGACTCTTGAAATTAAATAATGATATCACTTGTTAAGGATTCAAGGGATTGAAACTTGATAAGTGATCATAAGCTCAAAGGCTCTAGGAATAAGATTTGAGCATGTTGGTGAGTTTATTTTGACTTAAATATGGAGTATTTGTGAATGCACAAGAATGAAGTTGATGAAATCTAGTCTTGATATTCGTAAATAATATATGTTAAGTTTCTATTTGCACACTAACTATTTGATAAAAATACAAAGAGAATTTTCATTGTGTTTTTGTGAACTTTATGGTCTAGTCGAGTTATTGAGTTCAAGAGTTTCTAGTGTCACACAAGTCTCTTTGGAGAGATAATATTTTTCACTTGCTATGTGCGATTAGTGCACTTGTCATGTTGTTGGTTTTCAACTAACAATAGGTCAAGCCAGTCGATTGCGTCGAATTTCAAGACAAATCACAAGGTTGAAAGTCGATTCCAATTGGAGGTCGAGGCAATCTGAGTCGATCGGGGCCAAAGGTCGAACTGAATCGACCGAGGCCAAAGGTCAAGTATAGTCGAGCAAGAATAAAGGTGGACTTCAGTCACCCCGTGATGAAGGTCGAGCCGAGCCGGCCGGTACTGATTGTCAAATATATTAGGAATCACAAATTATAATAGGAATCACAAATTACAAATATAATTGATTGTCAAATATATTATTCACAAAAATATTTATTGATAATACAAATTCTAATTTATCAACTGATCCTATCAATAAATTTTATTAATTATTCATTATAAATAAAAATATTTATTGATAATTTAAATTTTAAATTTCTTCAATAAAATGTGTCGGTAAATTATTATGCTTGCATGAGAGTGTGTTTAAATATTGGTAATTTCATCATTAATATTAACGATAAATTAGATGGTAATCTCATCATTAATATTTCATATTTTTTTTATATTATGGAACTTAATTCTTACAGTATTAGCTTATTTATTCAATGTTTCTGCTAAGGGGCTATACTTCACTAGTGCAGAAAGGACTTTAAACGTCCGTTATTTTGGACTTTTAACGTCTAATCTCTGTCTGACGTCTATATGGGTGACGTTAATGAGACGTCGGACCCTTTAGGTCAGACGGCTCTATAGACGTCGAACCTATATAGGTCAGACGTCTATATAGACGTCCGATCCATACAGGTCATACGTCTCTAAGGTTGCTCCTGACTCATGGTGATTCGAGATTACAACTTTATATTTTAGTTGAAGAGAATGTATTGTATATTTTTTTTATTGGATGGTTTTAAAAACATAGTTGAGGGAATTGGAGAGTGCAAAACGCAAGAAATCGTCGCCAAAGAATGCAAGAAAACGCAAAACTGCACCAAAACCCAACGAAAACGTATTTTAATAGGTTCAAATAAAAGATAATGCATCAAAGAGTGATGTAATCGGAGTAATATTAATTTAAAATGGTGCAAAAGTGAGAAAACGAACCTGAAAAGCGTAACCCGTAGAGAGAAAACGCGACGAAGATGATGAACAATGAGTGCGTGTAACGGCTGTCTCGCAATCACGGTGTTTTAATGCCGACATTTAGAAGTTGTTCCCCCTATAATAGACGTCTAAAGGGCTTTAGAAGTCGGTTCCCTCGATAACAGGCATCCAAATGAAGTCAAAAAGTGACTTTTTAAATTTTTGGGTTTAGGGTTTCGATGTCGGTCTCCCCAATAACAGACGTCTAAAGGGCTTTAGAAGTCGGAGTGGCAGGATCGGACGTCTAAATGGAATCAAAAAGTGACTTTTTAAATTTTTGGGTTTAGGGTTTAGATGTCGATTCCCCCAATAACAAACGTCTAAAGGGCTTTAGAAGTCGGAGTGGCGGGATCAAACGTCTAAATGAAGTCAAAAAGTGAGTCTTTAAATTTCTGGGTTTAGGGTTTAGACGTCGGTTCCCCCAATAACAGACCTCTAAATGGCTTTAGAAGTCGGTTCCCCCATAACAGACTTCTAAATAGAATAAAAAATTATTTTTTATTAATTTTTTTCGTTTAGTTTTGACGTCTATTCGGAGGAGCTGACGTATATGAGTATTTAGATGTCGAGTCCCTTCATAGTCGACGTCTAAATATTTATTTTATTTACGAAAAATGTCACCGGTCATTTTTTACGTTTGATATTTGAGGATCAGACGTCTAAATGGCTTTAGAAGTCGGTTCCCCCATAACAGACTTCTAAATAGAATAAAAAATTATTTTTTATTAATTTTTTTCGTTTAGTTTTGGCGTCTATTCGGAGGAGCCGGCGTATATGAGTATTTAGATGTCTAGTCCCTTCATAGCCGACGTCTAAATATTTATTTTATTTACGAAAAATGTCACCGATATTTTTTACGTTTGATATTTGAGGATGATGCATCTAAAGGGTGACGTTAAATGTCTTTTCTGCATTAGTGCTTCTTTTATCTTCACACGAAAACAATTGATTAATATAAGTGTCCGATTGAAATTAAGTATTGAGACGCATCTTTTAAAAATATTTTCAAAAAAATTATATCTAAATTAGGTATATTAATTATTAATTCATGCACAATGATTTACCGTTAATTTTGAAATTTGATTATAGATTTTCAAATCTGGACATATAATTTAACTTTATATATTTATTAATTAATTAATTAATTTTAACCAATAACTTTAGTAGGTTGGTTACAGTTATTAGCTCCCCTAAAAACATTACTAAACTTTTTCTTGTGCTATGAGTTTAGCTAAATTATCCTATAAAAGGAAGAACCTTAATAATTGGTTAGATTCTTGCAATATATATAATCTATTTAATATTAAATGTTTGCAATCATCTCTGTCTAAATATATATTAATGTAAGATTTGCTGTCATTGATGACGTGTCTTCTGCCCTTCCCTCTTATTCTAGAACTCAAATAAAATAACTTATTTCATTGTGTTGCGTAGCGTATGTGCTTCAACTATATATTTATTTAATTTGCATTATATTTCTTTAAAAGTCTATATTTATATAAATTACAAGAAAGAGTGCTTTGGACAATTAAGTGCTATGATTCTAAAGAAAATAAAATAAAATGTTGTAATCTACGAAACCTTGCACACAGACTCACGTACATGGCTGTATAAACACTTAAGCTAAGTTTTCCGAGTTGGAATGTTAGTTATTAAAAAAATGGTTAACTTGAACTTCATGGATTTATTTAATTGAGTTTAATTTATTAAAAATATTAAATTTTAACATTTTTGTCTAACTTATTTGTAATTTAATTAAGTTTTTAAATTATTTTTTAATTTCATCAATGTATTAATTAAAATATGCATAGTTTTTTTTTCGGGCAAAAATTATATATCAAAAAAATCATTTTTACATAAATACAACTCGATGTTATACATATGAGCTACTCAATAAACTTTCAAAATTTGAACTAAGATAACTTAAAATCTAATACAAAAAAAAAGTTAAGTTTATTTATTTAACCTAACAAACGAATTTCATTGAGTAATAGAAGTCAAATTTGAAAAATTCACCAATATTTAGATTTATTTACTCATCATACTAGGTGACCGTATTTAAATTTAATGGATATGATAATATAATTTTCTATAATATCAATAAATCGGATTAGTTAAATGAGATTTAGTTGTTTGAAATGTCGTAATAAACTATTTTTCTAAAACAAAAACTATCCTTCTATATTTATTAATTGACTATAAATTTATTTATCTTGGAAATCAAAATTTTTTTATAATAGTTTCATAAATTTATTAATGGGAGATAAGATTAATTTAAAAGATATATATAATTTTATTTTACAAAAATATTTTATGAAATTGAGTTAGATTTATAGTCTTATTCTTAACATGATATCAGAATCATGAATGAAAGACTATTTTAATGAGATTTATATTTGTAAGACATATTATTTCATTCATTATCGTATAATTAATTAATGTCTAATTTCAGCTATAAAATATACATGCTTCGATGTGAAGAATGTATGATAAAAAAATTGCATATCCATTAGGTAAAATTAATTTAAACACCTTCTAAACTGATTTTGTAAAGTTGAATTGTGATTAAAATCAATTTCTTATTATTCTTAACTTGGTTAAGCTGAGGATGGTGCAAAGGAGGTGTGCATGAGGAGATCGGAAAATGGTGAAATAAGATAAAAGGAAGGTTAAAACCATTTAGACGTTTCTATTTTTGTAAGGTATTCTCAATTTGGTCCCCTTATTTTAAACTTTCCCAATTGAGTCCTTATAAGTGCTAATTTCAAATAAATTAGCCCCTGCCATTAAAGATCGTTAACAGTGTTAAAATTGTGCAGAGGTGGGTAGATGACGTGGTTAAAATTCTCCTTTTGAGGTGTTAAAATTGTGCAGAGGTGTTAAAATTGTGCAAAGGTGTTCCAAATTTTCTCATTCTCTGTGCACAATTTTAACACCTCTGCACAATTTTAACACCTCAAAAGGAGAATTTTAACAACGTCATCTATTCACTTCTGCACAATTTTAACACAGTTAACGATGTTTAATGGCAGGGGCTAATTTGTTTGAAATTAACACTTATAAGGATTCAATTGGAAAGGTTTAAAAAAAGGAGACCAAATTAGAAATACCTTATAGAAATAGGGACACCTAAATGGTTTTAATCTAAAAGGAAAGAAAAAGCAAGAGAGGAGAGTTGTAGAGAAAAAGTAGAAGAAGGTCGGCCCTAGGTAGGCATTATTATTTGGGGGTAAATGGAAGAGTGATGAAGTGAGAAAGTATCAGTGTTTGGTCGAAAGTGAGAGGAGACAACATATACATATTTCAAAGATAGACAAGTAAATAGGTAAAAATGGTTATGAAGAAGATGCACATGATGATGCTTGTGAGTGAAATGGGACCAAAAACTACTTTGACAATTTGTTGGTTCAGTCACCGACAGGGGTATCTACCACCTAGATTCATTTCCTGACACTCCTTCTCTCTCTCTCATTAAGGTACTCATACGTACAAACTCCATCCTCTTCTTCCTTTCCTTAACTTACTCATCCTTCTTCAATCTCATTACTACAAATCATTCTCTTCCTCATACATTAATCTTCTGTTCACTGTCTTTATGTCACAAAATCTCATAATCGGCTTGTTTTTTTCTCATTTAATGTAAAGGAAAAACATTCTTAATGAAATTTGTATTGGTAAGGTGATCTGCAGCCACAGGTAATTATTATGAGCTTAATATGATAATTTTTTTTTTATTATCATATTGTGGTTGGTTATACCAAAAATTATGTTGTGGAAAGCTTAATATTTTTTTAATAATCATGTTTTCGGTAAGTAATATTCGCCAACTTTACTTGTTGATAGTTAATCATCTTCAATTATATTTTAAGATTCTTAATTAATGAGTTCTTTTAGTGAGAATAATAGGTTGAAAATCTTATAGCCATAAAAAAATGTTAGAAAAGCTTAATAAGATGCAAATACATATGTTTTGAGTTATTAAATGAAGTATCTTTTAAGGTTTTATTATTAAATGAAATATCATCTTTAAGTTACAGTCCATTACGCATCATATATTTTTGCACAAAATGACATCTAGATTAGATAAAGCATAATATCTATATTAGATTATAATAGTTTAAAGAGTTAAATGTTTGTTTTATCATGAATATTATTTTATATTATTCTTTTAAGGTTTCTCTGTTATATTAAATGATTCACTATCTAAAAGTTAAGATAAGATGTTAGATTAAGGCCGTGTTCTAAAAATAAAAGTAATAAAAAAAATCTCATCTGCTATATCAATGGACTCTTCAAAGTAAGCATTGATCTATACAAAGAATTTAAATACTTAGTTTTCCATTTATATTAAGAGTATTTACCAAATTATATAAAGTTATATATATATACATATATATATATATATATATATATATATATATATATATATGGGGTTTGTTAACACGTGCCTGTTTTTCAGTTGGTACATTTTAACAATGTGTACTGGATTATAGTAGACAAAATATTTATCATGGATTCTAAGTTTTAAGGCTAAAGATATTTAAATAATTTTCATTCTCAAAACTAAAAAAAAAAAAAAACCCAAACCCTTACTCACCTCCCTCATTCCTCTCAGTCCTTTCTCTTTCATCTCTCTCACTCTAACATTTTCTCTGTCATCCCTACTGTTGCCCCAATTGAAAAAAAAAATCATAAACCCTTGCCTAACCCTAATCCACCTTCCTCACTTATCCAATTTGTTTCTCTCTCGTCTCCATACTCTCCCTCAGCCACATACAACAACCCGCGACATCGTAATTTGTTGCTCTTGCTCTATTCATTTAGAGGATGTGTTATATATTTTCCATTCTTATTATTATTAAATTTCATTTTTAAATTAAATCATGTAAATAAAACCTTCATAAATCAATTAAATTTTCATACATCATTTACACATCTACACCACATTTCATTATATTTTTAAAAAACAAGATATTTCCCTCTATTGTCCTTTTCCCTTTACACAAAGTGTTTTTTTTTCCTTTCTCTTTTGGTATGGTATACATGATGTAAAATTACAACCTAGAATTGAAAGAATTGTACTCCTAGAGAGCTTTTTAATTGTATTTGGCAAGGGTTTTTATTTTTTTTTTTCAATTGGGACAACAATAGGGATGACACGAGTGTGAGATGAAAGAGAAAGGGTTAAGAGGAATGAGAAAGGTGAGTAAGGGTTTGGGAGTTTTTTTTTTAGTTTTGAGAATGAAAATTATTTAAATATTCTTGACCTTAAAACTTAGAATCGATGATAAATGAGGATATCCAACTGAAAAAAAAAACCTATTAACAAAATATATATATATATATATATATATATATATATATATATATATATATATATATATATATATATATATATTATAAACACGCAAACAAAATCCTACGCATATTAACAAACCTATATATATATATATATAATAAACGCGCTCACACATCATTACAAATTAATTATGCATTCATTTATATAATTAAAGAGGAAAAACAAAGAAGGCCATGGAGATGGAAAGTTAAAAATAACAAGTCATTTCAAAAGATTATCAAATTCATCTTTCTATAAGCTCAAACAAAAATGTTGTTATTCAATCACATCGAGACATATTTCATTTAGTAATATACTAAATTGTCTTTTTATCAGCTAAATGTGCTAAGTATTTTTAATTTTTAAGTTTTACACGAAGTCGTTGGTGTATCTCATAATGTTAAATCAATTAATAACTAAAATAAGTTGATAATTTTATTAGTTATCCTAACAACTCATTACAACTACCAACTTATTATTATTGTAACTTTTTTTGTAACCAATTTCATATTTTACAACTTTAATTATTTTATATTAACATTCATTATTTCCTAGGCTAAATATTCAATATCAAAATCCTTTCTATTTAAAGGAGAACCATTTTATAACTTGAGTGTTGTTTCCCTTTTACATAAAGTTTTATATCTTCATACATATGTTTAGTAATTTAAACACAGAAAATTCCTGTAAATTAATCTCTTCAAGAATTCACATGTTAGTATATTGGTCAATATTGAATATTATGCAAATTAGAAATTAATTAAATATGTTATAAGAGTTATAAACGGTAAATAAAATATTTTGACAAAATTAAACTAAATTTATATTATTATTTTTTTGAAAACTTAATGTAAAATATATTTAAAAAAAAACTTTGAAAAAGGACTGTTAGAGTTAGGACTACTTCTTAGGATAAGAATAATTTGAAAAATTTAAAGTAAAGCTCATTATGTGACATGACACCAAGACAAGACTAGATATTAATTATTCGTCAATATAAAAGGCCACTCAAAGAATAATTCATTATATCTTTTGTCTACCATCACCTTACTTTCATTTCGTTGCTCAATATTTAAAATTTCGCATTCAAAAGTGTGACTCACTTCTTTATTATAAGTTTTAAACTTTTAAAAGTAAAGAAAACATAATTTATAACTTTTAGGTCAAAAGTTAAAAACTTGTATCTCATGGATTACAAGTTTAAATTATCCTTTTAATTCTCTTGATTTTTTTTTCTTAATTTCATTTTAGTATCTTTAACCTACATATTTTGTCGACATCTATGTCTCGAATCAATAACATGATAATTTCTTCTATTTTGAAATATGTCTCCTTTAGTTAGCACTTTAAAAACCATTTACAATTATTTAAAAAATCAAAATTTATTTATTTAGAACGAATAGCATAGTTTTTTTAAAAATTAAAAATGAACATAAAATATTTGAAACTAACAAAAAAACACTGTCTAGTCTTACGTTCGAGATGTATATGGCGTGAGAGGATATATTAGAAGTCTCACATAAATTAGAAATAAGACCAATTGTGAGTATAAACCTCTCCTTACAAACCGATTTTCTAGAGTTGAGTTAAATTTAAAACACAAAAAGTTACCTAATATTTTCAATTTTATAGATAGTAAGAGTTGTTTACCTTTTGATTTATCTATAAATCATTAACCTCTCTCACAGAGTAAGGGGACCTGAGGGCTATGACACTTCAAAAAGTTAAAATTTATTAATAGGAGTATAATATTATTTGTGATCATCTATTTTATTGAATGCAAAACAATTAAAATTAAAATATTTTATTTTTGGCCTCTCATTCTAAAGCTATGTTTAATAAAAAGTTTAGCTAGTTGAATATGAAAATTTGTAATAAAGTAGAGTTTATTTTATTCGTTATAATCTGAATAAGAAGTTCAGCAGAAATTGTTGACAAATATGTTGTTTGAGAGCATAGGTAAGGGCATGTCTTTATGTTTGACATAAATTGCTCTTATGTACTGAATACCAAGAGTGGTTTGTTTTATGTCACAGAACTGCAGTCAATGCATTGTACCTGTTCTTATATTTTATTTATGAACCAAACAAATCACAAAAGCTAAAAACATATGCAAATTTTAAATGGGTTGTGGGGGAAAAGAGAAGAGAAAAAACATGTAAATTCCAGAAGTGATTCAAGGAACAAAACAAACAATAACAACAACCAAAAATAAAATCACAAAATTTACACTTCCATACTAATAATGACATCATTCATGATTACAACTTACAAGTAATCACATGATTAAGCAATAATTGAGATATAAGTAAGTGGTCCTCCTGGATAAAAGAAAGGAAATCCACTAGGGTCAACTCAGTGATAAAAAAATTGAAGTTGTAAATTCTGATGTCATTCAATACATGAAAAGTGAAAGGAAGGTGTGGAAAATTTTGGGCACAGGAATCCTATGGGTATGTCTGGAATTCAATATTGAATATTTTGATTAATTAATTGATGATGTTCATGTGGGTGTGAATTTGTTCTCTTTTATTGCGACTGTGACACTGAAAGAGTTCAAAATTTTGAAGTGTACTATTGGAGGGTCCATCATTGATTATGCATAGTGTAATTTTGGGCAGTACGTTCGTGAAGGGATTACAGTCTACACACCAACTCATACTTTTTGACATATACAATAAAGTAGTGTCACAGTTTTCTTGTTAGTGTGTCTCCCTCAGGTGAATTTTCCTAATTAATTAATTTCAAAGCTACTACTCCTAAAATGTTTCTGCCAACTGCCTCTATTAATCTACCAGGTACTTCTGTGACTCTCAATCACTAATTTATTCCAACCCTCGTTTAAGAAATTTCATTTCAAGTTTGAAAGAGACTACAGAAATCACGTGAATTGCCACTATGAATTTCAAAGTCATCTCCTTCGTCTACATTCATTCCATTATCTTCTTTGGGCCTTTAGTCTTTAACTCATTTAAGTTTGATACTGCTATTCTAACAGTTCTTGTTTTCTTCACAGGAAAAAAAAAAGAGTAGTGGTTATTCAAATGAAACAGTAAATCTTATTACTACTTTCTCTTTTATCTTATTATTAGTGAAATCAATTGCTTTTTGTTTTCAATTCCACCTTTCTTTCTTCACTAATAAGCCAATTGAAGAAATGGTGCTTTAATAATGCACAACTAAATAATGTTGCTTCCTAAGTTCGATTAAAAGTAGAAGTTTCTATGGATTTTTTTTGTATTAACATTCTGTTTTAAATTTGAAAACGGTCACTGCATATAATTGTCTGATAATCTCGAGAATCGCACCTTTAGAAATGAACACAAAAGGCTAAAACATATCTTATGGAGAGCCACTCAGAAGTTAGTCATAAAAATCTATTGGTCTATTTGGAAAAGGAAAAAAAAAACAGAGAAAACAACACAAATAACGATTCCTCTTTCTTTTTTTTTTCATTCTGTTTCCAATTTTACAACCAGAGGTAATGTTATAGCTCCCACCCAGTACATGAGATCAATGTTTGTTCTCTTCATTTCTGCTAATAAAAAGGAAACGAGAGCACAGAGCAATAATACTCACTAAATACAATATAAAGAAGAAATAATTAATTAAAATATATTTAAATATACAAACTAAAGCAGATGAAGATCTAGAGAAGCTCCACTGCTGAGAGGAGGCTTTTGATGGTCTGTCAAGAATTTGATTGGATCCTACAATTTTACCTGTAGTTGCAAGAAGTCTTATTGAACATCCTTTCGAATTCCATCACCCGTCTTTAAATTCAACAATGATGGTGCGAAAATTTCTGAGACATTTCTGCTTGATGTAAACTAAACTTCCAAAAGATTATACCAATAATGTTAAACTGCAACAACTAGGAGATCGAGTTTACTGTGATGCACTGCCTTGGAGATCAGGTTTACTTTGATGCCGGTAGAGAATCTTTGTCTAAAAGCATTTAAGTTTGGACTAGGTGCTATAAGCCATTCAAAAAAGTAACTATAGTGCCAACACCACCTCAAAATAAAAAATTCTGCACAATTTGTGCTGAATGCGCATTGAAGTTTGGACTAGGTGCTGTACGCCATTTCACAATAGCAACTCCAATGTCAACACCACCTCCAAATAAAAAATTCTGCACAAATTGTGCTAAATGCAACTCAATTTGGGAACATGATAACAAAATACTGTTTGGACTTCTTCAAATTGTGATACCGTGTTCTCTTTGCTTAAGGTAATATAAGGTTTAGAGCATAGGCTGTGAAACCTATATTGTCGGAGAAAAGAAAACTAGCTTGAGACACAAAAGTCAAAAGTCCAAAGGTTAATTGAGCATACAATGACTATCTTCAAAAGGGATGGCATTTTAAGCCACAAGATCGACTTCATCTCGATCAGGGGAAACTACGTCTAATCTCATCATGCTCCTATATTGATCAGGAACAGGAGCTCCACCATGCACACAGAGTTCCACCACAGCTGGAGCCTTCCCATAATATCTCTTAAGATTGTTATTCAGAGCAGGTCCATTGAGATCCTCCACATGCCATACATAATTTGGATCTATAAGATCATCTAATGTAGCCTCTTGCCATGCATGTAAACCATTTCGAGACTGATGCTTTGAAGCCTTGCACATTCTCAACTTATGTCCTTTAGGACCAACCTGGATCTCAGGACAATAGCCACAAGTATTCACAGCATACTTCTCCATGATCTTCTTTGCACCTGATGACATCTCAATCCATGAGTTCAGTATATGATTACTTAAATCCCTTAACTTGTTCCTTTCTTCATCATTTAGCTGATCCAGATGGCTTATGTTGTTCTCCAATAAATTCTGGACCTTCATTATAGGTTGGTTCGGTAAAGTAGATGAATTCACAAAAGGTTTGTCATTTCCAAAAGAAAATTTTCCTTCAGTTTCATCCTCTTTAACAACTGATTCAAAATCTACAATTCTTCCTTCAATACAATATACAGGCTTTGTTCTTCTTTTAGTAGGATAGTTTTCAAGGTCTAGCCCTGCCTGTATACAGAGTTCAACAATGGCAGGTATACGAGGAATGCTGAACCTTTCATCATGCCCAACTCTTGGCCTACCAACACGATCATAGAGATGAAAGCACTTAGGGAAGCCAGCCACATCTCGAACACCTCCCCTTGTCCAGACATGTGTCGCATGCCGGGAAACACTATCTGGTCCAGTACATGTTCGAATTTCATGACCAACATAACCAATGTGGACCTCATTACAAAGCCTGATATGATGAAACAACCATTAAACATGAACAAAGCATCATTTAAATCGAACCCTGTAATTTGTTCAGTCCCCAAGTCTTACAACTCTAAACGATTATATATTGATACGAATAAACTAACAAAGAAATAAGAACCAAAAGGAGATTACATATAATCAAAAGCATCCAATTATGAACACTTATAATTAACACATAAATAGGCCTTGATATAGATATTTAAAATTTAAAAATCATCCACTGAAGCCTATAATGCAATTCAAACATCAAACTTTCTTACAACATTTCACTCTTTCTGTGCGAAAATCGAAATGCAATTGCGCAAGCCCAGTTAACACTTACAATGAAATGGTTTACTTCTATTCGCACAGACATCAATAATCATGAGCATTTTTCATACAACATTTCACTAACAATTAGCTTCTATTCTCACAAACAACAATATGATAGTTCTCATCTTTTAGTAGCAATTTATTAGTCAGAAATTCAGTCTTAGTAGCAAGAGACTAAAACTAAAAAGTCAAACGGCTAAACAAGAAACGAAACTACGAACTCATGTACCGGCAGCGCAAAACGGGAATGACTCGAACCAGTTGACTCAGTCCGAAGAGGAGCGAGCCCCGAGCTTGATAAACGCGATGGGCTACCTCTACCAGTTCCGGCACCAACAACCCGTTCGCTGGTGGTTCCTCCAAAACCCTACATGGCTGCGCTTTTCGCGCTTCTCTCTCCGCCTTTGCCCTATCGATCAGAACCTTCATCGGCGTCACGTACGCCTTCCTCTCAGAATTTCTCCGCCGACGTTTCGGCACGTCGGAATACGGGAATCCATCGTCGATGAACTCCGTCGCCGCTGGCCAAGTCTCCGACGAGAAGGAGAGGGTTCGATTTAAGCGGTGGGATAGTCGTTTCAGGAGTGAAAGCTTCGAAAAAATGACGGTGGCACCCATTTCGTCGTCGCCGCGGGCCGGGAAATGGTGTGCTGAAGGCGAAAATTGACGTGGCTCAGCCACGGTGTCGTTTTGGGAAAGCTGAGTTTTAGTGAAGCGACCAGGAGTCCATAAAGAGGCTTAAACCCATGGGGTATTTCTTCATGCACCCCATAACTTCTTCCTGCACGTCCATATAAATGTGTAAAAGATAAAAATACCCTACTTTCTATCATCTTCTCCCACAATCCTTTCTTTTCTACTTGTTTCAGTGTCTTTCGGATTTTCTTTTGGTCCTACATTTTCTACTCCTTACATTTCATCCACTTAGAAAATGTCAACATCTTTAACAATGACTTTTGATCCTACAATCTTCAAAGCTGTTTTATATAAAAATGATTTCTAGATTATGGAATGAAAAACACATTTGATTACTCAATTCAAAAGTTTTTCTTAAACTCAAAATTACAAAATTACTTGTTGTTTGTACCGTGTGTGTTTGGGGAAGACAATAGATCGATTGGTCAAGGCGGAGGCCGAGGGCAAAGAATGTATTCGGGAGAGGAGGCTGATCGATCGGTCGAGGTAGAAGCTGAAGGCAATAAGGAGCCCATCGATCGTAGGAGGGGTGCAGGCATAATGTCGAAGGAGTCGAAGGATGATTAACGACATTAATGAGCAAATATTATGGAAAAAGAAACTAAGGAGGCGGTTACGAGTAATGGGCGAAGGTTATGGAACGTGGTGCAACGGTTACAAGAAGTTAATACTTATTATTGGGCCGAATGCTTATAAATACAGACATGTTAAACCAGGTACTTACTTTTTGATCTAATCAGATATACTTTACTCTCGTTGTGTGACCTTGACTTGAGCGTAGAGTGCTAACCTGCACGTCACGACCTTTCGGTGTTATGAAAGAGATTTGTGATAAATGTGGGAGAACGTCGAAGGAAAGCGGAGCTTGAAGAGGAAAGCGGAGCTTGAAGAGTGTTTGGTCTCGGATCCCATACGGAAAGATACCGTTCAAGAATTTTTCTATACGAAAAAAGCTTTATTTTATGTGTTAATCCAGAAGTTAAAAAAAAAATCTAAAGATTTTATAAATAATATTTTTCATAAACTTAGAGAGCAAAGTAAAAAATTTCATATTTATAAGGGTAGAGAAGAAAAGTGTGAGGGTGCAAAAAGAAGTCTTCCAAACAGAGTTGTAGAACCAGACAGAAAAACAATGTGTCGGCTATTTCTTCCCCACCTCTCTTTTTTCTTCCTGCGCCACCTTAAAATTCTTAATCCCCAAAATACCCTTCACTAAAGTTAGGGTTAAACCCTTAAGTTTTTTCATTCCCTTCACAAGAAAAGCACAAGACTCCAATTTTTCATCATTTCACCCATTGAGGGATGGAGATTTTGCACATGCAAAAGAAACTATTTAGTGAAAGATGGACAAAAAAGTTGAAAAATATATATTATATAAGACTATAATATGATAATAACTTTTTTATAATGGATTATATATCACTATTTTATTACTTCCTATATTTAAAATGGACCAATCACAAATTATTATAAAAAGTTTGTAAAAAAAAAGGTTTTTATAAAAGCATTTTCCTATTATATATGCAATATTGTTTCCGCTTTTATCGATTCGTTTAACCACAGTCCGATACCTTACATTTTATGCGCTTCTAAAGAAAAATATATAATTAGAGAGAGAGGGGACCAAATGAATAAAATAATAACTTCTTTTCTTTCCTTTTATGTTTGTAAAATTTAATGTTGTATGTAGAAAATAATACAATAATTACTCTATGCACAACAAAAGTGTGACCATGTCGGTTTATTCTATGTAAATAAATAATCATTAAATAGCATCATAAACTCAAAATCAAAATCCATTAAAAGAATGAATACATAACTTGTGATACATTTCCATCAAATATTGTTCATAGAAGAAGAGGGTTGGTTATTGGAAAGAGAGGAAAAGGTGGATTGACAACTACAGAATCTTATCGTTACAGAATTCTTTTTAGTATAAAACAATCCATGGAAAATCCGGATGAACCATTTCTCAAAGTGAAGCTATAGTTTGAAAAGTTAATTATGGTCTAATTCTGTAATTATGATCACTGTTAGCATCATCACAATTCACCTACCCAACTGATTCTTGTGTTTCTTTCTATCTTTTTCTGATTTCAGAGTGGTTCTTCTGATTCTTTTGACAATGATATTGGGAAGTTATTCATCCGTGTGTGTCTCGCTCTCTGAAAGAGTGAAGCTTGGCCCTTCTCTGTCTTCCTCAGGACCCTTTTTCAACCCTGAGAATGCTGTCAGATTCTCCAAGAGAAATGGGGGTTGTGGGGTTGTGGCTAAGGCTATGATGAACGAACCCGATTTCAATACAGCGTTTGAACCTTTTGAGGAAGTGAAAAAAGAGCTTCTTGTCATCCCCACAGAGCTCCATGCGTCACTGGCTCGCCAGAACTACACTGATCAGTCTGAGGCTGCACTCAATGCACAGATCAAGTCAGCTTCATATATAGTTCCTTTCGTACTGTAGCGATTTTCTAAAAAGTATTATGTTCATGAAAATATATCTGATGCCAGTGTTGTTTTGTTTTGA
The DNA here is from genome assembly GCA_036885675.1 of Vigna mungo. Lineage (NCBI taxonomy): Eukaryota > Viridiplantae > Streptophyta > Magnoliopsida > Fabales > Fabaceae > Vigna > Vigna mungo. Next base: position 12,214,803 of record CP144690.1, on the reverse strand, counting down.
TTCAGCGTGGAATACAATGTCTCCTACGTGTATCATGCCATGTACGCCTATTTCGACAGAGATAATGTTGCTCTGAAAGGATTGGCCAAGTAATACACTCCAAAATCTGAAGTTCTTTTGTGTTTGAATTTTACTATTACATAATTGCTGGGAAATTACACAATTTTTCAGATTTTTTAAGGACGCAAGTATGGAGGAAAGACAACATGCTGAGATGATGATGGAATATCAGGCATTTTTCTATATTATCATTGATTCATGTACTTCATGGCAGTAATTTTTCTAGCATTCCTTTTGTAAATTATTTTTATTCCTGACTATATTACCAGAATAAAAGAGGAGGTAAGGTTCAGCTGCTGTCAATGATAATGCCATTTTCAGAGTTTGATCATGCAGAAAAGGGTGATGCATTATATGGTAAGTTTTTCAGTTTTTCATATATACGTCATTAATAAACATTGTTTTCTTTTTACCATGCTTAGCTCATCGTTGATGAGAGTTTTTTCTTATATTATCTGTACTCTTGAATGGTTTCTTAGTTTTTCTAATTATACTTACGATTTCTGTTTCGTCCTATTTTCACAGCAATGGAACTTGCATTGTCTTTGGAAAGGATGAACAATGAGAAGCTTTTAAGTTTACACAGGGTACAACTTCTATATAACTCTATTTTCTCATATTTTTCTGTCAATTCAACTCAAACCCTTTTTAGTCCTGCTATCTCCAAATGGATTTTTCTATGTATCTTTTCATTTTGCTGTATTTATTCTGTATGACAATGTTATATATTATGCCAATAACTAGTTTTTATCACTATGCAGTTAGCAAGTGAAAACAACGATGCTCAATTTGTTGACTTTCTCGAAAGCCACTTTTTGGTCGATCAGGTAAAGAACAGAAATTAGATGCAGCAAGATTTGACTCCAAATTATGTGCCGTTTGAACTGTAATATGTAATAATACCTAGTAAAATTCTTTGTTGCATACATTAGCAAGATGAAATTCCAATTCTAATTACCAATATTAATGATATAGGATCTAAATTTTGTCATCTGTTTTGAGTAGTAGCATGAAGAAAAAATGTTGTCATTAGTTTCTGTTATTTTTCTTAAAGGTGGAAGACATTAAGAAGATCTCAGAATATGTGGCTCAGTTAAGAAGGGTGGGCAAAGGACATGGTAATTTGTTGCTTGTACCTTATAAGCCAAAGGGTTTATTCATATTCCATATATTTGGTGAAAAGTATTGTTGTTGGACTTGCAGGTGTGTGGCACTTTGATCAGATGCTCCTAAATTGAGGTGTAGCTGCATGATAGCTGTATGCAATGTTGCTATTTCTTGCAATCATCTAAGCATAAAACATTATGCCCATGATAAAAAGAAGTTAACAACAATGGCAAAGGAGAGTGGTGGAGTAGATGGAGGTGTTGTGTAGTGATAAAGATATAGGTGTTGGTTAGATGTAATTTGAGTGTCAACTAAAATAATTTAACATCATTTAAAATTTGACATGTTTTCATTTGATTCATGTAAAAAGGGTCAGTGAAGCAACACTCTTGTATTTTACATATTATATATTATTAATGATATATTTGAGCATTATTTGTTATAAAAACTTGTTAATATTAACACATCTTTATAGTTTAGGTAACATTTCATTCATGAGATAATGAAACTAAAAATTAAGATCGTACTTTCAATCGTAAAATGAGTGTAACCTCAAAATTCTTTTATTATTATTATTGGCCGGAGTATTTTTATCATAAAAAATGAGCCAGAAAAGAGATTTGGGGCTTTTCATCATTTGTTTGAAATCATTATAATAAACAGATTTTAAATAAAATATGAGTTATAGGTAAATCGTATTTAATCAAAATGAGAAGTCATGGTAAACAAAGATAACTTCAACTTCAACATAAGAATAGTGCCCATGGGTCACACGATTTTCACTGTGAAAACTAAAAGTAAAGATATTGTATTGAGCATACCTTTAATTAATATTTTGTTTTTTTCAACATAGTGAAGTTGTATATAAAAAGCATAACTACTGTAACATCCCATTAATTTCACACTTATCAGTGCAGTCCATTTGTCACTATTTCAGTTCATTTGGAATTGAATGGCAGACAGGATTTTTTGTGCAATTAATTCCCCAGTCTCAGGAACCGTGCAGCTGCAAGAGGAAGGAAGAGTTTTTGGTATTGGAATCCATGTGGCAGCTGGAGGATGGACCAACTGTCCGGATTGGAGGCTGTATTTAAGGTGGGATTTTCAAACCCTTGTCACCTTTCTTGCATGCAACCTTCTTCTTCTTCTTCAGAATTTCAGTTTCAGAAAACTCCATTTTCTCCTCCTTCTCTCTACAACTCCCAACTTCTCTCTAGATTTCTAACACTTTCTCTTCCTCCGACCACCTCAACCCTTTTAGATTAAATCTTCCTGGCATCAAGACCTTCAGATTGCACCGATCATAATCTGGTTTGGAACACTTTGGACTTTGAAAGCTTTAGGAGTAATTGCTGCCAAGACTTAGAAGTTTAGCTTGGAATAGAGGTAAGGGAAGCTTATAAATTTGATTATGATTATTTTCGTATGCTTGATTTTCTGAGTATATGGTGTTGATTGTATGGTTTTTACTATGGTGAAAATGTATGCTTGGATTATGGTATGAAATAGGTATAAGGTTGTAAAACTTAGTGAATTCTGAATCTGTAATCGAAAGGTCATTAGGACCGTTCGATTTCCCTGTAAACCTTTAATCTAGTCTGTTATTACTAAACTTAAAAATATACTATTAGTAGCCGTTCGGATTGTTCAGTCTTATACTGAACGCCTTCTTACACAGAGTATCCGGTATATGAGTACTTGGTCATAGACTGAGTATTCATTCACATATTAATCATTCGGAATGTTCAGTCTTACACTGAACGTTCGGTTTACAATGATGATTACTTCTTGATAAGTATTAGGTCTTATACCAATACTTAAAATTCTTAAAGTATCCGGTTTATAATAATATAAATTATTTGAAAAGTGTTCGGTCTCACACTGACACTTGATTCCTCAAAGAATGTCCGGTCTTATACTGACTCTCACATTATTGAAGAGAACTTCTTGTTTAAACTTCTGTTGACTAAATTCGTTCTTCCTTGATTTAGTTCTTGGGCTTTTACTGTTGAGTTCCATTGACCTTCCGTTCGGTTTCTCTAACTAGTTCAACTTTGTTTCCATTGTTGAGTTTTATGGAACTTTCCACTCTATATTGTTGATTAAGTCCCCTTGTCTTTCATTGTTGAACTTCTATTGGTTGTTCCGTCTGGTTTCCATTGATTAGGTTCCCTTTGATTATATTGTTGAGTTTCCATTTTATTTTCGTCCGGTTTTCCTTGATTGAGTTTATTTGATTTCAATAGTTCAATTCTATCGAGTTACTGTCCTGTTTGATTCTTTTATGAGAGACTTCCAAGGAGATGTCTCATGATTGATGATGGTTGGTAAAGTATGACGTGGAAAAAGGCTCAGGTTCTGACTCTATCCTGATATTCCGTGATTACTCCTTCTCAGGTAGAGAAGGGTAACTCATGCGTGGGAATGGCAGGAGGTCCTTTAGCCTCAAGGTATTTCTATACCGAGGTGGTTCCACAGGACTAACCTCGGGTGGCGGTCTGTTGAGTGTATCCCAGCCAGGTCCACCCGGGTGCAAAGAGCGGCGAGCATACATAGTCATACCGTCCGGACAGAGTCTAAAGAAAAGAATATGTTGATTTGTGTATTATCACACTTTACTGATGATTCTTGGTTGGAATGTTCATGTGTGAGATTTGTGTGTATATTTTGAAAATGCATGAAATTGATTAATTGAATTTACATAAGCTTACCCTTATCTGTTTTATCTTGGTCATGTTCTCGTTCAATATTCGACCATTCGGTTGGTTCTCTTCACTGCAATGATCATCCTCTTTGGGTGTGAGCAGAGGGTGCTCAAGAAGAAACTCTGGAAGAAGCCTTGCAAGTGGAGCAACCCTTGGACGTCTTGCCTGAAAACTGTGCAGGACCTTCCGGTCCTTTTTAAAATATTACTTTGTATAGATAACCGTCCGGCCTAGGATTTCTTTTTTGTAATGCCTTTCGGTCTGTATTGTACCAAGACCGTTCGGTCTGAAGATGTAAATGGAATTTCAGTTTTCTTTACTTTGTACAGTTTCAATCTTTATATGATATTATGTCTCCCTCTTCTTTTACTTGGTCCTCTCCACTGTTCTTTATTATTATTCATGTTAACTTCTACAATAATATATATATATATATATATATATATATATATATATATATATATATATATATATATATATATATATATATATATATATTTATTGGGATGTTACAACTTCAATGAAAAAAAATTACTAAATTAATATCAACTGTCGCAATTTCACGATTTCAGTTTCGACAAATGATAATACTACGAGGATGCTTAGAGAGTCGGACCATTTAATTAAATATGTAAAATTGATATGATTATATATATATATATATATATATATATATATATATATATATATTGTTCTTTTTGGGTATGTATATTCTTGTTCCATTTAATATTTGGAATAGTTGAAAGTGTGTATTCTTCTTAATTTTGATATTTGAATAATTATGGGATATTAAACCCTATGACATTGTTATATATCTGTTTGCACTTTTCTATTGCATGTGGGAGTTTGGATATACATAGCATTCTCTCTTGATACACATATTTTGTTCATTATATGAGTAGATTCTATATTTAGAATTAAAAGAGATTGCGTAACAAGGTTTAAAATTAAAAGAGATTGTGTAGCAGTGCAACTGTGGATGTCTCTCTTCGTAAATTCATCACACTTTTTAATTACATCATGAAGAAAAAGGAAAAAAGGTATCTAAGCAATAAGCATACGTTTCATTACATTCCCATTTTGTTTTCGTTCATGGTACCCTGTCCATAGTTTCAAAACACAAAACATTCATCGACATAAATTTTTGAAAAGCCAAAAATTTCACACTAAAATAAATTCAAATTGTTTCACATTTTGCTTATCACCAAATTCTTGGAATCTTTCTTATGAAAAATGAGAAAATAATAAAACATTCTTTGGTCAAATCAATGAATTAAATAAAGAAATAAAATACTATTTCATACCATTTCTTTTGAAGCATTCATCTAATCTTGCATACCAGAAATTGCTCAAATCCATTTCATTTTCCATCACCCTTCCCCCATAAATCTTGCTTTCATTTCCATCAAGGATCATCATAAAAGGGGTACTGTCTTAGGATGACTATAAGCAACTCTCGTAACAAAAAAAAAAAAAATAAGAAAAATTTGCTAAACTGAAAACCCAAAAAGACATCTAGGTAAAATAAGACAAACAATAAGAGAGAAATAAAGAGAAGTATTTTTCAAACCCAACCCGGCCCGAACCCATGACGGGCCAGATTGACCCGCGGATTGTGACCCATTTTGACGGTTATAATTTTTAACCATTTAGTCTCAAATAGTAAAAAGTAATTTACAAGGGTAATTAAATATTGTCTGTAAAGGCACATCATGAAATGATATTTAATTTTGTTGTACAAAATCCGGAAAGACCTAAATTAATTTATTCAGATAATTTGACCAAGAGGAAAATGTTTAAAAATAAGAGTTTGCCAGGTTAAATATTTTTAATGTTGTGCTATAAAGAATTGTATTTTATTTTGGACATAAAATGAAAGCTTAATATATAACACTCCATAGAAAGTCCAAATAACTAATGTTATCGATTTTAAAATCATAAATTTTAATTAATATTAACAGTCTAACTTGTAATTTAGTAATAAACCAATATTATAACGTAGAAATCTCTAATTATCCATGGCGGTGAACTATAAGTTATAACTGTTCAAGTATAAATACCAAATGTTGGTTAATAAACAGGGATCATTAGTGGAGAGTTTAGACTCCAATTGTATTGTTAAATCCACTTACTATTTATTTATTATGTTTAGTGATAAAAGTTAGAAGTGAAAGTTGGAAGAAAAATGTGAAATATACTCTCTCACTAACTAAAATTTGGAAGTTATAAAGTCATTTTAAATAGTTTTAAAAAAAGGAATAAAAGAGATTATGAATTCAAATTCTTTAAATAATAAAATATTAATCATTATTATTGATAAAAAAATATTATGATGTTTTTTAATCTATCACATGTGAATATAAGAGAAGATATATTTATTTTATATTCTTTTGTTGTTCATGTACAAAATGTATAATTATGTGTTAAAAAAAGTCTACACCATGTGAAAATAGACTATAATATTTTATATAAAAATCATGTTTAATTTAAATATATTAATTTGAAGACCAAAGAAAATATAATTAATATAAGATATTTATTTCATATATAAAGATATCATTTTTATAGTTTTTCCTACTAATGCAAAATTTAATATTTACAACTTAAAGAAAAAATTCTTGGAGAAAAATTCTCAAAATTAAAAGAAAAAGTATTTTTTACATTCCTATAATAAAATTATATTATAAAAAGAAGGGTTTTAATATAAAATGAATCATTAGAACAAAAATTAAATAAAATATCATATTTTATATAATACATAAGAACCTAAATAAAAAAAATTAGCATAAAATCTAATTAAAGATGGTTCTATGCTAAGTTGGAATTTGGGAAAAAAGCATGGACAAGGAAAATGTGCATCACGACTTCAAAAATAGTTGACATATGAATATCGAAATAGGAAAGTGGCATTTAAAAACGAGTAAAAAACTGAAAATGTAATTAGACTCATATAATAATAGATTGAATAAGTAATATAGTCCAATTTTTCGGAATTTTTTTTCCATCTCTTTGTTTAAACTGTATTAATGCAAAAATAGTTTTGTAAACTTTTATAGAAGAAAAGTATTCTTTTAATAAAAACATATATACTTTTTAAAGAAGCAATTTTATTTAAAACAACCTAAATTTGTTTTTCGTGAAAAAGCAAATCCACTAGAAGAAAACACACCTTTCTTTTAATTAAAAGGTATTTTTCCTCATAAAAAACACATATTAATTTGTATTTATATAAAAATTAATTAATTTTTAACCATTAATTATTTTAGCACAAACTGTTGGATAAAAGCTGACATAATCACGAACAAAATTTTATGAGACGTGTAGTTTTATTGTCCTTAAGGATTTATCTACGGTGTATTGTTGGGATTTCTCAAAATATTTCTGAGGATTTCAAAACTAACAAAAATCTCTAAAAGATTATAAAAACAAACAAAAATATTTTTAGAAGAGGAAAAGAAGAAAGATGAATGAGAAAAAATGACTTTGGGATGTGTTTTGGGATGGAGGAAGAACTCTCTAGGAAAGAATAAAATAGATAAAAGAAATTAAAACCAATCAATGATTTTAACGTTGCAAAATTAATTGTCATTGAAAAATTTGAATGTTGGCATATTACCGTTGAGCAACATTTATTATTTTGCAATAATCTAATATTATTAGAACAATCCCCCACTTATTGCAAAACAAAGTTAAGAGAAAAGAAAAGAAACTTTTATCTTGGGTCTCAAAGGATGTAATGTATCAGAGTTGGTATAGCAAGCTATATGAACCAGTCTTAGATTGAGATACTTATCACACAATGTAGTTGGTATAGCAAACTATATGAGCCAAAGAACACTTGGCGTGTGTTAGAGGTTTATCAATCACAATACACCCCCACAATTCGTGTTATTATCGTTGTGTTGCACTTATTAGGCCATGCGCATGCCCGATATTCATGATTGCTCTAGAGATCATGCCAAGATCTCATGCAAGCGGCCCTACTCGACACTCATATAAGTGATTTCATCAAGTGTATGCTGCAAATCATACACCACTCATAAGGGATATGAAAATCATTAAACACTTTGTTTAAGCTAAAATTCTTTCAACACATAGAATTTTAATGACAAAGTTTAGTCTCTCAATAATGCAGTCTTTAGCATTGCAAGTGGCTTAAGTCCCACTTCATGTTTCTAATATCATTTGTCTTCCCAGGGGTTTTGTCAGAGGATCTGCTAGATTCTGTTCTGACTTCACATAATCAGTGAAAATAATTCTACTCTTTAGCAGCTGCTTCACCAAATTGTGTCACAATTGTATATGTCTATTCTTTCCATTGTAATTCTTATTTTTAGTTATAGCTATTGCGATTGGCAATCACAGTGTATCGATACCGATGGGGATGGTTTCATTCCTAATGGAATGTTTATTAAGAAGTTTTTCAACCACTCAACCTCATTTCCAGCCATCTCAAAACAACAAACTCATATTCCATTATTGATCTTGTAATAATAGTTTGTCTGGCTGATCTCCGTGTAATCGCACCACCCCTGAGTGTGAATACATAACCACTAGTGGATTTTGTCTCATCTAAATCAAAAATCCAGTTAACATCATTGTACCCTTTTAGTACAGTGGGGAATCCACTATATTCAATGACATAATCCATTGAACCTCTTAAGTATCTCATAAGCCTGGAAAGTGCATCCCAATGTTCCTGATTTGGACATTAAGTGTACCTACTCAGTCTACCTACTACATAAGCAATATCAGGTCTAGAAAAGCTCATTAAGTACAGTAAGCTCCCAATTATCTGGGCATACTGAGGCTGAGATAGTGATTATCCTCTATTTTTCATTAAATTAGAATTAACATCATAAGGGGTACTCACTGGTTTCAGGTCATAAAGCCCAAACTTCTTAAGAAGTTTCTCAATGTATTGTTCTTGGGATAGTAATATACTATCTCCCTTCCTTATGATTCTAACACCTAAAATTACATTGGTTTCACCCATGTCTTTCATTTCAAAGTTCAATCCTAGAAACAGTTTAGTTATAGCGACATTTTCATTGCATGTACCAAAAATTAACATGTCATTCACATACAAACATATATAATAACATAATCACCATTTTTCAAATTTAGAGTACACATATTTATCAACATCATTAGGCGAAAAACCAAATTTATTTTCTTCAAGTAATTAAATAACATTACTTAGACTCATATATTTCCTTTTTTTTTAATGAGAGTTGTCATTTAATAAATCAACCTGAAAATTCATACAACATCAATTCATAATATAATATTATAAATTATCATGATTATGAACATTTCCAACTATCGTCTTTCTCTTTTACACATATCATTCAATTTCACAATTCACTACAGGTCATTCAATTCTACTAATCATATTCACCTTATTTCACATAAGCCAAATTAACATTAAATTAGCATTGAATATCTTAGCTTCAAAATGTATCTCACGTCAAAATTCTTTTCTGATTGGTTTTTCATAAAATATAAAAAAAGATTCATATGCTTGTTTATAATGCACCAAAAAGCATATAAAATAATCACCAACGCATCCTTGTACATTTCAACAATTTTTAAAGCCCAACAAAAACTTTCTAATCAAGAATTAACATCACACATGAAGTAGTTTTCCAATCCGTTAATCCAAAAAAAACAGTTGTTATAAATTCCAGTAGCTTAACTCCATAATAACCAATTTATATTACCGAACCGTTTCCAAAGTTTAAATACTATAATGGTTATTATAACTACACCAAAACATATACAACATATCAACTCATTAGCCTAGAATTTCAACATGTTTAAAAACTCAAAGGAGATTCACTTTCACAACCCGAAACCATAATGCTTCAGAAACTTTAACTTAACAAAAACAATCATTCAAACAACAAATTATAAATAAATATAATTCAATATTAATTTAAAAATTATAAATCATTTATTATTTTAATTAGTCATCTCACTACTTCCCATCCGTCCTCCCGTGAGAAAAATAATCTTAGGATTGGGGTTCATCCGAGGGAAAAAATGAACAAAAGAAAATTAAGAAGAAGAACCCAAGCTCTTTGATTATGGTTTATAAGTTCTTTGGTAAAAGCCCTCGAGATTTAAAACCATCATAAAAGAAATTACCACAAACGAAATTTACTTAGGGCTTGGAGAAAATTGATTTAAAATATTAACTAAGATCTAATTAATTAGAAATTGACATTTAATATAAGAAACCTAACCCTAATCAATTATTAATTATAATTAGACAAAAACTCTAATTCCTAATATAATTCCAATTATAATTAAATTGAGATATAAATATGTTGTTTCACAATTCCCTCTTTTTATATCTAATCAAAGGTAATATAAGGACTACAATTTTACGTTGAAACTATCCAAAAAAAAATCCTTTATTCATATCACTCGTCAACATTCATATCTTAGTTACGAAAATTTATTTCATGAGTACAGAAAAATAAGAAACCATTATTTTATGGTCTGAGAACAATATTTTATCGAACATATATTTCTAAAACTCCTGGATCACCCAATTAAAACAAAAACATGTAATCATCTTTTAAAGCATTCAAAACTAAAAATAACAATTATTGAATAGTTAAAAAATGTTAGCTTTTCATACCTTTCTGATTTTTTACCGCAACGAGACTGAAATATAAGTCCTCAAGATTGTAGTAAAATAATAGGTGCACCAGAACTAACAAGCATATCATTCATCATTTCCTTAAGGGTTCTATTTTTTCTCTTAGCTACTCCATTAGACTCAGGTGAATATGGTGGGGTCACTTCATGGATAATCCCTTATTTAACACAATATCATTAAACAAAACATACTTACCATCTCTATCTGATCTAATCCGCTTAATTTTCTTATTCATTTGATTTTCTACTAATGCTTTATAGGTTAAAAACACATCAAAGGCTTCATCTTTGTGTTCGATTAAGTGAACTTTTGTGTATCTAGAAAAATCATCTATAAAGGTCACAAAATAATTTTTACATCCTCTGGACATGGTTTGATTCATATCAGCTAGATCAGTATGAATTACCTTAACAGTTCAGTTTGGCGTTCTACAGAAAAACATGTCTTCTTTGTTAATTTAGATTCTACACATATATCACACTTACTACTCTGTTTATCATGCATATTAATCAATCCTAATCGTTGTAATTTCAAAAAATACGAGGAATTCACATGACCTAATCTAGCATGCCATATATCATACGAGTCAACAATATAAGCAGAAGAACTAGATTCATTCATAATTTCAGAAATGTTAAGTACAAAGAGACCTTGATCACAATATCCCTTCCCCATAAAAACATTATTTTTTGTCATAATGATCTTGTCAGACTTAAATGACACTTTAACCCCCCACCTTTCCCAAAAGTGCTATAGAGATTAAATTAACTTTGATTGATGGCACATGGAGCACATCACTCAAGGCAAGAGTCTTTCCAGATGTGAGTTTGAGAAGAACTTTTCCTTTTCCTAGACGTGTTCTTCTTCATCCCCCACACTAGTGTAAGAGGTAAAGACACTTCTGTTTGCACATATATGCCTGGTAGCACCAGAGTCTACCACTTACTTGCTCACAATGGTCATCAGATTTGCTTGAGAAACGACCGCAACAATAATGTCATCTCCTTCGGCTATATTGGCCCTAGGAGGATTGTCGTTTCTCGCTCTACGCCTGCATTGTGGTGCATGATGGCTCGGCTTCCCACATACGAAGCAATTTCCTTCTTCTTGAAGGTGGGTTTAGATTCATTGGGACAGGATTTAAGAAAATTATTTTTCCTTTTGTGATCAGGTTTGTATTCTTACCTTTTGGGAGCAAGTCTTACTTCTACCATATTTTCTTTTGTAGTCAAAGCTTTGGCCCTTGCAGTAGCAGACTCCTTCATGTTGGTATCTTCAATTATTATGTGTGTAATGAGTTTTGGTATAGACATCTGTTTGTGCCTGTGTTTCAACTGTTTTTTGTAATCTGTCCAGGATGGCGACAATTTCTCGATCAGAAGTTCTTAAACAAATTCATCCGGAAGTAGAATGTTCTCTGCTTTGATGTCTTCGAGCAACTTGTGGTATTCATTGATTTGGGTTTTTATGTCCTTGTCTTCAATCATTTCCCAACGGTAGTAGTTCCCTATGACAAACTTTTGTCTGACGACATCTTCGGCAGTGTATTTGAGAATCAACGAGTCCCAAATGTCCTTTGCTTCCTTGTAAGAACGGTACACATCGAACAAATCATTAGAAAGTGCACTAAGCAGAGTGTGTTGGCATACCTTGTTCGCGTAAGTCCACTCTTCAACCAGTTTTGAGTTTAAAGGAACAATAGAGTCGGGCTTCGGAGATAAAAGAGCAACAACAACTCCATACATGTCTAAAAGGGTGGAAGCCGTTCTTGCCAGCATCGGAAGTTCTATCCAGAGAAAATTTCAATTTTAGACACGTCCGGAAGTGATTTTGCGAAGACCATCTGGGTTTCGGGAACATTGGTTTGGCTCTCTGAAGGCATGTTGTTGACGTCAGCCATAAGTCCTTAAGATTGTTGTTAGAAGCTAACAAAATAGTATTTCCTGAGGCGTGTAGAGTCACTGTTCTTAAGGACTTATACACAGTGTATTGGCGCAAGTCCCACAGGATACAACAGGAACTTCTCAGAATATTTTTTGAGAATCTCAGAACTAGCAAAGAACTCTAAACATAGTATAAGAATAACTTAGAATATTTTTAGAAGAGGAAATGACTAAAGAACGAAACTCAGAAGAGAGAAGAATGAGAAAATTTGATTTTTGATGTGTCTTGGAATAGAGGAAGAATTCTCTATTTATAAAACTATGACAGAATAAAATAAATAAAAATCAACATAAAATAAATAAAAATCAACATTAAATTTTTAACGTTGAGTACCTAAAAATTTTTTTTTATCGTTGCTCAAAATATTACCGTTCGCAATTAAGAACATTAAATTTGCCAAATACAACGTTGCAGTACGTCTTTCAACGTCTTTTTGCAATCACAAACAAACACATTTATACTTGATGTACACCTAATATTCAAAGTATAATATAAGGGAAAAATGAATAAAACATGTCACGTGTATATGTCTTTTACTATTATCGTGTACAATCTTTGAAGAGTTCATATATACATGCACGGGACTATGATAGTTTATTTAGAAAAAATAATGAAAGAAGTTGATGGAAACATACAACTAAAAAAAGATATATAAAATAAATTTATTTATTTTATAATAATCATCTTTTAAAAATATTATATATTTTTTAATTCCTTTTGAAATATATTAAATAATACGAGTGATTGAAAAGAGAGAATAAAAAGTTTTATTAAGATTATAAATGGAATATAATAAAGTAATGTAAAATAATTAGGGATGTATTACAAATTTAGGTTAGAGTTCATTGATAAACAATATATACTTTGTCTACTATAAGCATTTTTAGCCTTTCTGGAAGGGGGAAAATAATTGTGAAAAAATTTGTAAATAATATGTAGTTTGTTTCATTTTTAAAGACGTACGCGGTTTTCAAAAATTACACGAGAAATAGTAATAATGTTTTTAATATATTGTTAAATAATTATTATTAACTCAATTCTATTTTAAATTATAAATTTGGGTCGGTTTGTAGTTTTGTTGTTGGTAAGAAAATTCAATAATAAATAAATAATGTATTAGAAAAAGGAGAAATGTTATTTATAATAAAAAAAGAAAGAAAAGGTTTAAGATGTTATTAATAATGTAATAGAATATAAAAATAAAGATAGTATTATATAAATTAGTAGAAGTTTAAAAAATTTAGAGTGGAGCTATTATTATTATTATTATTATTTATTATCAAATTTGAATTAAAATTTGTAATGAATTTCAACGACAAAGCGTGTTAAGAACATTAGATAAGAAAAATATGACACGAGAATCATCATTGCTTCTGAATTGTTTCACACATTGTTCATTGATTCTAGCTCTTAAAAGTAACCAATATTCACTGTTCAATGTTAATCTCTATACCGTAACGTTACGCGTGCCTACAGCTAGCTAGACCTTGAAAATATATTTGACTCAAATACTCACTAAAATCGGACCAACTTTAATGAAAAATAATTATTGAAATTAAAATGGATTGATTTTAATTTCTGATTCAAACACATTTTTATTAGACTATTCATAGTTTTAAAGATTCATTTTTTTTATAAAATAATTTAAAAATATGATCATTTATTGTTTAAATCATTATATTCATAGTTGAAATTAATTTCACTTATATCACTTAAATTTTGTTTGGACCCAAAAACATGTTATTATTATCATATTAAATAGCCTACAATGATATCAATATATATAATATTATTAGGTAGAGAAGAAATTCCTTTTATATTAAATTTCTGAGATACAAAATTATATATATATATATATATATATATATATATATATATATATATATATATATATATATTACAATAATAGTTTATCTTTTAGTCTATTTCTAAATTTCATACATATTACGTAATCTCATATGTCAAAATATGTGTTCACATGCTATACAACACAATTATACTAGGTCAAACAAATCGGTAAACACAACGATTGCAAAACAACATCACGTGCAACCTAATAGGATCATAACACGAAAAAAAAAACTGATAAATATAAGATAAGCTAACTATTAAAAATAATAATTCACAGTTAATATCATTACATAAATAAACAAATAATAACATCACAACTATTTTATTAATAATATAAGATTTTATGCTATATTATTTTCACAAGATTACAAATTTAAAACAAAAATTTTCAAATTAAAAATTTTGGAAATATTTTGTATTTTGTATTTAGTTTTTAATTTAATTTTAAATCGAATTAGAATATTTTTAATAATGGTTTTTCTTAGAGTTCTTTTATTTAAAAAAAAAATCGACTGTTGAAACATCTATCATTGATTCGTAGACTAATTTTTTAACCTATTTAAAACATGAATTAAGTCAAATGAGTATAACTTTTCTAGTAGTTTCTACATTGAACTGTTATTCCAGTCAGATAGATTCTAAATCACAATTATAAAATTGTTTAATGTGTTGCGTGTTTTCCTTGTATATATATTGAGATTAATGAGAGCGAAAATAGATTGTTTGTAAGAATTTTAGATTTGATATTATGAGTGGTAATTGTTCACCCTGTGCTTCCTGCAAGCTGCTGAGACGTCGTTGCTCCCAGAATTGCCTCTTTGCTCCTTATTTTCCTGCCAATGATCTTCACAAGTTTGCCATGGTGCACAAGGTCTTTGGATGCAAGAATCTTACAAAAATGCTAAAGGTATTTATTTATGTATATAATATATAAACATTAATTTTTGAAAAATCTAATAGAGAAGATTTTATATATCAATGTATAAATAAACTCTTCGTTTTATATTTTTTATTTTTTTTCCTCGTTCCTAAGAGATTTTCCTTATTACTGAGAAAGACATTTTTTAATGCATTCTCGTAAATTCTTTTAGAACTATAGTATATAGATCTATTATTGAAAAATATAAATTTTCAATGATAATTATATATGACAACAGGTTTGTGTAAAACTATCGTCGTATATACCCTTATGTATGAGAACATTTTTTACTAATAATTATCGTTATAAGAGGGCATATATGATATTCAGAACAAGTGACAAGCTGAATGAACAAATGTGTAAAGAAGGAGAAGAAGAATATGCAGACAGAAGAAGTAATAGTGTGAAAAAAAAAAACACATTCAAGAACTATATTATAAAAGGAGATATAATTAACAAGGGTTGCTTTTTAAATTATCGTTATATCTGCTTTACGAATATAAGTTTATGGAAAATTGTTGTTGTAGAATGGATACAATAATTTAAAAGTAATTGTCGTTGTTGAATGTTTAACTTTGATTTAAAAGCAACATACAGTTGAAGAAAATTTTAAAAATATTAGTTATTCATTTAGCGATAAAAAAGTATTGGTCAATTAGTAATTAATTTAGATACTAATTTATAAAATAAAAATTATTGATATCTAAAATAATCATTGTTATGAATAAAAAATTATAATTAGCCTCTAAATTGATTATTAATATTATTTATTAAGGTTTTTATTATAAAATGAATTAATATTTAAATTGATCACTAATTCATTTTGTAGTAAAAATTTTTATAGCTAATATTATAAATCAATTTAGAGTCTAATTGATCACTAGCTGTAAGTTTTTATTCATAATACACTAGTGCAGATATTTTATGTTAGGTTTTCAAGAGTTACCATAATGATTATTTTAACATTATAGTTGGAGACAATATAAAAAATGTATGCGTTCTATGATGTTCTAAGTTGAACTTACTATGTAAGAGGTGTTGATAGATTAGTGAACTTAGTATGTCAGGTGTTGGTAGACCTAAGTTTAAACTTATGTGATTGAATCTACTTTTTGCATTAGTGATAATGACTATTTTAGATATCAATCATTTTTAGTTTATAAATTAACATCTAAATTAGTTGTTATAGTGATTAATTATTTTTTGTCTCTATCATTGGTATATATTTTTTAAGGATTTTCTTGTAAATGTAACAATTGATAAGAAAATTATTATTAATTTATTATTTTGCAGTGACTATAAATTTTTATGAAAATTTATGGAGTCCAACCATAAATAACAAGCTCAATGCAAATAGATCTTGTAATCCTATTCTTATACATGTGTATTGGTTTTATACATGTATGCATGCAGGATGTTCCTGTTGAGAAAAGAGAAGATGTAGTGAAGAGTTTAGTTTATGAGGCAAATGCAAGAGTCAGAAATCCTGTGTATGGTTGTGTTGGAATAATATCTAACCTAGAAATTCAAGTTTCTGAGTTACAAACGCAGCTTGCAGTAGCTCAGACAGAGATTCTTACCATGAAAATGCAGCAAGCATTTACCTTCAACAATGGTGACATATCACCATGACACATGACAATTCTCCTTTCTCTCCTCTCTTCGATGACAATAGAGTTTATGGTCTTGGTCTTCAATGGGCTTGGAATAATTCAATCAATATATTCGTTGCATAATGTACCTGACTCTTAAATTATATATCAAATGAATTATGTCTCAAATTTTATAAAAAATATTAAATTCTTCTTATTTTCGTATATATTTTACAAAATATATAAACAAAATCAATTTTAACTTAAGAAGTTGAAATATCAAACAATTTTAGATTTATATAAATTTAATGGTATATATGAAAATTTTAAGTGTAACTCTAAATTTTGAAAAATAATATTTCAATTAAAAGTAATAGAATGATATAATCATTGATGTAAGTTACCTTTACCAACTTTTCTTGTAAGAATTATTAAACTAGTGTAAAAAAACACTAAAAAGTGAGGTCAATTTCTACTTTACAACTGGGACTCTTTTTTTCCTGTAAAATACTTTCTGGCAATTTTAGTTACCCGGAAAAATGAAAAAGAGGCAAGATTTTGATCCATGTACGATAAATAATTCTAAAAAGTTAACAACTTTAAAATAAGAGTAAAATATGATTTTTCTAAATTTTAAAGTTTAAATTTAGTTATCTAAAAAAATATACATATATCTAACTTTTTTTTCTCCTACTTCGAAAATGTAACACTTATAGTCTAGAAATGTTATCTATAAAAATAATTAAAAATAAAAACGTGCCTTAGTCGGCAAATATTCACGTATGGTCCTAAATGTAGGTAGCTTTGTGTTGTTAGGAATTGATAACCTAAAGTATTTTAGATAAAATGATGTGAAACATTAGAAAAAATAAGTTAAAATGTCCATTAAATAATATAATCAATAGATACCACAATAATTTAGAAGCTAAATTATATAATATTATGGAATATTTAAAAAAAATCACATATTGACACATTCCCACAAAAGAAATAATATTGTTCTTTTTAAATTTGGAATAAAATTTATTATGTATATATACTGATATTTTTATTAAAAATAATTGTTTATTTAATATATACTATGGGAATGATTGATATTACCGACAGCCATTATTCGTCGGTAATGTATAAAATTCGTCGGTAATTAACACTTACCGACGGCTTACCGACGGCCTACATACCGTCGGTAAAACCGTTGTCGGTAACTTTTACCGAAAGATTTTGGCCGTCGGTAATTGGTATTAACATTACCGACGGACAAGGGCCTTCGGAAAATCTTTCGGTAATGACGGTAAGTGAAATAATAGGCGGGAAAATTTCCGCTTTTTTACTGACGGCCAAAAGCCTTCGATAAATCCGTCGATAACTGGTATTAACATTACCGACGGACAGTGGCTTCGGTAAATCTTTCGGTAATGTCGGTAAGTGAAATAATGGGCGGGAAAATTTTCGCTCTTTTTACCGACGGCCAAAAGCCTTCGGTAAATCCGTCGGTAACTGGTATTAACATTACCGACGAACAGGAGCCTTCGGTAAATCCTTCGGTAAGGGACATTGTCACTTATCGACGGATTTACCGATTGGTTTTATTCGTCGGTAAATGAAAATTAAAATTCGTCGGTATAGCCATCGGTAATGAAAATTTATCGATGGATACATTTCCGTCGATAAAAATCCGTCGGTAATATTGATAATTTTTGTAGTTTACATTGTAATCTTTATACATTAATTTTTTTTATCAATAATGATTTTTTTTCCTTTACCTATTTCTTTCTTTACTCTATTTTTGTTCCCTCCATCATGATTCAATGATAAGTCTGCTTCAACAAACCCATGATCAAAATATTTTATCTAATATGGTTTAAAGCTCCTCCTTTGAAGAGTTTTGTTATGTGCTTATGTCACTTTTTTTCTTGGTTTGCAGCTTCTTCTTTGAAACTTCTCATATTCATAATTTTTTTTATTTCACTGTGATATTATAACGAAGTTATTATTAACATATATATTATTGGACTCAAGGTAGCAAGAAGCACTAGTAACATATATTTTTGCCAAAGCTTTCAGTGAAATGCAGCTGAACCTTTTTAACATATATATGAAAGTTTCTCTCCTAAATGATACTTCAACAAAACAAGAGGTTGATGTTTTAGAAATAGATTTAAAAGTAAATTGTACTCTTTCACTTAAAAAAAATCTATTTACTTTTGTAATTATCCTTAAAACTATCCAAAAGATAAAGAAATTGTAGATCTCTAACATAAAATTTTCATATTGGCAGCTAGAAATATAGTCTAATTTTAATCTATTAGATTAACATTTGTGGATAATGGCCATATGATATGATAGAGAAAATAAATTTCAGGCAATATATAATATCTTAATAATAATAATAAAATTTAATGAGATTTTATTGTAAGTGTAAAGATTCACTGTGAACCAATCATATGTATGTATATGTTTTGTATGGAAAAACGCTTCTTTGACACCAAAATTTTGATACTATTTTAACAACGCCACGTGGCGATTGTCCATTGGCTCAATTTGAAAAAAAAAATCAATATTCAATTAATCAGAGGAGGGTATTATGGAAAGGAAAAAATACGAAATTTCTTTTCACGCTTTCCCTATTCTTCTTTCATTCGCAATTTGTCTCTCTCATTACTCTCGTTTTCTCATCTCTCTCGTCTTTCTGTGGAACCCTAAAGCCTTGACTCATCTTCATCTCCATCGTTCCTCTCAGTCGATCTCCCACCTTTGTTATACTTTTTGTTTGTGGTGCGACCCAACACCTTGTTGTGCAACATTGAAGTCATCTTGAACGTCCCTATCCACCATTGGTATTGTGCCTTCTCAGTGCCGTATTGTTTTGTGGTATTCGTGTGTTGCGCGAACCCTAACCATCTTCTCGAGCATTAGCGTTTTCGTGTTGGGCAAACCTTAACCTTCGTGTGTCCACCATTTTTCCATTGTGCCTCTTTGCCGCAAGCCACCTGTTAGCAGATTGGCAAGTGTACCAAATCGTATCAAGTAATAAAAATGGTAAATCCCATTATCGTTCTTCCCATGAGACTCGAAAGACCTTATTGTTCGCGTGAATTAAAATCGTAAGACTTGCGGAGAAAATTCAATATTTGTGGTGGATGCAATGACAGAAAATAAATATGCAATGCGTGATTCAATTAACAAGATTTGAGCAATGGATGAATGGAGTTGTTGGAGGTTTACAATTTCATCTAATCCTCTCTCTTTTATTTACTCCTCTTGTTTAAACGACGTTATTATCTAATTGCATGCAAACTTTCTTGGTCTCCCCTTAACCCGATCCCTCGGCGAAAAGGGCCTATTACTAATTACCGACTTGCTATCCCTAGCCTCCCCTAGCAACTAGCAACGCATTACAAACAGAAGAAAATACAATTGGTCGTCCTACTTCCCTATCCCTAGGTGGTATTGCTTAACCAAGGAAAAATCTCACCAGTTCATGTCATTACTGTACGTTCCCGTATCAATAAAGTCAAAGAGCAATTACCGAATGAGTTAAACGGTAAAGGCATTAAGCACAGTATGAGAATCCAACAATTGATAATAAACGCATATGAGAAACATATAATTCAAACAAGAGTTTCAATAATCGCGAGTATCAAAATATTACATTGTTCCCCCAACAATGAAAAGGGTTTAGTTCACCATAGTCATGGTGAACCAAGATGAAAATAATGGAAGATATGGAAAGCAAACCCTAGAAAAGACGAAAAGGAACCTAAGCATCCAAGGGATCCTCTCCAAAGAGTGCAAAGTAGGTCTGGCCGCCCTCCTCTGTCAAAAGAATGAATTGAAATTCGTAACAGGGCTATTTATAGGTGAGAAACGCAGTAGAAAAATAGGCCCAAGCCCAGCTGACCACCGCCCGACGTCACACTTTGTCGCCCGGCGGTGGACCTTGAATCGCACCACCGCCCAGCGGTAGGGGTCTACCGCCCGGCGGTTTCCTTCGTGCCGCAAAACCGCCCGGCGGCAGGGGTTTGCCGCCCAGCGCCCAAAACTGGTGTCTTCTCCTCCCGTTTGACCGCCTGGCGCCAGGGGTTTACCGCCGGGTGGTGCTTAGACTCTTCTTTTCTCTGATTTTCTCACTTTTCTTGAGTCTATGACCTTCATCTTTATTCCCAATCTTCACTTCTGTCAATTTTGCTGCAAAACAAGCATAAAATCGCTAAAAACAGCTTTTGACCCTCGACTGACTCATTTATTGATTTTTGTTTGATTTCAAGCTCATTCTAAGCAATAAAAGGCGTAATTTAGTTTAAATTAGCATATGAAAATAACGGTTTTTCAACCGTTATCACAACCCCAAACTTAGAAATTTGCTTGTCCTCAAGCAAAACAAAACAAAACCATAAAACAAAACAGAGCTTGACTTTCTACCCTTTCATCTAATAATTCAACATTTCCAAAGTGCATGACAAAACTTACTCAATTTCAGATAATCAGTGAACTCAAATCAAGATGCATGCTTGTTCTCAACTTAGTTTAGCTCATGCGTTCCTCAACAGATGCTACACAGTATGAATGATCAGTCCACTAAACAAAGAATGCAATCATGAACTTAAGAAGTTCTCACCAAGCAAGTGTTTCACTCAATCACTCAAGTGTTTAAGGTAGCACTCCACTCTTTATTGTTCACAAATCACATGAAATAAAATTGTCATTCATCTCAAACAATCAACATATTTCCATGCAAATGCCATCAAAAGGACTTTTCCAAGGCTTGTAATGAGGTCGGGCTATCAAGAAAAATTGGTTTTTCTGGATCACAAAATTCTTGAGTCAAAATAACTATTTCATCAATGAAAAGGTTCAAGTTTAAACTCTCTCTTGTTACCAATTTCACTCATTCCCAACTTCTTCCCTTTTTCTTTTTCATTGAGCTCATCTTCATGCTTTTATTCTTTTCTTTTCTTTTTCTCTATTCATGTATTTTGCTTTTCAACACTTGACCTCAATGCTTTTCTTTTGCCTTTCCAATTTTCCCATGCAACCCCAAACTTGAACCTTTTCATTCCATACAATTATTCTCAACCCAACTCAAGATAAATAATTTCAAATCAAAGGGTTTCATCCGATTTCAGGCTAAGGTTCAAAAAGGGTATAATCTTTAAAGCTTTTTGGGTGGACATTTGGCTAGAAAAGGGTTTTCAAACATGGCCTTAATCATTTGACATTCACATAAAAATCAATCAATCATCAAGATTAAGGCAATAAAATTTATGCTTCAATGTGAACAATACATACAACAATAAAAACTCTGGGGCTCAATACCTCACACAACATGCTTTCTCACGCACAGTCATTCGTACATCCTGTTTAGCATCATGACCACAATCATACTTCATCACACAACTGTTTCACAGGATGTTATCATGCATACAACTCAATCATCATTCACATCAAGTCATTATCAAATAGACTCATCATGCAAAGTAGTCAGTCAAACATCTTCAGAAAAGGTATTCAAGTTAAGCATTCACACTGACAAAATAAAATTCAAAAATTTAAAATGCAAAAATAAAAGAAGACAAGAGAAGAAAAGAAAAGAAAAAAAATCATGTCTATAAAATGGGCAACTATCAGTAGATGCCCTCAATCATCCCATGCTGTCATCTGAGTCCTCCTGACTCTCATCCTCAGCATCCTCAAAGTCGTCTCCATCTGTGTTTGGTTCTCTGCTTGCACCATAACCACTACTCTGGCCCTGCTCCTGAGGCCAAGCCACTGCTGCATGATACTCATCCATGGTCCACCTATGTACTGGTGGCTGATCATACATCCCAATAATCATCTCAGCAGTTGTTGTCTGCCCCCTGTAGAGAGCTTCCATCCTAGCCTCCATCATGGACATATACATGTCTCGCATCTGAAATGGCTCTGCGTGCTGTGCTGGACCATCCGGAACCTGATCCTGCTGTGCTGCAGCTCTCCTACGACATCCCCTGGGTGCTGCTCCTGCTTCTCCTCCCTCAGCACAGTACTGCTGAAAGTAAGCAACATCAATAACACTCCTGGGTCTCTCATATGGAGGAACTGCAGTATCCACCCAGTTGGTAGAGAAAAGTAATAAGGGATGGATGTCCCAATGGTGTTCTGCTACTCGCAGTGGTTGCGCAGTTGCATATCTTGTCGGCAATAATCTGCCCAACATTCACATCCAGCTGCTTCAGCATACAATAGATAAGACAGCTCCTCTGTATCGTGACATCGGAGATGTGTGAGCAGGGTTGGATGTTGACATGGTGAAGGTCATCCAATACCTTGCCAAAGATGACAAGTCTAGCCTCTTGATATTAACCCGGGCTCCATTGGCATTTGTCTGAAAACGCCTTCCAGGAAGGCATAGAACCCTTTCCATCTTAGTAATATCCTCCAGCAAACTAAAGCGAGTAGCAAAATGGCACTGCTCTCCTGGCCATTCTGTGCCCAAGAAGTTGTTTATTGTTTTAGGGTCATACTTAATAATATGTCCCCTGACAAAACTTCTATACTGTCCAGCTGCAATTCCTCCCCTGGAAATAGCATTGGTGTAAAATTCCTTCACCAATTCCACACTGGCTGGTGCAGGGTAGTTTGTCAGCCTCAACCAATCTCTTCTCAAAATCTCCTCTCCAAATTGAGGAGTCAGGTTAGTGACAAATGCTACTTTCCTTTCCATCAGCAATCTCCTCTCTTGCACGGTTGCGAAGTGCTCCTCATGATGCCTAGAAAGGAACCTCTAGGAATCAAACCCTCTCGGCCTCTCAGGCTCCTTCCTCTTGCTGCCAGTATTTTTCCCCCTTCGTGCTGATGAAAACATCCTTGCAAAATTCATAATGCACAACAGACCATAGGAATCCAGCATTAGTGGTGAATAAATCATCAAGCATTTATAGACCACATAGTTCGTCACTAAGAGTGAAAAAGGGTTTCCCTCCGTATCAAAATGAAGAACTTTTTAGGAAACTACAGCAGACCGCCCGGCGGCAAGGGTCTGCCGCCCGGCGGTATTCAACTGCAACAATTTCGCCCGGCGGTATTCAACTACAACAATTTCGCCCGGTGATACATCAAGACCGTCCGGCGGTGCGACCCAATTTTTTTCAAAAACCAGTTTTAATGATCCTATTCTCCACTCAAACACTAAATTCATCCAAGCAAACAGGATTCATGCATCTTAATGAGTCAAAACAGTTCCCAAACCATCAATTCATGCAAGGAGAATGAAAACCCTAACCTATCATGTTCCTAAGCGTGTTCTAAAATCAAAATCCAAAATTAGAAACTAAGAATGAAATTGCACAACCTACAGTGGAGAAATGCAATGCTCGCAAGAAATCCTTCAATTGATGATGCAAAACCTCCTAATGCACTCTTCTCACCAAAACCCCCCAAATTTGAAACAAGAAAATAGGGCAATGTGAGTGGGAGGTAAGAGTTTGAGGAAAAACTCTTTGGGAAGCTCTTTAAAGGTGCCAATTGGGTGCAACAAGCCACGAATACCGCTGGGCGAAATGCAAAGAGGAAAAATGAAGTGCAGAACACCCAAACTCGCCCAGCTTTAAAGGGCTTGGGTTAGATGTCTCGCCGCCACCGCCCGGCGGCAAAGTGCACCGCCCGGCGGTACGTGGTATTCCCCTTCCCAAAAAATTTTTTTTTTTCTCTTTGAAACATTTTTCCTGAAGCACCTGATTTAATTTTTCAAGATTTCCCCCATTCAGATGCTTATGCAACCTATGATGTACTACAAACAGGGTTCAAAAACAAACAAACAAACCATCAATACACAAATAATTGGGCTGCCTCCCAAGTAGCGCTTGTTTAACGTCACGAGCCTGACCCAAACCTTCCTAGCACCCGTCAGTAGGTGCAAACCTTACCATTACCCATCAGTGGGTGAACCTTCCTGTATCCTTCAGTGAATACTTTAACTTCCTAGCATCCCTCAGTAGATGTTATCCCAGTGGCATTCATCAGTAAATGTTGTGTTGCTTGATATTCTTTTCTTCTTCTTTTTCCTGCTAAATTTCTTCGTAAAGTTGAGAATACCAAGCACATGCTTCCATGTTTCAACCATAGGAACTTTAATCTCCAATTTCTTGAAGATTGCCAGCTTGAACTTCTTTCTCTTCCTGTGATTTTTCTTTTTAAGAGGAAGAGGTTTTTCATGTGATCTTTTCTTCTGTCCTCTCTTCCTCTTTTTCTCAACCTTCTCCTTCTTCCACTTTCTTTTTTTCTTTTTTCTTATTTTCTTATTTTTTTTCCTTTTTCTTAATCATCGCTTGTTTTTTTTCATCTTTCTCTCCCTCACTCAACCTTTTTGCTTCAACTTCCACTATTATCTCTTCATTAGTAGCCTCCTTTTCATTTTCAAAGATAGTTACTTGATATTCCTCTTTAGGGTCAACTTCAGTGTTACCCCGGATAATACCTAGAGATATTAATGCTTTTGTTATCTCATCTTCTCCTATCTTCTCTTCATCAATATCCTCTCTTCTTTAGGAATATCCTCCTTTTTAGGGTCAACTTCAGTGTTACCCTTAATAATACCCAGAGATATTAGTGCTTTTGTTATCTCATCTTCTTCTATCTTTTCTTCATAATTGACTTTATCATTCGCAAAGATAGTAGATTGACATTCTTCCCTGGGGTCTATCTCAGTACTAACCCCAATAATGCCCAGAGACTTTAATGCACAAGAGATTTGTTTATCCAGTAAACGTTGTTCAATTTCCCCCAACGTTTCTTTTCTTAAAGAGGATTGTTTCTCTTTTTCATTTTGATCAAGATATGAGTGAGGTTCCCACCAGTGATTGAAATTATTTTGGTAGGATTGAGTGCCCATATAATCAACTTCTTGTCCAAACTGCATCCTGCAAATCTTAGGCACAAAACTCTAGAGAACATTTATTAGAACAAAAATAAAACAAACATGAAAAATTAAATAATTACAAACAAGTCAAATTCAATCAATTCACACTACTAAATAAGTCAAACCTCGAGTCCCCGGCAACAGCGCCAAAAACTTGTTAGCAGATTGGCAAGTGTACCAAATCGTATCAAGTAATAAAAATGGTAAATCCCATTATCGTTCTTCCCATGAGACTCGAAAGGCCTTATTGTTCGCGTGAATTAAAATCGTAAGCCTTGCGGAGAAAAATCAATATTTGTGGTGGATGCAATGACAGAAAATAAATATGCAAGGTGTGATTCAATTGACAAGATTTGAGCAATGGATGAATGGAGTCGTTGGGGGTTTACAATTTCATCTAATCCTCTCTCTTTTATTTACTCCTCTTGTTTAAACGGTGTTATTATCTAATTGCATGCAAACTTTCTTGGCCTCCCCTTAACCCGATCCCTCGGCGAAAATGGCCTACTACTTATGTGCCCAAAGCTGGTTCCTGCAGCACAAGTTTTTGTACAAAACCAGATTTTTGTTCGTCTAAAAATTTATTCTAATCGATTACAATGGCCAAAAAGTCCTAAACTTGATTACCAATGCATAATTCGAAAGGTCTTTGAGTCTAGATTCAAACAAAACAAGAATCAACTCATTTGGAGTTTGGTGTAGAAAGTTATGGGCAAAACATCCAGCAAAGGTCAGAGTTGGCAAGAATATATAAAGGGTCAACTTGAAGGAATAAACTGTACCTACTGAGATGTCCAAAAATTGAAAATTAATAGTCATTGAAAAGCTTTTTTAGTCTAGTTTCTAATAAAAAAAATAATCACATCATTTGGAGGTCGGTGGGAAAAGTTATCATTAAAATAGCCAGCAAAGGTAAAAGTTGACACCATGTTAACTTGGTCATGACACCAACATTGGGTCTTTCCTCCACCATGGGTTGTCCAAACCTTAGTTTTCAGACTCTACTCACACTTAAAACCAAAAAGATGTCTCATCCATTCAGGAAATATGAAAAAATTACGTAAGATTTCTTTGGCTACTTATGTGCCCACAATTGGCTCCTGCAGCACAAGTTTTTATACAAAACCAGATTTTTGTTCGTGTAATCGTTTACAGTGTTCTTGTAATCGATTACAATGGCCAAAAAGCCCTAAACTTGATTACCAATGCATAATTTGAAAGGTATTTGAGTCTAGATTCCAACAAAACAAGAATCAACTCATTTGGAGTTCGGTGGAGAAAGTTATGGGCAAAACAACCAGCAAAGGTCAGAGTTGGCAGGAATATATAAAGTGTCAACTTGAAGGAATAAAATGTACCTACTGAGATGTCCAAAAAATTGCAAATTAATAGTCATTGGAAATATTTTTAAGTCTAGTTTCTAATTAAAAAGGAATCACATCATTTGGAGGTTGGTGGGAAAAGTTATCATTAAAATAGCCAGCAAAGGTCAAAGTTGACACCATGTTAACTTGATCATGACACCAACATTAGGTCTTTCCTCCACCATGGGTTGCCAAAACCTTAGTTTTCAGACTCTACTCACACTTAAACAGCAAAAAGAAGTCTCATCCATTCAAGAAATATGAAAAAATTACGTAAAATTTCTTTGGCTACTTATGTGCCCACAATTGGCTCTTACAACACAAGTTTTTGTACAAAACCAGATTTTTGTTCGTGTAATCGTTTACAGTATTCTTGTAATCGATTACAATGGCCAAAAAGCCCTAAACTTGATTACCAATGCATAATTTGAAAGGTCTTTGAGTCTAGATTCCAACAAAACAAGAATCAACTCCTTTGGAGTTCAGTGGAGAAAGTTATGGGCAAAACAACCAGCAAAGGTCAGAGTTGGCAGGAATATATAAAGCGTCAACTTGAAGGAATAAATTGTGCCTACTGAGATGTCCAAAAATTGGAAATTAATAGTCATTGGATATCTTTTTGAGTCTAGTTTCTAATAAAAAAAAAAGAATCACATCATTTGGAGGTCGGTGGGAAAAGTTATCATTAAAATAGCCAACAAAGGTAAAAGTTGACACCATGTTAACTTGGTCATGACACCAACATTAGGTCTTTCATCCATCATGGACTACCCAAACCTCAGTTTCCTCCCTCTACTCATACATAAACACTAAAAAGAACTCTCATCCATAGAAGAAGTATGATGAAAAAGTAATGTAAAAATAACACCATTGGATTTAAGGCAAAAATTGAAAAATATTGACTATGGTCCCCTAGGTAACCAGAACTGGCTCCTGCAGTACAACTTTTTGTACAAATCTAAATTTTGCTCGTGTAATCGTTTACCAAGGACTTGTAAACGATTACAAGAGTGGTTTTCGGTGCACAACTTCCAAGACTTCAACTAACTTGTCCAACTCGTCAAAATTCTTTCTTATCTTCAACATGGGGTGTCCAAACATGATTACCCACACTAAAATCACACTAAAACAACTAAATCACACAAAAACCATGGGATTTAAGGCAAAAATTGAAAAAATATTGACTATGGTCCCCTGGGTAACCAGAATTGGCTCCTGCAGTACAACTTTCTGTACAAATCCCAAATTTTGCTCGTGTAATCGTTTACCAAGGACTTGTAAACGATTACAAGCCAGATCCTTCACCATTTCTGCTAAGATCATCATTTCACAAGCATGGTTTCATTTGTCCATTAAATACATCAATAGTAAATCAATGTGGCCAGTTTTATTCATTAACCATCCAAACAAAAGGTCATTTCACAATGACAATGACAAAGGCAATTCAATTAACAGTAATATATGTAACGCAAGCAAAGACACATATTTTATATCATTGAACAAAATATATTCCAAATTATAAACATTTGTTCATCTAAGTACAATTTTGTATTACATTCTCTTAAGAAATCTATACAAATATTACTCATTTTTAATTCTAAGCAATCCAGTGTATGGAGTCCTAAGCGCTCTGCTCCTGTAACGCCTTCGTGACCCCATCCTGACATACGTCTTCAATGGAGGTTGATTGGTAGACATGCCTCTCGGAGTATCAAATCCACTGTTCATGCAGGTTCTGCAGGTGGCACACTCTGTCCACCATCCTCTGGTGTTCTTCTTCTAGCTTTCTCTTCGGTCAACTCTGCCTCCAACACAACAACCCTCCTTTTAAGTTCTGCAATTACATTTTCTTACATCAACGACAAAAAAATAACCAAAACATAAAAGCCCAAAAAAGAAAACAATATAAAATATAACACAACAACTAAAACCCAAAGTCCAAACAAAGATGGAGGAAGAACCCTTTTACTGGTCGAAGAACCATGGTTACCGAAACTTGCCATTTCGCACAATAAACTCAAGGTTTAATAGGTTCGGAGGTCCCTATATTTGGGGGTTTGTTTCAATTGGGTCCTCCAATTTTGGAAGTGATCAATTAGGTCTCTAATTTTGTCAATTTGATTCAATAAAACCCTTTCCGTTAAATGCAGATAACGTCGTGAAGTTTTTCAACATGTGGCACGCTGACGCTTCCAGGTGGCACAGTTTCAAGTGCATAGGTGGATTAAAAAATTTTAAAATTATTGGCAAATAAATTAAAAGGAATGAATAATTTTTCAAAATATAGTTATAAATCACTAAACCAGAACAATGTTTCCTATTTTGGGGTCAAGTAGGTGGTGTTGCAAAAGAGGGGAAATCTGCGAAATTAGGGTTCTTGGCTGGGTTCGTGGAGCTTGTAGTTGAGCGACGCGGGTGGGTGTTCTTCCACAATGTCCAAGGAGCACTCTTGCTATTCATCGAGTTGCAGCACCGGGCGGAAGCAAACTGGTACGTCTTCACCGATCTGCTACTGTGGTCAGAGTTGTGTGGTGAGAACTGCGAAAGCTACGAAGAATCTGGGCAAGCAATTTTGGGGATGCTCCAAGTATAAGGTATGTTAGATTCAACTCAACCTAATTAAGTTGTGGTATTGTTTGTGAGAAGAAGGTGGTACTCCCAATTAAGTTGAATGTTGTCTTTATAGAACGGTGGAGAAGAAATTGGTTGCAACTTCTTCAAATGGTGCAATGATATTGGTGGTGACGAAATGGATAGCTTCTTCAACAGTGAAGGGAACAAAGAAACTATGGTGAACAGTGAAGACATGGATAGTACTAGGAAAATGATAGTGAATTTACAAAAATCAGTTGTAGTTGTTCAAAATTGGATGAAGGTGCTGATGTTGTTGGTGTCTGTTTTATGTGTAATACAGGTAGTTTTAGTTTCAATGTTGATGAGGAAGGGATGATTTCTTCTAACTTTATTGTAGGTTTGGTCTCTTGTAATGAAGTTAATGAAATGAATGAAATTGGAAGAGTTGTTAAAAATCTATTCAATATACTGTGTACAAAATTACAGCATTGATGCATTATAATCAGCATAAGTTATTCCTCGTTTGAAAGTGGTTTCTGTGATCCAAGTTTGCTCTTTTATGTTTTATGAACTAAGGTTTTATAAATCTTAAAGTTGAGATATAAAATAGTGTTTTGATGTGTATATTGCACCAGAAAAGGCTTTGAAAAGTGATGGTTTTTCTGGTGATTGATACATATCAAGAGATAGTTATCTAGTTCTTTCTTTACACTATTTCTAACATTTAGTAACCTAACATGGGCCAACTCACCATGGCAGGGTAAAAGGAATAAGAAACTGTTTTGGCTGTCAGCTATATATCCTCTTTTATCAGTTTTGTTATGAACTCTTACAGTTTTTCTGACTAGAGCTGACAAAAGTGGTGTTAACATTGTGAGACATATAAAGGGAGGATTGAATCCAAGCTCTATCAATCAAATATAGTTTAATTCCCCACATATTGCAGCATTGGCCAAAACTGGACTATTTGTTGCTGCTATTGCACTCACTGTCAGCATCCAATTTATACTTCATCACACAATAACCCTTCCTAGTCGAATCAGTTGATGGTACATTACTTAATAGCTACATCAATTAGCTAAGGTTTTGGCTAATAAAGTTGGCATAGAATTAATCTCAGTTGTTTCATTTAGAAGTTTTAAACCCAGAACTGGTTCACTTCCATTTAAGCCACAATTTGATGGTCTAAAAGGCAAATATGCATATATGCTAGAAAATGACCATTTGAACAGTAAGAACAAGTTTGAAATGGTCAATTATACTTGCACAAAGTGTCAAACAGTTCAGAAACACACGGATACTCAAAATGACAGTATGAGTTGCATAAAATGCAGAAAAAATGCCTGCAAAACTGTTGCAGAATTGGAAACCACTAGATGCAAAATTGGCTGGTTCAAAAACATGTGTAAAAGATCCTAAACAACTAGATCTAGCTAGACAATGTAAGCTAATAGATGTTAAATGAACCTAATAACATAGTCAACGAAATTTAGCCTTAATCAAATGAATTGGCCTTTATTAGAGTATCAGAGTATTTGCCTCTATTACTGATAAGTAATGAGACATGTGAAACATGCTTCTACAACATTATAACCAAATTGAAAAATGTTCTGCACACAATATTTGTCTTAAAGAGTGCTTATATACTACTCACATGCATGTGGGTCAAATTATGCATACCACCAATAACTGGTATGACTACCTGATACATTCCATAAAAGCAAACTCATCACTGCAAAAAAGCTTCTTATACATTCATAAAAGCAAAGAAAACATTCTATAATTGGTATGATTCATTCCATAAAAGCAAAGATAACTTTCTATTAAACCAAAAGGTTCAACATCAGAATTTTTTACATCATTACAAGCTACAAAAAACGACTGTTGCTTGCTAGGTACATCAAAAAATTTTACATCATTAAGGCTCATTACAAGGTACATCAACATTGGTTCAACTTCCTAGCTTAAGGCTCATTTGATGATGGGTTGACATCACCATCTTGGGTTGATTTCTGGCAAGAAGTTCTGTTGTGACCCACCTCCTTACAAATGCCACATCTTTTATGTATACCACCCTTCCTCATTCTTGTTTCGTCCCTGACTAACTCCCATTCCTGCAATCTTCTTTTCTTCTTGGGCCTCCCTGGCAATGTTCTCTTTTTTGGAGGGAGCACTTCATTATATGAGGTAATCTGCTACATATTCTCACCATTAATTTGATACACAATGGAATAGTACATTTCTTCATATGTTGACTTCCTAAAACAAACAGGGATGAATTCCTCTGCATCTAAATTTAGAAACTTCATAGCAGCCAACGCATGAGAACATGGAATGCCCGAGATAACCCATTTCCTGCATGTGCATTCTAATTTTTCTATATCAACTATAAATTTGTCCCGAGCTTGGAACACATGACAAACTTCAAACAGCTTCAGTGCTGACCAGCTGGAGAAACAAAATTAAAATTGAGATACCTGACATTTGATAGTGTTGAAGATATGATAAAGGTTAAATATATTAAGGTTACCTAGGAATCCAAAATTTGGTTAGCTGAGACTCCTTATTCAGTCTACTCTTGAGTTTAGGACAAATGGACCCAGACATTGATTGACTTTTGGTTCGGATTGTTGCCCATTTGTTCATCAAGTAAAGGCAGATCTTCGCCAACATGGTTATGATTGGCTTTGACCTTGTATGGACCAATACACTGTTGAATGCCTCTGACATGTTGTTTACCAAAGTATCACACTTAGCAGTGGTGGTAAACCTTTATCGTGACCAGTGTCTACATTTGAAGAGATTAGGAAATATGAGTATCACATTCTGCCACTTCCAGAACTATGAATTGAATCACATAAAAAACAGATTAGGAAAGATGACCATACCTGGGAGGAATTTTTATAAGGTATTTGAAGGCTTCAAGGTTCACTTCCTTTAATTTTGTCATTTCGGTTTCCCAGGCTTGTGGATGAGTTGTTGTAGCTGCCTTCCACATTATCCACTTTAGCTGCTTTCCAAGGAATTTTTTCTTGAAATTTGCGTAAAGGTGCCTAACACAAAACCGTTGATCAACTCTAGGGAGCACCTCTTCAAAAGCTTGCATTAAGCCCTGTAATTTGAAATTGGCAGTGTTGTTAAAGGTCTCATATAAATTATAATGAAAATGAAATTACTAATTTAGGAAAAAGGGCATGTGAATAACCTTTTGTTGATCTGATATGAATGTCAATGATGCTTGTACTGCCTCTCCACCAATGTCTTCAACCAGAAGTTCCAGAAACCATTTCCATGTTTCCTTATTCTCTACTTCGACAATGGCATATGCTAGAGGTAGCATATGGTCATTTGCGTCTCTTGCAATAGCAGTTAGCAATTCACCACCATATTTACCTTTTAAAAAAGCACCATTCAGCCCTATAATTGGTCTGCAAGACACAAAACTGTCCTTGCAGGCCTTAAGACAAACATAGAACCTCTTGAAAATATGGCCACCAAGATTCTCTTCCACTTCCACCTTCACTGTGGATCCAGGATTACGAGCTAAGAGCTCATTTGCATAATCATAGATCCTTTTATATTGTTCTTTGAAAGACCCATCTACATGGTCTGAAGCAATGAACTTTGCTCTAAAAGCCATGGATCTAGATACACCAACATTCCACTTTCTACTTATCTTGTCACAAATTTCCCCTACCTTGACTTTGGGATTTTCTCTCACAGTTTTCTCCAACCTCTTACTTAGCCATTTTGAATTCAGTAATTTGACTTTGTGCTCTCTACTACAAGTGTGATTGTCAACAATAGTCCTTAATTGCCACATTCGTACTGCATTCATGTAACCACAGTATGCCATCCAGGGGCACTTTCCTTTAGCACCCATACACTTCACTCTAATTCTCTTCTTATCATTTTTAATATATGTTAAATTTCTCCCATTTTCTACTGCATATGTTTTTATGGCATCCATAATATCTTGCTTGTTAGCAAAATAAGTGCCCAAATCCCACTTGTAATCCACCATTGTTTTTGGCATACTAAATGTTACAAACTTTCCATAACTTTCTTGGTCATCATCTTCTCCATCACTTTCTCCTCCACTAAACAATTCTTCTGATTCTCAATTATCATCAGACAGACCTCTATCATTCTTAGTATTTATACCAACATCTTCATCACTATCGGAAATGTGAGTCCATGATGGTGCATCATATTCCACATCAACTTCAATTTCACCAAACCAATTCCCAACTCCATGCCCAACCTCTTCTTGGATATCACAGTCAACTAAGTCATCCATACTAGGAACATCCACATTGCAATGAACATTGTCATCCTCACCACTAGAACTCTAACTACGAACATCACCATCATCTCCTTCAGACTCACCCACATCACATACAACATCATCTTTTTCAGACTCACTAATATGACATTCAGTTTCAATTTGACCTTGTACAACATCATCTCTTTCAGACTCACCCACATCACATTCAGCTTCTATTTCACCATCTACAACATCAGCTTCCATTTTACCTTCTGAAACAGGAACTTCACACTCACCATCACCTACCTCCTGACACTCTTCATGACCTTGTTCACAGCCACCATCATCATCACTACCATGCATCATAGGTTCAACTTCTTCTTCACCTATATTATGTGGAACATTTTCTAACAAATGTATGATCTCAGGTTCAGACACTGTGTGAACAACAAATAAATGCACTTGTCCATTTAGCCTAGCTAAGTTCATCATGTGTAAGGCTCCTCTATCATCCGTCAAAGCCTTTAACTTATCATCTAACACAGAACCTCCCCCCAAAGAATACCACAACTCCTTAAAGCCATCATATCCAAGTCCTTTTACTACACTCACTATAATGAAGTAACTCCACACGTCGGGGTCAAAAGTCAGACTTATATTTTCCCCCTCATACCTAAGTGGACCATCCTTTATGAACTGACCTCCATGGTGGAAAACTACTTCAAAATGATCCTCCATGTAATACACTATAACAGTATATATCCTATAAAATAATAAGACGACAACGACAACAAAAAATATATAAAATTAGAACCAGGACAAGGAAACACATGGACCAACTACAACATAACTTAAACAAAACAAAAAGCACAAGAAACAAACATGGGGGACCACATTGCAAAACCAATATAAAGAACAACAACAATTAGTGTCTACTACGACACTTCAAACATGGGGGACCACTTTCAAAAGCCAAATATTGTTGAACAACATAAGTAACACACTACCACACCACTCCGAACATGGGGGACCACGACTGACAATGCATCATTGTCAAAAATATACAAAGAAGTAAAAATATCACTAACCTGGCACGTGCTACACCTCCAATGACCTTCGCGAAACTCTCTTCCACATGATTATGCAACGACCTTCACGAAACTCTCTTCCACATGCTACACCGCCAAAAATTATCTGCTTTGAGTCAAAACCACCGATAGATCACTACAATATTATGGAACGAACCCTAACTTCTCACGCAAAACCGATGCTCACCAAATGTCAGCACAATGACGAACCCAGGCAACGAACCCTAACTTGCATATTTCCCCAATTTCGCAAACACGACTAATGACCCCAAATTAGGAAACATTGTTTTAATATGTTTACTAATTTCATTTATTGATTTATTTTCATTTATTAATTTATTTGCCAATAATTTTAAAACTTTTTAATCTACCTATGCACTTGAAACTATGCCACCTGGAAGCGTCAGCGTGCCACATGTTGAAAAACTTCACGGCGTTATCTGCATTTAACAGAAAGGGTTTTATTGAATCAAATTGACAAAATTAGGGACCTAATTGATCACTTCCAAAATTGGAGGACCCAATTGAAACAAACTCCCAAATATAGGGACCTCCGAACCTATTAAACCTAAACTCAACAAAGACGACGACGTTGCTCAAAACAAACACATATAACGAAGAACGATAGCGAAAGTGAGACGAGAGCGATAACGAGAGCGAGAAGGAGAACGAAAGACAGAGTTCTAAAATAGGAGAGAAAAAGTTCGTTTCTAATGAAATAAGACATGAACATTTTTGGAATCACATATTTCTAAAAACTTCTTTTCACCTGATGTCAAATTTTAATTCAAAAAAAATTAAAAAACAACCAATTAAATTGTGACAAGTGAGAGTGTTAAAATAGTGTCAAACTTTTGGTGTGGAAAATATCAGGACCCGTATGGCTTAAAATGATAATTATTACAGTAAAAAACTGGAGGGAGGTTGATAAAATACAGTTGCAGAATGGAGAAGGTGGTGTGTGTCACCGGCGGCAGCGGCGCCATCGGTTCATGGCTCGTGCACCTCCTTCTGAACCGCGGCTACACTGTCCACGCCACCGTCCAAAATCTCAGTTAATACATTCCTTACTCTCTCATT
Organism: Vigna mungo; assembly: GCA_036885675.1. NCBI lineage: Eukaryota > Viridiplantae > Streptophyta > Magnoliopsida > Fabales > Fabaceae > Vigna > Vigna mungo. Next base: position 12,178,686 of record CP144690.1, on the reverse strand, counting down.
TATCCATTCATTTCATCACAATACTTACAGTGTTGAGACAACTTTTCTAACAGACGATGAGGCCGAGACGAAGCATCTAGAAGCCTTGGATGGAGCGCCGGCGCGCCTGCGCCTCTTCCAGATGGAACTCCTCCACTACGATTCCGTCCTCGCCGCAGTGTGTGGCTGCGCCGGCGTGTTCCACGTCGCCTCTCCTTGTACTGTTGAACAAGTCCAGGACCCTCAGGTCTTGATCCGTCTAGCTCCTCGAAAATTTTCAATCTTTTCGGTTTTTGCATGACCCCTTTTGGGTCTTAATGCAGAAGGAGCTTCTGGACCCGGCGATAAAGGGCACCTTGAACGTGCTAACGGCAGCGAAAGAAGCAGGGGTACGTCGCGTGGTGGTCACGTCCTCCACCTCCGCGATTGTTCCGAGCCCTAATTGGCCCGGTGACGTTCCCAAGAGGGAGAACTGCTGGACTGACGTTGAATTTTGCAAGCAAAAGGGGGTTAGAAAGGGTTTTCATTTTTGTCATTTTCTGTTTCTTTTTTTTATGTGTGTGTATGTGTGAAGTGTTTGTGTGTAACAGTTGTGGTATCCATTGTCGAAGACTTTGGCCGAGAAGGCAGCTTGGGATTTTGCAAAGGAGACTGGGTTAGATGTTGTTGTAGTGAATCCTGGCAATGTGGTGGGTCCTGTTGTTGCACCGAGGCTTAATGCAAGCATGGTCATGTTTGTGCGCCTACTTCAAGGTAGAGACTGCTGGTTAATCAGTTGGGTTTTGCAGATATTTCTTTCTAATTTTGCTGTAGGAGTGTCCTTGGATATTGGGAATGTGAACCGGAGAAGTGCTAAAATTCAGTGGCAATGTTACCAAAGTATCTTTGAACCACAAGAGAAAAGTAGATTGCATGGTATTGAACTGTGTGAAAAGGGGTTTGAGAATATACTTAGAAGGATAAAGGAATTTTTTAAAAGGGGACAGGGTTTTAAAATGGCAAATAAATGCGGCCACAGTTGCAGAGCCGTGGATACCCAAAAATCTTGATTATGTGCTAGCACTATTTAACACCTTGTTTGGGATCCTGTGATGGATAATGTATAACTTTTTTAACTGGTATCATGTGAATAGAGCTACTGTTGGTGTTACCAAGTTATTAGGCTCATTTTAAAGACCTGCTACTGCGTAGTTGATAGCATAGCTGTGTAGGACATTTAGAAGTTGATACCTTCGTTAAAAGTATCAGACTTGTTTGATTATGCAGTAGTACTCCTTTCATTAGATTTTGCAGTCTACAAAGTGTTAGCCATTGTGGACCCGAATGCCAATATCAAACTACTCTATTTATAATTTTTTAGGAGTTTGCTGAGAATTTGTAATATTATGTTGTGTTGCAGGTTGTGATGATACATATGAAAACTTTTTTATGGGATCGGTCCACTTTAAGGATGTAGCATTGGCACATATTTTGGTGTATGAGAATAAATCTGCAGTTGGTAGGCATGTGTGTGTTGAAGCTATCTCTCACTACGGTGATTTTGTGGCCAAAGTTGCTGAACTTTATCCAGAGTACAATGTGCCAAAGTAAGTAAGCCACACACTTGATAGATGTATGGTGAATATAATGCAATCATCTTTTGGTCGGTAATTCAGGAATTAGATATATTGCTTGATTCTTGAATGAGTTATTGAAGAAACTTACTCTTGTTTGAACACAATTTGATTCATGTTGTAGTTAGTGTGCACTTTGCTATTCGTTCTTATAAACGTGTTTGTATATTGTCTTCGTAATCAAAATAGAAGGTGAATATAGTTCTTATAGTGATACTTTAATACATAACTTACTTGAACATGATGTACTTTGTCATTTTCCTTTAAAGGATGCCACGAGATACCCAACCAGGAGTATTGAGAGTGAAGGATGGATCAAAGAAACTTATGGATTTGGGTTTGCAATTCATTCCTATGGAGAAGATTATAAAGGATGCTGTAGAGGACTTGAAGAGAAAAGGGTTGATTTCATAAGTGCTTTTGCAATATGAGTCCTTATGGTCCATGTTTCTGCATAATATGTTACCTCAAGGCCTCTGCAAATTGACTGGTTCAATAATAAGTATGGTCAATCTGACTCTTTTCCATTAATAAGAAAAAGGAATTTGCATATTAGTGGCATGACGTGATTTAGAACCTGTTTGATTCTTTTTTGAAAATGAAGATGGAAATGTGTAAACGTATTGTGCACAAAGAAATGAATAGAAAACATGGAAAACAAAAAAACAATTACGTTAAACTTTCTGCCGGTAAGAGGATTTAGAAGAAAATTATGTGTTTAAGTACATAGACACACTAGTGGAAACATACCTATTATAATGTGTTCTTTTTATTGTAGATAGTTAATTTAATTTAATAAAAATAATTAAATTTAAATAAATGATCATTTTAAACGATAAAAAAAGTTAAATATTTATTTCAATTTAAAAAAATATTAAATTTAAATGAACTATTATTTAAAAGATAAAAATAAAAATATAATTATTTTAATTTAAAAATAAGTTATTTAATGATAAAAGATTAGAAAAAAAGTTGTGTATACGTGAAAAAAAGAGAATCATAAGTATACATTACTGAACTAATTCACTCTAATATTAAAATAAAATTCTGTAATAAAAATATAACATAATCTATGATTGGGTAACAATTGCAGAACGACGTAGAAAACCTAATAAATTCATTAACTATGTTAGAAGTAAAAAGATATGGTAAACATTCTAATTAGAGCTGTTAAAACAGGTAACCCGGCTTTACCCGGCCCGATTCACCACGGGTTGGTTACTTAGTCAGCCAATCCAATCCGGCTCATTTAGTAGCGAGCCAGAAAAATTTGAACCCGGCTCGACCCACCACGGGTTAGTGGGTAAATGGGTTGGCTCACTGGCCCACTTAATTACAATTTTTTTTAAAATAAAAAAAATTACAAACTTTCTATAATTCAAATCTAAACAAATTTCACTCCCAATATGGATGTTTAATCGAAATTAAATTTTAATAAAATAAAATTAAGTAAGTGGGTTGGTGGGCCAACCCGGCCCACCACGGATTCAACCCGCATGAGCCGAGTTTAAATGAGCCGGGTTGAAATCTGACCCACATAAAAAAAATACAATTTTTTTAGACCCGGCCCGAACCTGTGACGGGCCGGGTTGGCTCGTAGGTTGTATCCATTTTGACAGCTCTAATTCTAATCATTCAAAAAATTAAAAAAAAAAGTGTTTTGAAAATATTATTTAAAAGTGTCCTAAAAATATTATTTGTTATTAAAAGTGTTATTAATCAAATGTTGGCAACAAAATTACATAAAGTTTCGGTTGATAACAAAAATAAAATATAATTAAAAAAATATTATTAAACGTAACCTTTATACAATTTTTTGTTTTGTTACTTAGTGTAAGTAGATTTAGATTACTAACTAAATCATTATAATTTTATAAGAATATCAAAACGGATCAATCCCATCCTATTTTTATTCGTTAATAATTGGATTGGACTAAAAAATTATTGTTTGTAAAACTGACGATAAGTGTACCCGTTACAATATATAAATATTGTTATTATCCAAGGAACTTATGCAATACTTGACAATATTTGTACTTAATAATTCAATTAAACCACAAAATTCACAAAAACACAAGAAAGTATTTTCATTAAAGAGTTGGTGGGCAAGGATATGTAACATATATTATATACAATTGTCAAGATTAGATTTCATCTACTTCATTCTTATGCATTCAATAACATCTCAATTCTATATTCAAGTCAAAATCAAATTACCAAAATATTCAAATCTTATCTTTAATGACTTTGATATTATGTATAATCTCTTTAATCCTTAAGAAACAACCATGCATTAAGTTCAAGAGTCTAAGATTACTAATGAATTAAGTTCTATTCCTAGATACAAACATCTATTAGTATTCAATTTCGTCTAGATTCTAAAGATATTTTTCAATACCTCAAGAATCACAAATCAAATATTGGAACAATTTACATCAAGCATTAAGCATAGAAATTGAATACTAACAAGAATTGGAAAAACACATATCATTATTAGCATAAAATTACACAAGAGTTTCATGTTTTACAACTAATATCAACAAATAAGAATAATCCTCCATGGTGGAAAACTTAGAGTTCTGCAAATTAAAGAGATAGAGAAGAAATGAAAATCAAAGAGAATATCCAAGCCCTCTACCAAGGTTCTTGATAACTACTCCATACTCTAATTGTCCCTTCCCCTTGCATTTCCACCTCCAATCCATAACTCATCTTCCTCTTCAATCCCAAAAGGGAAAAAACCACCATGGATGAAGGAGGAAACCCAAGGAGGTGAGGGAGAGCTTCCCAACACTCTAAATAGCCTCTCCCAAGCACCCTAGGTGATTCTATATTTGTGTAAGAATGATGAATCTTGAAAACTTTCGCGCAACAAGGTCTAAAAGTTGATGCTCTTTGACTTGTAACTTGTTGGTCAAGCTAAATTTTTGCCCAACGACTCCAATATTATAAGTTTGGGCCACCATTTTCACCCAACAAGTCAGCATGATGCCCAATGATGATTATTTGGTTGTCCAATTGCAGTCCATGACAATATAAACATACAACTGAGCCTTTTCTTCACGTTTGCAGTCTTAGGTGCGATTCTAGAGTTCTTAAAGTGAGTATTTGTCTAAAAAATAAAATTTCTTGTCCAATCATGCTTTCTTAAGTTCCAACTTATTTTCCTCCCACCAAATTGCTTCCTATTTCCTTATTTTACATACTCAAACGAGAGATTAGAGATAAAATAATAGCATATACTAACTAAAACATAAGAAAACATAAAAATAACTAAACTTGGAGACAAAGTAAGGTAAAAGTCATGAAGGAGTTTATTTATTCATGAAAATATACACATAAAAACACATAAAATCAAACAGTTATCAGGTTGGGCTAGACCAACATTAGAAAATAGGTTGGAAGATTGAACTCGTCCCGCCGCTAAACAAGTTGACGGGTTGGCTCGTCGTTTCTTCATTCCTTCATCAGCTCACCCATTTTCTTTGTCAGTGTTTTCTTCTTTATCCCTCCACTAACTCACCCATCTTCTTCGTCACTGTTTTCTTCTTCATAATCATCGTCAACCTTTGTTTTCTCCATTATATTCTCACCTCTAATATACACAAGAAACAAAGGTATGAGATCTTTAAAATTAGGGCAACCAGAAATCTCAATCAAGGCCACAAAAAATCTCAATCAAGGTCACCATAGGTTACCTTCTCGTTGTGGAGACTTCTCTCTTAATCTCGCTTTCCCTTGCATTACATAGTAGATGTTTCCTCTCGATCTCTCATGGTGGTGGTTGATTGCGTGGTGATGGCTCTCGATCCCTAGTTTTCACTACACAATGATTTAAACATATCATTACAATCACAACTAAATAAAGATTTTGAGTCACATGCATGGATCCTAGAACTACATGTGCCTCAATATGTTAAACTAACTTAAAAATAGAACAAAATTTGAAATTACTTTGTTGATTCTTCTGAAACATAAATCTTTCCACTCTGAATCTATTAATGATTTTTTATTATCAAACATTTAAGAGACGAGATAAGTTAGAAAAAACATAAACAAAAAATTAAAAAAAAAAGATAATTCTTATAAAATAAACTCCATCAATAAAAAAAATTCTGCATAAAATTTGACTTTTAATAATAAAATAATTAAACATATTATTTCAAAAACACTATTGCTCTTAATTATTTATAGATCCTCATACTTAAATTACCTTTTATTTTTATTTTTATCTCTCCATATTTATCACCTTAAGCATTAACAAAAATCTAGAAAATTTAAATATTACAAAATTAGTATAAATAAGGAATTCTAAAAATATTATTTCATAAATTTAAATTAAATAAATAAAACAAGCTTAACTTCAAAAGAACTATTTTAAAAAGGTATATTCTCACGTTTAAATTGAGTTTTTATTTTTCTTAGTTATAAAATTAATGAAGGAATTTTGCTCCTTAATTATAGTTTTTCTTTTATAATTTTACTTTTAAGTTATTATCTTTATAAATTAAAATAACTACACGCAATAAAAATTGAGTCGATTACTTATAATAATTTTTTTTTTATAATTGATTTTTATGAAAATTATTTTTAATTTAGTAATATTTTTTAATTTTAATGATTATTATAATAATTATTTTTTTATGATAAGAAGAAAAGTGTTTCTAGTATTTATAGGAACACTTATAGAGTAACAGTCCCTGTATGCTACGTTGTACTTGTACAACTTCTCCTCTCTTTACCGTCTCTACAATTCCTTACCGGATTCCAATCATGTCTGGGAATTACGATCAAGATGGTGGCGGATATGGGCGTAACGACGGCGGTGGTTATGGTGGTCGGGGAGGTGGAGGATTCGGCGGACGAGGTTTCGAATATTCTCTCTATTTTTGCTTCCTTATCTTTTTTTAATCGTAAAATGTCTTAATTTTGTGTTAATCGCAACAGGTGGGTATCAAGGCGGGGATCGTGGTGGTAGAGGTGGTGGCCGCGGCGGCGGAAGTGGTAGAGACGGTGACTGGCGTTGCCCTAACTCAAGGTTTGAGATTTTACCCTTCGATTTACTTTTCTTATTTTTACCCCCTTTTTTTTCTGGAGGATATTTTGTGTTTTCAGTAGCTGGAATGGAACTGTGGATATATAATACACCTAATCATTCTTATGTTCTGTATTTGATTGGAAAATTGGTATTATTATATAGTTGTGGGAATTTGAACTTTGCGAGAAGGGTTGAATGTAACAAATGTGGTGCTCCTTCTCCTGGTGGTGCTAATGATCGTGGTGGTGGTGGTGGTGGTTATAATAGAGGGGGATATGGCAACAGTCGTGGGGGTAGATCTGGTAACTATGATGGAGGAAGAGGTAATGGTTATAATAGTAGTAGGGGGAATAACAATGTTGGAAGAAGTGGGGGAGGCAATAGAGGTAGTCAAGGCAGAGAAGATGGTGGCTATGGTCAAGTTCCTGCACCTTCAGCCCAATCCTATGGTGGGGCTGGTGGAAACTATCCGCCTGCATACAATTCTTCTGGTGGGAGTTCAAATTATGAAACTGATGCAGTTCCTCCGCCTGCTAGCTATACTGGTGGACCGGCATCTTATCCTCCACCATATGGGAGTAATACTGGTGGTTATGGTGGCGGAGATGCACATAATAGTGGTAGGTCTGGGCACCCGGTTGGATATGATAGTGGTTATGGTGCCGGTAGTCAAGGTGGATTTGGTGGAGCTCCTGATGAGCCCCCTGCTAAGGTGAAGCAATGTGATGAGAATTGTGGGGATTCCTGTGACAACTCTAGAATCTACATATCAAACTTACCTCCGGATGTGACTATTGAAGAATTGAGAGAACTTTTTGGAGGCATTGGACAAGTAATATTCTGATCTGTTGACTTTTGTGCGAGCTCTATAAAGAGAGTTATTTGTTCTATGAGCAATGGTTTGAATGAAAATACCTTTTTCAAAGTAAATTATCATATTATCCATTTTCTTACCGAACATGCATGTGTATGTCAGTGAATTCTGCATTATTTACACTGGAAATAGTTGACACCCTCGTGGCTTCCTGAGCATCTTTGTTAATTTTTCTCGTGAAGTGACAGAACAAGCTTTAGATTTTGTTTCCTGTATTTATTTGCATATGTCTGATTCTGCAGATGTGTTGAGCTTATGTCTATTTAACTGTTTAGGTTGGAAGAATAAAACAAAAGAGGGGGTACAAAGATCAGTGGCCTTGGAACATAAAGCTATACACTGATGAGAAAGGAAACAACAAGGGTGATGGTTGTCTTGTGTATGAAGACCCTTCCGCAGCACATTCTGCTGGCGGTTTTTACAATAGTATTTGATCTAATTGCTACTACCCCTACTTTTGTGACTACAGTTTATCTTCTATCATAAAGAGACACTTAACATTAATCTTTCATCTCAGATTATGATTTGAGGGGTTACAAAATCGCTGTTACAATGGCTGAAAAGTCTGCACCAAAAGCCCCACCGGCATATAACCATGGGTATTCCATATTTCAATTGTTCATGATTTTTCACAGTTGCTAATTGTTGCCACTGAAAATGACAGCTTTTGAAATGCGTGAATGAGTTACTCAGAATATAATAATTAATTGATGAAAAGGCTACTATTGATTTTTATTCTAGGGGTCGAGTTGATTAGAGTGGGATGTATTTTGTACTATAATAGTTTTAAATGTATTATACAAGTGACTTCCTAATTCTCAGAAATAAATATTTGTGGTTTTAGATTAATGTACTAACTTTTGTTATATGTTTTTAAATTCCACAGGGGCAACAGGGGTGGCTATGGTGGAGATAGACGCAGAGACAATTATAGAGATGCAGGTGGTTCTGGTCCAGATAGGCGAGACAATTACGGTGGGAATCGTTCACGACCATACTGAGGGCTTCAACAGAGAACATTTTATGTACTATGTTGTATGGTCTGAGGGATTTGTTGTATTCTATTGGCGGGTAACTTGAGATGATAGCAAAGAGGTAGGTTGTTCACTTACTTTTACGTGACCTCTTTGCTCCTTTTTTATTTTGTCACTTGCTGGTGGGATTTTAATTTTAGGCGGAAATTATTTTGGTCATGTGAATGCTTTTAAAGGGGCAAGTGCATAATCTCCAAGCTGCTAAGGTAGGTTTTAATTTCTTTTCTAGTGACTCCTGCTTTCATGAAAACATGTTTTATTCTTAGCTGTGTTACTTTCTAGATAAATGCTTGCATCCTTAGCTCATCTGGTTCAAACAGCTGGTGGGATTAAAGGGATATTTTATGTTAAGTCATAGTTCCATGGATCAAGTAATCCCAAGTAGAGAATATTGGAATTGTAATCTATTTACTTTTTTCTTAGAAACAAAGGTGTTTCCTGGCCGCATGTTGCATTTAACCTTAACATCTATACAATAAGTTAAAGCTATATAATCATAACCTTTATAAATTGAACGTTGAATTAATACTCAATTTAGGTTACATGATGAGTACGTTGGTTTAAATTGTTTAAACTTTATTAGCTACTAAGAAGTTCGATATAAAGCTATTTGAAGCCAGTAATGTTATCCATAATGACCTAATAAAAGAGTGCAAGTTCTCGAACTAATGAAATTCCTTTGTTCTTTAAATTCATCAAATTTTTTCGTGTTGTCTATTTTGTTGCACTTAGAAGATTTAAGTTATTTTTTATTTGCTTCATTTTTCTTTCTGAAATAACTACTACCCATCCGAGAGGTTTTGAAGATTCCTTTTTATTGTTTTGCCAAATTGCATCTGGTTGGAACCTTTATAACTGTTGCCAGTAAGCAAATAGTTATTTTATTTTCTATTAAAATTATAGTGTTGGTTATGGCTACGGCATGGTGAGCCTATAGCCATGGATGATCATAGCAGTTGTCTGATTGGTTGCATACTTCTTCCAATTGTTTAATGATGATTAAGGACAGTTGTGTTGGGAAGAGTTGCTAGACGTTAGGTTCGCACATTAACCATCCTTGGTGGTTTTGCTTATATGTTATCATCAAGCAAATACTTGTTCGTTTAGCTTTTTGTTTCCATAGATTTTCACGTATTATTCTGAATGGTAAAGAATATGTCATTTCGACCATGTCGACCCTTCTTAGGCTTCGTAGTCTTCCATCAGAGTTCTGACTCGGTTAAAACTCTGCCGTGTATTGGCCTTTCTTGGCTTTGATAATCTTGCAGGTAGCTGCTTGAAATTTTGTCGTTTGGCCGTGCCAAAATATGTTTTCTTTGTGGCTGTGTTATTGCATAGATTGTTGACATAATTGTTTTAAGCTTTATTCTCCATTCCAGTATATTTATGCTTTTGTCTCTCTCTTGGTCCACTAGACCGTCCTTTAGGTAGATATAAATATATTGATTGTTGAAAACATTTATGTAATAATCTGTAGATTTTTCATATGCTATGGTTCGATGAGAATTTGATGGGCCACAAATACTTTTTCGTTTCAGAACATTTGATTCGGGCATTTGTTTCTAATATTTGTAATGACACACTACGTAGGATTGAGATAGTGTATAAACACGTTTCTAAAATTTGGTACTTTTCTTTTATTCATGACTAGTTACTAGTTGTATTTTTGAAAGGGTATAATGTTAAAGAGTTTGAATCTAATGATAGAATAGGAGAACCAAATTTTAAATGAAATTTACTAGATGATTATTTTGAAGATCATCATACATTTATCTATGCGAGGTATTTTCTTAACTTGAACGAATAATTCTGTGCAGTAGGCTGTTTATTTTACAAATTATTGATCATATACATTAAATTGTTTGGTCAACAACAATTATGATTTAATTTGATATGATATATAAAACAATAAATTAACATACTCAAAAAATTTAGTTACTTTGTACTAAGGGTTTCAACAATTTCAAAAAATTAAATTATTTTATATTTAAATTAGGTTTAATAGGTTCGGAGGTTCTTATATTTGGGGGTTTGTTTCAATTGGGTCCTTTAATTTTGGAAGTGATCAATTAGGTCCTTAATTTTGTCAATTTGAATCAATAAAAACATTTCCGTCAAATGTGGTTAACGTCGTGAAGTTTTTGAACATGTGGTATGCTGACGCTTCCAGGTGGTATCGTTTCAAGTGCATAGGTGGATTATAAAAGGGTGAATCCCTAAATTAAAAGGGTGTATTTGAAGGTGAAATCCCTAAATTAAAAGAGATTTCACCCTTTTATAATCCACCTATGCACTTGAAAGGTGTCACCTGACAGCGTCAGCGTGTCACATGTTCAAAAACTTCACGTCGTTAACTGAAAAGTTTTTATTGATTTAAATTGACAAAATTAGGAACCTAATTGATCACTTCCAAAATTGGAGGATCCAATTGAAACATATAGGGTCCTCCGAACCTATTAAACCTTTAAATTATTTAGAATTAGAGTCTCCTCATTTTCTAAATATTTGTTTTGGATAAAATAATTAAAATATTTACTGTAATTAAATTTCTTTTTGAAGGTGTAATTAAAATATTCACTGTAATTGAATTTCTTTTTTATGATAAACTTTCATTTTAATAATATATTTTAAAATTAAAATTCTAAAATAATATTAGTTAAAGTTAAATATTAAAAGAGTATTTAAATGTTTAATATTTTCAATATATACATGAGTTTAAAGTAGATTTGTCACTTTGGTACAATATGATTTTGATATATATGAATTAAAGATTGAAGATTGAAATGAGTTATACTCGAGTCCAATAAATTGGAGGAGTCGAAGGTTGATAAAGATTAAGTTAAAATAGTATGAGTAAAAGGTTGAAATAGTATGAGTAAAAGATTGAGTTAAGTCATTTAAATCAATGAATTTGAAATATTAGTAGTAAAATTTTATTTTTTTTAAGTGAATTTCAAATTTATTGTTTTAATTATTGAAATACTTTCTTAAAAATTTTTAATTTTAATTTATTTTTAATCATCTCATTCAAACATGTCATTTTGTTTCAAAAATATTTAAATTTAAAAAATAAATGAATTATTTTTTTAAATTGTCTCGTTTAAACATAATATTTGCAAATTGTGAGTATTTAGAAGAATTTTGTTAATGAATTGTAAGTATTTAGAAGTATTTACTTAGCCAAATAGATTTACTTAATAAATTTGAAACTCTTTACCTGTTTAAAATTTGTTTAGTAAAATTTGTCCATTTAATGAATTAATTGAAGGATTTCATCTAATGAACTTCTTTTGCATTTATTTATTGGCTTAGCAAATTCGTAAATTTTAAACGTCCTTATTTATTATTACACGCTTAGGACCATAATAATTTTCTAAAGATATGTTAAGGTTTTAAATATCCTCTTGAAAGCTTTAAAATGCTTTAGTATGATAATTATATCAAATTTTATGTAAGGCTTGATCATACTTTGAGTTTGTTTAATTTAATTTTAATATTTTTAATTTGATTTTAATTTTTGTTAATTTTGTTTAATTTAATATTTTTACTAAATCGTTTAAATAATTAACAAATAGTGAATAATGTATGTCAAGCCATGATTTATTTACTTTTTTTATTTTTTATTTTTAATTAAAAAATGTCTGTGTTTTTTAGTATGTGTCATATGGTAGTTACTCTATCACTATTAACATTTTATATTCAATTTAATTTCTATATTTGTTATTTTTATTTAGTTAAGTTCTAATATTTTTAAAAATCGATTAATTTCAGGATTAAATATATTTTTCATCACTTAAGTATTACTAATTTTTGATTTTAATCCTACTCAAAACATTGATGGCTTTTAGTTCTCTCACAGTATTGAAACATATAATATTAGTCCTGAAAAATGGACGGTGTCAACTTTTTGTTGATTTGGCAAACAGTGAGTCACATTTTCTGCCAACTTCCCTCTTAACTATCTGCCACGTTGCTTGTTGAGTTTGTGGAATGAGATTAAGTGATTTGTCTTTTTTCCTTTCAAGTTCAGATTTGTGAATTGTTGTGTCTGTTTCTTGGCCTGTAACCCGAAATACCCACCCCCAATAACACTCAAGAACTCGTTTCTTCTTTTCCTCTGATCCCGAAGAGGATTCGGTGTCTCGGATTTCCCTCAGTAAGAAGAAGGAAGAGATGGGTGAAGAAGGAGACCGTGATTGAGGAAGAGGATGACCCATCGGCGGCTAGTGGTGGCTGGTTTGGCCAGTGGTGAAGGACATCGATGCGATGTCCGGCGACGACCAGCGGCACTGGTGGTGCCCTGGTTCGTAGAGGCCGAGATTGTTCGTGCCTGAAGGAGCACGGTGCTTCTCACCTGCGCGAGGAAGGGAGGAGAGAGAATATGGTGTTGTGGCCGGTGACGACTCCGGCGGCGAGTAACGTCACCGGCACGGCCTTGGCTCGACGGCTTGTGGTTGTTGGCGACGGTGGCGTGCAGGAGTTTGGGATGCGAACCTCCATGGATTGCTTTTTCTCAGAGAATACCCTGACTCTAAGGTTTGGAGCATGGATGATGAAATGGGATAGGGGAAACATAACCCCTAACTTTTTGCTGAAGAGCCTTGGGCCTGGGTTCTTGGGGGGCCACCGATAAGAATATCACCCTAAGCACCCCCAGTGTTGTTGCTAACACTTCTACATTAAGTGACAGTTCAACTGAGACGACAAAGAAGAAACCAGCTTTGTCCCCAATTGAGATGACGAAGAAGAACCAAACTTTTGCCCCCAACTGAGATGACGAAGAAGAATCCAACTTTCGTAATCTGATTTCAATCACCAACCCAGGTGCTAATCACTTAATCTCATTCTACAAATTAAACAAACAACGTGGTAGATGGTTAACAAGGAAGCTGGCAGAAGACGTGCCCTCGCCGTTTTTCAGATCAACAAAAAGTTGACGTAGTCCATGTTTAAAGACTAATATTACATGTTTCAATAATATGAGGACTAAAAGCCATCAATGTTTTGAGTATGGACTAAGTCCAAAACTCAATGATACTTAAGGGACCAAAAACTTATTTAACCCTTAATTTTATTCTTCAAAAATTAGAACTAAATTTAATTTTTATATAAATATTATATTTATTAAAATTCGTATTTTGATTAAATATTTTTTATTTAGAGTTACTGTCGATTTAAAATTATCACATTTTACAATATTAAAAGAATTCATTATAATTATTGTTGTGTTAGAAAAACAAAGAAAAGAAAATATAGAAATATTTATTTTTACAAAAATTAGTGAAATATTTAAATTTGACAATGTTATTTTATAATGGATTAATATAATACTGCATGACATTTTTATTTAATAGTTAATATGATTTTTAATATTTTTCGTGATTTTTAACCACCTCTTAAAATTTTAAATCATTGATGATTTTTACTTTTAAAATTTCCATTTAATTTTAAATCAATTCTAACGTTAAATTAAAAATATTTAATAAAAATATAAGTATAATATTTATATAAAAATTAAATTTGATCTTTAGGAATAAATTTGATCCATTTTAAAAATAATTAAACTAAATTAAATAAAATTAAAAGAATATAGATATCAAATTCAACATAATACATTCATACTTATGCTGCTACTATCACGTGATTATGCTACCATTACATGACATAATACATTTTTAAATTAAAAAAAAAATTATGTATTGATACATAACATATACTGCATATACCATGTACTATTTGTTAATTATTTAAATAATATTAATAAAAATGATTAAATTGAATAAAATTAAAAAAATAAATTAAATTAAAAAAAAATATAACTAAATGAGAGAAACTGAAGCCATAGAAACCAAATTAATATTTTTTGGTTTATTTAAAATTTGAAAGTTGAGGAGGAATAAATTAAAATCAGGGAGAGATAGAGAAGAAAGCACTTGCAGCAGCATCCACATCCATACTAACGCACTCAACTGCCGCTCTATCCTCTGTATTGTGCATCAAATTAAAACCAGACTCTCAAAATCGCAAAATGGCGGGGCGCAAACACGCGCCCTCCTCCTTCACGCGCCTCGACGAAGCGCGCCTCGCACATTCCTCATCCGTCGCGGCGGTCCGCGCCCTCGAGGACCGCGTCGACAAGCGCCATCGCGAGATCCAGAACCTCATCGCCGACAACCAGCGCCTCGCTGGCATCCACGTGGCCCTAAAGCAGGACCTCGCCGCCACTCAGGAGGAGCTCCGTCGCCTCTCAGCAACGGCTGCCGAGGTCAAGGCGGAGCGCGACGAGGAAGTGCGCGAGATCTACGAGAAGTCGCTAAAGGTGGACGCGGAGGTGCGCGCCGTTGCCGCAATGAGCGCCGAGCTGGATCGGGTGCGGGCGGACGTACGAGAGCTCGCGGCGGCGAAGAAGGGTCTTGCGGCGCAGCTGCAGACAGTGGATAGTGACCTCGAGAGGGCGCGCGCCGAGGCGCAGTTTTTGCCGGCAATCAAAGCCGATATAGAGGCCATGCTCCATGAGATTCAACGAGGAAGGTAGATTGTTAATTTTTTAGTCACGTGAATCATCGATTATTTGAGACCATGAAATTTTAAGACGTTCATTTATTTGTTTAGAGCTTCTAATGAGATGGCTTGGACTTTTTGGTTCTCATTTTGCATTTTGGTGAATGGTTTTCGTTTTTGGCTTGGACGTGAAAAAGTGGAGAAAGGAAGGTGCAACTTGAAAGCCTTTTAGATATCGGTTGTTGAATGTTATTGGGTGAATGCAAGGATTTAAAATAACGGTGTGCTTCTGATTAAGCACAAATATCTTTCACTAAATGGTTTTGGGTACTGTCCCAAGGACGACGTTAGTTGTTAGGTTTTCCTCCTCTGAGCATGTTGTGGAAGTTTTTTATGGGAGTAGAGTAATTTTATTTGTTCTTCGTGTTTGTCACTCGCTACTCCTTTCATTGTTGTATTTTTTATTTTTTGTTCTCCCAAATGGGAGTCATGTCTATATGGCAGCTAACACACCACGTATCCTGGTGTTCTTTTTAGCTTTCTGCAAATGCCTGGCATTTGATTCGTGCTATTGACAATACTGATGTTATTTCCTTTATGCTCTGTTTGGTGGTGTTGAATGGCGAAGAAGGAAATGGGAAATGGGTTCTCTGGTTAGAAATGACAGAAATATTTGGAAAACATGTAGGTCTAAGTTCCATATTGAGTAGAAATGAGAATGTTTAGCAATGTACAAGGAAGAAGACTCAAATTCATTATCTTAAAGTTTTTTGTTGGAACCTTACGGGTTAAACTCGTATCTCATTCTTGTTGTGTCGCTTCCCTACAAAGACTCTTACTTTTTGTGGTTATATCCTTGTGAATCTCATGGACAGTATTAGTTAAAGACGATATATAGCATAATAACCAATTAACAGGAACCAAAAAGGGGATTTTGTCTATTTCTTGAAGTGTCTGTGCGCGTGAAAGTTAACAGTGAGGAACATATATGATATCTGCTACAAACACACCCTTTCTTCTTTCTGCTCTGCACTGCTAACTTGCACTTACCATAACGCACAAATAGAGATAAGGATGTTAATGCAACAAGATCATATAATCAATTTTGTAAGCTGTATAGTCAGTTATATGTTGATATATGTCAACATATAATTGATTACACAGTTTTTTATAGTGGTCAATTATTCCCCCAAATGTGTAAAAATCAAAGAAGGACAACATTGTATTTTAATTAATATATTAATTTCTTTTCTTTTCTTTTTCTAACCAAGCAATTTCAAAATTTTATTTTCACTATTATTCTCTTGAACCAAACAACCTATTTTACCATTTTTTTTTCACCATTTTCTCCTTTTCTTTTTCTCAAGTGCTTCCTCTCTATCAAACGCAATCCTAGCTTTTGAACTTATTATGTATTATCAGTTCATTGGTTTATGATTTATTTACTAGTTTGTGATTTTGAATGCATTAAGGCTACTGATTCTAAAATCTTGATGCTGACGTCTGAGTTCCTTTGAACTTTGAAACTTCATGATGCCACAATGGAGCTCGCAAAAGAGGAAAAAACTAATGTTGATGGCTATTGTTCACTGTGTACAGAAGCATGTCGGATTTATATCTCATTCCTTGTTTATTTTGATTTCTAATATTGAACCCTGTGATCAGTTCAAATACTTGTCAGCCTATATAACAAAGTAAGATTTAATCTGACTAACTAGATTTTGTTATTGTCCTTGTCTCTACTGATTCCAGGCTTCCTAATTCAACTACTCTATCTTTTCCTGTTGGAAGAGTGATATTTCTTTCATCTAATCAGATGCAAGGGCAAAAGTTCGTAGTCTGGAATATTGTGCAATGTGCATGCTTTACATTTTCATTATTGATGCTACAGGAATGCTATTGAATTTGAGAAGAAGACACATGCTAGTAACCTTGAACACAAACGGGCAATGGACAACAATATGATTATAATGTCCAGTGAGGTTGAAAAGTTACGTGCTGAGTTGGCTAATGCAGAGAAGAGGGCAAGGGCTGCAATGGCCGCAGATGCAAAACCAAGTAATTTAACTTTCTTGGTCGTTCATCTTAAATTCTTGGTAGATATAACAGCAGTATAACTTTAAAACTTGGTCAACTTTGTTCGTTAGGGACCTGTTTAATTTTTTTAAAGAAAATATTTTTGATTAGAAAAGACATTCTTAAAGTTATTATAATATAAATAAAACCTCAAAATATTGGTTATTTTATTGATATAGTGCGTTTCTTTAATACTTTTTCAGAGACTAAATTTGTTTAGCTATAAGAAGAAAACACTTAGACATATCTTTTTAGTTCTTCGTAGACGCGTACTGTAAATCTATAGATTTGTTTCTATACAGGTCCTGGATATCCTCCTGATAACTATGACAATCGTGAGATGGGGTATGGAGGAGTCAGATACCCTCCTGGTTCTTATAGCATGCATCAGGTATGTATGGTACTCAGCAGTTTGATTTAGCTTTTGCAGGCTAGTCTAGTAGTGTGCATCTGGATCTGATTTATGATGAACAGTTTGTTTTTTCACTTCAGATCTATAAAAACTTTGCAGAAACAGTTTATATTTGTTTGGCATTTGCTTTCTGCACCTAAAATAAATCTCTTCCTGAATCTTTTCATCATTCAGATTCGTCAATTCAGAATGTAAAATCATATTTGAGATTGACCAATTCAGAATTTAAAATCATTTTTGGGGATTTCACATTTGGGATTGACCAATTCAAACTGTAAAATTTCATTCTGGTTTGGTGACTTCTGGACTGGAGAAGGTAGAAAAACATTGCAGATATGTGCAACAAGAAATTTTTGGGATGCAGAAAGTAACTGCCTATTTGTTTTGGTAATGCCTGTCAAAACTTTCCTTGAACGCCAAATCCTACACTAGATTATGCTATCAATTTATATGAGCAGAACTCTGTCTCGATAGGTGGGGTGGAGGTGGAAATATGAAGAGGGAGTGAATTAATTTAGTGTGTTAGGTGGAAGAAAAAAAGAAAGGAAACAATTTTTAAATCATGAGATCCACGCTATTGTTTCTTATATCTCTGTTTTTATTTCTTATTGAATAGATCAATCTACACAATTTTCAAAACAATTTATTTCTATTCCTACTCTACAAAATAATTAAGCATTTAATTTTATCTGTTACCTATTTATTCCCTATTTCCATTCTCTGCATTTTTCCCTTCAAAACCAAGCAGATCGTAAACGATTCCCCAGTCTGATTCTGAAATATACAAATGATATGTTTATTAACATATTTAACTCTACGATGATGAAAAAAAAGTTCCAACTTTACAAAATAGGAAATTGCTGCCAAATTGGTGATTTGACGAACTTCCTTTGGCTTCCTCCACAGTTTTTTCTTGTTTTCGTTTTTGAAGTCATTTTATTTCCTGGGAACAAAAACTTGATCTGCTAACTGACCTGAGTTCTATTGCTGAATGTATTTATCCAAGTGGATATTTTGTTTTCATATTTGAGTGAGTTCCTAATACATTACCTCCGCACAAATTCATGCATATAGGAGGATAAATAATTCAAATTTGCTTGACTTTTCAGATGCAAGCTGGGGTTGACTCACATTCTCAAAATGCAGCCGGAGCACCCTTACATCATTCTTATGATCACCAACGTTCTCAAGTACCAAGGTAGTCTTCTGGGGATGCTTTAAATTTTGAACAAGAGTTGAAAAAATGTAACGTAGCAATGCAATATGTCTCCATTCCCCCAAATGAAACTTATTCAACAGTAGCGCATATAGTTTTACTTTACTGATATCCGAAAATGTTCATAAATTTAAAGTTTGTATATATTTATCACCGTGCTTATTTTCAGTGTAATCAGTTCAGGTAGTCTGCGTAGGTTCAATTTTCCTGTGTATTTCATTCTTTAGCAATACCCTTAAAGTTCAGAAGGCTAATTTGTTTTTCTTATAAGCTTAAAAGTGCCTGATTGTTTTACTCTGCAAGTTTTTGTGTGTCTTTAGATAATTGGATTATAGTTTTCGTTTTGTAAGTTTGAATGGGTTGCAAAATCAACTTTGGTTTTTGGTTTTTGTATGAAGCTAGACAAATTTGAGCAAGAAATTATGGATCTAGGCAAAAAATTTTCCAATTATGAGAATAGGCAAGTCGTGGGGTTCCGGACGACTTCAAATGAAGAAGTCATACTTCTTCTGCACGACTTTACCATGTAGCATTGACCAAAGTTGAAGTCGTGTACTTCAAAAACAACTTTTGTTCGTTGTAATCGATTACACATGCTGAAGTCATGTAAGGGGACACGACTTTACCTTTTATGAGCAAAAATGTCTCTAGTAATCGATTATACCATGGTTATAATTGATTACCAGCATGTTATATGGGCAAAAACTCTCTGGTAATCGATTACAACTATGCTGTAATCGAATACAAGAGGCATTTTGGTGTTAAATGAACTACTTTTTTGGTTCTTGACCATCAATGTAGTTTATTTTTGTGTAGTTATTTTAATTTTTGTAAAGATATGGTTATAGATGACATTGAAATGTATTAATATGTTTAGGATGAGTAATTTTTTTGAATGTAAATACAAATGGAAAGCATAAAACAAAGTCATAAATGAAATTTCAACTATTTTATTAAATTGAAAATGCATTACAAAAGGAAAAGCTAAAAATAAAATAAGAAGAAAATACAATGAAATTGAAATCTATCTATGAAGAAAATATGCCATGTGGACCAAAATAACGATGCAAATACTGCATGTCGTGCTCTAGATGTTCAACTCGAGCATCAATTGTATAAAAGCGGTCATCCATGTTTAGTTCTAGTTGTTCAAATCTAGCATTCATACTATCATTTATAGTTTTGAAGCTATCCCTAACAAATGTTTGGAGATCATTGATTCCCTTTATCACGTCATCAAATGAAGAAGTTTGTTGTTGAAGAAAGGGTGATGATTGTTGCTAAAGATGTGCTTCATTATTGCATTGACGAGAAAGAGGAGAATTTTTGTGAACCCATGTGTTGTCTAGGTTTTTTTTGTTTTTTTTTTTTTAAATTCAAAGGACTTTATCACTTTTCCTGCTATTCTTGTCTTCTTGTTTTCTAGGGCAGGTATTTCATCATCAAATGAAATTTTAAAATGTTGCAGGATTTGGGTGACCAAATATGGATAGGGTAAATGAGTCCTTGGTCTCAAAGCCTTCTTCATCCTATATCTGATGAGATGGCTCTAGTTTATCTAATTTGTCGTCATTATAATCCACATTAAAAGTAGATCTTCCTTGGTAGCCTGGGCAACATTAGAAACATGTGGAAACAAAACACGACATATAACATAATCTAATATTCTAGCCTCAATTGTCATAGAGTCAGCTAGAATTCTACCTGTACGGGGTTTGTATGGTAAACAAATCAAGTCTCTTGCTACGTCAATAATGTATTGATCCTCCCATTCGTCAAATAATTTACCTTCAAAATTCAAGCCAACAGATGACAAGTTGGCTATGGAAGCTAACAAGCTGGGTTTGATAATCATTTTAACATTTTTGACCTCAGTCTTAATGGTTCCATTGTCAGAAAATATCATGTTGCTATAAAACACACGTACTAAAT
The DNA here is from genome assembly GCA_036885675.1 of Vigna mungo. Taxonomy (NCBI): domain Eukaryota; kingdom Viridiplantae; phylum Streptophyta; class Magnoliopsida; order Fabales; family Fabaceae; genus Vigna; species Vigna mungo. The sequence continues at coordinate 12,158,011 of CP144690.1, read as the reverse complement.
CAGGGTAGTAGTATGCATAATCACATGCAAAATTATCCAAACCCAGATTTGTCAACATGTGGAAAAATTCAAAATTTTCTTGGTTAAAATATTCTTCATTAAGGAATTTTGGGTCAATAATCTGACGATCACAAAAAAGTGAAAAATACCTTTATGATTGTGCAAGAGTTGAAAACAAAAGATTTGAGTGTGGTTGAGTCGGTGATGGTGGTGGTGAGGGTGAAGTTGAACTTTCAATTGGTAAAGGTTGACGGCAGCGACGTCCCTCATTTGAAGAAGACGAACCTCTAATCCTTGCAGAGTCAGAATCTCACATATATTTCAAGCTTTAAATCTGAGTAAAATATAAATTAAGTATGTAAATAAGTAAGATAGTTGTTTTATGGGTTAAATATGTTTTTAGTTCCTAAACTTGGACAAAATTGAAATTTGTTCTTGTCCAAAACTTTGATAGATTTTGATATCTAAACTTAAAAGATGAATAAATATAATCTTTTTAGGTCAATGACATCAATTTTTCTGTGTTAAAATGTGTTTTAGACTATAGTTGAGCTTAAATGTGTCAAAATTTATAAACAATTCAAATGTTAGATTGAAATTTCGTTTAACATGTCAATAAAATTTTATATAAACTATTTATTTTTAAAGTTTGAGAACTAAATTGCATCAAAGTTTAAAATATAGAAGAATTATAATTTTATGTATAAATTTAAGGACTAAAAACATATTTAACTTTGTAAGATATAAACATCTGTAAACAATTTTAACAACCTTTGTATTATCTAGGTTGGTGTTATGCTCAAGCTTAATAATACTAAAGGTAAGTAACTTGTTAATACTGAGTGATGGTATTTATAGCTTGTTAAAATAATTTGAAAAATATTATATTTGTAGACATGCTTTAAGTTATTTATTGTTCAAGATGATGCCATTTAGGAGTAATCATTATTTGAGATAAAATTTATTGATAAGGTGTTTTTATGCATACTGAAATGATAAGACTTTTCGAATGATTATTTTGTTTTTAAGAGTTCTCTTGAATCATCGTATCATTTGGTGAGTAAGTATAATGAAAAAAAAAATGAAATATGAATTCAATAATATATGATTAAGAAATTAAAAACTTTAAGTATCATCATAGGCACCAGTTGAAAAACCAAGTTTGAGAATAAAAATTAAGTTCAAATTTTGAATTTAATGTAAATAGCTCAACTTAGTATCCAGATTGCTTATTAATTAATGTGAATAACTAAAATGTGAAATTGTTGAAAAGAAAAGTTTGAGTATTTAGAAAACGAGCAACTTGATTCCTCGTTAAATACTCAGAATATATTGAGTCGTACCATAGTACAATGGGTATTTATACTTATGTATAACTCTCGGAAACGTGATGAATGCTTACATGGTATAATTTTGTTTTGGGATTTTTAGGAAATTTGGAAATATAAAATATATGTTATATATGAGAGTTTATTGTTTTATTTTTTTATATGCTTTATATATAAAACAAAATATGACAATAAAATAATTACAATATATCAAATTTGATTTTCTAAATCTAAATAATAACTAAATATATTTTTATCTTTACATGAAATATATTTTTAAAACAAAAATATTTTTTAAATACTAATTTAAATTAAAAGGATATTAAATAAATATTCTCAAGAGTAACATAACATGTTGGATACTTATGTTTGATATAGCTTAATGCTATGGCTCATTAAATAATGTACATGGACTATTGCACTTTATCTAACTCACTTTTGAGGTGTAATGCATAATGTAATTGATGTTTATGAATTGTATAGCTTGAGGATATAAACTACTTTTAAGTCTTAAGCAATGAGAAACTTATTTGTATACTAAAACAAAGTTCTCAATCAAAATAACTTAGAACTATTATTTTGTTTTAAAGAGGATGCAATTATTTTTTGCCTAAGCTTATCAAGATAACATTATATTCATTTTTCAATAATATATTGGCTGCTTTTGGAACTTCATATTTCTACCACCATTTTATATTTAAAAGATTCAATGTGTTAAAGATAGAAGAATTAATATAAACTATACTTACCCTGAACTCCTATGCAATCCGAAACTTTTATACATACTAGAACAAATGTTTCTTTCGAAAATAAATTAGAAATCCTTTTTTTTTTCTAAGGTGTAATCAAAATTTTAAAATATCAAATATGCTATTATAATCTATCATCGCATAAAAATATTAGTCAATTTAAAATTTGATATTTTCTTAACAATTTTATCTTGAAATAAACGTCTTAAAAATTATAAAAGTACTCCTTCTATAGTATACGCTTTCTTATTACTCATATTTAATCTTTTCTCTTAAGTTTATCTAATCCAAAACTAAAATTCTCATGCATGAAAACTTATTTTGATACCTGTTTATGGGAGGTACATGCTGCCGCTCAATCCTATTTCAATGGGTATAAAAAAAAATGAAAGGACTCTATTTGTTTCTCGCTAAAATATACATTAGTACAAAATGGATTTCTTAACATGTTTAATAGGTTTCGATTTTGACGAAAACGAAACATAAAAAGATATGATAATACTTTTGTAATTTTTGCGAATTTATAGACCTCGACCATAACAAAACTAAGGCCATGTATTCTTTTTTGTTATTAGCTAGCAAACAATCGAAGTCTAAAGATGAGTCACATATGTACAAATTTAAACTTTTCACTTTTGTACACACTGGTTAGGATCCATGACCTCGACTATTCTCATAATCAAAGTTATAGGGTCCTAACAGTCCTCCTATAGAGAGATTATATCAAACTTTTCAGATTTTGAATAGGTCTATGACCTCGGTTTTTTCTAGAACCGCTACTATAGGTTCCCAACTTTACACCAAACAGAAGGAACTTTCAGCTTGTTGGTCTCGAGCCCTCCTTTCTACTAATACTGCTCCATTGCCTCCTTGTTGTGGTCATTGTCCTTCACCGCCGTTATTGTCTCCATTGATGTTTGAATTCCATGGTCATTGCCTCATTCCTTATGATCTTTCACTTATTCGTTCAAGTTTCTTCGTGGTGAGCTTTGGTTTCTTCGTTCCTTACATTTGTTTGGACATTTTTGAGTTACTTTTGGTTCCTGATACTAATAAGTCATTTGTATTTGTGTCTAAGTATTATTTTTTTGGGGGTGGGCTTTTGATGCGTTCGAAAGGGCGAGTAATTGCACCATTCTCCATTATTCTTTTCCTTTTTCACTCTTAGGTTCCTATTTTTTGTCTTAAATATTTTTTAGTGTGAGCATATAATTTTATATAATGTTGTAGTAGGTTATTTGATTTTTGTATGTTTGATATGTGATTGTATATGAAGATATAATGTTGTATTGAATTAACCTTAATTTTTCGTTTAAGATTCAATATAAAAATTATTTACTGTCTACAAGTCTGTTAAAGAAATGTATGTTTTAAAAATAATATTGGAAGAGACAATAATTATAATTTATAGTATTGAATCTTGAATTGTCTAGTTGGAAAATTTAAGAAAAGTAATCACTTTTTCATACTTTATTCATGTATATAAATTTTAATATACATGTTTTAAAGTTTATGAATATTTTGTAACCATGTTTTGTATTAATTTTCATATGCATATTTGATTATGGTTTTTAATTACTTTCATTTTATGTAACCTGAAGACCAAATACAAAATATTAACAAAATTTTATGAAATTTTAAATATATTATTTAAAATTTATAAATTAAAAAGAGAAGTTGCAAGTATTGACCATCCAATTACATTTCATACATATAACGCTAGAGACTAAGATTTCAGTAATATAATATTATTATTTCAATAAAAACATTGATGTAGAGTATTTTTAGCTATAATTAGAGGAAGATAAAATTAATTAAAAAAAAGGGAAAAATACAAAAAATAAAATAGAAGGTAAATATTATTACAAGTATGTGAATATCATAACTATTCGAAGTAACCACACTCACGCATATATATTGATCACCCCCTAATAAAAGAGATTGAAAAATAAGAAATAAAAGTTTCTAGTCTTTGGGAAAAAAATCGTGGTCAACTTTTCGTTTTAGAATCATTTTCTAAAGTTAGTTCCTTGCAATAAATTCTTTTATATTTTGATTCTACACAAAAATCAGTTTAATTATTACAATTCTTAAAAATTTTGAAATAAAAATTAATAAAGTTTCAGGGGTATGAAAGCAAAGTTAAGAAAAAAAAATTAAGTAAAACGTGTTGAGTTGAATGAGAAGTAGGTCAAATTAGCTGGATAGTTTGAGTATTGTGAGTGCAGAAACTAAAGTTACTATTTCCTTCGAAAAAAGGAAAATTAATATCATTCTTAACATGCCATGAACATTATAGAGGAAAATTGAGGATTGAACGTGATGTCTGTTGTACCTATTCTATATAATAATTTTTTTACAAACAAAAATATTCTTTTTTTATATATAATCGTTTTTTAAATACAGAACAACAATGATTTTTTAAATGCTATTTAGAAAATAAAAATTATCTATAAGTATTATATAACTGTAATTGATAATTTAGTTAATATTAAAATAAATAAAAAGTAATTTAATAATAAAATAATTTTAATGTTGTTGTATATTTTTCTTCTTTTTAATAGTTTTTATTTTAATGTTGTTAAAAGTTAAAATATAATTAAATGTAAGAAAACGTTTAAATTAAAAAAAGACAAAAATAATATTTTAGAAATTCACTGTTATTTTCTGTTTAGAAAATGATTATAAGCATAGAAGACCAAAAAAAAATATTTTTAGAACATTTATTATATAAATTTATATTATTTTAATTAATAAAATTAATTATTCCAAATTTCAACATAAATATAATGAAATTAATTTTAATCAATAAAATTAATTATTCAAATTTCAACTAAATAAAGTCAAGTCAATGATAATTAATTATACTTCGAATAGGATTTTAATAACAGAGGTATTCAATTATAATCAATGATAATTCTTCTTAAAAAATAATAATTTCATTTCTTAAATAAAATCATTTCATTTTTTAGTCGCTATTTGTCGGTGTGTACGAAAAAAATTCTTAAAAGAAATATTTTTCAACTTGTGGGTATATGGATACCCAAAAATATATTTTTTAATTTTAAATGTTAAATTACTAAAACACATTTTTAGAAAAAAAAATATTTTTAATACAATTAAAATAAAGTTGTTCTATAAAATAATAAATTTACTTTTTTAGGAAAATTTAAAAATAATTTTAATTTCATATGTTTAAATAAAAAATATAAATATATAAGTATTTTTTTTCTCCTTGTATTTATGAGTGTTTTAGGCTGCTCAGCACAAGCAGTTAACATGTAAATGTAAACTTATTTAAAACTATGTGCTGATATGTTTGAAGATAAACAGAGATCGTAAAAAAGTTCAAACTACTTTAGAAAAGATGAGTTTGTTGTTAAATTTGAACACTGAAATTAGAGAAAATTTGACCACTACTTTATTAATTAATCATGAAATTTCAGTTATATCTAGTTTTCATCACCGTTTCTCTCACTTTTTCATTTCCCTTATAAAATACAACTAAACATCTAAATGCCAAATAATAAAATTTATTAACTATTTTTACATATATTACAAACGAAATAAAGAGAATAAATATGTTAAATAACGAGGACTTTATTAGTGTCATAGTTTATTATTTACTAGCTAATGGTTTGAATTCATTTCTTGTACGTACAAGGACAAAAAATATATGAAAATACTAGTTAAAAGTTGAGAAAATTAATTAAAATCACGTCACTTTTTCTGAAAAAAAGTCATTGAATTTGTTTCCTATTTGTATTTGTCCTTCATAATTGTTTGCATTTACTAAGGTTTTGTTCTTTTGAGTGGATTCGAGAGAGAATAATTGAGAGAATTTGATCATAATTTTTTTTTGTTTATTTGAATAGATTTGGAGGTAAGTGAAAACGAATTTGGAAGTAAATTTTTTTAATTTGTCACATAAATTAAATCATATACTAATTTTCATTAAAATTTTACTTTCAAATTTACTCCCGCTTATCTACAAATTTATTCAAATAAACAAAAAAAAAATTAATTTCAAATCCTCTCAATTACTCTTCCCAAATCTAAAGAACAAGGTCTAAGTGTTCACATAAAATAAATCGTTATATACGCTTCAAACTTTTACAATAATAACACGAGAGACTAAAAGAAAAGATAAAGTTTGGTAAAAAAGAAGGTAATAATAGTTTGAAGAGAGATAGCAAGAAAAAAAAACGTGCCAAAATTGCGTTAAAAGAAATTCTTATATATGAATATTGTTCCATACGTGATTTTACATATATCCTTATTAATATAATAAGTTCACTCTTGAAATATATACAATTTCCATTTATAAAGAATTGATTTTTTCTAAGATTAGTTTTTGAAATTTCTTAGACATACAATATTACCAAAAATATGTTAACAATAGAAGGTAGTTATATCTTTACTGTGATCTCAGTATTTCTTTGACATTGATATTTATTCTCAAGTAAGAGGAGTTTGTTTGCTTGTTTGTATGGCTATTATTAAAATGAATTATTTACTATAAATTTGACTGAATTAGAAAGTCTTGTTGAATGAAAGGATATGATTTATATTTTGTGATTATCAATATTTATAACATAAATAATTTGTATGGTAAGATCTTTGACTAATATATTTTCTATTACTAATAAAAAAAACTAAAAATGTTTCTAATAGGTTTTTTATAAATTTCACGGAAATTTATTGAAAACAATAAAGTGGCTTCCTAAAGGGATATGAATATTATGTAAATGATAGTTAGAACAAGTGTTTAGTGATTAAGTTTGGAATGTTTTATATAAATATGTTGTTTTTACTATAGTTTTACATGGTTTAAAAAGTTAAACGCAATTTAAATACTGTTTTCTCCTCTCATTCAACGAGACACTTTTTAAAGATAAAATCATGACCTAAAACAAACAATTACCTCAAATGTATGATTCTAACAATTTCACTCGAAGGACTTAGATTAGAATATTGATGTTCATGGTTCCGAGTTGACAAGTTTTACAATCCATGTTTTAAATGTCACAAAATAAAATATGTAAAATTAGTGTTTTCCTTCCAAAAAAAATCCCGATAAATATATACGTTGTCATAGTTTACACATTCATTCTTCTATTATTATCCTTCACTAACTTGTATATATAAATAATATTGTGTTGTCTAACATTGAATGATGTAGATGAAAATAGTGTTGTAAACAACATCTTAACAAAAATATTGTAGTCCAATATTAGAGATGATGTCTTCTTAGAAGACATAATTGGAGGACATATAACCATAACCATGATGAATGTGCACCAAATCCAAATTTAAAAGGAAAAAATTGCACAAATTCTAGAAATTGTTATAAATATCTGATGACTATGTACTAAAATTGTGGAATAATCCATTAAAAATTAACTTTCTGAGATTGAAACTAACAAATATGATCAATCTTCCATTTTGTTTAGGAACAAAACCTCAATTTAGACCTACCTCTAATGTAATTCATGTTAATTTCAGAACTAAAAATAAATGTCAAATGCAAAATGTGTTTGAATACAGATATCAAACACAGGAGAAGGAGAAAGAGAAAGAGAGAAAGAAGAGAAATTCATTGAAAATGAAGGAATCTGATTACAGACAGAAAAGCTGAAACCTAATAATCTAACTCACGGAGAGGGATGACATATTGGGATATAAGGATAGTATTTATTTTCTTTAATTATTTGATACTGTTATATTTATTAGTCCAACATTTTTGGTCATAATGTGATGTTTTAGTAAAAAAATGTTAGTCAAAATTACTCACAACTTATTTTGACCGTGCACATTTTCTAATAATTCATAATATATTGTAAGTATCAATTTCAATGTATTGTTTTCTTTCTGCTCTTTCAATAAAACGCTTACATACTATTTAACAAATCCAACATTTATAAATGAACAACTTAACTTAAATAACATTTATATTATTTGTTTAAACGTGAGTAGCCATATACAATGTTTATCACTTAACAAAGTTTATCTTTTTAATTTTTTTTATAGAGAATAAAAAGGACACACATAGAAGGTCACTTGTCGCAAAATTTCTGAAGGAACTAAGTACAAGCACCTATATTTTTCACATACCAAAATAGCTAACTTCCCTCTTATTTTATTTTATAATATTTTTAGTTAAGAGGATAAAATTTGTCAACCAAAAAAAAAATGTTGTTTTTACAAGGTCAAATACACCTTATAAAACGATTAACGTTTTCGCTTTTGTTCCTGTAGTTCAGTCTTGGTTTCGATCTCGATTTTAGTGGTAAATAATAGGTTTAATATCTATTTTGGTCCCTCGGTTTGTAGAGTCTGTTCAAAGTTGTCTTTCTTTTTTTCAAAAGTTCACTAACATCCTACATTTCGCAAAAACAGTGCATGTTAGTTCTTTTTGTTTACGACATTAAAAAACTAACGACAAAGTTGCTTTCCTGGCCAAAATTAAATGACATGTCCAATTAGTTGGCAAGCTCAGCCAATAAAGGACTGCCATGCTCAAAACTAAAACTTTTATCACACTTTTCCCTACAATGTAGGAGAGAAGAACCAACACCGGAATCAAAATCTGAAGGGTCCTTCCATAGATGTGAGAAAATTGTTGGAAAGATTTAGATAAACTAGAGAGTCAAATCTCCAAATCCAATTAGCTATTATTCCATGAATCTGGTTGTTGGATAGGTCTAAAGCATGCAATTGAGGGTGGTTTCTCAAGAATCCTGGAATTTTTCTCAGATTGCAAGAACCCAACAATAAATATTTCATGTTGGAAAAAGGATGAAATGTCATGTTCATGAATTAAAGTTATATCAACTAACAAGTTGTTGTGTGAAAGCCCTAAAGTATGTAAAGTTTGTAGCCTTTGGATCCTATCATGTGCTATGGTGCCACTGAATTTATTTGCAGAAAGTTGTAGGAAACAAAGTCCTTCAAGATGAAACAGAGATACAGGAAAAAGGTCCTGCAAGCTGTTGCTGCTCAAGTCAATCAACTGTAATTTGGAGGAAGAAATATTTTAGAATTCATCCAATGGACGGTTAAATCCATTGTGAGAAAGGGTGAGTTCTTGTAAAGATGGAAGTGTAAAAAGTGACATAGGAATTTTTCCATTGAGAGAATTATCTCCTAAATTGATGATGATGAGATTTTCAAGTCCCTCAAAATAAGTTGAAATGGTTCCATTTAATCTATTGTGAGAAAGAGATAAATATCTGAGATTCTTCCACTCAACCTGCAACTGCTAAGCTCCAAAACATTCAAATTGGAGAAATTTGCAAAATAGTCTGGCACAAAACTTAAGATATTGTTTTGATTCAGTCTAATGACAGTGAGTGGAGAATTAGGCTCGATGTTGCATTCAATTCCTCAATTTCGGATCTTTCTTTGCCACAACTGTAATCTCCATCACCGCCATCGTCGAATTGTACTGCACAACCTCTGTTCCTTCCTTAAGGAGAACAACCCTCAAATGACGATGGAGAGAAAGCCCTTTCCATTGCAATTATGAAACCCTAACTTTGGGTGGAAAGGAATCTGTCACGTGGCATCTTCTCATTGGCCTCAAATGACCTCATAGTGCCACATCAAATATAATTGTACAAGTTATCAAGTTTTTGCCAACAGGACAAGTCTGCCGTTAGTTTCTTAACGCCGTAAGCAAAAAGGACTAACATTCATCCTTTTTGTGAAAAGTAGGATATTAGTGAACTTTTGAAAAAAAGGAAGACAACTTTGAACAGACCCTACAAATGGAAGGACCAAAGTAGATATTAAACCTAAAAAATATAAGTAAAACAATCCCACGCATAAGATATATAATTTTCAATTAATAGTTCATTTTCGAAAGGATATATTGAGTCTATAAAAGCTAACTTTTTTTATCTTGAATGCCTTCCTGCTTATACTACTTTATGTTGGGCCTTTTACTGTTTGTGATTAAGCAAGGGCCCAATAATGGTCTAATTATATTTTGGGGTTATATCTTATATCTAACCCTGTTTAAGCGTTAATTTTGGCTTTAGTTATGTTATCAATTGTCGTTCGAAAGTGTTATGTTGACTTGGTTGCTAGTGGTAGAGGGACACATTGGAATGCCAAGGAAGGACCTGTCGTGCTAAGGGGTCGAAAGAATCTCGTGTCCTAAAAAGCATTGTTCTATTGCTTGATCTCATTCATCATATTTTCATCAAGACACGTAAACACTTTCCACAGTATACGTCAAACATGTACAACTGTTCTTGTTAGACAAGAGACTGTAATCACAACATCATCATTATAAACATGTTACATGTTACATGTTACCTTTGTTGCATATATAAGTTCAAATTCAGGAAACCAAGAACACTTGCTTTCTATAGGCTGGTCAACATCGATTCTTGGATTTTGAAATGGGTGGTACTTCTTCACCTTGTGCTTCGTGCAAGTTGTTGAGGCGCCGTTGCTCTCCGGATTGCATCTTTGCTCCTTATTTTCCATCCAACGATCTCTGCAAGTTTGCCATGGTGCACAGGGTCTTTGGCTGCAGCAATATCACCAAAATTCTAAAGGTCTCATCGGTTTAATATATCTATTTCTTTTTATAATCAATCTAAGAGAACTTCATTAAGAAATAATTAACTTGTTTGTATGTTTTTGCTTGCAGAATGTTCCCGTTGAGCAAAGAGGAGATGCAGTGAGGAGTTTAGTTTATGAAGCAAATGCACGAATTAAAAACCCTGTTTATGGTTGTGTTGGAATCATATCTAAGCTAGAAACTCAAGTTTCTGAGTTACAAATGCAGCTTGCAGTAGTTGAGGAAGAAATTCTCAGCATAAAAATGCAGCAAGAATTTATCTTCACCAATGGCGGTACATAACCATGACAATGCTCTTTTCTCTCTTCTGTGACAATACTTATATCTACGAACTTTTTTCTCATTTTATGTCATACCTTCGTTGTATCTGAAGAGACTCATAAAGCCTTTATGGACTTAAAATTCATTTTGCTCCTTTTTCACTCGTATTTTGGTCTTAATTCACTTTCGTCTTCATTATGTCGGTCAACCACACAGAATATGTATAAAGGGATATGGAAAAGAAAAAATTGCCATATGCATGTGCTTATACAAGAAAAAAAAAAGTAAGAAGATAACGATCTAGAGAACACATTAATTAATCCAGCAAATAATGTTCCTGTCTATCTCTGTATAAACTTTTATATATATATATATATATATATATATATATATATATATATATATATATATATATATATAAAGTTTATTGTATATGAGATTTCGATGAGACTCGATAATCTCAATTTTTTTTATGACAGTGACATTAGTTTAATTAATTTAATCAAGAATAACTAATCAAAGATTAAGGTAACGGATTATTGTTAAAGAAAGGTTTAATACCCAATTTAGTTCCTAGTTTTGTACACAAATCTCAATTTAGTCTCTCTTTATAAAAGTGTTTCAAATGAATCATTACTTTTAAATTTTTAGTCAAATTAGTCCCTTCCGTTAAATATAATCAAACGGAGTTAATGAGATGATGACATGGCAGTAATCAGTGGTTACGTGTCAAAATATAATTGTATGGATGCTTACGTGTTGGTTAATTAGAGTTGATAGGATTTTATTAAGAAATTGAGTTTTTTTAATTGGGGATAAATTGATTACGGGTTGAATGCCAGATTAGGGCTGAGATCCTCCGAGAAGCGACTCTTCGAGATCTTCTAGAAGAGCTCTCCCCCGCGCCACACGAAGTCCATCATGAAGAAAATTGTTTTTGGTAGCAAGAACCTCATGGAGACGCACGATGTTGGGGTGGTGGAGCCTGCTTATGATACTGATTTCACGCTTCACGTTACTGGCGATACCCGTTCTATTTATCTTCTTCTTGTTGATGATTTTCACGGTCACGCTCTGTCCCATCTGCATGTTGCGCGCATAGTGCACCTTCGCGAAGGCGCCGCACCCGATAACGCACCCGAGCTCGTACTTTCCGAACAAGGCAGTGTCCTCCATCGCCACCTACTCGATCTCCGACATGGTTGCACCGACGGTGCTGCACCAGAGATCGAACCCTAGCTCTGAATGACGAGGGGAGCCACTGGAAGCAAAATTGAAGGATGCTTTACCCGATTAGAGGGACGAATTGAAATGGGTCAATCGCAGAATTCGATTTTCGTGAGTAAATGCAAATGAGGTGTTTTTTTGGGGGGAAATATGATAAGGATTTTCAGTTTTTTGATTGTGGGTTAGGAGGAGTTCCAAGAAGACAGAGGATTGTAAGGTGTTGTGGACATTGCGAAGATTGTGCTGCTCGTCTTTCTCTACAGTTTCCTCTGCGGTGGTTGTGGCTGCGGTTTCAGGGGGAACAAGAAGGAAATGAATGGTGGTGGGGCAACGAAGAAGTTGGTGTTTTTCGGGAATGCAACTAGGGCGTTCGATCTGGAGGGAGCCGGTGGTGGCAGTGAAGAGGTTGAAGGATTTTCTGGGCTTGCTTTTCAGTATTTTTCTGGGTTTGCTTTCACTCAATTTCACCATTTTCCAGTTCTTGGTCAATAATTAAAGGTGGTGTGGGGGGTTTTGCTTCAAAATTTGACCTCTGCAGTAGTGCACTTCAGGGGCTACTTCGGAAGCTTGGTGTTGGGTTGGATGATCTGCTGCCATGGTCATTTCTGGGAGAGAAAAGAGAATCGTGTAAATCATCTATATTCTCGCATAAATCAGTCCTAAATCAATTTTTTCCCAATTAAAAAAACCTAATTTCTTAATAAAACTCTATCTTCTCTAATTAACCAAACCAACATGTCAAAACATCTCAGCACCTACAAAAATATATTTTGACACGTAACTATGTCCGCTGCCAGATCATCACTTCAGTAACTCCGTTTGGTTATATTTAACAGAAGGGACTAATTTGACTCAAAATTTTAAAAGTGAGGACTCATTTCAAACACTTTTATAAAGAAGGACTAAATTGAAATTTGTCAACGAAACTAGGGACTAAATTGGCTATTAAACCTTAAAGAAATTATAAAATGGGATACATTTACAAAACATAGGTTCATGAAAGACAAAAGCTTATAAGTGTAGTGTAAATAAATACTTATTAATAAATACTATTAATAAGATATGACATCTTATCCAATTATTACAACATTTATTGTTTGTGACATTATTAATTTAAGTATTAGAATATCTTTATTGACTTCTTATTGAAAGACTCTTGAAACCAAGCTTGGCAGATGTATTTGGATAGGCATATCAAGGACATATCAACATTGTAGGGAGTAAAGATATGTGGCGGATAGTAAAAAGGGGAGGAGCACAAGTACAATTTGGTCTTGTAACATTTGATGTCCTCCGTGAGGTCGAGTTGAACTTTGCATCATTTATGGTGTTTACTCGCACCATGACAAACAATGACAAACCACATGAGACGGAGATCTATAAGAGTAATTCCGAAGAGATGGAACTCTTGTTGGAATTGCAAAGGGAGCTGGTGGAGTGGAAAAAGGCAAGCACGAAGGAGTTAGAGACATTAAAAGAAGAAAACACAAGGATATAGAAGAAGTTGGAGGAAGTTAACCAAGAAAACTCCAAGTGAGTTTAGACCGAGACACCATAGCCTAGCACACCAAGGTCCCTCTTCATCTCCAAGATATCATGCAATACAATAATACCCAATAGGTGTCGCATCAGAAAAACAGCACAACTAATACTCTCTTCATTGCTCTCAATCGTCGAAGACATCCTTTTAGGGATGAATGGAAACCCCTACCTGGTAACTGGAAGGGTCTAATTATTAATAGATATGACGACACCACTGATCCTAGTGAGCATGTGGATCATAATCATTATTATCGTGATCGCGATCGTGATCATAATCGTGATCATGATTATGACCATCATCATCGTGATCATGATCGTGATCATCATCAGCGTGATCATGATCGTGATCATGATCGTGATCATGATCGTGATCATCATCATCGTGATCGTGATCATTATCGTCGTGATCGTGATCGTGATCATCTCCATCGTCATAGTTACCATGATGATCATCATCGTGATCGAAATCAGCACCATCGTGATAATGATCGTGATCATCATCATCATCGTGATCGTGATAGTGATCATCATCATCTTGATCGTGATTGTGATCATCGTGTTAGAATATTTACCCTATTTATCATTGTTAGAGTATTTACCCTATTTATCATGGTTAGAATCTTTATCCTATTTATCATCATTATATTGTGTCTAGGGTTACTCTATTTATCATCCTTATATTGTGTTTAGGGTTACTCTATTTATCATGTAGTTTGTATCAAAACTTTCTTATATAGAATGAAAGTGAGAGCAATCTTTCAAACCCTCCAGAATTATTTTACAGTTTTAATCTCAAGTATAATGAATAAAAAAAATATGAATTTATAAAGTATAAAAAAAATTATTCATTGTTTTGGGTTATTTCTGAACATTATTGTTTTATTTTTATTATTTTGAGGTTGTAAACGGTTGTTTGGAATTTTTGTTTAATGACGTTAAGTTAATTGTTTTTATTTTTTACAATAAAAATGGCTTGACCGAGACATCTTAAGTTGGATGTTACACTCAGGTTTCTCTTGAGAAACTTAAAGCATTTAAATTAAAAAGGTTTGGAAGGGAGATTCCCTTTGGTAGTTCAAGGCTTAGATAATCCTTCGGACCACCGCCTCCTAAGATGTTATCAAACACCAACCTTTTTCAAATTCCAAAATCTAAAGTGTATCAACTTATCAATCAAGAAATGGCTAAGCTAAGGTTAGTGTGATGACTGAACAACATAACCACAAAACAATGAGCAACACAACAGACTAACTGAATCATTACCAGGTTAAGAAAGCAACAGAACTTCTTCTTTCTCACGTTCTTTTCTTTTTATTCCCGCTTTGCTATTTGAAAACCCTAACACAAAGGGGTGTTTCTTTTGCAAATGAACATGACTCGAGAAATACCCCCTTGTAAAGGTAGTAATGCCTCTCCAAACTAAACACATTGTTTCATTAAACTAAGGGGTGTTGCTCCCTCCACCACCACACCATGCTTCCTCCACCTCCCTAAATTCTTTTAATTTCAATTTTATCCTTCATACTTTTACTCATTTTTTTTTTGCTAGGCAGTTACACTCCCACTCATCTCTCACGGATTCCATTTTCTTCTTCTATTTCCGTTTCACTTCCTCTCGTCTCCCTTTTTCGTTTCTCCTTCCATTTCCGTTTCACGTCTTCTTCTTTTTTGCTTTAATTATATTATACTTAATTACTTTTTTCCTATTTTTTTCCAAGAAAACCCTAAATAAGGAAAAGAGAACAAACACCAAAAATATGCTTAAAAAGCTTGCTATTATAGCCAATGGAGGGAGAACCCGAGAGATGTTATAATGTATAAAACAAAAAGTAAAACAACTGTTAGTTAAACCATATTCGACCATCAATACATGCACCTTCAAGACCAAGAAAGTGATTATAGCTGGCTTTTCTTGAGTAACATTTATACATAACTTACCCAACAAAAAACAAGCAAGTGGAATTGTCCAAAAGAGTCCCTTAAGCATTAACTTTGGTTTCTGCAATAAAATTTGGGGTCTTTCTCTCTATAACTAAAATAAGGACTGCAACCACTTGTTCGCAAATGACAGCATAAAAAGCAGTGTTCTATGAGAATGAGAGCACAAATATTTGATGGATAAATGTAAAATCAATTTACCCTGCATCGAAGCACTATTTTCTTGTGGGTCAAGCCCTGAGGCAATTCAGAGATTAAACAAGAGACATACTCTCTAGATGCATCGTCAGCATCTTTAGTAGAGCTTAAAACAGAGGGGCCTGTCACCGCATTGTTTATCACATACTTTTATGGATTTTATTACAATAAATGACACAAGCAGCAAAATAAATTTATTTTGTGTCCTGCAGAGCAGAAGACAAGGAATCAATCATGTTGAAAATTAAAGACCTTTCACATGATAAATGGGAGGATATTCCTTCATATAAGTGCATATGGAAAAATGGAAGAGTAAAGTTATGTATACAGAACAGATTGGCATACAAGAACACATGAAATACACTCATCAATGGATTTTGTTTTTACAGAGCAGTTCACCACTGTCAATATTACTATTTTTTCTTTAACAGTGCAGTGAAACAAAATCTGCTTTCCAATTGTTTCTTGTCCGATAATCAAATGCTTACCTTGCGTAGAGAATTCGATGAAATACTGTAGTTACACTATGTCCAAATCCAGTGAGGAAAGTATGTTTATTTACAGAACCATAAATATTCACCTAATAAGAAATAAACTAACAAGATTATGTTGCAAAATAAGCACAGAAAAATATGAAGATAAATATAGAATAAGATGGGATTCCAGTTATAATGTGGTGATGCACCAAAACATGAATGCAGAAATTGCTTCTAATAACAACGAGGCTTTCAACTGAAAAGAATGTTGACATCCGTTGACATCGGTTTGTCCAACGAATGTTGACATCTGTTTGTGCAACAACAAATGTTAACATCCGTTTACTAAAGGGAATCTGTTTGTGCAACAACAATTGTTGACATCCATTTATTAAAGGGTAAAAAAGGAATAAGGAGGTGCAGGGAGTACTATGTGGTGGTGAAGGGAGTAACTCTCTAAACTAAGTTGCGTGTTTTGCTTAAGTTGGCTTCAGCCCATCACCAATGGCCCAAAATGAACAAAATTAGTTCCAAAGATAAGCCACTTTAGTGTTGCAATGCAGCGACCAAAATCAAATATGTTCAGATTAGCACCAGCCCAATCAAAGGCAACAACCTCATGTCTAGTGGAACATACTAAATGCAACCCAAATGGACAAAGGCCCAATATGAAATTTTAATTCAATTATGCACAAAGGTCAATCAACAATTAAAGAAAAAGAGGGAATTTTAGGAATTAAAGAAAATAAACACCTATTTATGCAAAAATAAAGAAAATAATTTTCATTCAAATATTTTTCAAAAATACTATTTTCCTAATTATTAACAAACACTAAAATAATTGCTCCTAAAAACCTAATTTTAACTACAATTTTACAAAACTACGAATTTAAAAAAAATCCTACAACTAGCTTAATTCTAAGCAATTATAAAGGAAAATAGATTAACCTAGACTCTTAAACACCTAAAAGAATGCAAAAATTAAGGAGTATCACACACACATACATACATACATGCATAAATACATATAGATACACACATACATACACGCACAAAAACACATATATACATACATACAAACATACACTCTCACACTCACACACATATATACATAGAGATATACATATATACATACATACGTACATAAACACATACATACATGCACTCATACGTACATATATACATACATACATACATATTGGAATTTCCAGATGTTTTTGCTTTCTCATTTACTCACATAATGGTTTTTATTGTTCTTGTTCTACAGTAGAGTATTTTTGGATTATAACTAACTAATATTGTTTTGGGACCATCTCAGCAAATAATAAACCCTTAGGAGAGGTTTTCATAAAGGACAAGTAGACAACACTTCCCCATACCTATGAGAGAATTTTGGAAAGAGAAGTAACTATTCTTTGGAGGTAACCTAACATCTAAATGTAGTTTGAATTTTAAATTATAAATTTAGTTTTAATTGTACATGATAAACCACAATGATATCTGCACTTTTACTTAACACGTTGTTTATCTTTTAGATTGACTTAAGAAAACAATAACTATAGGATAACATGTTAACATTATTGTGGTGCAAGTTCACTCAAATTTGAATCTGAGTGTTAATTTTTTCATATAAAAATTAGAATAGATTCCAAGCTTATTCCATTATGTATGTACGTATGTATGTACATAAATACATACTAATGGAAGATGCTTGAGGAAGAACATTGATGCACGATACTAGTTTAATTTGAAGGTTCCTCGAAGCTTCTTCTAGAGAGAAGATGCAGCGGAAAATGATATGAACACGAGTTTGAAGGCTGACTCGACGGAAATCCAAGAAAACGAGAAAGGAAACACTAGATCCCTAGGACTTAGGGTTTGTTTAGTGAAAAACCCTAGAAGGACGAAGAACTCGATTCTAGACTGCTTAATTGGTGGAACAAGTGTTTCAATCGGTGGAACTCGTAAATATATGTATGTACGTACATACAAACATACATATATAGGTTCATATATATGTATATCCGTACATATATACATATGTACGTACATACATACACATGTACGTTCATACATACATATATAACTTCAAAAATACGTATATACATATTCATACCTACATAGGTACGTACATACATATATACGTACATATAAACAAACCTACATACATATATACGTTCGTTCATACATACCTACATACATACATATATATGTATATACATATGTACATACATAAATGCATACATACACACTTACATACATACGAACATATATGCATACATAGACACATACATACATAGAGATATACATACATAAACATACATACACAAATATACATACATATAAGCATACACACACGCATACAAACATACATACACATATACTGAGACACACACATACACACGTACTCACACATACACACATATACACACACATACATACTTTGTCCTTAGTTTCGTTGTAGTGTGTCAAGTTGGTCATCCTTTTTAACTTAAATAGAGAAAAGAATATTATCGTTTTTAATATTTTCTTTTTCTTTCTTTCTCTCATGTTTAACCACTGAATTTCCCTTATAGACATCAATAACATTTTTCAGTTTTGCTTTTCCCTTCGTGAACTATTTCTTGTTTCTATGTGAAGAAAAGCCCCTACATGAATTTTGCCTCAGATTTTACTCTACCTTTTATCTTACGAAATGATTAAACAAATGGATTAAGGGTTCAGTGAGTGGAAGTTGTAGACTTTAGCACCCCGATCTCTTTTTGAGACCCAAGATTGGCGTGCCCTTTGTGGTGTGTAACTTCAAAACTCTTGTGGTTCTCAAATCGGCGTACATAACAGTGAAAAATATTTCCTTTATTGATTTGCCCTTGCTTAAGAACTTGCATTTAAATTGTTTTATTTCCTTTGTAGAAATTAATCTTTCACAACTTCTTTTTGGGAGTCCTAATCTTGAACTTTTGGAAGCCAATAAGATATGACTCATTCCCGAAGGAAAGTTCAATAGATGCCCAAGTTGGTCAGAGCCAACATGCTGATTTAGTTTCCCTTGAAATTATTAAGAATGTTGAAGTTTTATTTGTTAATGCCTAAGATTTGTTTATTTTTTACATTGAATTTTTAAGGAAAAATATTTATGATTTTTTTATGCTATTTTAACTCTTTTAGATATGTCAAAACAAGTTGGTAGTTGACTTTAAGAATTTAGTTGAACTTCAATTGATTGTTGAATTTTAGTTGTTGTCTTTTTACATTTCAGTATTAATATAATTTTATGATATCAGTTCAGTTTTTATTGTCCTCATGTAGACCAATAAGCAGTTTGGCCATATCCAAAATTTATTCATCCATGCATTTCATCACACCTAAAAACCTATCGTCTTGAAAATTTTAGTTCTATGACTGAGTTTCAATTTGCAAGATATATTATACAGAATGCAAAATATTTGCAAACCATGAAAATTAAAATCCACACTTGCAATAAAGCTGATAATTCTATGGGGAGAAATTAAATATGATAAGAGATTTATCCTTATGCTTGAAGAGTTTAGAAATTTGCCACTTTTATTTGAATAGTTAAGGTGTAGTTGCTGGTTTCTATATGTTTGTATTTCCTTTAATATTATAATATTACATTTTTATCCAAAATAATCAACTATTCACGTAATGAAAGTTTGTTATATATTATTCCTTTAGTCTAGAATTCAAGAAAATATCAAAAGTTTCGATGATATTTTGTTGTTTTAGGAATTTAAATTACGCATTTGTAATTTGCAATATCAATAGTATTCAATTAAAACTTTCCAATATAAATTAAGAGATAGTGTCAACACCCAATTTTACCTGGGTAGTGAAAAATGTGTTTTATTGGCTTTTTATTGTTTTCCTTTTATTTTTTTATTTTTTTTTATTTTACTTTATTGTTTTAGTCTATTTTACTGTATTTAGATTTTGGTTTTATTTCATTTTCTATATTCATTTTGTTTTAATAGAGTTAACTAACTAAAATAATTAAAAAAAATTAATTAAAATAATAATAATAATAATATAATAAGATAAAATTGAAAAAAAAAACATAATAAGAAAATAAAAAAAACGTGAGGGAGCGTGAGGTGGATAATGGGGACAAGGGAATTTGGTTATGGGGGGAATGATCAGAAACGGTTAGGAAGAAGATTCTTGGGGAGCAGAGAAAAATCGAAGATTGGAGGAATTGGGTACTAGGGATAGCTTGAAAAAAAAAGGGAGAGATTGCTTGGAGAAAACTCTGGAGCAGAGATGAGAGCCATAGAAGAATCACGCGAAGGAGCATTGTCGGAGACTCGCCGGTGATCAATAGTACAGTAACTCGCTGAAATTCTTAAGGGTAAGCAATTTATCTCGTGTTATCATAGTAATGCTGGGTAGTATGCTTCATGTTTATTATTAAGCATTGTGTACCATTCTCGAGTGTGTGAATCTTCCTCCTCCATCTTCGTTTGCTATCCTCACCAATCCTGGACCCATTTACATCATCCTCCATTTTATTCCCCTGGAATCTCAATGCCAAAAGCTGCACGACAATGTCCTAAACATCTCATCCCTCTCAAATGAACCCGAGCCAATCAACAACCCAAAATAACCACAACGAACAAACCAACTCATCCCCACCATTGTCCTGTGACCAGAGTAACAACCAAATATCAAGCGTTACCAGAAAAATAGAAAGGATCAAAGCAGTAGAAACCCGATTGTTCGGTTTCTTTCTCCGTCAAATTATTACTATGTTTCGATTGAATCAGCAAAGGGAAATTGTGGTACAAATTAAACCCATACATCCCATTTTAACTTAGATTTCAAAACCCCAAATGAGAACCCATTAGAAGCCCTCTGTATCCCACTGTCTCCATTGCCGGGATCGATCTCTTGGTGCCGCCATCGTCTTTGCTGATGAGACGCCAAAGGGATGTTGGGTCAGAGCGATGAAGATGGTAGAATCTCACTCAGTGCAAACGCAAGAGGAAAGGATGGAATGGTCGGAGCTGGCTTCGGTCCCGGTGGTGGCTGCTGTAAATTTGGTAGCCGGAAAGCTGACCGGAGGTGATGGTGGCCGGGCCAGGACGGATCTCGCGGAGGCTGCCGTGGGTGTGCGACTGGGAGTTGCTCACGTTGGGGTGTCCGACGGAAATGGCGCTACGGCGTTGGCGACAGAGTTGGTGGTCACCGGCGACGCCATTGATGGCGGAGTCCGGTGGTGGCAGAGAGTGGCAGGAGGAGTGTGGATGAGACGCCTCTTGCTCTTGGGAGAGAAGGCTGAAGCTGGGTGTGGGCCTAAATCGAGTCAAACATAAAATTTTCCTTTTCTCCCTTTTGCAGCCCCCTTGTTTTCCTTTTCACCACCCCTTTTCTGTTGGGTGTTGGCCCAGTCCAGTTTTAACTTTAATGTTCCTTGGCGCAACCCCTGTCTTTCATTTGCACACCCTTGGCCACTTAGACTTAGGTCCAATCAGTTTTTTTAAAGTGATTTAGGCACCCCATCTCTTATCTAAGTACCACCACACTTTTTATTTTTTTTATTTTATTTTATTTTTACTCTAAATTTTTATTTAATAATTTACCTTTTTTTTATTTGATCCATTGTTATACAAAAATTAAAAAAATCAAATAAAAATATTTTGAAAAGGTTTAAACACACGTGCGACCGCTCGCGTAGGCCTTGTGTTAAAAAACCTTTTCCTTTCTTTTACAAAAATAAAAAAATCAAATAAAAATATTTTGAAAAGGTTTAAGCACACGTGCGACCGCTCGCGTAGGCTTTGTGCTGAAAATCTTTTCCCTTTTTGTACAAAATTAAAAAATCAAATAAAAATATTTTGAAAAGGTTTAAGCACACGTGCGACCGCTCGCGTAGGCCTTGTGCTGAAAATCTTTTCCTTTCTTTTACAAAATTAAAAAAAATCAAATAAAACCTTTTCTCTTATATATAAAAATACCAAAAAAAATATAAAATCTTCAAAAACTAAAAACATCTTCAAACAATAAACAAATTTTCACAAAGAACTACGTAACCCTGATTTCTCAATCTGATTGAGAATACGTAGGAGCAAGGTCAATCCTTGTCGGGCACAAAAATTAAAAAAATATATTTTGTCTTTCTTGATTTTTATTTTTTTGGGGAAGGTTAAAAATTTTGCAAACCACATTTTATTCGTGTATTTAATTAAAGGTACTGCCTTAAGGCAGACGTTGTGGGGTGCTAACACCTTCCCCACACGTAACCGACTCCCAGACTTAGAATCCGGTTTTTTTCGTAGACCATGTCTTTTCTTTATGGTTTTTCCATAGTTTTCCAGAATAAACTATGGTGGCGACTCCAAAATCTCTTTTTCAAAACTCGTTCTTTTTTTTTGGAATCGTCGTCCCGTCACGATTTTCCGGTTGTGACAGGTAGTATTATAAAATAAAAAATATTACCCATCTTGACAATATTATACCATAAAGTAATGAAGTTTAATGTAATCCTTTATATTATATGGATTAACATACCTACATACATAAATGTATACGTACATACATACGTAGATACACACATATGCACATACATACTATTGAAAGGCTTTTAGGTTTTATAAAAACTCAACAAACCTAGTTGCCACTAATGTAGTATAGGGACAACCTAGGGAATCAATCCAAGGACTTAGTTCTTATTAAGTTTAAAATTGTAGAATTTAACTTAATTATTTATTTACTAAAACTAGGTGGGGAAAGAAAATGTGAAATTGAAATCTAAAATATGAAACTAAAAGAATTAATATCTAAGTAACACTAATGGAAAAAGAGAAAGAAAACAATGCATAATATCTTTGCTATACTACTGTAACTGTAACTGGTGTAATTTAGAGTAACAGAACCTAACTTATGCAATTAAAAGAATCCTAAAATCTAAAAACTAAACCAGAATTCACAATCCAAATATCAATTATGAACGAAATCCTAATTCTACCTAAGAGAAATAGTGATACAAAATCTGAAAAGAAATTTCTAATTGAAACAACAATATTGAAACAAAAAGAAACTGAAATAGAATTTAGGTAAAGACATTTTCTAGAATTAACAAATATTAAATTGACAAAAATGGTCTCAGTCACTCTTAAGAAGACATTCTGTAAAGTAAAGCCCACTATGAGGTCTTTGAATCCATATTTCAGAACTTGAGATGGTGACTCCCACTCATTTTACAATGCAGAAGCATGACATAATATTTGTACAATTCAGAAGCATGTCATAATACTCATCAAATGCATCATAAAGCTACTTTAAGAACAAGAAATATAATAAAAACATCTACCCTATAATATGAAAAACTCATCAAACTCAGAAACAAGTATAAAAGAGTAGGATCAATGGAAGAATCTAAAATATAAGGAAAATCAATAAAAATGCAAGTTCAGAAACGTAAATGGGATTAAAAAGGTAAAGTAACAAACAAATGCAAAGCGTATCAAAACTAAAACATAAGATTTCTTTATTGAAAACTAAATTTAGAATTACAGATACTAGAGTTTCTCAGAGAGCTAATGCCTGTCACCCAATGGAAAATCCAAGAACCCCAGTGCAAGAATCAAAGTATCTACTCGTACGAAGGCTCGAAATTCTAAAACTAGAGCAAGAAATTGGAAAACTTAATCTAAGTACACTGTTTGTCACCCAGTGCACGTACGTTTACACTTTACAAGACTTCCCTTTATATAGGGCAAGTCTAAAATAGAAAAAGAAAAGGGGAAAGGGGAGGAACTGAAAACAAACTTGGAAGTTTTGCGCTCTTATTCTTCAACGAACTCTCAACCGTTCGAGCTTCACACGTGCCTCTAACCAGCTTCCTGGGTTGTCTTCCTTTGGGCCTTGGAGCTTCCGATTTGATCCATGGAGTTTGCGTCTCATTTCTTCTTCTTTCTGCATTGATGAACCCTAACTCAGAGTTGAAGGAATTTGGAGAAAACACCTCTTCACGAGCCCTAGCTCTTTTGCACAAATGATATGCGAATTGGAAGACCCAATAGCTTCACAAGCCAAAAATGCACTATTTCACTATGTCATCCCAATTATCATTCAACAACCAATTTCTATTGCAACAACCAATTTCTATTGCAGTAGTTCAACCTAGAATTTCAATTCGTGCAAAGCTTCTTATACACAAGTCTAGACCATAAAAAATGCAAATATGCTCATCAATCAATACTGGGTCATTCATGGCTTGGCCTAGTTTCAGCAAAACAACTTCAGCGTTTTAAGGGTGTTGCTCCCTCCACCTCCCCAAGTGGGTCCTGCACCTCCTCACTATTTTAATTTATTTTAAAAATATTCTACACATTCCCACTATTTTCTTTTATTCCAAAAATACCCTACACATCCCCACTATCCTTAACAATCTTTCTTTTTCTCTCTCTACATTAATGGAGCATTTACATGGCTCATTAATGGAGCATTTACATGATTCAAATTTGAACTTCTCATATATTTTCTTAAGTAAGTTTGATTTAATCTTATTTTCGCTGTTGAATATATTTTTTTCTTTTCAAATTACTTAATAAATAGTAAAATTTTGTTCTAAATTTCTAAAAAAATGTTTATATATATGTGTGTGTTTTTTTTTACATATAATATCTATAATTTTTAACAATATATTATGTTTTAATTCACCGACATGTTTGACTCAAATAACTTGAATAAAATATTTAATTTATTAGATAAATAATATAAAAATATTATTAAATACTTAAAATATATAAAAAAAGTTATTTGTTAAAGATTTAGAATTTATTTAATTCTTTCGTCATTATAAAGTTAGTATGTAATAATAATAATAGTAATATATCATTATTTACTTTTAATATTATTATGTTTATTATTTTATATTTGCATCTAACTAAAATAGACATGGTAGAAGCACTAATATTGAAGTTTCCTCTGAATTTTATATTTTGTAATATATCACAAATTCAATGTAAATGCTCCATTAATGTAAAGAGAGAGAAAGAAAAAGATTGTTAAGGATAATGGGGAGGTGTAGGATATTTTTGGAATAAAAGAAAATAGTAGGAATATGTAGAATATTTTTGAAATAAATTAAAAAATAGTGGGGAGATGCAGAACCCACTTCGAGAGGTGGAGGGAGCAACACCCGCGTTTTAAGGGTGTTGATCCCTCCACCCCCACAATTGGGACCTCCACCTCCCCAATTTTTTACAATTTTTTCTAATTACAAAAATAATCTTATTTTTTATTTTTTCTTTTTACTTTTTACTTTTAACTTTATTTAATTAAGAAACCTTAAATTTCTACTTCACTCACAATCTTATCTCTCCTTCTCTCGGATTCTCATTCTACCGATTAAATCAAAACCTTATATGATATTCCAATGAACAACACATTAATACCGTGATATATTATATGTGTACCTCGAAACAATATAAAAGATAAAAAAAAATAAAGTAGAAAAAGATAAAAAAAAGGATTATTTTTGTAACTAAAAAAAATTTTAAAAAATTGGAGAGGTGGAAGTCCCAAACGTGGGGGTGGAGGGATCAACACCCGCGTTTTAATTGCAGCTCTTGATACTCGGCCCAATGCTTTATTTCAGCCCATTAATTCCTACAAACATCAACATAACAATTAGAAAAATAAACTGGCAAAAAAAAAAACGTAAAAGAAATAAAATTTTATTTTAAATTTTCTAAATATTTTTCTAAAAGAAAAAATACTTAATTATTTAAAAACCTATTTTATTTAACAAAAAGGGAAAATTAATAATATTTTTACAAAAGCCAATTTTTATCCTAATTACTTTAAACTATACTATTTCTAATAAATTAAAAACTAAAATGTTCTAAAAAAAGAGTATTAACACAGAAAAATAGGAAAAAATAGGAAGTTAACACACAACGTACATACATACATACTTACCTACTTACATACATACGTATATATACATACGTACATACCTATATACCTATATATATATATATATATATATATATATATATATATATATATATATATATATATATATATATATCTACATACATACATATCTACATACATACATATCTACTACATACGTACATACATACATATATATATATATATATATATATGTGTATATATATATATATGTGTATACATACATACATCTATATGTATACATATATATATATATATATATATATGTATATATTTATATATATAAGTTAAAACAAAACAAACAACGATGTGCATGCATACTTGCAAAAAAATACATGAAAAGATGAAGAAGAAGAAGGAAGAAGATTACCCTCTAGACCCTGCCAGACAACATGTGGCGTTCTTCCGCCACCCAATCAGGAAGCGGCCAGGCGATATGCGTGTGGACGAGAACATTGTCGCTTGATTTTGGACAAATTTTCCTTTGTTTTCTCCAAAAATGTTTGCTCATTCTTCCTCTTCCCCTCACCACCATGCCTTTGCTTCCCACACTCAGCTCTCCATCTTCACCTTCACTCTCTCTCCCTCTCTTTCTCACAACAATTGCTTTTGCCTAACAGGAATTTTAACGATAGGAACGTCAACTTAGAGTTTTCAAAATGGAGAAATCCTGTGAACCGAACAATTGATGTGCGAAGAGGAGAAGAAAACTCGTGCAGAGACAACTGAAAGAAAATGAAAAACAATTGATTGATGAAGACGCGAAAAAATGAATTAGAGTTAAGAAATATGGAAAATTTAGAATAAAAATAATTAAAACTATACTTGCGGTTTCTATACAAAACCGTCCGGAGTTTTCCGAGGTTTATACAATCGTCAGAAAAAAAACCCCTAATAAAATACATTATTTTTGTAGTGTCAGTTCTAACTTCTTTTTCTAAATGTGGGAGGTAGTAAAAGACAAATCCCTATATAACAACCATAATCTCACCTCAGTTAAAAAATGGTCATTATGATTATTTACTCTTCGTTTATGATTTTCTTTTGAACAGATCTACGCAGTTTCCATCACAATTCGTATTGTGGTAAGTTTTATGGTCTAAGGTTGTTGTTTATAAGCTATTATTCTTGTAGACATACGACTTTAATTGCCAACTTTCTCCAAGAATTATTATTTCTCAATTGAAAAGGAAAAAAGAAATAGATAAATGATTTCATTCCGCCACTAGATTCCTATACTTAGTCATGTTAATAATTTGTTGCAGTTATTGGACCACCTTGTTTGATTTTGAATTAGAAAATTTTGATTGACGTAGGTATTTAAGATGTGACATTAACAATAGTAAAAAAAAAAATCAGAATTATTTTGATAATATTTATTTTTCTTAATATAACTATTTGTCAATTAAATATAGTAATATATGAAGAAAATATCATTACTGGATTTATAGGAGATGGAAAAGTTGGGTTTCAAAGAGCTGCGAAGGCCCACTAAAAATTGGGTCTTTCGGGATGCAACGGGTAACTTAAAGTATGTAAACAGAGTAATGATATATTAATAGTATTCTATATTTTGATCTTAATATTTTTGTTTACGTTAAATATTTTTTAAATTAATTTAGGCTTGTAGACTTAATTTCTTAAATTTAGTTTCATTTTATCTCTTCACTTCACTCGTGTCGTGTATTTCTAAAAATATTTTATTATTTGGATAAGGGTCCTACACATAACTCTCCTCTTCCTTTTTCTTCTTTCTTTTAATTTATCTTTATTTTTTAGATTGCTTTCACTCTGAAAAATATGTTAATTTTGTTATCCTATGAAATTATTCACATGTCTACGGATTATTATGAATCTTAAGAATTTTGTGAAATGTGTCACGACATTATTATGTGATATTTAAAATAATCACTTGACGTTTTTGTTCAACCCGATCATCTAATATTATATAATATAAATGATTGATAGTAGTGATTTTTTAATTATAGATAAAAGAATAACAAAAACTAATACCAGTCTTAAAATAAAATTCAGTAAAAATGTTCACCATTCTTGGTGAACCCTTGGTTTGAATGGTTACTATGAAAAAAAGAAAGTGAAAATGTATGTGAGAGTTGGTCTTATGTCGAACGTCTGGGTTTGTTACTAGTAGCAGCTTTTGTTATCGCCCAGCTAGTGAGTGAAATCAACTCAGCACTAATTTTTTAGTAGTATGTGTACATTGTAAATATAATAGTAAGATTATAACTTCATCATGTGCTTTGATGGAGCAGATAGCTACATTGATCGCAGTTTATGCAAATTGGAGTTTTGCTGCGATTGAAGGGATTGGATGGGGTTGGCTGGTGTTTACAAGGAAAAAGAATTTTGGAAGGGAGAAACGTGAACTTAAATGGGCATATGCAGAGAGAACACTCCATGGCCTTCATCCACCAGAGACTAAGATGTTTGGTGAACGAACAATGTAATTTGATAAATTGTCTATCAAATTTTCCAAGTGATTAATTGTTAGAAAGAAAAGTTATTGAATTATAGAAAATGTAATTGTTAATTTTTTAAGTTGGATTACAAACAATGTAATTTTCAATTTCTATATATAACACTTTCGAGATGATTAGGGACTTTGTAAGTATGTGTAATTATGTTATGTAAATATTACATTTTGAGTTGAGAAACTATTTTATGTGTAATTATGTTATGTAAATATATTTAGGGACTTTGTTAGATAAATATTACTTTGAAAAATTATTTTGATGTGTTAATAATAGAAACAATATTGATTATTTTTTGTTATTGATTATTTAGACTGTATTATGGAATTGAATTTTATGCAGATCTGAATATCGATAGTAACACATACAAATCAAATATTTAAAAACAAAATGTCACTTTTATACCTGTTATAATAACGCAAGGTATAAAAGTGAGATTCTTTTATACCTGTTGTGGAACCATTAGTTATAAAATGTGGATTTTCTCTAATACCTTTTTATACCTGCTCCCGGAATGACAGGTATGAATACCAACTTTTATACCTGTTATAAACAAAACCGGTATAAAAATGTTAACTTTTTATACTGGTTCTAGAACCGATGTGAAAAATCGAAAACTTTCTATACCCCCTACTTCTATACCTATTCGAAAACATGTATAGAAAGCCTTTTTTAACAAGCATAAAAAGCCTTTTATGCATTAGTTATGCTTACGTACATACATACATACGTACATACATACGTACGTATATACATACATACACACACACATACATACATACATACATATATATCACTAGTGGAAAAAGAGTTTTCCATGACGGCTTATTATGATGCTTGAAAGCCACCTGTCATAATACATTGACCAGTTGCAATTTCGTAATAAAAGTAAGAGATATTATGACGTATTTTAGAAAACTTGTCATAATAGGTGTAGTGATGACATTTTTATAATAATAGTTACATGTATTATGACACGTAAAAGCCACCTATCATAGTAAATAGGACGCGGTGGCAAAATTGATATTATGATGAAAACATATTAAGACAGATTTTAGAAGACTTATCATATAAAAACTCTAGATTAAACCCATTCGGAGGTCCCTATTTTCGTGGTTTTGTCACAGTTACATCCCCGTCTCTTAAGTTTTGCCAATTAGGTCCTTAATATTGAAAAATTGAATGAATTGGGACCCTGCCGTTAAATCAACTTAACGGGGTTAAGTTTTTGCTTACCTATGAGGTTTATGTGGAAATTTTTTGAGACGTGGCTTGCACAAACGCTTGATTAGGGAGACGTGGCTTGCAGCATTTGTGTTCATCTTATATTAGCATAGCCGTTGCTCACAACCGAGATCGCCACAGCGCTACCGCTCCCCCGCTGCATCGCCACATGGATTCTTCTCCGTTGTCATCGCACAACCTGCAATTAGGAAACAGCGAACCCCATAGGAGCCATTGACGCCATCGTAAGAACCTCGACAAGATCGCGCCTCCTTGGGGTTCAGA
Organism: Vigna mungo; assembly: GCA_036885675.1. Classification (NCBI taxonomy): domain Eukaryota; kingdom Viridiplantae; phylum Streptophyta; class Magnoliopsida; order Fabales; family Fabaceae; genus Vigna; species Vigna mungo. Next base: position 12,127,759 of record CP144690.1, on the reverse strand, counting down.
TCTAGCAGGACCCACTGTGATGGAAGGAAAAGATACTTGGAGTTTTTTCATTGATTGGTTACGTTATTGGCATACTATCAGGGTGAATTCACTTTTAAATTGTTCCTTTTAGCTTAAACGTAGTGGACCCATTGTATTTACAACAAGTTCGAAGTTAGGTCTTTTATGGAACTTCTTCTGGACCTGCGATTCTCGCAATCATGGTCTCTCCAGTGAAGCCACCAGTTTCCAAAACAACACCTCTAAAGATAGCTCCTTTGAAACCACCCATTCCAAAAACAACACCCCCAAAAATAGCACCAGTGAAACCACATGTTCCAAAGATTACAATCAAGTCCGGAACCCCCATCCCCCAAAATCCCTCCACCAAAACCACCAAAAAAAGCCCCTATTTCACCACCACTGCCGTTATTGCCTACCCCAAAAGTATCCCCAACACCGGCGGAAGCACCAACAACGCCAGCACCCGCCAATAGTGCCTTCGATTGAAACACCAACCCAGCAACAACACCCGAAGATGACATCCCAAAACCTCCTCCTCCTGACAATCTTGATAACCTTTCAACAAAGTAAAAACATTTCTTCCGATGTCAAATGAAACCACAAATTCAGAATCGATGTTACAAGCAGAATTCATGGTGGCAAGCCAAAATATAGTTCCAGTGATGCAACGAAACTAGAGACAATACACAAAGGTTGCAACTTGGCGACGTCGATTTCCCTCCAGGAGCTAGAGGCTAATGAATAAACCTTAACCCGATCAATCCTAACGTTGTCGAGAACGACCACCTGGTCATCCGGGGGGAAGACGCATATGGAGATTTGGACAATCTTGGAATCGTCGGTAAGGGGGCTGAACCCGAATTTGACGTAGTTGAAGGCCAAAACGTTTGCGATGGGAACCTGTCTGATTTGACGGGTGGCCGGGTTGAGGATGGATAGGGCAGTGTTGTGGCGGAGGCAGAGGAGGCCGTTGCAGGAGGCGAGGATCTTGGCGGAGGGGGAAACGATGTGGGAGAGATGAGATTCGTGGATGAGGTTGTGGTGGGTCCGATGATGCAGGTGGAGAGGGGTTTAAAATGTTTATTTTAAAATTCTTTAATAAAAAACCATGTGTACAAGCCACGTATCAGAAAAAACATCACACATAAGCAAAAAGTTAACCCCGTTAACTTGATTTAATGGTAGGGACCTAATTCATTCAATTTTACAATATTAAGGACCTAATTGACGAAACATAAAAGACAGGAATGTAACTCGGACAAAACCACGAAAATAGGGACCTCCGAATGGGTTTAACCAAAACTCTACTGTGATTGTTAGTTACTTACCTATCGTAATAGGTGTAAATCCCTCAATTTCCTTCCATTTCATTTTTAGTTTTCACTTATTTTCAAAGCACGTCTCTCATCTTCATTCTCTCATATTTTTTGCGAAACCTACAACTCCAATTTGCGTCTTCCTTCTTGAGTTTCTCATTCTCGAGACTTCTTTAACATGAGCATATGTCTTCATTCTGTCTACTTCTTGTTGATTTCGCGTTCCCACATCACAGAACCACATCTTCGTTGTTGCCCTGCGAGTCTTGTACAACTCTAAACATCATCCTCTGCTAGGGTTTCATACTTCTCCATGATTTCCTTTCAATTTTCACTTTTTTCCTCGATTTCATCGATTAAATCATCGTTTATCACCTTTTCCATCGATTAAAACACCTTTTCTCTAATCGGTTCACCTAGGGTTTCCTCCAGCAGATTCCCTTTCTATTGTTGCAGTTTGTGGGAATAGGCAGTGTCAATTGTAAATAAAGAACCAAATAATCAGTCTCGATCTTTCGCTCACTTTGTGCTGTTGGATGTTCTTCTTGTTCCTCGAAACCCAGTTGTGGCCTTGATTGTGTACTTGCCTGCTTATGTTTCCATGTTAGGTTTGCTTGGTTGTTTTAGCCTTTTGGTGTCTTTTTATTGTTGCAGGTGTTGTTTTGTTGTACAAGGACTTTACAGAATTTCTATATGAGCTACTGAAGGGAATTACTTATGTGTGTGACTTTCTTTCTAGCTACTTATATGGATATTTGGTTACCATTAGGCTCACTAGTTTATGTGTGAACAAACTCCGTAGATTTAGACAAGTAGAAACTATCTTAGATCATGTAGAAGAATTGGAGCTGCTAATTTTCGTAGAGGAGAACCAAGGAATCCAGGTAGGGGAGCTAATCTTGGTCTAGATGGTAATATACCTTATAATGTTTGTTGAGTATTATAGTCCCATATATGTATTGTTGATTTGTGTTTGCGAATAAATGAATGAACATCTCGGTCTGCTAGAGTGAGATTATTTTCGGTGTATGATACTTTCTCTTGAACCATCCTCTACTAAAGCTGATCTACCATGCTATGCTGCCTTGATTGGCTAAATTCACGCAAATCATTTTTGCTTCTCTGTTGCAACATATTTCGGACACATCATGTCCTTGGGTGGCCATACTTTGCTACTGCCATTGTATTATAATATTAGAACAAACCATAATTCATCATAGTTTAATGGCTACACGTGAATTATAAAATTTTAGTACATGTTTCTCTACAACACCGTGATGTATCTTACCTCCTTCAAACATGATGTTATCTTCTTTTAAGGTGTAACTTTATTCCCTTTTGACCATGTCTATAGGTGGTATAAATATAATATCATTATACATTATATAAAATTAAAGTTGATATGCTATTAAAGTTGATGAATTGTGCCTATAGTTGAATGTATAACTATGTTCAGATTGGAAGAGAATGTGGTATTCTACAATTGCTTTAATTCCTTTGGTTCTGAAGCTTATGAAACTAGTATATGGATGGGGTGTCAGTTCTAGAAGCTAAACTCTTTCTCTATTATGTTTAACGAATTGAACCAGGGAGGAGGACAACTCTATCATGTGTTAATCAATGCTGAATGGTAATTTATGTAGACTATAAAAGAATTAGATTATGTCTAAATCAAATTGCATGATAAATAAATTATTTTGTTTCTTTATGTGAATAGTTAGAGTCTAAATGGTAGTTTTTGCAAATTTAGTGAAATAAATTTATCGAGTCTAGATGATTGTGGATGAGGTGTGACATGACAGAAGATTAAGCTTTAGACCTGTAACGAAATACTACTTTTGGTATATGTTTAGGGTAATGATACTTTGACACCTAAATTTGACAAATTTTTGACACCGAACATGTGTCATATGCTAATGGGTTTGTGTTTTATATTTTAAAAAATTAAAAATGAGGTGGATAATGAAGGTTGCAGGGGTTTTGAAAGGCTGGATTCATTTGGACTCATTTCAAAAAAGAGAACCTTATTTGTGCCAGAGCTTTCTTGAGAACCCGTTCTCTTTCCCATCAACTGACAAGCTTCCATCTCCCCACAAGGGTCACCAGTGTTGACCGTGTTTGAAGGTTGTCGAAGTGTCATCATTAACTGAAACTGCATATACGCATTTCTGTTCCGTCGTTTGGAGCGAACTTACCCCGAAACCGCCATTAGAGGTGTTTTTTGAAGCTTTTTTGTGTTTGTTTCAGTAAAACATTGTTTTGGTTCGGTGGGTTTTAGTTTTTTTTTTTTTTTTAATTTTGGGCATTTAGGGTTTGTTTAATTATTTGGTAGTTTCTCATGGTATGGTTAATTGTGATTTGAATTTTTGTTGAACATTTTCGTGTTTATGTTCTTTTTGGGTGCAAAGTTTGAATTTTTTGGGTTTGTGATTATAGTTGGGTTATTTTGACTTAGGTTTTCTGTTATGTTTCATTTGACTTAGGAATAAACACACCTTTATTTTCACCAAGGATGCTCTATCATGCACAAAACATACATCCTTAGTCAAAGAATGAACTTTAAAAACAAGAAATGCAGGTTCAATACAACACTGGTACCATAGTTCAAATAAGTGGGGAGTTTAGTTATGACTTCTGCACATGAAGGTAGACTTTGTTCTGAATACATGTTTCCTATTAAAAAAATTAATAATCATGTCCACACACCTTTGTTGTGAAAATTGATGAATAAATGTTGGATTGATGGTGGATTTTCGTTCACCATATTGATATACATTTATTTGAAGTTTTTGATGGATTGGATTGTGAAATGGGATGGAAAATAAGATAGTTTCAACTTACTTTTTATCAAATACAAAAATTGGGTGTTTTTGTTGGTTGAGGAATTGATGGATTGTATGGAAATCTTTGGTAAGATGGAAATATGGTGAGTTAACCATCAAGATTTTGATGTTGTAAAAATATGTGCGAAAAATGATAAATCCAAAGGTTTATTTTGATGAGCAAAATTTATGGAGTTATTGCTTTGAAATTTGTGGAGTTGTGGAATGGTGTTGAGAAATACGAAGGAAAAACAATGCCCAATTACACATGTGTAAGTTATCAAACTTTTGATGCTTTGGACCTTTGATTCAACATTGACATTTTATTGATATTGTGTGCATTTTTTTCTTTGCAGGAGGAATTACAAGAGGTTAGGGAAAAGTATGTTTGTGATTGGATTTTGGATGTTGACAATATGCAGAGGAATGAAGTGTTATGGATGTTGTACAATACAGATTCTTGCATTGTAATTTATGATTTTTTAGAATTATTTCAGAATGTATTGATTAGGTCTGAATGTACATATTTTTTTGTTACAGATGATCAAAGAAATGTATTCCTTACATTTATTGATAATGAAATTTGAAGATAAGAATGATCATTGTGTTATTTTTGGTGTTCATTATCAAAAGGTTGAATAAAACAATGACCATTTTTTGTGTAGGATGTTTGTACTACAGTCCCCACGAAATGTATGTCATTATGTGTGTTTAATGTGGTATTGTATGTTGATTAAATGTAGAAAATTAATTATTGCACTGAAGCACTAAATGACATGAACTTTGTTGACTAGCATGTGTAATATATTTGCCTTAAGTGTCATAATCATTCGCTGAATAGGACTTGTATCCCCACTAAGTGGTAAAATATAAGTTATGCACTTCAAAATCAATGACATATTCAAAGTTGACCTGTTTGTGCAAAACATTTGCCTAAACTCCCAACTTATTTGGCCTTTGGTACCAAGGCAGTTTCTGGACCATGAGTTTTACAAAGAATGGTTCCTTGGGGATGAAGTTCGATATAAATGTCATAATGAATGCTTGAATATCAATTGTATGTCCAATAAGTATTAAAAAAATTGTTCACTTCAAAATCAATGACATTTTCAAAGTTGACATGTTTGTGGAAAACCTTTGCCTAAACTCCCCACTGATTTGGCCTTTGCTACCAATGCAGTTTCTGCACCATGAGTTTTACAAAGAATGAATCATTGGGGATGGAGTTCCATATAAATGTCATAATCAATGTATGAACATCAATTGTATGTTCAATAAGTCTTAAAAAAAATTGTCCACTTCAAAATCGATGTCATTTTCAAAGTTGGTCTGTATGTGCAAAACTTTTGCCTTTAATTTCAATAAGGAGGGTTTATCGTAATATTAACTTTCGTAATATTTTTCCAAACTTTACAAAAGCAACCAAATTTGTTAACATAATACTAAACATGAACATAAAAGACCTCTGTACTTGGTTGGCTAATTAACTCGAAATACCTGGGTAACAACTTCATTTCATGTCGACAAAAATAAAACATGAAACAGATCTCATTCAACCACTTTCGTACAATGAAATTCAATTCAAATTAATAGGAAAGAACAATTCTTTGTACATCAACACATTAACTAAGAGTTACATTTCCTATTGTACTTGAACATTATCAACTGAAGTTCTTAACATTTATAAATCACTACAAATTATTCAACTACTCATTCTTTTCTTCTACCATTTGCAGTAAATGGAGTTTTATTCGTCTGACTCTTGAATCTTCTTTGGGGTACAACCTTCATTCGATCATACATTATGCTTTGCTTTATTTCATCCTCACGTTCAAACCCCGAGGTTTGTTGTTGATGTTGAACCGGCGTACTTTGACAAGGATCTTTACTTCCACAAAATGCTTTGTCCCCAAACTCCTGACGCTTGTCTTCATTTGGCTTCAACCAACATTCTTAAATGATGAATACTATTTTGTATTTCGACAATAACCCACGTTTGTTCTTCTACAACACAAACTATTTTTTTCTTATCTTCTCTATTTTGCTTGTTAAATGACACACTATATTTTTGAACAACTTATTTCATCATACCATAAAAAAGCTCTTCTTTCGACACCCCAACATCAACAACAACCTAAAAAAATGAACAAAGTTCATTATATAAAACATGAAATAAAAAATAGATTGCACCACACATTCCTCAAACAGATTCACCCATATTCGCACAATCTCAAATTCTAGTTCAGATTCATTCATTCCATCATGTTTTCAAACATATTTGGAGTCCAAAATCACTCCACAGTCAATCATAATCATCATAAACACCAAGATATCCATTTTTTCATGCAAAACCAACTTTTTTAGTCACACACCAACTAGATTTTTTTGCATAATTTTCCAGCGCTCAAACAACCCCAAAAATGTGCCAAATTCATCCGAAAATAGTTTATACACATCACCCATTCATCAATCATCAAAACAAATTTGAAATAGCACAATACTCAAGTGAATTTCCCAAAAACTCATCATAAATTACTCATTAAAATACACCTTCGGATTTATCATTTTTTACACAAACTTTTTACAACATCGAAATCTTGATGGTTAACTCACCATATTTCCATCTTACCAAAGATTTCCATACAATCCATCAATTCATCCATCCAAAATTCATCAACCAATCAAAACACACAATTTTCGTACTTGATAAAAAGTAACCTGAAACTCCCTTATTTTCCATCCCATTTCACAATCCAATCCATCAAAAACTTCATATACATGTATATCAACATGGTAGAACGAAAATCCACCATCAATCCAACATTTATTCATCAATTTTCACAACAAAGACGTGTGGACATGATTATTAGTTTTTTTAATAGGAAACATGTATTCAGAACAAAGTCTACCTGCATGTGCAGAAGTCATAACTAAACTCCCCACTTATTTGAACTATGGTACTAATGCTGTACTGAACCTGCATTTCTTGTTTTTGAAGTTCATTCTTTGACTAAGGATGTATGTTTTGTGCATGGTAGAGCATCCTTGGTGAAAATAAAGGTGTGTTTTTTCCTAAGTCAAACGAAACATAATAGAAAACTTAAGTCAAAATAACTCAACTATAATCACTAACCAAAAAAATTCAAACTTTGCACCCAAAAACAACATAAATACGAAAATGTTCAAACCACAATTAACCATACCACGACAAACAACCAAATAATTAAACAAACCCTAAATGCCCAAATTTGTTTTTTAAAAAAACTAAAACCCACCGTACCAAAACAATGCTTTACTGAAACAAACGGAAAAAAGCTTCAAAAAACACCTTCAATGGCGGTTTCAGGGTAAGTTCGCTTCAAACGGCAAAACGGAAACGCGTATATGCAGTTTCGGTTAACGACGACACTTCGACAACCTTTAAACACCGTCAACACTGGTGACTCTGGAGAGATGAAAGCTTGTCGGTGGGTAGGAGAGAGTATTAGATTTTGTATGTGTACAGGTGTTAAGCCGCCAAAAAGTCTGTAAAGCTGTTTCTTTTTTAACAACTGTCTACCTTTTGTGTTTCGGTGCTGTGCAAACTTACAGAGGATATAACTCTTATAAATAAAGGGTTATACTCTTTTTTATTTTTTGATTCAATAATATACAGTTTTATCCAGAGTGAAAACACATTACCTTTTTCTCCTCTCTTGTGTGCCTAATCCTTTATGGTATCAAGAGCAAGGTTCGAAACTTGTGAGTGTGAGTGGAGTGCGAGAGTTCTTCAGAGTGTATCTTGAGGCCATCAAGAAGTGAGATATCTTGAGTCTTCAAGAAGTGTAGAAGAAGAACATCTGGGTGGATAGGAGTGCAAGGAGGAGACTACGGTGGAGTTATGGCTGGTCTGGGAGGAATACCGCAAGGGTTTTATCCAATCTTTGATGGAAAAGGTTTTGATGAATGGCATATCAAGATGAACACCATTTTTGGATTCTAGGATATTGGGGATGTGGTGTTTGAAGGATTGCTTGAGTTAAGCACTAAGGCCTCTGATGAAGAGAAGAAAAACTTCAAGACTCAACAAAAACTTGATAGTAAGACTCAGTTTGTCCTTTATCAATGTGTTGGATCGAGAGTGTTTCACAGAATTTCAAAGGCTAAAACAGCAAAGGAGATATGGGAAATCTTGCTGAAAACGTATGGAGATGGAAACAAAACCAAGAAAGTGAAGATGCAGGCGTTAAGGAGGCAATTTGAAAGTCTAGCTATGGAGGAAAGTGATACCGTGGCTGATTATTTCGATAAGGTGCAAGAACGTGTGAGTGCTATGCGGGCGTGGAGGGATACAGTTACAGATCAGTACATCGTTGAGAAGATCCTAAGAAGTTTGCCACCGAGGTTCGTTCATATTGTTGTAACGATAGAAGAGACGCGTGACTTGGAGACCATGGAGGTAGAAGAGCTGCAACATTCGCTGGAGGCTCATGAACACAGATTGAAGGAATGTAGGCATTGTCAAGAACAAGTCTTGCAAGTCAGATCCCAGATTCATGGAAAGGGAAAAGGGTCCAAGAAGTTTGGCAAAAAGAAGCAGAAGGAGGGTCAAGAACAGCAAGAGAAGGACTCCAATGACTCTGAAAAACAAAAGAGTCACAAGTCAGATCAAGAAAAAGGCTGGAAGTTTGACAAAAAGAAAGTTAGATGTTTTAATTCCCAAAAACATGGACATTTTGCAAAGGAATGCTGGAAGGGTGAAGGTGAGAAGAATAAACCCAAGAACCAAGCCAATCTTGCACAAGACAACACATCTGACTCAGAAGCAGTGATGTTGATGGCAAGAGCAAGCGAAGATGAACTGGAGGAGGCGTCTTGGTACCTTGATTCAGGGTGCTCGACTCACATGACTGGAAGAAGAGTTTGGTTTGTCAAGATGAATGAGGTTTTGAATGGCAAAATCAGATTTGCCGATGATAGGAGTTTGATTGCAGAGGGGTCTTGTCGGATTGTGCTACGAGATGAAAATGGGAGAGAAGTGGTGATAGATGAAGTACTGTTCGGTCCAGGACTCAAAACAAATTTACTGAGTTTGGGACAGCTATTACAGAAAGGTTTTGCAATGAAGATGGAAAATAACTATCTTAGTATTTTCAATCAGAGCAAAAGAATGATTATCAAGGCAAGTTTGTCTCAAAATATAACCTTTCGTGTGATAATGAAGGCTGTGAGGCATCAATGTTTTAATGCAGCAGGAAAGTCAACCGAGTGGTTGTGGCATCTACGTTTTGGCCACCTAAATTTTAGAGATTTGTGTCGGATGAGTCAACGTTTTATGGTGTGTGGTTTGCCTTTGGTTAATATTCCAGAATCTGTATGTCATGAATGTGTTCAGTGCAAGCATACAAGAGGGCAATTTCAGAGTTTTGTGCCTCAAAAGACAACATAAAGATTGGAGGTTGTATATTCAGATGTATGTGGACCCATCCAAACTGAAACTCCAGGAGGCAACAGATACTTTGTGCTTTTCCTTGATGATTGGATTAGAAAAGCATGGGCTTATCTGATTAAAAGAAAGGGTGAAGTTCTAGAGGTGTTTAAAAGATTCAAAACCTTGGTTGAAAGGCAGAGTGACAAGAAGCTCAAAGTGCTAAAACGGATGGAGGGGGTGAGTACATCTCGGCAGAATTCAAGACCTATGTGAAAAGGAAGGAATAATGCATGAGTTGACTCCTCCTTACACACCAGAGCACAATGGCACAGCAGAAAGAAAGAATCGCACCATAATGAATATGGTAAGGTGCATGTTGAAGAGCAAAGAGTTGCCACAATTTTTATGGGGAGAAGCAGTGTTGGCTGCAACATATATTTTGAACAGAACGCCCACTAAAAGATTGAAGGATATCACCCCAGAGGAAGCCTGAAGTAAGATCAAGCCAAATGTGGAGCACTTGAGAGTATTTGGTTCTGTCTGCTTCAAACACGTGCCAGACCAGTTGAGGAGAAAGCTGGATGATAAGGGAGTGCCACGGATTTTGGTTGGCTATCATCCAACTGGTGGATATAAGTTGTACAATCCAGAAACTGGGGAAGCTACGGTTAGTAGAGATGTGGTAGTTGATGAGGAAAAAGTGTGGGATTGCAAGACTATGCAGAGAAAGAGTATAACTCTTCAGTTGGAGGATGAGACTTCGGGAGGTGAATGTAATCCAGTAGAAGAGAAGTCTCCTGAGCAAGAAAGGAATCAGAGAAGATCATCTAGAACATCACAAGTGCCTTCACATTTGAAGGACTATGATTTGTTTTATGATGCTGCAGTAACTTCAGAAGGGAACCTGGTCCATTATGCTCTTGTTGCTGAAGTTGAACCCGTGACATTTGAGCAAGCAGCTGCAAATGATAAGTGGGTGAAAGCTATGCAGGAGGAGATTGATTCCATAGAGAAGAATCATACTTGGGAGTTGACTGAGCTACCTGGTGGTAAAAACCCGATTGGTCTGAAGTGGGTTTACAAAACTAAAGTAAATCCAAAAGGAGAGGTTGTGAGATATAAGGCGAGGCTGGTTGCAAAGGGGTTTTTGCAAAAGGCTGGGATAGACTATGGTGAGGTTTATGCACCGGTAGCTAGGATGGAAACGGTGAGACTTGTGGTGGCTTTAGCAAATCAGTTTAGTTGGTCATTACATCAATTAGATGTAAAGTCAACTTTTCTAAATGGGAAATTAGAGGAAGAAGTATATGTGGTGCAGACCCCTGGATTTGAAGTTGAGGCGCAGCAGGGGTTGGTTTACATATTGAAGAAAGCCTTGTATGGGTTAAAGCAAGCCCCGAGAGCTTGGAACCGTAGGATTGATAAATTCATGAATAGCATTGGTTTTGAGAAATGTATTTTAGAACATGATGTCTATGTACAGAACAACAAGAGAGAAGGGAAAGTTGAAAGACTAATAGTATGTCTATATGTTGATGGCATGCTCATCACTGGAAGCAATGAGAAGGTGATTCAGAATTTCAAACTGCATATGTTGAATGAGTTTGAAATGAGTGATTTGGGCAAGCTAAATTACTTCCTTGGCATAGAGTTTGTGGAAACCGAGAAGGGGATAGTGATACATCAATCACGCTATGCTAAAGAGATGTTGAAGAAGGCTGAAATGTAAGATTGCAATGCGGCAAATACACCTGCAGAAGTGGGTCTAAGAGTGGAAATTGATCCAGAAGAAGAGGCTGTAGATGCTACCTATTATCGTAGCATGGTGGGAAGTTTAAGATACTTGTGCAATACAAGGCCAGATGTGAGTTATAGTGTTGGTCTTGTGAGCAGATACATGCAGAATCCCAGAATATCACACTTGAGTGTTGTGAAACGCATTCTGAGATATATACAGGGCACACACGACTATGACATTCTGTTTCCAAGAAGAAAAGGAGGTATGGTGGTGAGAATAAAGGCCTATTCGGATGCGGACTGGTGTGAAGATAAAACTGATAGAAAAAGCACAAGAGGGTATTTGTTGCACAAGAGGGTATTTGTTCTTCCTTGGAGACTCCCCTATATCATGGAGTTCAACTAAGGAACCAGTGGTGGCTCTAAGCTCTTGTGAAGCAGAATATATTGCAACTTGTAAGGCAACATGCTAGGCTATGTGGTTGAAATCTGTGATGGAGGGGTTGAAGATAGAACTAACGGGAAAGATAGAATTGTGCATTGATAACAAATCTGCAATAGATTTGGGCAAGCACCCTGCTTCTCATGGAAGAAGCAAGCATATTGAAACAAAGTTTCACTATGTCCGTGAGTAGGTGAAGGAGGAAAAACTGGAACTGTGCCACTGCAGATCAGAGATGCAGCTTGCGGACATACTAACTAAGCCTCTCAAATTTGAGAGATTTAAAAGCCTGAGGATGTTGATTGGGGTTACTGGAACAATCTAGTTTTATGCTTAGGGAGGTGTATTAGATTTTGTATGTGTACAGGTGTTAAGCCGAAAAGTCTGTAAAGCTGTTTCTTTTTTAACCGCTGTCTACCTTTTGTGTTTCGGTGTTGTGCAAACTTACAGAGGATATAACTCTTATAAATAAAGGGTTATACTCTGTTTTATTTTTTGATTCAATAATATACAGTTTTATCCAGAGTGAAAACAAGTTACCTTTTTCTCCTCTCTTGTGTGCCTAATCCTTTAGAGAGGACGGGTTCTCAAGAAGGCTCTGGCACAAATAAGGTTCTCTTTTTTGAAATGAGTCCAAATGAATCCTACCTTTCAAAACCCCTGCAGCCTTCATTATCCATCTTATTTTCAATTTTTTAAAACATAAAACACATGGACCCATTAGCATATAACATGTGTCCGGTGTCAAAAATTTGTCAAATTTAGGTGTCAAAGTATCATTACCCATATGTTTAAGGGAGATATGGACAGATTTTGAAGGAAACCAAACTGTTGAAGTTATTACCAATTTTAATTATTTCTATATTTTTAAAATTATCCTTACAGAACTTGATCTTGATGTCATACAAAATATGAGTCCCATATTTTGTCTAGATTCTAACACATATATGATGTTTATAGCTTTGAAATGAAAGCATATACCGTACTGGTGATAAATACCGTACTGGTGATAAGTACCAGAGTATGAGTCAATGTGATTCATCCATCATTTCTAAAAGTACAAAACTGAATCTAATCTAGATAATACATTTCCTTCTCTTAAAAGGAAATAATGGAAGTATACAAATATTTAATTATCCTTGTTCTGTGACCCCGAACACCATAAGAATGCCTTGGATTACAATAGGATATTTCTTGAGTTACTTCTCTTCAGATATCAGTAGACTGATTTAAGTCACCTATTTCATTTATTGAAAATTAAATACAGATCCAATGCTATAAAACTCCTGCCATGAGAAGACTAGGGAAGGGTGGGTCCATTACGTTTATTGTTGGTCAGCTTTACCTCTTGATTCACGATTAATATCACTGCAAAGTTTAGATATATGTTTGACAATGTTATCATGAGGTGTATATACCATAATTATTAGAGTATGTTTATTGCACATCATATTTGTATAAATATTACTTATTTATGGAATAAAGTATTAAAAAACCTAACTAAATACCTATCTAATTATTCATTACAAAATTATTTTAACTTAATTATTTTATTTGTAGATCTTTAATGATTCATTTTCAATGAAAGCTCCAAACATAGAAGACATTACAAGTAAGTGGACTTCTTTTATTTTAAGTATTAGTAAATGTAAAAACTTGACTATAATTTAGTAATATATGTAGGTTAATGTAATATTTTGATTTAATATATAGTTTGATGTACAAATTATATATTAAGTATTATTAGACAATTTAATGTTTGAAATGAATTTCATTTTGTTAGTTCAATTAAATTTGTTCATTTCAGGTTATATTAATTATAAAGAAATCGATTGATTGTAAATTGATTGGATGCCAAATATAATAATGATTTTTTTAAAAAAAAAAACAAGTTTTTATGACGTACATAATAATGTATATAATAATAGGTTAATTTTGAAAAACATATATTATGACGGGTGAACAATTACTTATCATAATATATTCGACATATTATAATAAGTGAAAAGATCTATATCATAAAACACTATATATTATAATAGGTAAATCCAACTACGTCAGAATAAATTCGTCATATTATGAACGCAAGTGAAAATTGGTCATAATACAATCGACGTATTATGACATATGACATAAAATACATCATAAAAGCATATGTATTATAACGTCAGGCCACTCGTGTGTGTATATATATATATATATATATATATATATATATATATGTATATATATATATATATATGTATATGTATATGTATATATATATGTATATGTATATGTATATATATATGTATATGTATATGTATATATATATGTATATGTATATATATATATATGTATATGTATATACATATACATATATATATACATATATACATATATATATATACATATATATATATATATGGGATTTGCTAACTTGCGTACGTCTGTTTTTCAGTTGGTACATTTTAACAATGTGTACTGCGTTTTAGTAGACAAAATTATCCTAATATATCATAGATTTTAAATTTTAAGGTTAAGGGTATTTTAATAATTTTTATTCTCAAAACTAAAAAAAAGAAAACAAACCCCGAAACCCTTCCTCACCTCCCTCATTCCTCTCAATTCTTTCTCTTTCATCTCTTTCACTCCAACATTTTCTCTATCATCCCTACACTAGTCCCAACTGAAAAAACACTCGTTGTTAAATAATTTGCTTTTGTAAAGAGTTGAGTCATTGACATATTCACCTTCAGGAAAAGGTTCATTCAAAATCTCTTCAATTTCATCATTTTCACTAACTTCTCTAATTTCAAATCATCTGCGGATGTTGATTCATTATCTCTAAAAAATACTTCCAGGCCAATTACCAATTCCTTCCAATGTCATTATGCTTGTGAAAATTAGATAAAATTAGATAAGACAAAAACTATAAAATGAAAACTCATTATAAAATCATTTTTTGTAAGAAATTGTTTAACCGTGAGTGTTTCTGATTTTTTCCAGGTCAATTACCAATTCCTTCGAATGTCATTATGCTTGTAAAAATTAGATAAAATTAGATAAGACAAAAATTATGAAATGAAAACTCATTATAAAATCACATTTTTTCGTAAGAAATTGTTTAACAACAAGTGTTTCTGATTTTTTCAGTTGGGGCTACAGTAACGATGACAGATAAAATGTTGGAGTGAAAGAGATGAAAGAGAAATGGTTGAAAGGAACGACAGAGGTGAGCAAGGGTTTGGGGTTTCTTTGTTTTTGTTTTGAAAATGCAGATTAGTAAAATATCCTTAACCTTAAAACTTAGAATCCATGATATATTAGGGTAACCTAGTACACATTGCTAAGATGTACCAACCGAATATATATATATATATATATATATATATGGGTTTGCTAACTTGCGTACGCCTATTTTTCAGTTGGTACGTTTTAACAATGTGTACCGGATTATAGTAGACAAAAATACCCTCATTTATCATGGATTCTAAGTTTTAAGGTCAAGGATATTTAAATAATTTTCATTCTCAAAAAAAAAAAAAAGAAACCCCCAAACCCTTACTCAACTCCCTCATTCCTCTCAATCATTTCTCTTTCATCTCTCTCACTCCAACATTTTCTCTGTCATCCCTACTGTTGCCCCAATTGAAAAAAATCAAAAACATTGTTTTGAGAATGGAAATTAAAGAAATAGGTATAGAAGAACTCCCCAGGAGTACAATTCTTTCAATTCTAGGTTGTAATCTTACATCATGTATACCATACTAAAAGAGAAAGAAAAAAGAAACACTTTGTGTAAAGGGAAAAGGATAATAGAGGGAAATATCTTGTTCTTTAAAAATATAATGAAATGTGATGTAGATGTGTAAATGATGTATGAAAATTTAATTGATTTATGAAGGTTTTATTTACATGATTTAATTTAAAAATGAAATTTAATAATAATAAAAAGGAAAAATATATAACACATCCTCCAAATGAACTAACAGAGCAAGAGCAACAAATTACGATGTCGCGGGTTGTTGTGTGTGGCTGAGGGAGAGTATGGAGACGAGAGAGAAACAAATTGGATAAGTGAGGAAAGTGGATTAAGGTTAGGCAAGGGTTTTTTATTTTTTATTTTTATTTTCAATTGGGGCAACAATAGGGATGATAGAGAAAATGTTGGAGTGAGAGAGATGAAAGAGAAAGGGTTGAGAGGAATCAGGGAGGTGAGTAAGGATTTGTGGGGTTTCTTTTTTTTTTTTTATTAGTTTTGAGAATGAAAATTATTTAAATATTCTTGACCTTAAAACTTAGAATCCATGATAAATGAGGGTATTTTTTTCTACTATAATCCGGTACACATTGTTAAAACGTACCAACTGAAAAACAGGCTTACGCGTGTTAACAAACTCCATATATATATATATATATATATATATATATATATATATATATATATATATATATTTTTATAATATGAATTTCTAAATGTTTTTGCTTTCTAATTTACTCACACAGTGGTTATTATTGTTTTATTCAATACTAGAATCTACTTGGATTATAACTAATTAATATTGCTTTGGGACCATTTTAACAAATAAATTATTAGGAGAGAATTTCATAAGAGAAAAGTAGACAACACTTCCCGATACCATGAGAGGATTTTGGAAAGAAAAGTAACTGGTCTATGGAAGTAATTTAACATCGAAATGTAGTTCGAATTGTACATCATAAATGTAGTTTTACATGTATATCATAAATCACACTGTATCTGAATTTTTATTAACCTGTTAACATTACTTTGGTGCAAGTTCACTCAAATTTGAATCTGAGTATTATTTTTCATATTAAAATTAGAATAGATACCAAGCACAACTTAGTAAGAAAGACTATTAACATTAAAGGGTCTAAATAACTAGCAGAATGTGTGGTGACGCAAGACTTAAACCCTCAAATTGCTAGAATTAATATCTTGGGACAGTAAGTTGTAGAAGACAAGTTAGTAAAAGATACTAATGGATTATATGGCAAAACTGACAATTTGTTTGATTCACGTGTGTCACACATCTTAACAGAAGCAAAATTGAACATAAAGAAAGATGTAATACATAAATGAAACCAGTAAAAAAACCATCAGATTAAGAGAGATGTAATACATAAATTGGAAGACCATATAGATTAGAAGTAGAGCTGTCAAATTGGCTCACTTAATAGGCCCTGGCCCTAACCCATGTGGGTTGGGGTCAAAAAAGCCCACAGGACCAAAAAATATTTTATTGAAAAAGCCCACAGGGTTAAAACACCCCAAAGCCCTATGGGTCAGGGTCAGCCCATGGGCCTTTCTTTTTACCAAATTTCTAAAACAATCAAATGCAAATAATTTCTAATACCATACTACAAATCTACACTTCCAAAAACAACCCTTGCACAACTAAATACATCATCCAAGCAAAGGGAAACATGCCACAAATCTGTTTATATATATAAATAAATAAATAAATAAATAGATCTATTTCTATCAAATAATAAACCAGTTTTCATAGTCATGGTCTTATAAATAAAAGGAAAAGAAGTGTTGTTGTAATTTAATTAAATTTAATGATACTGATGAAAATTGTGTACAAATAGAGTTCAGGTATTACGAATATGGATGAAAATCTATTTGAACTGATTGTGAAATATTGAGAAATTTAAAAAAAAAACTATTATTAATTTTTATAATAAAAATAATAAATATTGAGAAATTAAAAAATAAAACATTCAGTGAAACATTTATTATGTTTCGTATATTTCTATTTATAGGATTAATAATAAGTGTAGTAAGTTATTTATAATTACTGTAAGATGTCGTTCATCAAAATAGAATTTTATTTATATTTTCAAGTTTGAATTTATTCAAAAACTTTATGATTAGATTATTCATATTAGATATATCAACTAAAATCTACTTGTAAATAATTTTCACATTAAAATTGAATTATGATTTATTTTTAATAAGTTAAAATTTAATAATTAATATTAAATTAAATATTTTAAAAACATTTAATTAAATATCTAATTATGCATTTTAATTAAATAATATTTTTTATAGATATATTTTTAGGAAAAAAAATTTCATATTAGAAAAAGTAACAATAACTTAGACTGATCAATAAATAATAACAATGATTAATAAATAATTAAGAAAATAATCAAAATATTATAAATATTGCATTGCACGAAAAATACTGCACTGAAAAATTATGATTATAAATACTGTATCGAAAAATTAATAAGTGATAAGTAAATAATTAAAAAAATAGTCAAAATCATAATTTTCTGAAATTAAATTTTTAACATGAAAAATAATTTTACGTTTCTTTCTTAAATTAAAAAATATAGAAATTAAAAAATATATAAAATTTAAAGATATAAAGAATTTGAGTCTTAAATAATTAAATTAAGAATTTGTGAAAAATAAACAGATTTAAAAATTAAAGTAGACATAAGTTTATTTAGCGGGGCTAAACCCACTTTAACCCTGATCCCAACCCACTTGAGAAGGGGCTTGGGGGGTTGGGGTTTTTTTTCGGCCCCCACTTGAGGGGCTTCTTATAATGGGGGCTTTTAAAGGAATGGGTTAGGGCTAACCCATGGGACATAGATCAAGTTGACACCTCTAATTAGAAGACACAATTTTAACTTATTTTTATAATACCATAGATTAGAAGACAAGAAGCATTGACATATAATGTCTGATAACATCGTAGATAATCCCTACAAACTGATTTAAAACTAGTTAAATTTGATAACTAAACTACTTAGTTATCATCTTCCTATGTAAAACACAAGTTATCACTCTTAGTTTATATACTCATTGGAGTCAAATGAGAAGAATTCATTTATAATGTCTGATAACATCATAGATAATCTATTTTGAAATCTGATTAATCATTTCTCAAACCTGGTTCTGGAAATAAGATTTAAAGCAACGACAACCCTCTAATTTGGTCTTGTCTTATTTGAAGTAAAAATTCGTTTTGAACATGACTTGTAGCAATAAATCTCCTTAAACCTTGTCTTAAAGATCTGGTTGAGTTTGGAAATACGTTTAGGACGTGTTAGTTCTTTCATTAGACTGAAAGTTTGTTAGATTAATGTTTTATATGAGAGAATTGGTAAATTAAATTTGACCAGCATGAAGGGAAATAAGTCTTAAGGTGCTTGGAATCTCACGTGAAATCTAGAGTGAAGGGGAAATAGTCTTGGTCATGTACATAATTAAGACGTCATCATGAATAATACTAGAAAGCAGTTAAGAGTAGAATGATAGTTAATTAAAGGATTACAGTCATCCTTAGAACAATACTTAGAATTTGGAAATGGAGTACTAAAGTTCCTCCCTGGAAAATACAAGGAATTAAAACTTAGAACATAATAAGTTCTTCAAAATAAAAGGCTAATTAAGTGAAGCCTGGTGGACTAGGCTGCAACACTGCCATCCCCATAAAGAGTTGTTTCCAAAGTAACCTCCTCACCATCTGCTCCCATCCAAGTGGATGATCATCGCAAAAGAAAACAACGCAAACATGGCACAAACACAAGCAAGCAAGGGTGGACTAATTATATAAAAAGCATACAATTAAGAGCATGTACATACAAGATATTAATTTAAAGCAAACAAGATAAAACATTCATCCTATCATGTTAAATACTAGACTTGACTCGTCCGGACTTTAGAATGATAGTCGAGCTATGGCGGGTCATGCACCCGTGGTGGCTTGTGATACTTAGGCTATACCGCCTTGGGCTCCACCGCCCTGCCACACTCACGAGGTTAGTCTGTTCCGCGCCTTGGAGCATGATGGAAGCCTCCAAGACTAAGACCTCCTGCTACTCCTCACCACATGGTCTAATCCTCTCTATGTGAGAAGAAAGGCCATTGGAGTCAAGAAGACCCCCAAGACTGAGCTCCTACTTTCATTCTAAAACACTAAGAATCTCACCGAGAGATTCTACACAGATGGAACTTAGTTTACCACTTGGATCGTACTTTCATCACTTGATAATCATATACTTTTTGCCACAATCAACATATACACAGCCTCAACAATATACATTACTTACCACTCACAAATTATAAAAATAAATACTCTCTAATTTAATCTAAGTTAATCAATATCATAATCTTTTATAATTTATTTCCAATGCCTAAACCCTATAAAACATTGTTTCCTTAAGCTATATTATAATAATTATTTTAAACCATACTTCTATTATAAATTTTCTATTAAATCATTTGCACAAACATTTTTAATTTATATTAAACCAACATTCAGATTATAATATTATAATATTATACTATTATATTATACGAACCTAATAATTATATATAAAACTATATGATGTTAATATAATTTATATGTAAGTTACGTATATACATATACATATAAATCTTTATTATAATAATATAATACGAAACTTACTTTCGTTTACATATATACATATATAAATCTATATCATATTATATCATTTATAACCTTATATATGCATTATTAAAGTTATATATATATATATATATATATATATATATATATATATATATATATATATATTAATAGTATAATATATTATGATACGTATTATTTCTAAATAATTTACAATGCTCTTTTAATTATGAAACTGCCGGCTAAATTAGTCTGAACGCATCAGACTCACCTTCGGTGCTAGCACATATGACTAGTCACAACTGACTGGACCAGGCCAGGGCTGCTCTATGATCAGGAATGTGCCAACTCAGGTTTTTAAGTCCCCTCTATCCTACCAACAAAGAAAGGCTCTCAACCAGTTTTAATTAATTTATTTAAGATACATAAACTAGTTTATTGTGCTATAAACCTCAAACGCCCAATTTTTTTATATTTTACCCCCCTCTCACAATATCATGAAACAGTACCCATACATCCCAGTACTACCCAAATGATGCTAATTAAAGTCTCACCCAAAGCCTTTCCAAAACATCATCAATCAATGCACAGGAAATAAATCACAGGCTCCTCCTTTACGCAATCAAGTTCATACCAGAACGCATCAATTCAACAATATCACATTCAATTTCAGTCAACAACTCCATTCAAAACAGATAAAATTCATCACCATGCCAATTCACAGATTTATACTCTTCATCAATTTCACAATCTCACTTTGGGCATATAGTAAAATTAAAAATTGCAGGACAGCTTCACAAACACATCAGTTCAAAATTCAACATGCAAATATTTTATAAAATAAACTCCAAAAATATAATCAGCTCCCCTTACCTGGGTTTCTCAAAATAAGCTAATTGAAGACGTCCTAACAGTACCCTCCACACAAAACAGAGCTTGACAGAACCTATAGATCACCAAATTGGTGATGAAGACAGCTTCTTAGAGCTAAAACAACATAAGGAACGGAAAGGGACATGCATAGAGCACATGCCATTCGTAGGATAGCAAGCCCTAGATTTAAGGAAATGGGGAAACAGTAGAGAACCACTTACCGGGAAGGATAGGGAAAATAATTGGTTCAAAATGGAGCCCTTGGTGAGGTGAACGCTAGAGCACCTTCAAATCAAAATTTAATCGGTTCAATAAGCTGGGATTTTAGAGAGAAGGCAGAGCTAAGTTTAAGGAAACTGGAAAACCTAAGTTTTAACCTAAGTTTTAGAGAGAGAAGGTAAGCTCAGCAAATGAAATCTGACCTCTGAAAAGAAAAGCCTCCCTCTAAGGCTAAGGCATCCTTATGGGCTTGACTGTCTCAAATTATAAGGCCCAATGGCTTTTTCTTTTAAAATTAAAATAGAATTATAGGACCTTACATATATTAAAGGGTCACGGTGATGAATATGAAAATGGTAGATAGTTAAAGGTAAAAATTTAGGACCATAGGACATGTAAATGAATCAGTTTTGGAGGACTACATAGGTGTAATATAATTATTTCAGAGTGATCGTGGAGTCATGACAGGTAGTATTGGTTCTTAAGCTTGAATCTTGAATAACAAATCAGTTCATAAAGTATCATAAAATAAAAAGTTTGAACCAAAGAAAAATTCAATCAAAACCTCTATGAACTTGTTGTAAAACAGTCCTTCAAATTTGATTCTTGAATCTGTCCTTTCATGACAGTTTTCCCATATGTGTTTTCATTTATTCCAAAGCTTAATTTAATCAAAGTTGGTCTGATTCCATTCACGCTACTGTCATATTCTGTTACTCTCTTTTATAACGATGTGTATCTATTCTTCATGTGAGCGGTATTTGGTCTCTCCATTCACTGAATATACATTATCTTATAGGACAGCTTGGTCCTTGATTTCTGATTCCACGAGGATTTATTCACTTTCTATTAGTAGAAAGCCATTGAAGCAACTTCATATTTTTTCACTTCTCTATCTCCTCCGGTGCAGTTTTGAGTAGTCTTCCTTGAATGTTTAGGCCTTGTTGAGATAAAAGACATTTGCTCTTGTCCACCCTTGAAACATAGGTAACACGTAAATACCAAGAAACTAAGGCTTGAACTAAAGATATATACTTAGTTATCAATTACTTAGTGTTTTATTCATACACGGTTTATTTGTAATCTTAAGTTGGTCTACTACTAACTGTTGCATAGTTCTAGTCAAGAATTTTGTAATGCTAAAAGACAGAAGCAAAAATAAGCAATCTGGTTTGAATGTTATTAAAAGAGGCAAAGCTGAAAATAGGAACTGAACATGTGAAAATGAGAAAAAGCCTATAAAATGAGTTAATCTGACTTCAAACAGCTGTAACAAGTGTATTATAACTTGCTTGGATGGTTTTCACTAGCTAAAAGTCCATCAATCTGTTATTAAAAAAATTGACCATTGCACTAAAATCTGAAAAACTACATTTTCACCTAAAAACCACCAGTAGCAGTTTCTGCATTCCTTTTGTGTGATTTGTTTCATTGCTTTATTCATCTAATTCTAGAGCCTTTCCTAAGTTTCATTTGAGTTCTTACGTTATTCCATTCCTTTGTTCAGTCCTTGTTTCAATTTTTGGCCATCTTAAGTGCCAATATACGTGCTCAAAAGTGGCTGTTGTCCAGTGTTTCTTTTCTAGTTCTGTTTGGTGCTTATCAATGGGAATATTATGGTGCCGTGAAGAATTTAGGGTGCAGACTTGTCTAAGAAGCCTATCACAACTAAGGTACAATCTTAGGAGGTGAAGTAGGTGCAGGACACTTGAGCTGAAGGTGTTGTCACAACAGCAGTAATTCGTTCCAACAGCAAAATTTTGATTCGAGTTTTTCACCCCGGGTTTGAAGTGTTTAAAATGTCACAAAGGTAGTGTCATTGTTGTGAGACTTGTGTCTGTTTTTAGCCTTTCATTCAATGACCAAGAGAGAAATATTTCAGTTTTGAATTCTGTATTTGTTTTTTTTTTTCTGTTTTACTCAATTCACTTGGTGTTCTTGGAAATATATACAACATAACTTATATTAGATCATGGAAATATATAGTTTTTCAACATTTGTGGTTTCCAAATGAAATTTTAGTGGCAAATAAAATTATATCATATAGGTGAGAGAAGTTAACTTCATTATAGTTTAACTACTTGGTTTTGTTATTTAGATCTTTTTAAGCTGTGAAGAAAACAAGATTAGTGTTTACAACTTGTACCACTTCTCTGTGAAATTATTGTCACAGCTTCTCTTGAACATGTTCAAATCATAACTTTTGAGAATTATTTTTCACCCAAATCGTAGCTTTTGTTAATGGTACCTTTTCTTTTGAATGAATAGGTTAGCTATTGAAGTATTGAAGTTGGGAAGAAGTCAACTTATAGGACCTTGGTTTTTTCCATGTAAGTGAAAAACTATTATTATTGCATGTTAGTGCTTTAATTAATGTTTTGTTTAGGTTCTCGAAACTGGTTTATTAAGTTTTCTGTTTTATAATCAATGTTCCGAAGAGCACTGATCATGTTTTAGTGTTCTTCTGTTTTGAATCTTTAATGTTTTTGTTGGGGTGTTTGTTTTCTGTTAAGGACTCTAGATTTTTCTTATCTTTACCGGAACCCTATATATTCAGGGTTCCAGTTCTTATCACATACATACAGAAAGATAGATTTACACAATAATAAAAAGAGAGCTCTTTTACTTACCTCTACTACGTGTCTTCTTCTTCTTTTTCGTTTTCCATTCGTCAAGCTTTCCTTTCGAACCTTGGAGGTGCGTCATCAAGGAGACCTTCTCGAGTCTTCCCGTTCTCGCATTTCTTTTCTTTCGCAAGTCTCACACTTACCTATGCCACCTACTTTCTGATCAAGGAGAAGCTTCCAGCAAAGTTTAGTGTTTCGGTTTGGGCCAGATAATGTTGGGCTTCAGACATAACGTCTTGGGCCTATTTTTAATATGGTACCAGAGTAGGTTTTGAACCTGCCTCTGTTTCTGCTGCGTTTTATTACTTTTCTTGATTTCTTGGTACTTTCTTTCTTCATCTAGCGGTTCTTGCTGCCATTGGTAATATGGACTAGGTAAACAACCCTTCCAGCCCTTACTACCTCCATCCTAGAGAGAACCCATGCATTTCTCTCATCTCATAGATTCTTGATGAATCCAACTACGTTTCTTAGAGCAGAAATATGAGAAGAGCTCTCCTCTCCAAGAACAAACTTAAATTCATAGACGGAGGTATCAAGAAACCCCAAAGAGAGGATCCTCTTTTTGATTCTTGGGAAAGGAGTAATATGATGGTGTTGTCTTGGATCATCAAGACTCTCTCAGCCCAGATAGCTGAGAGTGTTATATATGTAGAAGATGCTCATGAATTGTGGGAGGAGTTGAAAGAAAGATTCTCCAAAGGAGACCATTTTAAATTCTCTGACCTTCTACAAGAGATTCATTCCATTAAGCAGGGAGAAAGAAGCGTGGATCAATACTTCACTGATTTAAAGATTCTATGGGAGGAACTAGAATTTCTCAGACCTATCCCACGGTGTAGCTGCAAAATTCCTTGCAGTTGTGACTTATCCAAAGCCTCTCACGAATACCGTGAAATGGAGCATGTTATTTGCTTCTTGAAAGGCTTAAATGAGCATTACAGCATTGTAAGAACACAGATACTACTAATGGAACCCTTGCCCAGTATTAACAGAGTTTTTTCCCTCATTATGCAATAGGAAAGACAGGAGAGACATGATTCTGGTCACACAAACCAGAATGATATCAAAATACTTGCCAACAGCACAGAAAAACAAAGTAACTAGAAGAGTGATCAAAGTTGGAGGACCCATGGACGTGGTTTTACAGCTCGTGGTCAAGGAAGAGGAAGAGGAAGAAATCCTCATCATGGGAAGCAGTGTTCTTACTGTCACAAGATGAATCACACAATTGACGAATGTTACTCAAAACATGGGTATCCACCATGTTACAAGAAAGGGGACAACAATAATCAAAACGGTGTTGGACAAAATGAATGGGGATCTGTAAACACCTACACTACCTCTACTGGGTCAGAAATCAATCAACAGAACAATGCCAACATTGTCCAGAACCCATTCACCCCAGAACAAATGAAGAAAATACTGCAATTGCTTGAGAAAACAGAGAGTTCTTCCCATAGCATCAACCAAATTCATAGAGACACTACAGAAGAAGGACAAGGTATATTCTCGTGGGTTTTAGACACAGGAGCCACTGACCATGTGACCCATAACAAAAATCTTTTCATGACTTTTAATAAAATAAAGCCTATATCTGTCAAATTACCTAACAACTCTACTGTTACAGCCCAATATGCAGGAACAATACAATTTTCGAAAGATTTCATGATTTTTAATGTTTTGTATATACCGGATTTTGCCTTCAATCTTATATCTGTTCAGAGATTAACTAAAGACATGAACTGTACACTGACTTTTTCTTCTGAGATGTGTGAAATTCAGGACAATTCCACATTGAAGATGATTGGACGTGCTAAGCTGCATGAAGGACTTTACTACTTAAAGGATGTTAAAAGGGACCTGAAACCTAGTTTTGTTTTCTCTTTTGAGCATGTAAATGTAAACTTGTGGCACTATAGGCTAGGCCATCCTGGACACAAAGTTGTTGAAAGAATTTGCAAGGATTTTCCTTATATTCAAAATGATTCTAATAATACTTGTGATATTTGCCATTATGCTAAACAACACAAATTGTCTTTTCCTAAAGAAAGTACTTTATCTGCTAATTGCTTTGATATCATACATTGTGACATATGGGGTCCTATCTTCATCCCATCCGTGCATGGACATAGATATTTTCTTACTATTGTCGATGATTGTAGTAGGCATACTTGGACTTTTCTCATGCATAATAAAGGACAGACTAGAGAACTTTTACAATCTTTCATAATAAAGATCAAAACCGAGTTTGATAAAATGTTTAAAACTGTCAGGACCGACAATGGCCCTGAATTTAATTGTCCCAACATATACAATTGTAATGGAATTGAACACCAAACTAGCTGTGTTGAAACTCCACAACAAAATTCTGTTGTGGAGCGCAAACACCAACATATATTAAATGTTACCCGAAGTTTGATCTTCCAATCAAATATTCCTTATGCCTATTGGTCTTATGCTCTATCTCATGTTGTTTACCTTATTAATAGATTACCTTCCCCTGTCATAAAAGGTAAAAGACCCTATGATATCCTGCATAACAATCCCCCCACTTATCTTGACCTAAGGGTTTTTGGGCGCTTATGTTTTGCTTCCACTTTAGAGAGCAACAGGAACAAATTAGACTCTAGAGCTAGAAAGGGAGTTTTCTTGGGGTACAAAGCAGGGGTAAAAGGATATATTATTCTTGACATCAACACTAGGGAAATTTTCATTAGTAGAAATGTCATATTTTATGAAGATATTTTTCCTTATAAAAATAAACAAGGAGATAGAGAAAGTTGCAATGACAGTAAGGAAGACACACTTTTTCTTGATAATTTGTCTTGCAGCCATGAAGGGAATTTAGCTGAGAATGGAGGAGACAATCAGAATCCAAATAACAACATAACAGACAGTACTGGGAATGCTGATCTTGTGTAAGAAGAGCAGGGAAACGATCAAAGGATATCTCACCGAGTGAGGAAAACTCCTGAATACTTAAAAAACTATATACATCAAGCAGGTCAGTCATCCACATCTTTGTGTGCTAAAAATGGGTTAAGAACTCCTTACCCTATCGCCAACACTTTATCTTATAAGTCTCTATCTGAAAAACATTTAAAATATACATTTGCTACCCAACTCGTATGATGAAGCCAGAAACAGCCCTGATTGGACAAATGCTATGCAAAAGGAGATAAAAGCTCTGCAGGACAATGGCACTTGGTTTTTGACCAAGCTCCCTCCTGGAAAGAGACCCATTGGGTGCAGATAGGTCTACAAGATAAAGCACAAAGCTGATGGGACTGTGGAAATATATAAGGCCCGATTAGTGGCTAAACGATACACTCAACAAGAGGGAATAAACTTTCTAGACACCTTTTCCCCTGTTGCCAAACTCACCTCTGTCAGAGTTTTGCTTGCCCTTGCTGCTGCAAGAAATTGGTTTCTACATCAGCTTGATGTAGACAATGCCTTCTTACATGGGGATTTAAATGAGGATGTTTACATGGATCCTCTGCCTGGTTTGAACATTGATACAAAGGGGCAGGTTTGTAAATTCACTAAATCTCTATACGGTCTAAAACATGCCAGCAGACAATGGTTTGATAAATTGTCCAGTTTTCTTATTTCTGCTAATTATGTTCAATCCAAATATGATCACTCTTTATTTGTAAAGAAAACTTCCACAGATTTCACAGCTCTACTTGTGTATGTAGATGATATTGTTTTAATAGGAAATTCCATGAGTGAGATTACTCAAATGAAAGCTCTTCTACATCGACAGTTCCAAATAAAGCATGTCCTTACTTATGTGAAGTCCAACCCTTCAGAAGGTCTATTCTTTGCTGCTAACTCAAGTATACAGATAAAGGGATTCAGTGACTCAGACTGGGCCACTTGTCCTAACACACGAAGATCAACTACTGGCTACTGTGTTTTCTTAGGAACATCTCTTGTTTCATGGAGGTCGAAGAAACAGAGTATTGTTTCAAGGTCATCTACTGAGGCTGAGTATCGTGCTCTAGCTGCCACTGTTTGTGAGATGTAGTGGCTTCATTACATTCTCCAGGATCTCCAAATTCAACCTGATGCTACTGTTGTTCTCTATTGTGACAACACTTCTACTAGGCATATTGCTCACAACCAAAGCTTCCATGAACGCACCAAACATATCGAACTTGATTGCCATGTTGTTCGCGAGAAGATCCAAGCTAAGTTTCTACATCTTCTTCCCATTCGATCGGAGGAGTAGCTCGCCGATGTCTTCACCAAATTTCCTCATCGTACGCGTTTCAAGTCTACCATTCCCAAGCTCGGATTGATGAATATCCACCATCCAGCTTGAGGGGAGGCTATTAAGTTTTCTGTTTTATAATCAATGCTCCGAAGAGCACTGTTCCTGTTTTAGTGTTCTTCTGTTTTGAATCTTTAATGTTTCTGTTGGGGTGTTTGTTTTCTGTTAGGGACTCTAGATTATTCTTATCTTTACCGGAACCCTATATATTCAGGGTTCCAGTTCTTATCACATACATACAGAAAGATAGATTTACACAATAATAAAAAGAGAGCTCTTTTACTTACCTCTACTACGTGTCTTCTTCTTCTTTTTCGTTTTCCATTCGTCAAGCTTTCCTTTCGAACCTTGGAGGTGCGTCATCAAGGAGACCTTCTCGAGTCTTCCTGTTCTCGCGTTTCTTTTCTTTCGCAAGTCTCACAGTTACCTATGCCACCTACTTTCTGATCAAGGAGAAGCTTCCAGCAAAGTTTAGTGTTTCGGTTTGGGCCAGATAATGTTGGGCTTCAGACATAACGTCTTGGGCCTATTTTTAATATGATTTAAAACCAGTTCAATGTGATTACTAATTACATCTATTACTTAGTGTTTTATTCATTCACGGTTTACCCTAAGTAGGTCTACTACTTAGTGTTCCATATTTCCAGTCAAAAATTTTATAAATAAGGAAACTACTTAGTTTTAAATTCTACAGATCCATAAGAAAGTGGAACTATTTCACTTTTCAAATTTATAACTAAGTTGGTAAAGGAATTAGTTTCATAACCAATTTAGTAAATTCTTCTAATGTAGTGAACTTCGTGTAATATGGTCACTTATTCTAACTTTCCAATCCTCTTGCCATGAACATAACTCGTTTTAATGGATAAATTATGGATAGACATGTCTCGAAATACAAGTCAATATATGGGAGGATTGAATACCTTCTTGGACTTCGCATTCAGTAATAGTGGTGTTAGGGGAAAGATAATATGTCTCGGTCAGAAATGTAATTTTAAGAAATGACAATGTGATGAAGTATTATATGAGCACTTAATTGTTAAACCTTTTGCAAAAAGGCTTAATTGTTAAACCTTTTTGCAAAAAGGTATACGGTGTGGCTTTTACATGGGGAAAGAAGAGTAAATGATGAAATACGTGTCATAGCCGAAGAAGATAGTGGAAGAAATTACTGACATCATTGCTCTAGGATGACGGACAATAAAGGACAAAAGACCCTTTTGGCCCTAGACAAAAATATAAATAAGATCTAAGTTTTCCTTAAACTTTTCTCCTTAGGATTTGAACTCACATCCATTCAATTCTAGACACACATCTCTACCAATAATTCAACACATAACATTGAAAATAACACATATCACAATCTAACAACCATACCAAAACATGTGTTGCACTTTATTAAATAACATGAAATAAATAATATAGCAATTTTGTTCTAACAAATATGTACACACACAACACCTTATAAGACATATCAACTCTAAAAGAAAACATACTCAAGTCTTAACAAAACTTTATTTCTAAGACCCCTATTTTTCCGAATCTTACAACTATGGACACGTTCGTGATCTAGGTTTGGGTCCTTACCCATCTAAAGTCTTTGAAATCAATGCTCATTACCATAATGCATCATCTTCAACTTCTCCCTCTTATGTTGAATTACAAACTCAGGTTAATGAATATTTTACCAATATTTACTGGTTTTGTTCCGTTACTGATTAACTTATTGGCTACTATTTTTCTTACCTTAAATTCGTTTTTTATATTATAGGTATTTTTATTGACATCACATATCAATGAAGTGAAGACGATGATAAAAAATTCATGTTGCAAAATTATCAAAGTCAATTATATTCATAAATTGTCATATTTTAAAATCATCAGTAATAATAGCTAAATGTATGAAATAATTTATTTAAAATAAATTAGCTAAATGTATCAAATGATGATTGATTGAATGAAGAAGATCAAAATTATTCATACTTAATAAACATGTTTATCTTTAATATGTAATTGAATAATCTTATTATTTTTTTTTAATATTGTATTTTATCGTTTATTTTATATAATATTCAATTTTAGTTTCAAGTTATTTTATTTTGTGTTTTTGTTTATTACAACATTTTTTATCATTATCAACTAAATATAATAAAAAAAATCAATTTGATATGCATTTCCGATGATTTTGAGACCCCTGAATGTTTTAACAGTTTTTAGAACTCTTGTAAGTTACGGCGGATTTGGAAACCTTTGTTAATTTCTACGGTTTACAAAATCTCTATAATTTTCTATGGTTCCTAAACTCTGTTTAGTTTCGATGGTTCTTTGCAAGTATTGTGGTTGTGTATAACCTCTACAAGTAATAGCAGTTTTGACCAAAACTTTCTATAATTATGGCGGTAACAGTTGATAATCAATTACCGATGATGTTTTTAATCGCAAAAAATGCATTTTCCAGAACTTAAAATTGTCGGTAATAAATATTTTGGGGACTGAAAGGACTAACTTTGATTACGTTGCCTTCTTGCCTTCTGTCTGTCTCGTCTCTTCTAGATCTTAACCGCACGTTCTGTATTGGTCTCAACCGTCCGATGATCTTCAAGTCCTGACTGTGGGGGAGGTACCTGAAAAGGCACTCTGACGCTCAAGTTAGGTGTGAGTGACAAAGGAACCTTAATTCCTAATGAGCAGATTCTCCGTAAGAGAGAATTTCAATGATTCTCTATGGGAGAGAATTAACAGTATGATTATAGCAGAGAGTGTGCTAAATGTTTTGTATGAATGAAAACATACCTTGTTTGGAGCCCCTGGCCTTTATTTATAGGCTTTGGGTTGATATAAGATTAACAGAATAAAATATAAACAAACTTACTTGACATATCTCTGTTTGGATACGTTACAATATCTTTGTTTGGATATTATTTGATACGTTTGATATATCTGTTTGATATATCTCTGTTTTGATTGGCATATCTCTGTTTGGATATGTTATGTTTTGATATATCTCTGATGTAATGGATCGTGAACCTAATAATGATTGATCCAAGCGATGGGCCGTTAGCCCAATAAGGGCGTTCGATGTAACCGTCCGTTGGAAACTTACTACCGTAATTAATAAAATTCGATTGTTTTAGTGTTAGATTATTCTTTTATACTAAATGTAGCATACCATGCTTAATGTTAATATGTGTTTTTGTTAAAATATAAGAAATAAAATGCATTAAAAATTTACATGAAGTAAAACTAAATTTTAAAATATTTTAAAGAAAAGCCATATTCCATTCTTCATTGTACAATAAAATAAGAAAAAAATAAAATAAAATAGCACAAATTAAATTAAAGATAATTAAGAACCTAAAAAGGTAAAAAAAAATGCCTCTTTAGTTTCTCAACCCTAAGAGAAAATTAAATTAGTTTCTTAAACTTCTAATGGTAATATAGCATTTTTTTTTCGTCAGAAAATATTAATTATTCATATCTTATTTTATAATTAAGAGAGCACTCGGACCCGCAACTTATCTCTTCATCTTTTCCACTTGCACCGCCAAATCAATCTTATACATAATGATATAATTTTCTTAGCAATAATAATAAAAGTAACATTAATGGCAATAATAAACAACAACAACGTTCATAACATGTAGACTTGGTTGAACACATTCTATTTAGTTTGGTGAAGATTTTATGCATGGTTCATAAATGTCAAGTACTCATGTTGCTATTTCGTTTTCAAACAGCTTATCCTTTGTTCACATTTACGGAATCTTATGTTTTAGTCTTATAATAAACACATTTGAAAACCTTTAGTATAAATAAAATATAAAAATATAGATTAACGTATATGTATGAATTAAAATGAGTTAAGAAAATGTATGCAAAAATTAAGCAATTAACAGTTTAATGAGAGGATTAAACATAAAGAATATGCGAGTAATAAAAGATTAAAAAAAATGGAAAAAATGAAGGGATAGAAGGTCAATTATTTCATTGTGATTGTTCCACTATTAACATGCGTACTTTCATACTATTGATGGTTACATAACGTGCGATGGTAGGAGCACATGCATTATTATTATATTATTATGCAATTACAAAGTCCAAAGGTGAGAGAAAGTGAGAGAGAGAGTGAGAGAGAGAGAGAAACTTGGTAGAGATAAGATGGGATGTACTTCAGTACTCAGAAGCCCCAAGAAAGAAGAACACGAGGTACCAGATGCTATCACTTCCTTATTACCAAATTCTAACCAATCTTACACCTATGAAGATTTCAATATTTTGGACGAAATGGAAGGGATCTTCAACTCCAAAGAGGAGCAAAAGTTACTGCAACAAGACTCTTCGAGTGGCGAATTCCATTGGGATTTCATGGAATGGGAGGAGTTTGCTCCCATTGAAGAGGAAGGAGAAGACGAAAACGAAGGAAAAGAGCAGGTAACAGAGAGCATGAGGCAGTACCCTTTTGAGGAGAAGCAGATAAAGAGAGAAATGGATGATGAGAAGATGGTGGCTTTGAACTTGAACTTGAACTATCAAGAGGTTTTGGATGCATGGTCTAACCGAGGCTCTCTTTGGGCTGATGACTGTTCTCTTTCCTTGGCAACCAACAATGGCTACTATGTTAGTATTTACCATCCATTATGCTTCTTCTTCTATCATATTCTATCTGCTTACTCAAATGCATCTCTGCAATTAACAACTTGCATATCTTCAATTCTTTTAGTGTCTGATATATATGAACTGGGTTTTGGAAGATTTGTTGATATGCAGTGATTGAAATTCCTTTGGGTACTCATAGTTTTACTTTATTCTAGTAAATTAACAGAGAGTTTTAGGGTATGTCTATTTTTGGATAAGTCCAACGTTAGTTTTGCTATCTAGAATAGATATTTTCGTTCACTTTATGTTTGGTAATATATAGATATATATATATATATATAGAGAGAGAGAGAGAGAAAGAGAGAGAGAGTAGCGATGAATGATATAATTTTGTGGTTTAGAATGGAGAAGTGCCAGTGTTGGAAGAAGAGAGAGCGAGAAGGGAAGCAAGTGTTCTTAGATACAAAGAGAAACGTCAGAACAGATTGTTCTCAAAGAAGATAAGATACCAAGTTCGGAAACTAAATGCTGATAAAAGACCAAGAATCAAGGTTTCACTTTTGAATTTTGTGTTTCTTTTTGGTTTTGCAGTATGCTCATTTTGTTTGTTTTGTTATGAAAGCAGCTTTTCCGATATTTTTGTTGTAGGGTCGCTTTGTGAAGAGACACTGAAGTTGCTCCGAAAAGATCTCAAACCAAAAATATCTCCCAAAATATCTAAGCCCACTGTACATTTATTTTCAACTTCAAACATTGTTTCTTGTATTTATCCATTCAAATTATCTCTCTCACATCCTACACAACTACAACATAAAACAAAAAATAAAAAAATCAAGCACCATGCTTCTAATTTCAATATAAAATTCATTCCATGTTTCGAATATATAAAAAAGAAAAACAATTTTGGAGTTTTATGTGTCTTCAGCTCCAGGCTTGTTATTAACTGTTAATTTGATACTCTTTTTCGTCTGACTTTACTATTTTGATCTTACGTGTAGAAAATTGTAAATTTTAATCTTTATATGAACAACGTTGGAATACAACAACAACGAAGACACTCAACTTTATAGTTCTTTTGTAACCGTCGAAATAATAAAACAGGATTCGTTTAATGATTAAACCTTAACATCTCTTGTTCTTGTAGTCTTTCTCCTTTACCTATTTCCAAGGTGTGTGATCTATGGTTGTCGTTAACCATCCTGATATATTGATCCCAACTTTCAAATGGATATACCCATCAGTTTTCAAAACGAGAATAATAGAAAACACAGAAAAGAGAAAAAAAAAAAGTTATGGTGGATCTACCACCGTCTTCCTCTTTTTCATTTTTTTTTTTAGAAAAGTGTTTTATGATTTGGCATGATTTGATTTGGTTCAAAAGTGGTTTGAAGATTCGATTCTCAAATCATATAATATTCCACAAGAACTTCATACTACTAAAATTAATATTCTTTTTATTAGTTTCTTTACAAATCTATCTTTTAGGGTAGTAATTAACTACTTAAGTGTGAACATTGAGCACTAATGATAGCATTTTTTCTTTGCCAATTTAGTTGCGTGATGAACTTTTCAGCCATGTTTGTACCTTAAGCATGTAAGCATGACATATCTCGCAAGTGAACTAGAAAAAAGTGTATACTTTTTTTTTTCTATAGAATTATATTAGTTGGAGATATTTTCATGTTACTTTCCAAATGTTGACCTGTTCAAAGTACAATTGTGATAGTGATTATAGATTTTTTTTTTCTCAGTTAAAGTATGACTGACAAAGAAATTGTTAGGAATTTCACTATGTGTGAATATCTCATTTTAGTGAATATATTTTCCTCTTTTTTGGGAAAGTGTTTTCTCCTTTTTAAGTCATAATATTTATTAATTTTTTGTATGTCAGAAACCAGTTATGGAAGTTTTTTTTTTTTTTTTCATATTGACGTAGGAAATATAACCACTTAATATTGTACAAGTAATTTCAATAATTTCAATAAATTCAAATCCAGACCATGGAAACAATTAAAGTTCTTACCGTCTTTAACCAATTGTTCAAACCCACGTACACAATAAGAAGAATCAAGAGTCAATGATTGATCATTGAAAAATATATTAAATTTTATCTTTTACTGGTTTACAAGAAAGAAAAAAAAAAGAAAAAGGAAGTGACATGGTTGGTATTGAAAAGAGAAAAGTTATTAAATGACTGAACTTTTGTAGTAAAAAGTGGGAAGGGACACATATAAGTAATTATCTTGTGCATATAATTAATTATATAATATTTTAAATATAGTTGTTTAATGGATTATAAATATTTTTAGGTTTAATTAGTAATTTGATTTTTATATTGAATTTTTTTTATTTTAATTTTTATATTTGTTTTTGTAACATCCCAAAATATGTGTATAATTCATATAAAGTGGAATGCAATATATTATAATAATAAAAAGCAGTTAAGAGTAGTAGTAGATGAAGTGTATATAATACAGTCATCCAAAATATGATATAAGCTCTACATATCAGCATAGAGTCTTTCAAAAGGGAAAAAAGTAAAGAAGACTGAGTTATATACAACGAAAGAACTGAGCTACACTACTCTGTAGCATCAGCAGTATCAGGAACATTTGGAACGTCTAGTAGCTGCTCTAGTGGGGCCTCTGAAACTTCTGCTCACATCCAATTAGGATGATCATTGCAAAAGAAAACAAGCACAAACAAGACAGACAGCAAACAAAGCAAGGGTAAGCTAGAATTCAAAAGAATACAAATCAATTTAAATTAAACAAAGTAAAAGAGACATACAAGCAATTGCAATCATAGAAGGACGACTTTAATAGATTATGAGTTATAGTTTTATTAGGTAGTGTTAGACTTAGACTCGTCCGGACCCGGAATGAATATCGAGCTATGACGGGTTATGCACTTGTGGTGGCCTCTACTGCTTTGCAAAGCCATTGCCAATGGGTTTCACCCTACCACACACAAGGTTAGTCCGTTATCACTCACCTTGGCCCATATACAATGGAGACAACCAAGACTAGAACCCCCTACTGCTCTTCACCACATGAACTAATCTTCTCTAAGTGAGATTGAATAGTCATTAGAGCTTTAAGGGAAACTCCCAAGACTGAGCTACCTATATTCATTCCAGAACTTAACATGATATCACTCATATCTTGGCCCATATAAAATGGAGACACCCAAGACTGAGCTTCCTATATTTATTCTCAACATTAACAATGATCTCACCTAGAGATCTTGATTTGATTCTCAAAGCCCATGATTCATACCACCCATCTTGTTTCACTTCACCAACCTCATCCAATTAATCATACAATCTCATTCAGAAGTAAAATAAACATATATAACTCATACATTACATATCTTCACAGAAACATCATTTATTAATACAAATATCTTTATAATCTTAAATTACCACTACTTAGGTAATTCAAATAGCTTGGAAACCCTCACCAATGGCTCTGGAAGGGTCAAAAACCCCCAGAACGACCTAAAGAACATTCAAAACGGACGTCCGGAACTCCCAGAACGTCAAAAACATCAAAAATACACATCCTGTCGTAGAAAATTCGCTTAGCGCACACCCTGTGGTGCGCTGTGCGAATTTTTCCTACCAAAACTCATTCGCAGAGCGCACAGAGTGCGCTGTGCGACTCTGCATAATCTGCAGGGCGAATTTCTGCAGAATTTTGGCAACTCACCTACCCATATTTTGATTTTGACCATTTTATGAACTTCTAACCTTTCTAACACGAACTAGGGATGATTTTGGACTTATTTGAGGTTTAACACAGGTTCATAACACCAATTCCTAATAGTTATGCATGAAATTTGGATCTAAAACTCTATTATGAGGAACTTAGGAACCAAATCTTAATTCTACTACCTAGACACCATTTTAGACCATTTATGCACTATCTATAAGTCACAAGTGACTTAACTAAACTGTCCCAAATACCCATTTCATACCTGAACACCTAAATTAAAATTTCACTACCCAAGTTCCCTAGTTTTTAACTCAAATGCTGAAAACTAACTTAACCATTTTTCATAAAATCTGTAGAACTAAATTCTCCTCCTAAGACTTTGAATTTGCAACTCGCACACAATTATACAACTCAGAATTTATCTATTATCAGTTCTCATCAATCACAGACCAATAATATAAATTTCAATACACATTTTGATTTATACAAGCAAGAACTACAAAATGTCATACAAACTCACACATGCATTTCAATTCAACAAATTTTCCTATAACTAGAGATAATAATCTATCACTCAACAACTGAACTTAGAAGAATCAAGCTTCCCTTACCTGGACAATGACACGGTTCAAGCTCAAAGAGATTCAACAGTGTTCCACTCTTAGGAGGAAGTTAAGCGCACCTATATACATATGGATCACCAAATTGGTGATGGAAAAATCAGATTTTAGTAAGTGATTGGGTTTAACGTTTGAAGGAAACCTAGAAGCAGTAACATGCAATCCAAATTGTTTGCATGTTCTCAGCTCAAGAGAGACTGAAGAAAATTCACTTACCAGGAGAGGAAAAACGAAATTGGTTCGTTGGATTGAGGCTCCAACTCCACAGTTGCCTAATTGTTTTTTTGGTGTAAGAAACAACGAATTCAGATAAAGGAATTTTAGGGAAAAGATGTAAGAGGAAGCAGGGAGGGAAGGGAAGAACAAGGAGGAAAACCACGTTGCTTGCATTTGCTGAAAGAAGAAAAAATGAAACTTAAATTTTGAAGTTTCAGCATTTTAGAAAAGGGTAATATTTCAGCCTATTAGTTGTAGCCACGTGTCCCTTAAAAGTTAAATTTTCTCAATCCTTACAGTTTTTTTATATAATTGAGTTTTTATAATTTTTTACTTAATTAAGTTTTTATATTTTTTCAAAAAAAAATTAATTTGGTCTCTATCATATAATATGTGTCAGAAAAATTTTAACATCAATACTGTTTGAAATATGATGTCTCAAAATTTAAATTATCTTTTATTGTGAAATTTTTACTTTTTCTTTTATCATTCTTTCTCTATTTTTCACTTCTCATCACCTTTCTTCATATTTCTATATCTTCTTCCACTTTTCTCCAACTCTTACCATTTTCTAAACATAAGGTTATAGTTACCCTAAATCCTTAATGAGAAAAACTCTAAATGAATTGAATTCATCAAATTTATTTGATGTAATTGAGATATGAAAGAAGAAGGTGACAGGTAGAGGAAGATAAGCGGGAAAGAAAAAAAAATTAAAAGAGTTTTAAGATAAGAAATGATGTAAATTTTGACACGTAACATTTCAAATAATTTTAACATTAATTTAATAGAAAAGACACTACTGAAATATTTTTTCTTTCAAAAATAATATTCAGATGAATAAAATAAATATAATAACTCAATTGAATAAAAGATAAATCTAAAACAAATTAAAGACTCAAATATAAGATGAAATTAATAATTAAGCCTTATTTTTATGAAATAAAAAATAATAATATTGATAAATAAATAATAAAAATATTAAATAAAATAATAATATAACGAAAATATTTTTATGTTATTTTTTATATTTAATCATATCTTTTTTATTTCTTTTTCTTTGAGTTTAACCTGGTTAATCATATCATAATATTGACCACGAATAGAATCTGAATCAATTACTTATGTACTTGATCTTTGTAAATGAAGACCTCCTGACATATAAAGCAACTTCATGACCACTATAATTCATCAACAAAGAATAAGTCAAATGTTTTTCTAATGGAAGTTCATAACAATATTTCTAGTAAAAATTTAATTTAATTTCAATTGTGAAATTTATTTTATATGATTTTTTTTCTTAATTTTTATTTAAAATGATTTAATATAATTTTTTTATGTTAAATTGATATTAATACAATAAGAAGATGATCACGATATTTAAATTTTGTATGTTTTGTGATTTTTTTTATGTTTTTTCTTTTATTTTCTTGATTTCTTTTCTGAGTTTTTATTCTTTTTTTTTTCCTTTTGTTTTATTTTTTTCTTCAAACGCATCATCTCCTTCATCTGACTTCTCCACATCCCACTCGTCGCCGCTTTAATCCGTGTCAACCTTGCCACCATTAGAAAGAACCACGCCACTACTAACCGCAACACCATGCAACCCCTACACCACCATCATAAACCTTTACACCATAACAAACAAACGGTTGAACACAGAACATACTGTACTTTAAAGATATATCTAAAGGAATGTGTGTTATTGAATTCAAAGTGATAGGTTAGCTTTATAGCTATACAAATAAAACGATAACCACACCCACAATTTACATGCTCAGTA
Organism: Vigna mungo; assembly: GCA_036885675.1. Taxonomy (NCBI): domain Eukaryota; kingdom Viridiplantae; phylum Streptophyta; class Magnoliopsida; order Fabales; family Fabaceae; genus Vigna; species Vigna mungo. Next base: position 12,088,701 of record CP144690.1, on the reverse strand, counting down.
ATGTGGGTGGTTAGATAAAATCATCTCATCCTTATCTAGTATATCCCTAAGAAATAGAAATACAACTAATCAACTACTTGACTGAATTGAAATAGAAAAATAACAACTATATTTCCTAACAACCAACGTTCCCTCCCTTAAACTATAATGCCTATAGTTTAGTTCTAAAGATTCAATCATGCCTAACATGCTACGAAGCCTTAAGAATTGCTTCAATCTGAGGGGCTCAATCCGAGAACTCCATCCTTTACCAAGTCCTAATGAAATCTTATATTAATATGTTTGCTTTTTCCATGAAACACTCAATTCTTGGATAATTTTATGGTTGAGTTGTTGTCACTAGTAGAAAGTGTGTTTTAAGTCTAATTCAACCCTACAAAACAATGGTTTGTAAAATGAAGTTTGCACTCCACTTATATATTATAATTTGACTTTATCTCTAGTCGATGTAAGACTTCCAACAATCACTGAGAATCAGAATTCTATTTTGCTTTTTAAGGCGAACCTTCTCCAACACCATTTTAATCCAAATACATTGACAAACTACTATGTACTCAACCTCGATAATAAACAAGCTCACTATAGGTTGTTTATTTGAGAACCATGAACCAGTTTTGGAACTAAATAAAAACACAAAGCTAGAAGTGCTTCTTCTATCATCTAGATCTTCAGCAAAGTCACTGTCAAAGTATACCCTAATATCTATACTTCCCCTTTCTTGTAAGAAATGCTCATTTTAGTTGTTCCTTTCAAGTATCTTTGAAAGAAATATGTGGTTTCTTTCCACATACTCACAATTGTTTCTCTCACACTCAATTAGATCCAGGATTAGGCTCTTGTGAAGGAGTTCTGATACGAATGGTTGAACACAGAACGTATTGCACTTTAAGGATACATGCTGAAGAAATGTGATATTGATTTCAAAGTGACAAGTTGGCTTTATAGCCATACAAATAAAACGATAACCACACCCACGATTTACATGCTCAACAACATGGGTGACTAGACAAAATCATCTAATCCTTCTATGCATATCCCTAAAATAAGACTACAACATAGAAAATTAACAAATTAAAAACAACAACTATAATTCCTACCATGCAACCTCGCTACCACCAACCTCAATCTTCCAGCCCTTCCTTGCTTCCCAAACCCCAACAACGCACCTCTGCCAACTTTGATGACTCTGATGAGCTTGACTCTGGTACTGCCAGCAAGGATCCCGCTTGAACCCTCAAGTGTTTGCTCTTGGTGAGGATCTTGCAACTTCGACATCGTCATTCACCTTGCACTAGTAAAAATTCGCATTTTTAACTTGCACATGACGCTTCAATTTTTCTGGAACTGAAGCGTATCAAAACGCGGCTCGTAATTTTCAAAACACTATATGCATCGATTGTTAAGAAACTGATGTCTAAAGAGAATACTACCTCAGTTGGCAGGATGAACCAAGGCATAAACCTCACAAGGTAGAGATACTGCCTCAGTTGGCAGGATGACCGAGGCATATAAGCCTTTCTAATAAGTCTTAGGCTTGGACCGTGAGACCTTCAAGCCAGGAAAACCTAGACTCTGGGTAGCGAAAGAGGAAACTTTTCCCCCAAATGCCTCTTCTTCTCTCCTTTGCACGCGAGTCTCCCTCATTCTCTTGTGCTTCACTTGCACCAGCCATAACTTCGTTGTCCTCAGCTTCACAGATCCACCATCACAAAACCTTCATCGTAAGTCAGATCCACCATTTTACCATTTCTTCATTCTCACCGTTTGAAATCGAGTTCTAGCCATTTACACCGGTTAAATCTTCATTTTCAAGCTTTTCCATCGTTTAATCAGACCATTTCACCGATTAAACCGTCGGGCGCCACCGCCACCTCCTTGTGTGCAACGCTGCGAGCACGGCTTCCACCTCGCTTGCGAGTGTGTCGCCTCTGGAGTGAAGAGCAAGCAGTGACCGTTGGAAATGAAGTAACTTCTCGATAACAACTCCTAGGGTTCTCATCGAGATCCTCATCCCCAATTTTTTGGCCCCTCCATGTTGCCCCAGCTCTCGCTCCAAGACATTGCTCTATGCCACACTAACGGTGGCTTCAGCTGCTCTAGATGTGGTGGAGGCATCGAGGTTTGAGCCTGGAGTGGAGAAAAGATATGGATACTAGGTTTTGAAGGAAGAGTACAAGGGGACATCAGCCCTCAAGAAAAGTTGAAGCTTGAGAGAGATCCCACGAAGATGTTCATGGAAGGTGGGATTGAGGATCTAGCTAAGATGTCCCTTGAGGAAATTGAGAGCTTCAAGCTCATTAAGGATGATATTGATGTTAGACTCAAGTGGCTTGGCCTTTTTCATAGGAGAAAGCATCACTGTAAGTTTGACCTTTTTACCTTCCTTTTGCTTTGATTAGTCAAAACAAAGAGTTTGTATGAATTCATTTTTCAGTAAGTAATCCTGAAAGAAAGAAAGCTTGAAAGTATACGCTGAGTCTCAAACTGTGAGGACCACATAAGTTGTTGATATTTTAAATTAATTGCATTTCAAACTCTGGTGAAGAACAAAATTTAGTTTCAGCACTATTACAAGTGCTTGTACTATTCTATTTGAATCAAAATTGGATTTTACTCTTAGTAACTCACACAGAGGACGTTATGAAGTTAATTTAATAAAATATCCTTATTTTTTTTCTCATATTCTCTTTTCGGTTCACTTGTAGATGGTTTTTCTTCTGTTGATAATTGAATGTACTTTTTATTCGTTCATTAACTTTTATTCTTTTGTAGTTTACTCAATTGGGTTACTCCAAGGAACACAATAATAATGCTTTCTTTGAAGATTCCAAAATCGATCCAATTAAAGATGTCTCATCTCTATGGCCAATTACTTTATGTCATCTTTAAGAGCAAGAAGTTTATGGTTCACAGCTAGAATCTCTAGAAGTTAGATGTTGAATAATTGCATTGATATCATTTGCTTTCATTTTATTATTTTGTACATTTTGTTTGTGTCATTGGTTTTGCAATTCCATGTGTGGAACAAGAGTAAGATGATATTTGCTTATTGCCCTAATTTAGTATTTCAATTGAATTGCTCATCCTAATTTATCAAACTAAGTACATTAGGTCGTAGCTCAGCAAGAAAGGATAATGTTGATCTGGAAATTTTGGAGGTCATTACATTCTATGAAACTTTTGTCACTCATTCTTCTTCTCATGAATAAAGTATCAAGTAATAATTTTTTTGTCCATGTTTAGGTTAAACTTGACTATGACCTCCTTGAGATTAATGCAAATAATGAGAAGTTGAAACACATCTACAATGAGCTATTGGAGTATAAGCTTGTTCAAGAAAAGGTATGCTTTGCTAAGTTCTTTGACTACCACAAATGTCATAATCACTTCTGATAATTTGGTTAAATTTGTTTTTCATCCTTCTGGTGTTTAAACTCTATTTAGAATGTATAAGTGTTAACTTTTGGTATATTATTATGGTTTTTTTCTGTCTACATTTATGCATACTGTTAGTCCTTATTCTTGGGTTTGTTTTCTTTTCTTTCCTTGACTAGATAAGAAAACTGCAATCAAAGTGGTAATGGCGTTTTTTGATTTATCATTTTAGGTTGGTGATTTTTTTCTCTTCAGCAAAAATTAATGTCGTAGCTCAACAGAGAAAGCTTGAAGTCCAGATAATTGTTGAAAGGTCTATTGACAACCCATTACTATTGGAACAGAGAAAGCTTGAAGTCCAAATAATTGTTGAGCTCTGCTTTACTTTCATAATAATATGTTGCTTTCATTTCATACTGTACAACTTCACTTTACTTGTATTATATCTTAACTACCAGTTATCATCTATCCTAAGAGTACTTGGAGAATGATTTGTTATTAAGTCCTTATTGGTATTGACTATTCCTTTTGAACAACAATTTGATTTGTTACATGCAGTAAATGTGGTTGGTGTGAATACCAAATTTCGTCCGGATTGATCTTTGCTTTATTGCGTTATATTGTCACATGTTCGATGTTTATATTATTGTCTATATTATCTATTTTCTTTATAAACCCCATTTTACCCTGGTTTACCTTTTTTTTTTAATTTTTAATTTTTGTTGTATTTTTATTTTACTTTTTATTTTCGTTTTTTATTTTTATTTTTATTATTATTATTATGTGTCTTTTCTAATATAATAACTAACATAATTATTACATGGTTAATATCATAAAAAATAAAAAAAATAAAAAAAGTGAAAAGTGATGTTGGTTGGAAGGAGGCTACGGGTACAGTGCAGTACATGGAACCAAACGGCATTTGCAGGTGCGGAGGGAATTGCAGAGGGGATTTGGCAGGGATACGTTTGGATTTGCAGGGATGGTCTGTGTCGTTTTGAGGCAGCAGCAAAGTATCAGGGTACAAGAAAAAAAGAGGGGACACAGGGGGTTTCTTCTAGAGGTTTTTTTTTACAACGATTCATTACTCATTCAAAAAAGAAAGAGGAGGCACTGATTTTTCTCTAGAGAGAACAACTCTCCTGCTGCATCGAGAACTAAGGGAGCTGCGAGAGCAACGTTTGGAACTGCGCCGAGGGAGGAGAAGGAAACCGATCGGATACGCAAGGTTGGCGCTGGCAATCGAGTCTTCAAGAGGTAAGTGAGGCTGCCTTACACTTCATGTTTTTGTCCTTGAACGTATTACTGGTGCATTGCTGCATACGACTGTTATCAAATATTTTCCTGCTATGTTGTGAACATTATGTATGATATTGATATCATGAATCCTTCCCGTTCTCCATCACCATCCCCACTGTCTCATGCCATGTTCTCTCTTCACCCACGGAGTCAATAACCGTGCCAAAAACGACACCCTATCACCATCTTCATCACGCTTCTCTTGGCCACAGCGTAACCACAGCTACCCCCCTTCCATTCCCAACGTCCACGACCAACATACCACACACAATACCAGAAAAAAACACACACACAGTTAAACCTTCCCTCACATCATCGACACACACAAAACCACAGCCCCAATCACCATTTTATCTTCCTCCACCCTCGCATATAACACCTCGAACACGTTCCATGGGGACAGAACCGTTATCCTTGACAGCTCCAACACCCCTTTAGCTTTGCCGTAAAACCAATCAACAAGAAACCAATCACACCAACAGCCATTCCTCCGTTGTCGTAAGACCAACGACCACGAACCAGACGATAAAACCATGCCTCCCACGTCCCTGCTCAGCTCTGCAACCTGCACCCAGAAAAGGAGCAACGCAAAACACTAAGATAAATAGACTTCACTGATCCAGTCCCAATTCCAGTAACCTTCACTAGAACTCAAGCTCTCTCACTTCCTAGCATCCGCGAGGTCACCATCATCAGCTCTAACTTATACCCTCACCAAACCGAACCCATTTCTCGCGGCCATCAATCCCCTGTTCAACCCCCAATCACCAATGAGACCGAATCAAAAATCTCACACAGAGAACACTACGGTGTATTTCATTCACCCCTCACTCAATAAATCTTCGAAAAACCAAATCTTACACTCTCAAGCTCCACCAATCCATCTATTCCTCACCCAATTCGTTCTGTTTCTCCGACGAGGCATCAAACACGAAACACACACGCTCACAATCCCATAAGAAAACGCACACCCAAGTCAAGGAAAGGAAAACGAAAGTCGAACAACACCGTCAACGTTGACGATAACAGCGGTCGTGGCTGGGTTTCTCCTTGGCTGGCGTGATGGGTGGGCTCGCCTAGGAGACGATTCACAGAGGGGGAAGAGTTTCTCTTTCGCGCGATGCTGGTGGAGGATTCCCTCGTCCAGAGGAGTGGCGCAGTAGCTATTCACGGTGGCGGTGGCTTTCCATGGGAAGACGGCGAGATACCTCAGGCCGCCACTCACGACGATGGTCGGCGGCGTTCAAGGGTGGAAAAACCCCCAACCCTAGGCCGGTACGAACAGAGAGAGAGATAGGCGGAGAAGGCGCCGCGACCGACCATGGTTCTGGTGACACCCATTGTCGCCGGCGAGGTCGAGATTGGTACGAGTGTTGGCACGGTGGCCGGTTTCTGGCTGAGGGTGGTGGCGCGTCCTTATAGTAGAAACAAAGCTCAAGGTTGTTGTTTTTCTTCGAAGGAGACTTTGAGTCTCAGGAAAGTGTGCATGGGTGAAATGAAAGGAAACTGGGTGAACCCCTAAAGGGGTCCCTGAGAATGGAGAGATGGGCTTGGGTGTCCGGCCCAACCGGAAAACAACGATAATAAAATCAAAAAATATATTTTTGCATCTGCACCTCGAATTTCGTTAAAACGCACCCCTTCTTTATTGGGCTTAGGCCCAATCTGCTACCAGAAGCGAATTAGGTTTGTTATTAGTAAATTTAGGTTTGCACACCCTTTTTCTGCATTTTTACCACCCTCTTCCATTTGGGGCCCAATTTGATTGTTTTTGTTTATTTTAGTTTACTTGTCATTTTGTCCCTATAGTTTATTTTATCGTTATTTTTATTCTATTTTTATTTTTTATTTTTTTTTTATTATTATTGTTATTATTATTATTATTATTTTAGTATTTTACTTGTTTATTTTATTTTATTTTTATTTTTACTTTCATTTTATTTAGTTATTTCCTAGTTATTTCTATTTTTCTACGTATTTATTTATTCATTTCGTTTTATCTACTTTTAAGTAAATATTCAAAAATCATAAATTGTTTTAAAGGGTTTAAGCACAAGTGCGACCATTTTGTCTGCCTTGTGCTAAAAACCTTTTCTTTCTCTTTAAAAAATCATAAATTTTTTAAAAGGTTTAAGCACAAGTGCGACCATTTTGTCTGCCTTGTGCTAAAAACCTTTTCTTCCTCTTTAAAAAATCATAAATTGTTTTAAAAGGTTTAAGCACAAGTGCGGCCATTCTGTCTGCCTTGTGCTAAAAAACTTTTCTTCCTTTTTTTTACAAAAAAAAAAAAACTTTCAAACAAAAAACATCTTCACAAACGAACAATCAATCTTTAAGCCAGAACTATGTAATCCTTGATTCTCCATCAAAAGTGGAGATACGTAGGAGCAAGGCCAGTCCTTGTCAGGTTCACTTTCTAAAAATCCAAAAAAAATCAAAATCCTGTTCAAACAAATTTTCCAAACCAATTCTCAACAAATTTTCCAAACGGTTTTCAAAGAACTACGTAACCCTGATTTCTCAGTCCAACTGAGAATACGTAGGAGCAAGGTCAATCCTTGTCGGGCACAAAAAACACAAAAAATATATTTTGTTTTCTTTAGAGTAAAATTTTATTTTTTTAGGGGAAATTAAACATTTTTCAAAACCACATCGAATTCACCTTTTTTAATTAAAGGTACTGCCTTCGGGAAGGCGTGTGGGGTGCTAATACCTTCCCTACACGTAACCGACTCCCGGACCCTGAGTCTGGTTTTGTAGACCTTGCCTTATCCTTTTTATGGTTTTTTTTTTTCCATAGTTTTCCAGAATAAACTATGGTGGCGACTCCAAAATCTCTTTTTCTAAAAACAATTTCCTTTTTTTTTTTGAGATCGTCGTCCCGTCGCGATTTTCGGTTGCGACAGTTGGTGTCGTGGAATCAAATTTAGCATAATTTAATTTAAAATTATATTTTCATTATTGTATTGGTGAATGTTGTTCCTACAAGGGAATAAAATATTAGTTCCAATATTTTTATAAGGTGGCATGTTACTAGCCACTTTGCAGCATGATATCTAGAAAAAGAAAAAAAACCCATTCTACTGCCTCAATTCAACTCCAAACCAAGACATAAGATCCCCCTCTATTGCAAAAGTCTGGCGAAAAAAAATAGCATAAAAAGGAACGCCCTTTACTACCTCAGTTTCATTTGAACGGAGGCAAAAGCATACACCATTTCAGTTCAGAACTGAGGCAAAAAGTGTGTGTGTGTGTGTGTGTGTGTGTGTGTGAGGTGCAAACCTCACCTTACAAGCCAGTTTTGTGGGGTTGAGTTAGGCTTAAAATCCACTTTAACATGGTATCAGAGCCATCGTTAAAAGTCTATCCTAGTGATATTTGTTGTTTGTTGGGCATATTATTTCACCCGTTGTCGGGCCGCTATCGGACCACCTATTAATGTCTAGTCCCACGCTCGAGATGTATATACCTCGGCGCGAGGGGGTGTGTTGAAAGTCTCACATCGATTAGAGAAAAGGTTAGTTCATAATATATAAATGGGTGCAAACCTCACCTTACAAGCCGTTTTAGTGGGGTTGAGTTAGACTTAAACTCACTTTCTAATAGATAAACAATGTGTTATGAGAAGTAAATAAAAATAAATGATGAAAAAAGATCAAAAAAAAATCAAGATAGTTGCTAGGATCAATTTAGAGCAATAGATTACATTGAGTTTGTTCTTTAAATAAAAAGAGAATTGAACTTATGCTTATATATAAAAAGAATTTATTTTTTTTTCATGTTTTTTTTTAAATAAAAGGTTTTCTTTTAAATTAAAATCGAAATATAAAGAATATTTATCTTTTTGGGTCGATATTTATTTTTTAATTTTACCATTAAAATAATATTTTAAATTAACATAATTATTTTGTCAATTTTATTACATTCTTTAAATTTTTAACTATTTTTAGTTATTTGACTATATTTTTAAATTTAACTATTTCTTTAATTAAAAATTATATAAAAAATAAATAAAAACTATTTATAATAAAATTATAAAAATAATTTATATTTAATTTTATAATTATAATAATAATTTTATTATTTTTTATTATCTTAAAAAAAAGGTAATCACGCATAGTGCATATATTTTAACAAGTAATTAATACAAAATTTTGGATTGTGGAACATGATTTTATCTCCAAAAGTTAATTAAGTTTTGAATGTGTACTTATTTTACTCTTCTCCTTTTATATGTTAGAGAATTGATTCTGCTTACAATTTTACCAATTCGCCCTAAGAAAATTAGAGTTTTAATAGAAGTTTTCTTTAATACATCATGTAATAAAGCCTAACAGATTTCATATATTTCAATTAGATTTATTTTGGATTAGGCTCATGAATCTTGAACATTAAACACAAGTTATTCAACATAATTAGATGACAAGAAATTCTATAACGAAATGAATGGAAGATACCAATAACATATAAACCATATTCATTAATCATCACTTCCAACTTAAATGTTTGTTTACGCAAGTTGAACAAGCAATCTTATTTTTGTTTACAAAAATAGCAAATTCCAAACATAATCCACCATTTCTAACACCCTATTTCCTGTCCAGGCTCTTGCTTAATCATTACTAAAAGAAGAAAAGAAAGAAAAAGCATTGTGAAGAAAAGCAAATTGATGAAAACTATTAACATGAATTGTATACGTAGAAAGAAGAATTCTTAGAGTTTGCAATCGAGGTCCTTGAAGATGAGACAATCGACATTGACATTACAATAAGCTTTGGGAAGATCATTGGCTCTGTCTTTGTCTAGGTTAGGAACGTGAGAGGCTGCTTCCTTGAAGCACGTACATGTAACACATTTTTCTTACTTTGTAGGTGTCAAAGATATGATTTGGTTCAACCCTTTGCAACATGTAATTGAAGGGACATCAATTTTCTTTATCAGAAAATCTAAGCATGGTGTCATTAAGGATTTTGCTTGCTCACAATTGAAGCCCTTCGATGGATCTGTGGCAGCAAGCAACTATGAAGACTAACACAACTAGTAAACTGAAGAATGATACAAAAACAATCTTCATTTTGACATACTAATTTATCTCAATGATCTCTTCTGATTTGATTTTAGATGAATGGAACACTGACAAAGATGTTACATTTATAGTCACATGCATGTTGCATTCTGACTTTTCATCAAATGACCATTATTTATGACTATTAATCACTTCTTGTTCTTTTCCTTCACTTTGGAGTAATGGTCCATAAAATAATATGATGAAGTATGATATTATTAGTATAGAAAAACCTTTCGATACCTATTAAAAATGGTTTTTTCATATTGGTTATGGAATTGTTACAGAAGTGAGAAGTATAGAAAATATTAATTTTTTATATCGATTTTAGAATTGTTATAAAAAGATACAATTATTATAAAAAAATCTCTTATTAAAAACACTCATGGAAGGAACTTGTTACCAAAGGCTAAACTTCTACCTATAATCTAATCACAAACATAACTTGCATTAACTCATAATTTTCGCTTTCTAAACGTAATTCTTTACCTCTGAACAAGTATCCAAGTTAAATAAGATGTTAGACCTACAAAATATATGGGTGCTTGCTTTTGTCAACAGGTTCATTATTCAAGACACCTTGAAAGATGAGAAGACCAGAAATGGTCTGAAATTGATATGCACCTCCAAGTTAAGGATTCAAAAGTTGGAATCTTTTGAACTCTTTGAGCAGTCATTGTTGTCCAATATTTACTGGGGCATTGGCAACATTAAGGCCACGATTGAAGCTCAACAACCAGAAGATAGATCCTTCAGGCTAACGAACTCAAAATAAATGCTTCAAGTGCCAATTCTTGATCAGGATTGTTACTTGGTGTGCTGCTTCTACTTTTACCTCTTAATGGTTAAGAAGCTCCAGGGAGATGAGTGACAGGAAAAACTGCATTTTCTCCAAGCAGTGTTGGCATCACAAAGGCTTGTTTGGATAGAATTTGCATCACAACTTTGTGAAAGTCTTTTTCCCCAAAAGATGCAGGAAGGTCAATGTCTAGTTATAGAAAAGGAAAGCACTGTCCAAGGACCAACAACCCGCATGTCTCACCAGAAACTCAATCGGCAACTATATTGGCAACAAGAAAGCAAAAGGTTGGCAGCGTATGAAAAAAGAAAAAAGATAGTCTGACACGCACATCTTGATTTACATTCATGTAACACCCATGGGTCCCAAAAGGTCATTTTTGGAATAAAAGTTTGAAAAGTTCTGTGTTATTTGAGTGTAGGTGACACTAAGCATGTCAACTTATTGTTGCCCATGAAAAAAAACTTACTTTTCTCTGCATTCTTTCAAATGAGCTGATACAATTATTTATGGGCAAAACGTCTGTCTCTTCACATGCCAGAGACAAATCAAAAGTTTTTGTCTTTTCAAATGCTAGAGATAAATTATGATGCCTATAAGTTTGCCACCTAAAACCATTAATGCTATTCTAGGAATACCAACCAACAAGAAATAAATTTTCTAATTTAAGTTTAATAACAAATCTCCCACTTAAACTTAAATACTTTTCCCATTTCTCATTCCAATAAGCCTTTTGCAATTCTCCAGCAGTATGGTCGGTAGTGGCTTGGTGAATATGTTCACGACTTGAGCTCGGCTTTCAACATGCTCCAGCTTGACCTTTCCTTCTTTGACTTGTTCTCGGATGAAATGAAAACGAACGTCAATGTGTTTGCTCCTTCCATGATTAACTGGGTTCTTTGCCAACTCAATTGCCGACTTCTTATCAACTCGGATCATAGTCACTTCATCTTGGATCACTCCCAAATGCCTTAATAAATTTAAAAGCCAGACTGCATGACATACGCTCCAAGAGGTCGCCACATACTCTGCCTCGCAGGTAGATAGGGTTACAATGGGTTGCTTCTTAGACAACCAAGTAAAAGTTGTATTTCCAAGTAGGAACACATAACCCGAAGTACTTTTCCGGTCATCAACATCACCACACCAATCGCTATCCGAGTAACCCACTGGTCGATAGTCATCTAATTTTGAATATAAAAGACCAACAAGTGATACGGTTCCTCGAGAATTCTCTTCAAGGCCTTCCAATGTGTATAGCTTGGATCCTTCATGAATCTGCTCATTATCCCAACACTCAACATTAAGTCGGGTCTCGTGCTTGTAAGGTACCTCAGACTTCCGATTAGACTTCGATATCTCCCAGAGTCAGCTCGTTCTCCTCCATCAAACTTCGAGAGTTTAGTGCCTGGTTCCATTGGAGTAGAAACCGGGTTGCAGTCCTCCATTTTAAACTTCTTTAAAATTTCAAATGCGTACCTCTCTTGGGATATAAAAATCCCTTCCTCTGATTGCTTCACTTCCAGGCCAAGAAAATATTTCATCAAGCCTAAGTCTGTCATCTTGAACTCTTTTTCCATTGCCTCCTTAAACTCCTTAATCAACTTTGTGTTGCTTCCGGTGAATATGAGGTCGTTGACATAGAGAGCAACTACCATCATATCCTTTTCTGATTTCTTTGTGTATAAAGCATGTTCGTACGGACATTGCTCATACCTGGTTTTCTTGAAATACCCGTCAATTCTCTCATTCCAGGCACGGGGAGCCTGCTTCAATCCATAGAGGGTTTTTCTCAATCTCAACACTTTCTTCTCATCCCCTCTCTTCATGTACCCGAGTGGTTGCTCAACATACACTTTCTCTTTCAGCACGCCATTTAGAAAGACCGACTTCACATCCATCTGTTGAATTGGCCCTTGGTTCTGAGGAACTAACAAGATCAAGATTCGGATTGACTCCATTCTCGTGACAGGAGCAAATACTTCATCATAGTTTATCCCCTCCTTTTGTCTATAGCCCTTTACCACAAGTCGAGCCTTATAACGCTCAACCTCTCCCTCAACATTCATCTTCTTTTTGTACACCCATTTTACTCCAATGGGTCGAGCTCCTTAGGGAAGGTCGGTTAATTCCCAAGTTTTGTTGAGTTCAATCGCTCCAATCTCCTCATCCATGGTTGTTCTCCACTTCTCTTCTTAGACAGCTTTCTCAAAGCTCAAGTCTTTAGAGTTAGCTAGAAGGCGTACAACATGAACTTCATTTGCAGTGTCGTATATTTCCTGTAGACTTCTCATCCTAGGTTGTGGCTGGGTTTCTTCATCTGAGGACTCGATCGTTGTTATTGTTGAAGGTACAAAAATCTCCGAGCTAGTTTCTTTTTCGACTGGGTTACTCCAGCACCACTCCTTCGTTTCCTCCACGTGAACATCTCGGCTCACCACTACTTTCTTGTTAATAGGATCAAATAGTTTATATGCTTTAGAATTTTCATCATACCCGATAAATATGTACTTCTTGCTCCGATCTTCTAATTTTGTCCTGTGTTGACTTGGTACTTGCCCATAAGCCACACTACCGAACACCTTTAGATGAGAGACACTCGGCTTCACACCACTCCAAATCTCCTAAGGCGTCTTCTCACCCAACTTTGATGTGGACATTTATTTTGCACATAGACTGCGCATTGCACCGTCTCTGCCCAAAACTTCTTCGGCATATTCTTCCCTTTCAACATAGATCAAACCATGTCGAGAATGGTTCGGTTCTTTCATTCTGCTGCCCATGAAAAAAAAAACTCTTACTTTTCTCTGCATTCTTTCAAATAAGCTGATACAATTATTTATGGGCAAAAGGTTTGCCTCTTCACATGCCAGAGACAAATCAAAAGTTTTTGTCTTTTCAAATGCTAGAGATAAATTATGATGCGTATAAGTCTGCCACCTAAAACCATTAATGTTATTCTAGGAATACCAACCAACAAGAAATAAATTTTCTAATTTAAGTTTAATAACAGACTATTGGTGCTATGACCCCAATTCAGCGGCGAACCGACAGAAGCTGGCGGAGTGCAGTGTCAAGTTCAACAAAGACACCATGGGAGGGAACGGCGGACATATCTACGTGGTCACAGACTCATCGAACCGCGACCCATCTAACCTTGTCTCTGGCATGCCATCATCCAACATGAACAACCTTTTTGGATTGTGTTCACCGCTGATATGACCATTAACCTGAAGTAGAAGCTCATCTTCAACAACTTCAAAATTGTCGACGATCGTGACACTAACTTTCATGTCGCGGGCCACGATTGAATCATGGTCTAGTATGTCTCCACATTGCACACCCTTAGGGAACATATCCACTTTGGCTCCTGGAAGATCTGGATTGGCCATTGCTCACTCGTACTACACGAACGACTTGATCTGAAAACCACGAGCAACCATGAACACCACCATTGGTGAAACCTGAAAAAGCAAAACCAGACCAGAAAATAGTGAATTGGGGTTCTCAACAGCGTCGCTAATAGAACAAGCAAACAGATGAAGAAAGCTCGAGACGTAAATGCACTAGGGTTAGGCACATCACTAACTTCCCTAAATCAAAATTAGTTCTCTGTCAACCACTAGATCTTTGGAATGCGCTAGGGTTCTTTATCAACCATCAAAAAAATGCCACGAAAAAATATAGGGCAAACACGCAAGCCCCTTGTGCCACCATCAAGCACAAGCAAAATGCCATGAAAGGAAAAGAGAGGATCATGTTGGACTGAAAGTAAAGGGTTTGTAGGCAAAAATGAGGAAGATATTACAGAAATGGGCAAATTTTGGGTCAAAGGGAAGTCGTGGGGGCAGACGACTTCTAATGAAGAAGTCGTGCCCACTTCACACTGTACATTTGACCAGTGTTAAAATCGTGCATCCCAAAAACAACTTTATGTCGATGTAATCGATTACCAAATACTGTAATCAATTACCACATTTTTTTTCATTAAAAATCAATATAACTATTGAAGTTGCAGAAGGGGTTTACAACTTCAATATGAGAAATCGTGCATCCCACGCACTTTTACCTTTTTTTTTAATTTTTAATTTTTTTTATTAATTAAAATGATTTATAATTAGTAAATAATATTTTTAAATATATTTAAAATAATATAAATCATATTTAATTAATATTTAAAAATTATATTTCATTATAATTTATTTTTTTGAAATTTAATTATTATACTATATTTTTTTTAATTATAATTAATTAATAATATTTCTTTATTATAAACTATTTAAAGTAATAAAAAGATTTAAAAGTTGAAGTGGTTGACTACTTCTTTAGTTAAAGTCGTGCACCCCTTTCACAATTTTATTTTTTTTAGTTTTTTATTATTTTTAAATGATTTATAAGTTTTAAATAATATATTTAAATGTATATAAAACATTTTAAATTATACATAATTAATAATTAAAGTTTTTTAATATTATTAAATAAATAAATTTTATGGTTTTAATTATTTTTGTAATTAAATTAAAGTTTTTATAAAAAAATATTTCAATTAAATAATTTCTAACTATAATTATTGTGATTACATAAATAAAAATGTATAAATTTATTATATTCCATTATAAATTATTTTTTATTATAATTAATTTAATTAAATTTATTATTTTAAACAAAAATAAATTTACTTATATTTCATTATAATAAATTTACTTATAATAAATTTTTACTTAAATTTAATTTATAATGAATTTTTATTATAATAAATTTTCATTATAATAAATTTACTTATATTTCATTATAATAAATTTAATTTAAGTAAAAAATTTAAGTAAATTAAATTTATTATTAGTAAATTTATTATAGTGAAATAAAATAAATTTATGCATTTTTATTTATGGGAAGTTTATAGCCTCTGCTTCGTCTACCCATCTCGTTAAACTTGAAGCTACCCAAACGTAATTACAATAATAAATTAATTATAATAAATTTATTAATTATAAAAAACTTTAATTTATTGATTATAATAAATTAATTATAATAAATCTTTTTATAATAAATATTTGTTTAAGTAATTTTATTATATTAAAAAAAATTATAATGATATATAATTATTTTTAAATTTTTAATTACATAATTTCAATAATTATAATTATAAATTATTTAATTAAAATCATTTTATAAAAAAATTAATTTAATTACAAAAATAATTAAAACCATAAATTTTATTTATTTAATAATATTATAAAACTTTAATTATTAATTATATATAATTTAAAATATCTTATATACATTTAAATACATTATTTAAATATTATAAATCATTTTAAATAATAAAAAAAAAGTAAAAAGTGAAAGTGTGTGGGTGCACGACTTCAACACAAGAAGTCGTCAACCCGTACAATTTTAATTATGTTGTTTTTTTATTAATTTAAATAGTTTATATTTATTATTTTTATTAATTAAATAGTTTATAATGAAAAAAAAATTATTTTATAATTATAATTTGTAAAAAAATATTCTATAATAATAAAAATTCAGAAAAACAAATTATAAGGAAATATAATTTTTTTTTCAATTTTTAGTTACATAATTACAATATTATAGTTATAAATTATTTAATTAAAATTATTTAATAAAAAATTTAATTGAATTACAAAAATAATTAAAATCATAAAATCTATTTATTTAATAATATTAAAAAAAATAATTATTAATTAGATATAATTTTAATTATTTTAAATACATTTAAAAATACTATTTACAAATTATAAATGATTTTAATTAATAAAAAAAGTAAAAGATATATAAAAAAAAGTAAAAGTGTCAAGGGTGCACGACTTCAATAAAAGAAGTCGTTAAATACCATACAAGCCTCTGGTAATCGATTATCATGCCCTAAAGTCATTTTTGGGTGCACGACTTTACCTCTGACCACTTTGTCAGGGTGTGCAGGGGACACGACTTCTTCATTAGAAGTCGTCTGGACCTCATAACTTGCCTATTTTCGTAATTAAATCTTTTTTTGTCTATTATCGTAATATCTCCCTCATTTTTGCCTACTATGGTACAAAAACCGAAAGTAGAAAAGTCCTACAAGGATGAATTTTATACAAGTATTTTTATTTACTAGTCACCACGTCCACTTTCTATTCCAGTATAAGCGTTATAGAAATCTTTTCTTTATTAAAAAAGTGTCACTATACCCACTTTCTATACTTGTTATAATTATAATCAATATATTTTTTTTTATTTATAGTGATGTTATTGCGTCACTTTTCATGTAAATTATAATTAGTATAAAAATTTATTATATTTTTTTATTAGTGTAAGTTACGTTTTGTTAATTTTTTTATTAGTTTCAACGTTTTGATATGTAGTGATCTTATTGAGAATATTTAATGACTTTGTTTTCCTTCTAGGGTTATATAGATGCTCTCACAAAATAATATAAATGCATTTTATTTATCTTTTAATTATTTAACTTCTCATATTTATTGTTTGGAAAATTTGCAAATAAAAAAAAACTTATTTAGAGGGGTTTTTTGATTTGCGGGGTTTTTACCCTCCGCTAAATGAATTCCGAAGGTTTTTCAAACCCCCGTAGTTTGAGTCGCCACAAACTATCTGCGAGGGGTTTTTTTGTCTCCCTGGTATCACATTCAATTTGCGGAGGTTTTTCTGCGGAGGGTAAAAACCTCCTCTATTACTGACTATTATTTTGAGGGAGTTTTTAACCTTCTTTATATTTTTGTCACTTTTTTGTTTGATGATTATTAAAATATATAATATTGTTTTTTGTTTGATTATTATTAAAATATATAATAACTATCTATTTCCATTAGCTTTTTTTTTCAATTTCAAAATTAAATAAATTTAATTTCTTTTTAAAATTATTGAATACTAAACAAATATGATTCCTTTGAATAAAAAATGATATCATGTAACAAAAGCCCCTTAATAGAAAGAAATTTAGAAAAATAAATTGAGAAACAATTGTATAGTCACATCAAGATAAACTAGAAGTCAATGTAATCTCATTACAGAAGTAGTTACAAAGAAAGAAATGTTACTCAATTCATAATAAACTAGGTATAGTTTTATCCTAAAACAATATCATAAACTTCCTAAATGTTACTTCCATCAGATGATTGTCTTGTACCCAAAGGAGACTCTGGCTCATTTGCATCACGAGCTTGCTGAAATAATATAAAAAAAATTAATAAAATAAACTCAATTACATGTACTCACATTTTGTAAATAATATATAAAAAAATAATCAAATAAAATTCAGTTTTAAAAGTCATTATTCAAATTTTCCTTGGCTACTGCAGTTACTACTTTACACCATATATAAAATGCAATGGATCAATACTTATCACACTATGCATATAAATCTTACTGCAACAATCAATAAAGCTAACTACAACACAGACACATACAACAACTACGACACAGACAGATACCAAAAGCCAAAGCACTAACTAAATTCCATTTTCGTTGGACATTATTGCATTACTTTATGGCTTGCGTATTCCAAAAATGTGTTTCAGAAAAATAACATAAATTTTACTTCATCTACCTAAGGCAAAAGAAGGAAAGCGAATAAGCAAGATCGATTCCAGTTAGGGAAATATCACTCTATGAAGAAAAAACAACTAGCTTCCATCTAATGATGTTTTTCTGATGATCAAAATCAATCATTAAAGAATTAGGTTCTGTATATAAAAGTACTGCTAGTTATTAACACAAGAAGTTATGTATACAGTTCAACTCTTTGTTCATGTGGAGAGGGTGAAATCATCATAAGTAGAGAACAAAAATATAGAAAGATCAACTAATCCTTTTGAAAGTAAAAGAATAGATAACTACGTTTCATCTGAATCATGTAACCAAACACACATCGATCCAAGCATACCATAAAACAAATAGGCACTGCATACTAATGAATACAACATGATATATAACAAATAGGCACTAAACTATAATTGTACAATTCAATTGGTGTCTATAAGGTCATTGTCATGCAGTTCAGTTAAATCTCAATGTTAACTTCCAAATCAACTCTCATATACACCTAATCCTCATCTACAGTACACTTGACACTTCAGAATAGCCAACAACACCTCAAGATATAACGATATTGTCAATAAGTTACTATTACTAAGACAAGTTTCATTGAACTCGTGTATACTACAGTATGTCCTGCTTAGAAACCCAAAAACTAATTATTGTTGAATGAAATATAACAGATTACAGAAAATGGGAGAAAGAATTCTCTTTTTCTCTTCCAAGGGCTTATCCTTGTGAAAGGACCAAGACATTGCTTTCTCTTAAATTAGAAAAGTCAGAAGAATGACTCTACCCTAACTAGCCAACTAACACTAACTACCCCCCTAAAACAGTCAGATGGCTTCAAATTACTGTGTGACATTAAAACATGGCTCGAGGATTCAGGGGGCTATGATCACCTTAACCATAAAAATGCATAAATTCTAACTCTACAAATGTGCATATTCTTAGCAACTTGTCACAGAGTCCCAATCATCAACAAGTTGTTTCTTCAATGTTAAAGGAATTTGAATCTTGACAAGCTTTTCAACAGACCCGCTGCCCTTCTAAAAATTAGAAAGCAATAATTAGCAGGATATTTTCAATTAGGAATAGCGGAAAAAAAAATTAGAAATTTCATAAACATGAAATCAAATGTCAAATTTTAAGGAAACAAAGAAAGATTTAAATCTTAATCTCTTCATCTTATTATTTGTTTTAGTTTCAACCTTACTCCTTTAAAACACCAGATATTTATTATGGCATTTTGATTTTATCACATGAAACAAAAAGCAAGCAAACCAGTTAATTCACTATATATGAATAGAAATTGAAAGCAAATGATAAATCTTTCGTTCCGTAAATTTCATTAATTGGTCCTCACCTACCCATTCGTCCCAACTGTTGGAAATAACCAAGATAATGATTCTTTGTAACCTTTTGCGTGTAATAATAATAATTTATAGCAAATACTTACGGTAAAAAAATATGAAGATGATTCTCTCCAAAATTAATAGAATAACTATTACAAAATCCTTCCAACAAGTATCTCGTAATCTACTTCCTTGGCCATTTAAAATGAGAGCCTTTAAGTCACAACATGTACAAAATAAAAATTACAATATTTCATAACAAATTCTAAACTGAAAGGTTGACTTCTCATGGAAACGTTACATTTGTACCTCTGTTACATTAAATGAAAAGTAAAAGATAAGAAACTCACTTTTTACTCCAGCCCTGCAAAAATAGTAAATGAAAAAACCAAAATCAGTAGCATAACCCATAATCACTTGAAATTTTCAAATGTTTAACATTAAGTGAGATTCAGGGCTTCTAATCTTTCCGGCTAAAACTTTAATCAATTTGAAAAGTTAAATCAAGGAACACTCAAGAGATGAGGTAATCACTAGAAATTACTAAAGTCGTTTACAGAATGCAGTAAATTAGGCTGCAGGGGAAGAAATATTATGGTTGAACTTACAAGGTAGTGAACAAAATATTTCCATTCACTCTTTCTGATCTAAGTTTTTTGCACCTGACATAAATCAGGCAGTAGATTAGGTCAAAATTAAGTTTTCAAAGACTAGAAAACTTTCACGAAGGTGCTTTGGAAAATATATAGTTAAAAATGAATCAAGCATTCTTCATGTGGCAGCTTAACGTAACAAAATTAAAAGATCAAAGGCAAGTAACAGCAGAAGAGATTGAAAACTCACAAGTTCTACAGCAATAGAGACAACAAATTCTCCAAAATGACCAGCAACAAGTACCAAAACCGCAAGATCCTCAACCAAGAGTCAAAGTCACGTCCACAACCAACTATAGAACAACAGAAACAATCACTACAACAAGCCAACAATAACAAGAGGAAGACCACGCAACCACCGCTGCAGCTCCGTCTACCAACAGTTCCACGACTATGATTCTGAAGGCTAATCAGTGCGAGGAAGAGACGAACCAGTGTGCAAGGAAGAAAGGGAGAAAGGAATGAAAGGGATTTTAGGGTTCATGAATTTTTTAGAGGAAATAAGGGTGTAGTCTGATTTTGAGAGGGAGATGAGTTTCGGGTTTAGATCAATGAAATTTTACAATTTAAAAAAATAATTAGTTTAAAATTTTTAAACAGAAGAAATGTAAAAAATGAAATAAAGGAAAAAAATATTATTATTTTTGAAGGGGTTTATAAACCTCCCTTGAAAACCATTAAAACTCCCAATATCATTGACAACTTCATAATTTAAATTAAACATTATGAAATATGTTAATTTGAGGGGGTTTTCATAACCTCCCCTAAATAACCCCCTCTAAATAAGCTTTTTTTTGTATTGTGTATGGGAAATTTTTGTTTTTATTTGTAAAGCAATAAACTAATGAGTTTCTTTAGACTTAATTAAGTTTTAAGTTTTTCATAAATTTGAAAACTTTCAATAAGTACTTATTAAATTTATATGGTCTATTGTCTATTCAATTTTAAAAATGAACTTTAAGATTAACTCAACCTACAAACTTTACTTTTAAAAAGATGTTTACTTTTATCTCTAATACATGTGGGATCTCTAACACACCCATTCCCTTCAAGTGTGAAACTAGACATTAATGAAATTTGATAACAATCCAATAACGGGTGACATGATAGGCCCAACATAGATGCATTGTCTGCATAACCCTTGGTTTCCTTACACAAAAACCTTCAGACAATGAAGAACCAATCACACTAGTTATTATTACCTTATTAAGAATCGTGCAGTAAAAAAAAAGCTCTGAAGAGAAGATGTGATGCGAAATGAGGGGAGACCCATCACTATTTATAGAGAAGACCAGGGTCAATAGTTGCAAAACCCCAGTCATTTTGGATCTACTTCGATCTAACGATCCAAGATTAGCGACATTTTACATCCCTTTGACAAGTGTGGTTTTTGAAGCAACATGACTTTTCGAAAAAAAGCCAACGGTTCATTGAGAGAAACAAAACGTTGCAACGCTTGCAAGGGCCATGGCATTTCAAAGAAAAACCCTTTCTTGATTGAATTGTGAAACTGGACGACCAAACTCGTGCGGGCTGAGATAACCACCTTGAAGTTAAGCTCTTGCCTTTCAAAACGAATACTTTGAATTAAGGACATATGGTAAACTTCGTGTGAAATATGAAAAGAGAATTTTACCAATTAGTCTTGCTAGCTTCATATTACCAGTTTAAGGTCTCGTGATCAATGGTCGCGAAGAAAAACAAGTTTGATCATTAATTAGGGGATTATCGTGTCAAAAAATATTAAAACGTAATTAGATCTTCATTAAGGTAAAATCTCATCTAAAAGCCTGTAAATATGATGTGTAGCTACCACATTTATTGAGCTTTATCTTAACTAAATACTAATTTCTTAAGCATCAAAATATCTTTAATAGATAACTGAATAGAAAAAGTAAATGAAAAAAAATAATCAATAAAATAAATTGAGGTGCATACTATATGATAAGAAAAATGAATTAAACGATAATGTATCCTTAATCCTTAAAGAATATATATCATTTTTTAATCTCTAATTATATAATTGAAATATAATTAGATATTAATTATTCACATTGCTCTTAACTTAATTTTGACAACTATTTTTTCACTAGATAAAATTAAATTAAAGACCACTCTTCATTTAACAATTAAACTATTAAGAATTTTAAAATTTTCGAGGGAAGCACAAATCTTCAAATAATTTTTTGTGTGATTCCTTAGGTTGGTGTAAATATAAAATTCACTATTTAACCCTCATTATTTAATTGAAGTTTTATTTTATTATTATTTGTGAGCATTTTTAACCCTTATGCAAATCAATTTGTGGAATTCTCCATTTGGTATCACATTCATATTAAAGAGGTTTTCTACGATAGATTTTAAACTTCTTTTATTTTTAACTATTTTATTGTAATAATTACTTTGGTCTTTTGCACTTTTTTTTATAGATTAATATACTTTATTTAATTTGACAAGTAGAGATTTAATTTTCCTTTTTAATATTATTTAGTTTGAGAGTTTATTATTTTATTTTTCTTATATTATTTAATATATATTACCATTTAAAATATTTATATTTTTGTCAATAATATTTATTTATAATAAAATTAAAATATATTAATAATAAAAAAAACACGATAAACCTTCTTTTATTAAAATGGTCAAATACATATCATTCTATTGTTAAAATTATCATAATAACATAAAATAGTTTAAAATAAAAAATAATTACAACTTAATTTATAATTACTCAAAATTAATTATAGAATATGTATAATTTTGTCTAAAGAAATATTATAAACTCTCTTAACGTTATTAACACTGAATATATTTAAGAGACTCAAATACATTTGCATTACAAATGATAAAAAAAATATTAGTATAATAAACAATAACATAAATATATAAATTTCTATAGCACCATAAAAACTACAAAACATACTAGGTATTTCATCTAAAACCACAAAAGAGTCTCGCCCAAAACACATACCATGGTCGCATCTTCAAATCAGCATTTACCTTTGGAAGTGTAGTTATTTTTACATCCTCTTCAATAGTTGTAATTTTGTTTCTTACCGTTCTAACAGACCTCTTTTTCTTAATTTTATGATCCAACCCTTCACCTCCAGCTAGTAATATGCGAGTTTCCTCTTCGTTTCGAACAGAACTCCCTCCAAGTGTTTCAACTAGATTTGCATCCTTCTCTGTGACCATTCGTGATCTTCCGATAGCAGCAGACCTACTTTCCTCCTGAGAGCATTACAGAGTGCGCAAAGTCATGAAGAAAGAGCGAAAATAAACACAAACATATTATTAACATAAGTTAATAAATCAAAACCA
This sequence comes from Vigna mungo, assembly GCA_036885675.1. Taxonomy (NCBI): domain Eukaryota; kingdom Viridiplantae; phylum Streptophyta; class Magnoliopsida; order Fabales; family Fabaceae; genus Vigna; species Vigna mungo. The sequence goes on along the minus strand of CP144690.1, from coordinate 12,065,274 downwards.
AGAACAAAACAGAGCAAAGAGTTGTCCATTTTTAAAATATGACCTTAGTATAAACAATATTAAAAGATAATTGGATCTTCGTTAAGTTGTCATTAAGGTAAAATCCCATCTAAGAGTTTATAAATATGATGTGTATGTAAAACAATTAATATTTTTTAATCTACCGCATTTATTAAGCTTTGTCTTAACTAAATACTAACTTGAAAGTCAAAATGTCTTTAACACATAATCAATAAAAAGAGATTGAGTACATACTATATGATAAGAAAACTGAATTAAACAATAATGTATCCTTAATCCTTAAAGAATATACATCATTTTTCAATCTCTAATTATATAATTGAAACATAATTAGATATTAATTATTCACATTGCTCTTAACTTAATTTTGACAACTATTTTTTCACTAGATAAAATTAAATTAAAGACCACTCTTCATTTAACAATTAAACTATTAAGAATTTTAAAATTTTCGAGGGAAGCACAAATCTTTAAATAATTTTTTGTGTGATTCATTAGGTTGGTGTAAAGCCTCTTATCATGAAACAAATAAAAGGGAAACACGATCTAAGCCTTAGTAACTAGAATCAGTATTCAATTAAAGCATAATATACAACATGATATAATTAATACAAAGTAATTTCGATTTTATTATTGATTGGATCTAATCCAAAGATTTTATGGATATTTTTAATAATGTCTTTCTTTCCATTATATTTTTTCATTTATAAGATTCTAATCTTCAATGTTCGTTAAGGATTGAATATATCAGGTACTTAATTCGAATGTCTTATGTATTTTTTTAACATAATTTGTTAGCATTTTGGGATTTGATTTCAAATTAATATGTGTCTTAGTTAAAAAATAAATAAAATTTAATTAAAATTATTTTGTTGAAGAATCTATCTCTACAATGTCTAAATTATTATTTAAAGCAGCTATGTTTTTGTTTAATACTACATACTGCACCAGTCTAGAAAAATGGGAACACATAGATCACTCCAGAAGACAAAAAATCCAACACTGATTCTCATTGACCAACTTCTCCGGCTATGCATAACTCCGACGGCGGCGGCAGAAGCGGCGGCGTATGCCACGTTGTGGCGATGCCGTTTCCGGGGAGAGGCCACATCAACCCCATGATGAACCTGTGCAAGATCCTAGCATCAAGAAGACCCAACGAGATTCTCATAACCTTCGTGGTCACCGAGGAGTGGCTCAGTTTCATCGGCGCCGATCCCAAGCCGGAATCCATTCGCCTCGCGGCCATCCCCAACGTCATCCCTAACGAGCGCCACAAAGCCGCCAATTTTCCCGCTTTCTACAAAGCCGTCATGACGAACATGGAAGAGCCCTTTGATCGGCTCCTCGATCAGCTCGAGCCGCCGCCGACCGTGATTATCGGCTGCGTTGAGCTGCGCTGGCCCATTCCCCTCGCAAATCGAAGGAATATTCCCGTGGCTGCGTTTTGGACCATGTCGGCGTCGTTTTACTCCATGCTTCATCACCTGGATGTATTTGCACAACAACGGCATTTGAACGTTGATAAAGATAAGCTGGGTATATCACTTCTTTCCTTCTGATTTTGTTTATTTACTTTTGCCAGTCGTATATATCATGAATATTTGGTTGAGTATTCGTTGGAGAAGATGCATTTGCGTTCCTTAACTAATGTTAAATTTGAGATCTAGTGAGAATTTAGCCGTATGTTTGCTTATATATGTCTTCAATTTCTAACTGTGATGACTGGTGTAGTGAGTTGGCATAACTGTTAAAGAATGAAACCTTTTTCGTTGCTTATTGTCTTCAAAAGGGTAATGCAATTGTACTTAGGTGCATGTCTTATATGTGGGCTTTTATAAATGATGCAGATGGACAAGTAGAGAATATTCCTGGAATTTCTTCGGCTCATTTGGCAGACCTTCGAACTGTGCTTGATGAAAATGATCAACGAGTCCTGCAGCTTGCATTGGAATGTATTTCGAAGGTTCACAAAGCAAATTATCTTTTACTCACCACAGTCCACGAGTTAGAATCTGAAACAATTGAATCCTTAAAAGCTATATATCCATTTCCAGTCTATCCCATTGGCCCTGCCATACCGTATTTAGAATTAGGAGAAAACCCTTCTTCCGTGAACAATGATCATGACCATTACTATATACAATGGCTAGATTCTCAGCCACCTGAATCAGTATTGTACATTTCTTTGGGAAGTTTCCTTTCAGTGTCCGGTGCCCAAATGAATCAAATTGTTGAAGCACTAAACAGTAGCAACGTTTGTTATCTTTGGGTGGCTAGAGCAGATGCTTCTTGGTTGAAAGACAAGTGTGGAGTTAAGGGTATGGTGGTGCCATGGTGTGACCAATTGAAGGTGTTGTCTCATTCTTCTGTAGGTGGATTTTGGAGCCATTGTGGATGGAATTCCACTCTTGAAGCTCTCTTTGCTGGGGTACCAATGCTCACATTCCCTCTTTTCTTGGATCAAGTTCCAAATAGCAGCCAAATTGTAGATGAGTGGAGGAATGGGTGTAAGGTGGAAGCAGAGAAGTTGGACACTGAAGAGGTTTTGGCAAAAGAAAAGATAGAAAAGCTGGTTAAGAGGTTTATGGATCTTGAAAGCCAAGAGGGAAAGCAGATCAGAGACAGGGCAAGGGAAATGAAGGCCATGTGTCACAGAGCTATCAGCACAGGTGGATCCTCAGATGGGAACCTTGATGCACTTATTAGATACATTTCATAAGACTGATGCGTTGAGAAGCTTGGATTGTATTTGCATTTAAGGATGTATATAACATTGTAAGCATGGATAATTCTCCAGTTTCACACTTTCACCTTCTTCTTGTTACATCCATCATTATATATAAGGTTAATCCAAATTATTTTGAGTGACAGATATACATAAAGTTAACTTATCGTTGTCTAAAACGACATCTCCCTAAAGTTGTCTCAAGGTACCAAAGTCAATAAGCAAATTTAACTTGAATGGCAAGATTTAATGAGGTAAATATTTTTTTTGCATGACAATGAAAGTATGCGTCTTTTTCTCCTTCATGTTTCTTTTCTTTTTATCCTTTTCAAAAAAAATTTAACTCTACCTATAATTTTCACCTGATCAAAGTATATTTGAAAGATTAAAATTGTTTTAAACTTACTCTAAGAATTTTAAAGTGAATCAAATTACATTAACCATATAAACTAACTCAAAACTCATGTAGAAAGCGGTAAATGCAATCAAATCCTAAAAACAACAAAATGACATACCTTTTGAATGATATTAACGTTAATTTTTTAAAAAAAAAATCACATTAAATCACTTTAAATATAATGAAAATTGAATTAAAAAAAATCAAATTAAATAAACACAATAAATATTGGATCAAATTTTTAATTAAATCATTCTTTAAAATTTGAATTTAAATTCATTCAATCCTAGACACCCATTTCTACCACCAAGCCAATACATCACATTAAAAGTATAAAACATCACAATTTTAACAACCATACAATAATATGTGTTACACTTATATTAACAAAATAAATAAATAACATAGAACTTTATGTTCTATTTAAGACTTGCACTACACAACACCTTATCAACTCATACACACGATAATAAAACATATAAACTCTACATTTTGTTTGTGTCTTACCCAGGAGACACGACTTCTATGACATCTTCATTTGAAGTGGTCTGAACCTCTCTCACGACTTGCCTAAACAAGTAATTTTTAAAATTTTTACCTGTTTTTCAAATTTGCCTATATATAAGTAAAAAAAAACCCATTCTTAAACTTCATACAGTTTTCTTGTCTTCCGTGTTCATCTTCTCGTCTACCTTAAACAAACGGCTGAGACGATTTTGAATCCTTGCGACGTTCTTGATATAAGGATGACAACCATCACTACCAAGAACAACTAGAACGCTGTCCCAAAATTTTTCATATTCTGGCAACAAGAACGCTTCAATAGATTTTATTATCCGTTCCCTCAGTTGCTTATCAGAGACCGTCCATGTGGATTGAATTGTGCATGTCTCCTCAAAGTGCAGCTTGCACAAACGAATCTTTTCTATCATTAACTCCGCTACCACATGAGCTTCCGCCGACCCATTTGTCTCAACCTTCAAAAACTCCATCATCTTATTCCACGTCCTTAGATACAGTTGGTAGTTTAGGTCCACCTTTGCTGTGTGTTGTTGAAACCATTCATCGTCGAATTTCAAATGATGCATCTTTTGTTCTATGTAGTTGAGATTATCGATCATATAAACATAGCGCAATCCGGGGTTAGAGAAGAAGTGTCTAGAATCGGCTTCCAACTTGCTCTCTAACAACTCAATCATCCTTATCACCACCCAAAATGAAGAATTTTCGATGCAGTAAGTTTGACTATCCCTCTGCTTTATCATACCTTCACAAATTCCAAGGATGTACTTCATTGATTCCTTAGTAATGCGATTAAGCCCTCCTTCGGTATCAGGTGCCTGCAGAATATCAGAGTGAATAAGATCCCTAAAGCTGATTAGCATAGCCAATATTTGCTGAATGCCTCGAAAATCATGTACGAACGACAAATTGTTATAAGAGATGAACTCCTGTTCCAGCTCGCCCAATGACTTCAACATTTTAGGGACGATGCTGAAAAAACGTTTCGGCAAATAGCTCTCAGTTGCTATGGTGATATGGGCAAATTTCAGTAGAACAATCGTCAGACTCTTGCAAACTTTCTCGAGGGAGACATCCGCAGCAGCGACTTCTGAAAAGAGGTAATAGCAGAGTCTTCTTTCGTTGGGAAAAAACATCTTCCAAGCTGCCTTGCACGTTTTTAACCACTCCTTAAGGTCCTTACTACTGGGCATTTGAAATTGAAGCCGAAGATCTCGTAGACACTGTTCTAGAAACTCCCTTCGCCATGTGCTGTAAATGTCGCTGCATTCGTCCACGAGACCTGCATCCACCATCATCTTCACAATTTCTTTAAGGGGCCTCATCATTTCCGATGGAAATGCATCCAACACCAAGTTTACATTAGCATCCGGTTCTTCTTTGGAGTCAAATACGGCTTTAAGGTATTTGTCCACATGACCACAGACAAAGGGAACAAGCTTCTTATTCTCCTTCTCAAGCTCCTTTATACAATTCATAAGTTGTTGCTGGATTCCATCTTGTGAAGATGAATTACTTTGAGTGTGCAGATGGTCTTGGAATCTAAGATCCCTATCAACATCAGCATTAGCTTCTTCATGACTGCTACTACTTATACTCCGTGGATCAACTTGAATGTTTACTAGATTTTGGAGCTGGAGGGGAAGATTCTCCCCTTGTGTGTGGTGCGGATAGTCACAAAATTGAAGGAGGGAATAACAGAAGCCCCCTCCAACAATGACTAACCACATTTTGATCTTCATGAGTTGAACTAGTAGACCTCCGCAGAAGAAATATAGTAGATCGATCTGGAATCCAAATTGAGTAAGATTTGACAAGCCAAATGACATGGTAGCAAAAGCAGCACAAGAGACCAGGCTGTATGCATCTGGTTTACCCTTCACGAAATTATCAAACAAAAAGGAGTAAACAGAAGTGATTATGAGAACCAAAAATGACACATGAGATTCCAGCCGGAGAGAGGTGGAGCGCGATCTTGCCGGTGCTAACAAGACGGAAAAGCAAATGATGAAACTGAAAACAATGTAAAGAAGCATTTTCCACCAGCTCCAGTTTCCGAGTAAATGGTTGAAAGAGGAACTGAGTGCATAACAGAGCAATCCAACAACAGATGAAGCAAGACATACAAGTCTCAGTACCTTTGGTTTCTTTAGCCATCTCAGTATTTGGTTGAGCTTGATCATCGTATTCTTTCTCAAGAAAGAGAGCAATGTTTGCATTCAGCCATTCACATACTACAAACAGAGCGCAAGCCTCCATTTTTCAATGAGAAACCCCTGGCTGAAAATTCCGCCGAAAGGGGGAACGTGTTACTTTTTTGGCCTAGAAAGAAAGCAAGGTAGAAAACTAAAACACCTTTTTGACCTACAATGTCACTTCATCTTCGAAGAACTCACTCCAAAGTACTTCAAATGAAATCTAGGTTACTTTTCTAACGGGGCAAATGTTCAGAGAATTGTCTATTTTTGTTGCTTACGATTTTTTCAGTGTGCAATTTTTAGTTCTGCAAAATTCTAATTTATAAACAGTCAGATAAAAAATTATTCAACTTTAGAAAATGGAAAAGCATACTTGTAATGAAAACTTTATAAAACTAAAATTTCAAGTTCAAAAAACTATAGAGAAAAAAGTGAATTAAACTAAAAAAATTCTTATACAATTACACGAAAATTATATTTTGACACCAATTTTTTTGACACAATTTTAACACTGTACACGTGTCAAAATGTGAATGGACGATTTTAAATTAAAAAAAAAATTGATTTTTCTCTTCCAAATATGTCTTTACCTTAACTTTTTTTAATTTAAAATCGTCTAATCACATTTGACACGTATGCAGTATCAAAATGGTGTGAAAATATCATTTTCCTAAACTAAAAACAAAATATACAGAGAACTCGTTTGACTCAAAGTAAATAATTGTATGGTCAAAATAGTTTTGTCCCTTGGTTAGAAGAGTTAACCTTTTATTTACATGTAAATCAATTACAACCTATTTATCCTCCAAAAAATAAAAATATATTATAGTTACAAGAAAAAATAACAAAAAATTAAAGATTACAAATATATCAACAACATATCAAGTCCTTCCTACACAAAGATACATAATATAATTTAAACTAATTACCAATGGAGCTTGGCTTAAACTCTGACTCGTATGATCTCGATCCAAGTGGTGGTGTTTAGTAATTAGATCCATAGTGAAGTTTGTAAGGCTGTTCATCGGTCCAAATAATGAGTTCTTTTGTATTTAATTCTTACACATGCTCTTAGGGAAAGATCTTCATTAGATTGAAATCAAGGCAACTACATTTAGATCATTCATAGCTCAACATCATCCCGTACTGTACAAACACTATTTAATTATATATATTTTTTTTAAAATGAGTGAAAGATAATAAAAAGTAATGTGAAATGGGTGTTAAAAAGAATTTGGTGTAAAAATTACCATGGTCCCGTTTATATCTAGGTAAACTTAGTCCTTGCAGAAATCATCTTTATTTTTATTTTTTTCATTTGAACACACTTCATGATGTCTCTAACATATGACCCTTGTGACACCCTTCAGTCCACTATTATTTGGAAAATGGTTTTTAAACATCCAATTCGATCACAACTGAAAACCACTTTTAACAGTAATATAATAAAAAAAAAATGAGAAGTAAGTGTAAAAATTTATTAAATATCAGGACCCAAGTATTTTTCTAGGAAGTGAAAGTTGATGGAAACCCACAAGTGAAACATTGTCCTATGAACTCAACACGCTTTAAGAAAAGCCTCTAAACATTTGAATTGAGAGTCTCTTGACAACCTTCACACTCCACAGGTAATTTTCTCGGAAAGTTCGTGTAAAACCCCAAAGATAACTTGTGGAGTCTATATGACTCAATTAGTGTAATTGTATAAGAATTTTTTTAGTTTAATTCACTTTTTTTTCTATAGTTTTTGAGCAATGTAAATTGACACGCTTACGTGTCAGATGATTTGACACGGTGACACGTCAATTTTTTTAAAATGGTGAAAAGGCAAAATGGGAAATGGCAGTTAGATTTGAAATTTGTTCGATTGAACCATTTGGGAATATTTTCTCTTCCTCTCCCGCTAATTGATTTCGAGGGCTATGCTTCTGCATGTTTTCTCTATTGGTGGTTGTGAAGATTTTGTGTCCCAATGGTGGTGCACTTTTTCTATCTCAATGGTTGGTTTGGTTTAGCGGTTTCAGAATATTGTGGTTATTCGTTGGATTTTCGATTTAGGGTTTGACGCTTTTTGTATAGATTGGTGGGTAGTTCAGTGGATTGAGGACCTTGCGTTTAGGGTTTGACAATAGCGAAAAAGAAGGTTGGATTGTGGGTGTTAGTGTTGCGTTTAGAGAGAATATTTGTCGATGAGAAATTTTCCCAACCTGGTAAAAACCCTAGTCCTCAGCTTATATTCACTCTTGGGTGAACCTAATTTCTGGATACTTTAATTCATATATTTTTTTTGTGTTTTCTGTTTGTGATTGATTTTGTATATATTTTTTGTGTTTCAATTTGGGTGGATGTCTATAACAACAATGAGTTATGTCGGAGAGAAAGCGGCTCAAGCAAAGGATGTTGTCGTGGAAGGTGGGAAGAGTCTAGAGGGGTAAGTTGCGAAGGTGGTTGCAGATTTGAAGGACAGGGCGACGATGGTGTGGTGAGCGACGACACATTTTTTGATGAAGATGATGACGGAGTGAACGAAGGTCGTAACCCATGTGGTTGAGGGGGCGGCAGGTATGCGAGGCAACAAGTTAAACTTATTTCCTTTTGTTTACAAATGTTGTGTCTTATTTAGCTTAAGTTCCATCCTATGTTGATATTTGGGGATGGGTCATGGTAAATATTGTTGATAATTCATTTCAAGTTATTTAACGATTGTATAAAACATTATAAGAAATGTACCTTAAGATAGATTTTGAATACAACAATATATAAACTTAAGGTGTGATGCAACGAACATTAATGGTAATATCTTTTGTGTTTGGAATGTAAAAGGCTTCAAATTCTCCATTAGATCTTAATGCAAAGGAGCTAGACTTCGGAATCAGATAAAGGATTAAATCATTGATGTAAACAAGCTCAAGAAAATAAAACCAGAAAAAGTTTTTGCTTGGACTATGAAAGGGTTAATTACTGTGATAATGAGCTCTCGGTTGTCTATCATCTCCTATGAACCAAATGAAGATTAGAATGACTAGAAATTAATAGCTTTTGGGAAGCAAATGTGGTTGCATACAAAACTTTTGAAAACGTAGTCAAGCTAGGACACAAGTAACACTATTACCCTTTGAAAACTCTGTTAAGCTTCTTTTTTTTTTTCTAATTTGGTTTCTCTATAATTGCTTCTTGTTCCCATTTCATGCTCAAATATTTCAATTATATTGAAAAGGATGATTTCTTGTTATTCATGAAAAATGAAGAAGTGGAAATGTGCTTCCACTATTTGAAGGGACAATTGAGACTAGAAGAATTAAGAGGAAGTGATGCAACTATATTTTTTTCTTTGTTGGAAAGAAGTATATGTTGGAAGTAATTCCATGACGGGATGCAACTGTTCCAAACCTTGTAGTTGGTGTAAAAGATGCATGTTTTTCCTGGATGCCATGCTACTTTGAGAGTTAACGTGAACAACTTTGGCAGGACCAAGAAGTTGGAGCCTTTTGATTCCTATGCTCTGACAGTATGGTGCACAATGATGGTTCCTATTTTCTGATTTTTATAGTATAACCTTAGAACTTTAAGACATGAGAAATTACTGAGATTTGGAGAAGGTTTCGGCTGCCAAATAGCTAGTGGTTGTTGGACCAGATTTAACTTGAGAATGTGGAACTTCTTGGCAGATTGGTGCAGCTAATTATCTCAACTGAAATTGGAAAGCTAATACAGTTTTTATATGGAACAAGTTTTATATGGAATTGTTGTGGTGTTTGCTGAACCAACATAAGGTGTCCAATGTAGCTTAGTGGTACCAAAATCTGATTAAATATTCCATTGGATGATGTAGGACCATTTTTCATAAATATATGGTAGAGATTTTAATGAATAAAGAAGTTGTCTTGATTAAGAATTTGGGAGAGTTTCTACGTTTTGGTAGGAGCATTGTTCTTGTTAATTACCCTTAATTGTGGGTGGATTTCTTTAATTGTTTTGGTAATTAATTGGAAATTTTCAAAATTGTTATTTCTCATGTCATTTAATTCTCTTTCCCAAACAATATTATAATTTTTCACTCAGCTTTATTGCACAAAATTATCACTATAGGTAACCACATAACGTCATTGTGGTAACCAGATACTGTACTAAAATATTTTATTGCTTGAAATTATGGTGAACAATTTATTGCTAAAAGTAATTTACATGATGTTAACCACTTTCTTGTGCAAAAAGACCAGTACAATTAGGCACTTTGTTGTGAATAACCACTCACTCAACCAAGAATTCATTGCAATTCATAACATGTGGAGGAAGTTATTGTTGTACTAAAGAACTATAATAAGTAACCACATAACCTTGATTGGATAATCACTTACTGCACTTAGGGTTGGGTTAGGGTTCAGTTTTTAAAAACTGAACTTATAACAGTTTCAGTTCAGTTAACTGTGAGAACGGTTTTATTTTTTCCTTTTCTCTTGTTTTCGTACAACTGTTTCGTCTTGCAAAAAAAATTATTTAATAACAAAATATTAATAAAAAAATTATTCACATAAAAAAATTAATAATTAATTTTTTAAGACAATTTTTTTATCACAATTTTTTATATTTTTTATCAATAAATATATAACATATATAAATAAAAAAATAATTTATATTTTCATATTTTTTAAGTTACATAAAATATATATATATATATATATATATATATATATTTATTTATTTATTTATATATTTTGTTACTTTATTTTTTATATTTTTTTATTAATAAAATAAATAAATAAAAGATAAAATAATTTTTATACACAAATATAAATGAAATAGAAAATTATAATATCAAATAATTAAAAAATTAATTTGTAAAATATTTATGAATAAAATAAAATAAATATTAAAATAAATTTTTACAGTTTATATATATATATATATATATATATATATATATATATATATATATATATATATATTAATAGTTCAGTTTACATTTTAGTTAATAATTTAGCAGTTAGTGCAGTTTACAGTTTAGTTAATAGTTCAATTAGTGCAGTTTACAATTCAGTTAATAGTTTAGTTCAGTTCGTACTGTAGTTTAGTACAATTTAGTACAGTATAGTACAGTTCAATTTGATAAAACAAAAAACAATTCAGTTCGGTTTGTCTGTTTTACAGTTCAGTTTGTCTAAACTGTTTTACAGTTCAGTTCAGTTTTTAACAGTGCAGTACAGTTCAGTTCGATTTGTCCATCCCTAACTGCACTAACTAATCTGATCTGTGATGTTCATCTTAAGCATTTTGTCAGTTGTACATAACCAACTTAACAAATAACCACATAAAGCTAACTACATAACCAATTATTGCACCAATAAAAAAATGATTACTACTTACTGCACTAATTAATATCTTCAGTCATATTCAACTTAATCAATTTTGTAGATGTATATATTCAGTTGAAATTTGTCCTAAGAAATAATCACATTGGATTTGTGGATGAAAACTTAAGTTTGGTTATTCATAAAAGTTTGGATGGCAATCAAATTGATGAAATCTGTCTTAAGAAATAACCACATTGGATTTAATAGATAACCACTTACTACACCTAAGAAATGTGATTAGAACCTCTTTTAGAAATAACTATAAGACTTAGCAGATAATCACTGTACCTAATAAATGTGATGATTGATATTAAATTAAACTACTTTTATTGTTGTACAAAACCTCTTTCAAAAATAATAACCACATAGGACTTAATAGATAACCACTTACTGCACCAAAGAATTTTGATCATTGTTATTGAATTAAACCACTTTTATTATTGTACAGAACCTTTTTCAGAAATAACCACATAAGACTTAATACATAATCACTTACATAACCTCCAAAACAATTCCAATTCTTTTACTTTTTCAATTAAAGCTCTTCACTTCATTATCTTGTAATCAGGTTCAAAATCAAAGAAATAAAAGCTTTTGCTCAAATAGGTTGGGTAACGGGATTATTATCAAGGTGGCTATTTGACCATGGTTCAAAATAAGGAATGGGTCAATCATTTCTAAGTATTGCATAAAATAAGTTTCAATCCAATTAATCAAGTTAAGATTTAGTATTTCCAATTTAAAGATCTCACACACCAAAAGAATGACTCAAATATCACTTCGTATAATTTCTAGACAAATATGACCAATAATTTTCACCTGATCAATGTATATTTGAAAGAACAAAATTGTTTTAAACTTACTCTAAGAATTTTAAAGTGAATCAAATTACATTAACCATATAAACTAACTCAAAACTCATGTAGAAAGCGGTAAATGCAATCAAATCCTAAAAACAACAAAATGACATACCTTTTGAATGATATTAACATTAATTTTTTTTAAAAAAAAAATCACATCAAATCACTTTAAATATAATGAAAATTGAATTTAAAAAAATCAAATTAAATAAACACAATAAATATTGGATCAAACCTTTAATTAAATTAAAATAAACACAATAAAAAGGATTTTATAACAGGGTACTTGTGACACTGTAATTTTGTATTCCAATTCTTGCAAACTTCATACAGTTTTCTTGTCTTCCGTTTCCTCCGGATATATAAATGGATTAGACAAAAGTCTTCGTTTTCTATTCTCTAAGAACTCATTTCGAACATATTCTGTATACAGTTCCGAGCATCGGGTGACCTTTGCTCTGCGTTGTTGAAACCATTCATTGTCCATTTTGAAATCATGCGACCTTTTTGATATGTAGAAGAGACAATTGGCCATAAAAAGATAGTGCATTTTATTGCCAGCGTAGAAGTGTTTAGAAATGGCTTCCAACTCGCTCTCTAGCAAATCAACCATCCTTCCTATCACCACCCAAAATGAAGAATTCCCGACGCTGTCAGATTGGCCAGCCCTCCCCATTGTCCAAACTACACAACTTCTACGGATGTAGTTCATTGATTCCGCAGTAATGTGTTCAATCTCTTCGCGGGTAACAGGTGCCTGCACATTACCACGGTAAATAATATCCCTAAAGTTGTTTACCATAGCCAATAATTGCAGAATGTTTCCAAGGTCAGGTCCGAACGAGAAACTGTTACGAGCGTTGAACTTCAGTTCCAGCTCGCCCAATGACTCCAACATGTTATTTAGACTTGGCTTCCTTTGTCTGTTGACCGGTCTGTCCGGTCGGTCTGATTGTTTACTTTGAGCTTGTTTTGTTTTGGGCTTGTTTTGTTTGCGGGCTTTGCCTGTTGCGCGTTTACGTTGGTTATAAATAGTAACCAACCCCGCTCTTTCAATTACAACTTTTCATTCAATAATATTCAGTATTCATTCTCTCGCTCCGCTCTCTCTCTTTTATTATTCTCTGGTTCTAGGGTTTTCTCGAAACGCCCCAGGAACCCAACAATTGGCGCCCACCGTGGGGCAAGGATTCAAGAATTCCCAAGGAGCAATGGCAACCAAGTTCGACGTAGAGAAGTTCAACAGCGCTAATGACTTCGGGCTGTGGAAGATCAAGATGGAGGCAATCTTGATACAGCAGGGATGTGATGAAGAGTTGAAGGGTGAGTCGAGGATGAGTGGTGCCATGACTCAAGAAGAGAAGAAGAAGATGGGAGATAAGGCAAGGAGTGCAATCATCTTGTGCCTTGGTGATAAGGTACTGAGGGAGGTTGCGAAGGAGAAGACTGCCGCTGAAATCTGGGCAAAACTAGAGTCTCTGTACATGACGAGATCGTTGGCTCATAGGTTGTGCCTGAAGCAGCAACTCTTTTCGTTCAAGATGTCAGAATCAAGAACGATAGAGGAGCAGATTGCAGAATTCAGCAAGATAGTTGATGTTCTGGAGAATATTGAAGTGAAGTTGGAGGATGAAGATAAAGCTGTCATCCTGTTGAATGCGCTTCCAAGAACCTTCGAGCATTTCAGGGATGCGTTACTCTACGGGAAAGATCAAGTGATCATGTTAGAGGAGGTTTTGACGTCAATTCGAACCAAGGAGTTCCAAAAACTCCAAGATTCGAAGACAACCGAAGAAGGAGCGTCCGGATTGATCTCGGTGAAAGGGAAAGGGAAGAAGCAGTCTGGAAAAGAGAAGAAGCTGAATCCGGACGGTACGAAGCAGGTGCGTTGCTTCAAGTGCCAGAAGATGGGTCATATCAAGAAGTTCTGCCCGGAGAAAGGAAAGGCCGGTCGGCCACAAGAAACCACTGATGTGGCAGAGGCGTTTGAGGGATATGAGTCGGCTGGAGTGCTGGTGGCTTCGTCTGAAGATCCTCAAAGGAGCTGGGTCATGGATTCCGGCTGCTCCTATCACATGTGCCCGGTGAAGGAGTTTTTTGAGAATCTTGATCAGAAAGAGCATGGTAATGTACTGCTCGGAAATAACAAAGCTTGCCGAGTGCAAGGTGTGGGGTCGGTGAGGCTGAAGATGTTTGACAATCGTGAGATGGTGTTGCAGGCTGTTAGGTATGTGCCCGAACTAAAGAGAAATTTGATTTCTATTAGTGCATTTGATCTTGGAGGTTACACCACTAAAGTTGAAGATGGAGTAATGAGGGTTTGTTCTGGAGATTCTGTGGTTGCCAAAGGCAGAAGGAGGAACGGCTTGTACATTCTGGAGGGATCAACTGTCATTGGTCATGTCTCAGTAGCAAGTGGGACCGAGAATACCGCCCGGTTATGGCACTTGAGGATGGGACACATCAGTGAGAAGGGTCTTGAAGAATTGGAAAAGCAAGGCTTGCTTCTGGGAGACAAACTGCAGAAGCTGGATTTCTGTGACCATTGTGTCTTAGGGAAATCACACAGGATACCGTTTGGAAAAGGGAAACATTCAACCGAACGCCCCTTTGAATATGTCCATGCTGACTTGTGGGGACCGGCAAGAACCTTAACTCATGGTGGAGGAGCGTATTTCTTAAGTATAATTGATGATTTCTCAAGGAGAGTGTGGATTTACGTTCTAAAAAATAAGTCTGAAACGTTTCAGAAGTTCAAAGAGTGGCACACACAGATTGAGAACCAATTGGGGTGTAGGCTGAAATGCCTAAGAACCGATAATGGGCTGGAGTTCGTTTCAGAGGAGTTTAATGGGTTTTGCAAAGAGAAAGGGATCAGGAGGCACAGAACGGTCGTTGAAACTCCGCAACAGAATGGCTTGGCCGAACGGATGAATAGAACCATTCTGGAGAGGGTCCGGTGCATGTTGCTGGGATCAGGGTTGTCAAAGGCTTTCTGGGGAGAGGCTGCCAATACGGCCGTCTATCTGATTAACAGGAGTCCGTCTTCAGCTCTCAATTTTAAAACGCCAATGGAAGTGTGGAGTGGACGACCGACTGATTACTCACACTTGAGAGTGTTTGGTTCTTTGGCGTTTGCTCATGTCAGGGGTGATAAGCTGGATTCCCGGGCGGTGAGATGTATCTTTCTTGGATACGCCGACGGAGTTAAGGGATACAGGTTATGGAGGTTAGATTCACCTTCAAAACTAATCATTAGTAGGGATGTCATTTTTTATGAAACAAGGATGGCGATGCACCCTGAAAACTCTGGAAGTGAGAAGAAGATTCTCGTGGAGGTGGAGCATACTACTAATGGAGCTGGCACGCCCGGTGGGACTGAGGAAAACCAAACGGGTGAAGGGCAAGTTGAAAACGGTCGGACGATAGAGGAGAACCGATCGGATGAATTTCGAACAGACCTTGGTGATGATACAGATGGTATGTCTGGCGAGGGTCATGGAAAAGCTGCTGGTGTTGATTTGAGAAACTATCAGCTTGTTCGTGACAGAGAAAGAAGGATCTCCAAGCCAACCAAACGGTTTGGAGAGGCGGATCTAATCTGCTACGCCCTGAATGCTGCTGAAGATCTTAACCGATCGGATGAACCGAGAAGTTATAAGGAGGCTCTTGATAGCAGCGACCGACATCTTTGGCAGGGTGCTATGGAAGAAGAGTTGGAGGCTTTGAAAAAGAATAGCACCTGGAGATTGGTGGATCTGCCGAAGGGTAAGAAGGTCATAGGTTCGAAATGGATTTTCAAGAAAAAGGAAGCTACACCGGGCAGTGAGAAAGCGAGGTACAAAGCTAGGCTTGTTGCCAAAGGCTTTACTCAGATTGAAGGCGTAGACTATCATGAGATCTTTGCTCCAGTGGTTAAGCATTGTTCGGTCAGAGTTCTGATGGCAATAGTTGCGCATTGCAATTTGCATCTTGAACAGTTGGACGTTCGGACAGCTTTTCTGCACGGCGATTTGGAGGAAACCATCTATATGAAGCAACCGGACGGTTTCGCTGTGGATGATAGGGTGTGTCTGTTGCAGAAGTCACTTTATGGCTTGAAGCAAAGCCCAAGGCAGTGGTACAGGAAATTTGATGACTTTCTGATAAAGCTGAACTTCAAGCGGTGCAATTATGATGACTGTGTTTACACTCTGAATCATGACGGTGAAATGTTATATCTCCTGCTTTATGTGGATGATATCCTAATTGCTAGCAGTGACAGGGGCATGATCGGTGAGACGAAAGCAAGGTTGGCGGATGCTTTCGAAATGAAGGAGCTAGGGGAAGCAAGGCGGATTTTGGGCATAGACATTAAAAGGGATAGACCGGGCGGTAACCTTTTTCTGTCTCAGGAGTGCTATTTGCAGAAGGTAATTTCAAGGTATCGGATGGCTGAATCTAAAATGGCCAGCACGCCGGTCGGTCAACACTTGAAACTTACCAAAGAGCAATGCCCAAAGACCGAGGAAGAAAGAAAGAAGATGGAATCTGTTCCATTTTCAAATGGGATTGGGAGCATTATGTACGGCATGGTCTGCACAAGACCGGACGTGGCGCACGGTGTTAGTGTTCTCAGTCAGTTCATGGTTAATCCTGGACCAACACACTGGGAAGCGTTGAAGTGGATGCTCAGATATATACGGGGGTCTCTCGGTACTGGATTGTCTTTCCAGAATAACTTTCAAGGTGGAGGTTATATTGAAGGTTTTGTTGATTCTGACTTTGCCGGATGCATGGACACTAGGAAATCCCGGTCGGGATATGTGTTTACACTGTTTGGGACTGCTGTTAGCTGGAGGTCTACACTACAGTCGGTTGTGGCTTTGTCAACTACGGAAGCTGAGTACTATGCTCTTGCTGAAGGAGTTAAGGAGGCACTGTGGTTGAAAGGTTTGGTTCGGGAACTTGGTTTTGATCAGAAGTCTGTATGTGTTCATTGCGACAGCCAGAGTGCTATTCATCTGGCCAATCATCAGATTTATCATTCCAGAACCAAGCATATTGACGTCAAGCTGCACTTTGTCAGAAGCATTGTTGAATCCGGTGACGTTCAAATCTTCAAAATTGCATCCGAAGATAATCCTGCAGATATGTTAACAAAGCCGCTCGCTAAGGAGAGGTTTCTCTTGTTGTTGTCCAGGATTGGGTGTCTACCGGTCGGTCACTAATTGTTTGACCGGCCGTGTCCATGTTTTACTTTTGTTTTTTTTGTTTTTGAAGCAAGTCTAGATGGAGAATTGTTATTTAGACTTGGCTTCCTTTGTCTGTTGACCGGTCTGTCCGGTCGGTCTGGTTGTTTACTTTGGGCTTGTTTTGTTTTGGGCTTGTTTTGTTTGCGGGCTTTGCCTGTTGCGCGTTTACGTTGGTTATAAATAGTAACCAACCCCGCTCTTTCAATTACAACTTTTCATTCAATAATATTCAGTATTCATTCTCTCGCTCCGCTCTCTCTCTTTTATTATTCTCTGGTTCTAGGGTTTTCTCGAAACGCCCCAGGAACCCAACACAACATTTTAGGGACGATGTTGAACAAAAGATTCCTCGAATACTTCTTAGTTGTTATGGTGATATGGCTAAATTCCAGTACTCTCTTGCAAACCTTCTCGAAGGCAAAGAAAGATAAACCTGAAAAGAAGTAGTTGCAGAGTATTCCTTCACCGGGAAAAAACATCTTCCAAGCTGCCTTGCTCGCTTTTGACAACTTCAAAACTTCATCAATGTTGAGCATTTCAAATTCCAGCTCAAGTTCTTGTAGACACTGTTGTAGAAACTCCCTTCGGAATGTGCTGTAAATGTCGATGCATTCCTCCACGAAACCTGCATCCTCCATCAGCTTCGCAATTTCCTTAAGGAGCCCCATAATTTCCATAATGCGCCTCATAATTTTCGATGGAGACACCAAGTTGACATCAGCATACGGTTCTTCTTTGGAGTCAAATACGGCTTTAAGGTATTTGTCCACATGACGACTGACAAAGGGAACAAGCTTCTTATTCTCCTTCTCAAGCACCTTTATACAATTCATAAGTTGTTGCTGGATTCCATCTTGTGAAGGTGAATTACTTTGAGTGTGCAGATGGACTTGGAATCTAAGATCCCTATCAACATCAGCATTAGCTTCTTCAGGACTGCTACTACTTATACTCCGTGGATCAACTTGAATGTTTACTAGATTTTGGAGATGGAGGGGAAGATTCTCCCCTTGTCTGTGGCGCGGATAGTCACAAAGTTGAAGGAGGGAATAACTGAAGCCCCCTCCAACAATGACTAACCATATTTTGATCTTCATGAGTTGTACTATTAGTCCTCCGCAGAAGAAATATAGTAGATCGATCTGGAATCCAAATTGAGTAAGATTTGACAAGCCAAGTGACATGGTAGCAAAAGCAGCACAAGAGACCAGGCTGTATGCATCTGGTTTACCCTTCACGAAATTATCAAACAAAAAGCAGTAAACAGAAGTGATTATGAGAACCAAAAATGACACATGAGATTCCAGCCGGAGAGAGGTGGAGCGCGATCTTGCCGGTGCGAACAATACGGCAAGGCAAATGATGAAACTGAAAACAATGTAAAGAAGCATCTTCCACCAGCTCCAGTTTCCCAGTAAATGGTTGAAAGAGGAACTGAGTGCATAACAGAGCAATCCAACAACAGATGAAGCAAGACAGACAAGTCTCAGTACCTTTGGTTTCTTCAGCCATCTCAGTATTTGGTTGAGCATGACCATCGTATTCTTTCTCAAGAAAGAGAGCAAGTTTTGCATTCAGCCATTCACATACCACGAACAGAGAGAGCGCCTCCAATTTTTGGATGAGAGGAACCCCTCACTGTGACCAAGATTTCGCGTAAATGGGTAAAAGGAAAACAAAAGAAAAAAACAAAACAAAAAAAAAGACCTTTTGACGTACAATGGCAGCTTCAACGTCGTAGAACTCATTCCAAAATACTTCAAATGAAATCTAAGTTACTTTTCAAGCGCAGGAAATCTGAAAAGAATTGTTTTAATAGTTAAATAAAAAATTATTCAATTTTAGAAAATGGAAAATCATATTTGTAATTAAAACTTTATAAAAACTAAAATTTCATGTTCAAAAAACAAAAGGGAAAAAAGTGAGTTTAAACTAAAAGTATTCTTAAACAGTCATATAAACATGTTATCTGTGGGGTTTGGACGAACTTTCAGAGAAAAATACTTGTGGACTCTGAAGGTTATCAAGAGCGACAATGAAACTTTGATAATATCTCTTTAATAATATTTTAATATTATTTATCATGTTTATATTAATGTTTATGATTATTATTTTTATTATTAATTATGAAGTAATTTTTGAATCAAGTATATTAGTGTTTATTATTATTATTATTATTAATAAAAGAATAATTTTGAATCAATACACTTAAAATGATATTAAAATATTATAAAAAAAAAGAGAAAAATACTTGTCATATGTGAAGGTTATTATGAGAAGAGTTGAATTTTAGAGATATTATGAAGGGTCAATAAAAGAAGAAATAGAAAAAAAGTAAAGACAAAAAGAAACATTTCGTGTTAATTAACCCTTTTATTAATAAGTCAAATTTATTTCAGATATATATGTACCGTCTCCCACCCGATACTGTATATTAAACATACAAAGTCCATCTAAAGTTCATGAATCCAGGATTGGGACTAAGTTTGTCAAATATTTAGTTTAAATTTTATTATTAAATATTGTTGTAAAGGAGATATAAAGATATGACACATACTTATTATTTTTTATAATTTTTATATTTTTATTATTATTTTTTGTAAATGAAATATTTTGTAATATTTTGGAGAATATATTATTTATAATCGTTTTGCTTATAAATAAAATATTAATTTCTACAGTTAAAGGATAGAACTACTTAAATACGAGTGTTTTCTATTTCACTTTAGGTCAATATGGTTCTTCTAATTTATCTTCGCTAAAAGACACTCAGTTTCTTATCAAAAGAAAATGATAAAAGTTTAATAAACTAGCTTTATAAAATATAAACTTATTATTACGAGGAATAGAAAAAGAAAATATATCTTTAACTATTTTTTTTTTACAATCTTTTATAATCATTTATACGACAGTTGGTTATGAGTGTATTTTAAATATATAAACCAATAAAATAGTATCTGTTGTCAAAAAATTATAATAAATTAAAATATTATGATTTATAAAAACATAATTCCAACCATTGTAAGGAGAGGAGAGGATGACGACAATGTTAGAATTGACTGCAGCGGAATTGTTAGCGTGGAATAACAAACTAAGAGGGTTTTTAAAACAAACGCGTGCCTTTTAATTTCTACTCAATTAAACTTACTACGCAAATAATAGATATAAATAAAAGAGTAAGGTTGAGAGAAATTTGCACAGATAATTTTATCCTGGTTCGGATCACACGGATCCTACGTCTAGTCGCTTATCTCAAACAAGATAAACCTTTTTCACTATCACAAAACAATTACAAATATTAATCACAAAGAAAAACAATTTGTAAGAGTTTAGAAATACCACCTCTCTTGAAACCACAAGAGATGAACTTATACCTCCTTTGAATCTTCACAAAGGATGACCACCTCCTCCTAATACTTCACTAAGGATGAAACACCTCCTCCGAATACTTCACGAAGGATGATCCTCTTCCAAACACCTCAGACGCACCAAGGATGAACCGGTTATTCCTCCGTCACTGTAGTTGCAATGTACACATAATAATATAAACTTATTATTATGAGGAATAGAAAAAGAAAAATATATCTTTAACTATTTTTTTTTACAATCTTTTATAATCATTTATACGACAGTTGGTGATGAGTATATTTTAAATATATAAACCAATAAAATAGTATCTATTGTCAAAAAATTATAATAAATTAAAATATTATGATTTATAAAAATATAATTCCAACCATTGTAAGGAGAGGAGAGGATGACGACAACACTTTCACAATACATACACTTTTTTTCAATACAGGTGAAAAATCAAAGTTTCATGTTTGTCTTCTTCTTAAGAAAGATATAACGATAAAATTGTCTAAAACCAACAAAATCAGAGAAGGTTTATAAAAATAATTTCATAATCCTATAAGTGATTCTCTTTTTCTTACATTATCTAAAATTCACAGTTACAAAATTAATAAATTTACATACTCAAAAAATTTAATGAATTTATAAACTTAATGAAATAATTTCTTTTGATATAAAAATAATTTAAAAAGGATCACAACCTTCACAAAAATAAATAGCATTTTATAAATATACTTCCATTATCTTTATAGAAAAGATTATAATATACGTAATGTAACATAATCATTATTAATTTTATTTTTAACTATTTTATTATTGAAAAACGAAAACAGTGAAATTTATAAATCATAAAAGGTTAATAAACTAGCTTTTCGTTTAAAAATTTAAAAACAAAATGTCTTTTTACAAAAATTTTGCATTCGAAATATATGTTGTGGTATATAAAACATTTTTTCAGTACGAGATCATGTTTGTTTCAAAAAATGAAACTAGGGTTTTTTAATGAGAAACATTTTATATTTTCAGAAATTTTAAGTGAGATATTTTTAAAAAATAATTTAACACAAGGTTGTTTCAAAATCTCAATATAATTATTCTATATGGTGCTTGAATCATAAAAAAATATTATTTTAAGATTTCAATATACTTCGTATATTATTGAATATTGTTAGTTATTATTTTCGAAATATTTTGTTTAAAAATATTGTTAGTTGTTATCTTAATAATAAGTATATTCTTACTCTATATAAATAATTTACAATGATATTTTATTCCAATAATCTTAAATATTTTACGGTGGTAGTCTATTCTAATCAGTCTAAATATTTCAGTGATATTTTGTAAAAGTTCTTTTTATTTTTTTATTTGATATGATTTTTTACGTATGAAAATTATTTAATTAAAATTAAAATATTTATAAAATTCACTATTTAACCCTCATTATTTAATTGAAGTTTTATTTTATTATTATTTGTGAGCATTTTTAACCCTTATGCAAATCAATTTGTGGAATTCTCCATTTGGTATCACATTCATATTAAAGAGGTTTTCTACGATAGATTTTAAACTTCTTTTATTTTTAACTATTTTATTGTAATAATTACTTTGGTCTTTTGCACTTTTTTTTATAGATTAATATACTTTATTTAATTTGACAAGTAGAGATTTAATTTTCCTTTTTAATATTATTTAGTTTGAGAGTTTATTATTTTATTTTTCTTATATTATTTAATATATATTACCATTTAAAATATTTATATTTTTGTCAATAATATTTATTTATAATAAAATTAAAATATATTAATAATAAAAAAAACACGATAAACCTTCTTTTATTAAAATGGTCAAATACATATCATTCTATTGTTAAAATTATCATAATAACATAAAATAGTTTAAAATAAAAAATAATTACAACTTAATTTATAATTACTCAAAATTAATTATAGAATATGTATAATTTTGTCTAAAGAAATATTATAAACTCTCTTAACGTTATTAACACTGAATATATTTAAGAGACTCAAATACATTTGCATTACAAATGATAAAAAAAATATTAGTATAATAAACAATAACATAAATATATAAATTTCTATAGCACCATAAAAACTACAAAACATACTAGGTATTTCATCTAAAACCACAAAAGAGTCTCGCCCAAAACACATACCATGGTCGCATCTTCAAATCAGCATTTACCTTTGGAAGTGTAGTTATTTTTACATCCTCTTCAATAGTTGTAATTTTGTTTCTTACCGTTCTAACAGACCTCTTTTTCTTAATTTTATGATCCAACCCTTCACCTCCAGCTAGTAATATGCGAGTTTCCTCTTCGTTTCGAACAGAACTCCCTCCAAGTGTTTCAACTAGATTTGCATCCTTCTCTGTGACCATTCGTGATCTTCCGATAGCAGCAGACCTACTTTCCTCCTGAGAGCATTACAGAGTGCGCAAAGTCATGAAGAAAGAGCGAAAATAAACACAAACATATTATTAACATAAGTTAATAAATCAAAACCAAGAACAAAACAGAGCAAAGAGTTGTCCATTTTTAAAATATGACCTTAGTATAAACAATATTAAAAGATAATTGGATCTTCGTTAAGTTGTCATTAAGGTAAAATCCCATCTAAGAGTTTATAAATATGATGTGTATGTAAAACAATTAATATTTTTTAATCTACCGCATTTATTAAGCTTTGTCTTAACTAAATACTAACTTGAAAGTCAAAATGTCTTTAACACATAATCAATAAAAAGAGATTGAGTACATACTATATGATAAGAAAACTGAATTAAACAATAATGTATCCTTAATCCTTAAAGAATATACATCATTTTTCAATCTCTAATTATATAATTGAAACATAATTAGATATTAATTATTCACATTGCTCTTAACTTAATTTTGACAACTATTTTTTCACTAGATAAAATTAAATTAAAGACCACTCTTCATTTAACAATTAAACTATTAAGAATTTTAAAATTTTCGAGGGAAGCACAAATCTTTAAATAATTTTTTGTGTGATTCATTAGGTTGGTGTAAAGCCTCTTATCATGAAACAAATAAAAGGGAAACACGATCTAAGCCTTAGTAACTAGAATCAGTATTCAATTAAAGCATAATATACAACATGATATAATTAATACAAAGTAATTTCGATTTTATTATTGATTGGATCTAATCCAAAGATTTTATGGATATTTTTAATAATGTCTTTCTTTCCATTATATTTTTTCATTTATAAGATTCTAATCTTCAATGTTCGTTAAGGATTGAATATATCAGGTACTTAATTCGAATGTCTTATGTATTTTTTTAACATAATTTGTTAGCATTTTGGGATTTGATTTCAAATTAATATGTGTCTTAGTTAAAAAATAAATAAAATTTAATTAAAATTATTTTGTTGAAGAATCTATCTCTACAATGTCTAAATTATTATTTAAAGCAGCTATGTTTTTGTTTAATACTACATACTGCACCAGTCTAGAAAAATGGGAACACATAGATCACTCCAGAAGACAAAAAATCCAACACTGATTCTCATTGACCAACTTCTCCGGCTATGCATAACTCCGACGGCGGCGGCAGAAGCGGCGGCGTATGCCACGTTGTGGCGATGCCGTTTCCGGGGAGAGGCCACATCAACCCCATGATGAACCTGTGCAAGATCCTAGCATCAAGAAGACCCAACGAGATTCTCATAACCTTCGTGGTCACCGAGGAGTGGCTCAGTTTCATCGGCGCCGATCCCAAGCCGGAATCCATTCGCCTCGCGGCCATCCCCAACGTCATCCCTAACGAGCGCCACAAAGCCGCCAATTTTCCCGCTTTCTACAAAGCCGTCATGACGAACATGGAAGAGCCCTTTGATCGGCTCCTCGATCAGCTCGAGCCGCCGCCGACCGTGATTATCGGCTGCGTTGAGCTGCGCTGGCCCATTCCCCTCGCAAATCGAAGGAATATTCCCGTGGCTGCGTTTTGGACCATGTCGGCGTCGTTTTACTCCATGCTTCATCACCTGGATGTATTTGCACAACAACGGCATTTGAACGTTGATAAAGATAAGCTGGGTATATCACTTCTTTCCTTCTGATTTTGTTTATTTACTTTTGCCAGTCGTATATATCATGAATATTTGGTTGAGTATTCGTTGGAGAAGATGCATTTGCGTTCCTTAACTAATGTTAAATTTGAGATCTAGTGAGAATTTAGCCGTATGTTTGCTTATATATGTCTTCAATTTCTAACTGTGATGACTGGTGTAGTGAGTTGGCATAACTGTTAAAGAATGAAACCTTTTTCGTTGCTTATTGTCTTCAAAAGGGTAATGCAATTGTACTTAGGTGCATGTCTTATATGTGGGCTTTTATAAATGATGCAGATGGACAAGTAGAGAATATTCCTGGAATTTCTTCGGCTCATTTGGCAGACCTTCGAACTGTGCTTGATGAAAATGATCAACGAGTCCTGCAGCTTGCATTGGAATGTATTTCGAAGGTTCACAAAGCAAATTATCTTTTACTCACCACAGTCCACGAGTTAGAATCTGAAACAATTGAATCCTTAAAAGCTATATATCCATTTCCAGTCTATCCCATTGGCCCTGCCATACCGTATTTAGAATTAGGAGAAAACCCTTCTTCCGTGAACAATGATCATGACCATTACTATATACAATGGCTAGATTCTCAGCCACCTGAATCAGTATTGTACATTTCTTTGGGAAGTTTCCTTTCAGTGTCCGGTGCCCAAATGAATCAAATTGTTGAAGCACTAAACAGTAGCAACGTTTGTTATCTTTGGGTGGCTAGAGCAGATGCTTCTTGGTTGAAAGACAAGTGTGGAGTTAAGGGTATGGTGGTGCCATGGTGCGACCAATTGAAGGTGTTGTCTCATTCTTCTGTAGGTGGATTTTGGAGCCATTGTGGATGGAATTCCACTCTTGAAGCTCTCTTTGCTGGGGTACCAATGCTCACATTCCCTCTTTTCTTGGATCAAGTTCCAAATAGCAGCCAAATTGTAGATGAGTGGAGGAATGGGTGTAAGGTGGAAGCAGAGAAGTTGGACACTGAAGAGGTTTTGGCAAAAGAAAAGATAGAAAAGCTGGTTAAGAGGTTTATGGATCTTGAAAGCCAAGAGGGAAAGCAGATCAGAGACAGGGCAAGGGAAATGAAGGCCATGTGTCACAGAGCTATCAGCACAGGTGGATCCTCAGATGGGAACCTTGATGCACTTATTAGATACATTTCATAAGACTGATGCGTTGAGAAGCTTGGATTGTATTTGCATTTAAGGATGTATATAACATTGTAAGCATGGATAATTCTCCAGTTTCACACTTTCACCTTCTTCTTGTTACATCCATCATTATATATAAGGTTAATCCAAATTATTTTGAGTGACAGATATACATAAAGTTAACTTATCGTTGTCTAAAACGACATCTCCCTAAAGTTGTCTCAAGGTACCAAAGTCAATAAGCAAATTTAACTTGAATGGCAAGATTTAATGAGGTAAATATTTTTTTTGCATGACAATGAAAGTATGCGTCTTTTTCTCCTTCATGTTTCTTTTCTTTTTATCCTTTTCAAAAAAAATTTAACTCTACCTATAATTTTCACCTGATCAAAGTATATTTGAAAGATTAAAATTGTTTTAAACTTACTCTAAGAATTTTAAAGTGAATCAAATTACATTAACCATATAAACTAACTCAAAACTCATGTAGAAAGCGGTAAATGCAATCAAATCCTAAAAACAACAAAATGACATACCTTTTGAATGATATTAACGTTAATTTTTTAAAAAAAAAATCACATTAAATCACTTTAAATATAATGAAAATTGAATTAAAAAAAATCAAATTAAATAAACACAATAAATATTGGATCAAATTTTTAATTAAATCATTCTTTAAAATTTGAATTTAAATTCATTCAATCCTAGACACCCATTTCTACCACCAAGCCAATACATCACATTAAAAGTATAAAACATCACAATTTTAACAACCATACAATAATATGTGTTACACTTATATTAACAAAATAAATAAATAACATAGAACTTTATGTTCTATTTAAGACTTGCACTACACAACACCTTATCAACTCATACACACGATAATAAAACATATAAACTCTACATTTTGTTTGTGTCTTACCCAGGAGACACGACTTCTATGACATCTTCATTTGAAGTGGTCTGAACCTCTCTCACGACTTGCCTAAACAAGTAATTTTTAAAATTTTTACCTGTTTTTCAAATTTGCCTATATATAAGTAAAAAAAAACCCATTCTTAAACTTCATACAGTTTTCTTGTCTTCCGTGTTCATCTTCTCGTCTACCTTAAACAAACGGCTGAGACGATTTTGAATCCTTGCGACGTTCTTGATATAAGGATGACAACCATCACTACCAAGAACAACTAGAACGCTGTCCCAAAATTTTTCATATTCTGGCAACAAGAACGCTTCAATAGATTTTATTATCCGTTCCCTCAGTTGCTTATCAGAGACCGTCCATGTGGATTGAATTGTGCATGTCTCCTCAAAGTGCAGCTTGCACAAACGAATCTTTTCTATCATTAACTCCGCTACCACATGAGCTTCCGCCGACCCATTTGTCTCAACCTTCAAAAACTCCATCATCTTATTCCACGTCCTTAGATACAGTTGGTAGTTTAGGTCCACCTTTGCTGTGTGTTGTTGAAACCATTCATCGTCGAATTTCAAATGATGCATCTTTTGTTCTATGTAGTTGAGATTATCGATCATATAAACATAGCGCAATCCGGGGTTAGAGAAGAAGTGTCTAGAATCGGCTTCCAACTTGCTCTCTAACAACTCAATCATCCTTATCACCACCCAAAATGAAGAATTTTCGATGCAGTAAGTTTGACTATCCCTCTGCTTTATCATACCTTCACAAATTCCAAGGATGTACTTCATTGATTCCTTAGTAATGCGATTAAGCCCTCCTTCGGTATCAGGTGCCTGCAGAATATCAGAGTGAATAAGATCCCTAAAGCTGATTAGCATAGCCAATATTTGCTGAATGCCTCGAAAATCATGTACGAACGACAAATTGTTATAAGAGATGAACTCCTGTTCCAGCTCGCCCAATGACTTCAACATTTTAGGGACGATGCTGAAAAAACGTTTCGGCAAATAGCTCTCAGTTGCTATGGTGATATGGGCAAATTTCAGTAGAACAATCGTCAGACTCTTGCAAACTTTCTCGAGGGAGACATCCGCAGCAGCGACTTCTGAAAAGAGGTAATAGCAGAGTCTTCTTTCGTTGGGAAAAAACATCTTCCAAGCTGCCTTGCACGTTTTTAACCACTCCTTAAGGTCCTTACTACTGGGCATTTGAAATTGAAGCCGAAGATCTCGTAGACACTGTTCTAGAAACTCCCTTCGCCATGTGCTGTAAATGTCGCTGCATTCGTCCACGAGACCTGCATCCACCATCATCTTCACAATTTCTTTAAGGGGCCTCATCATTTCCGATGGAAATGCATCCAACACCAAGTTTACATTAGCATCCGGTTCTTCTTTGGAGTCAAATACGGCTTTAAGGTATTTGTCCACATGACCACAGACAAAGGGAACAAGCTTCTTATTCTCCTTCTCAAGCTCCTTTATACAATTCATAAGTTGTTGCTGGATTCCATCTTGTGAAGATGAATTACTTTGAGTGTGCAGATGGTCTTGGAATCTAAGATCCCTATCAACATCAGCATTAGCTTCTTCATGACTGCTACTACTTATACTCCGTGGATCAACTTGAATGTTTACTAGATTTTGGAGCTGGAGGGGAAGATTCTCCCCTTGTGTGTGGTGCGGATAGTCACAAAATTGAAGGAGGGAATAACAGAAGCCCCCTCCAACAATGACTAACCACATTTTGATCTTCATGAGTTGTACTAGTAGTCCTCCGCAGAAGAAATATAGTAGATCGATCTGAAATCCAAATTGAGTAAGATTTGACAAGCCAAGTGACATGGTAGCAAAAGCAGCACAAGAGACCAGACTGTATGCATCTGGTTTACCCTTCACGAAATTATCAAACAAAAAGGAATAAACAGAAGTGATTATGAGAACCAAAAATGACACATGAGATTCCAGCCGGAGAGGGGTGGATCGCGACCTTGCCGGTGCGAACAAGACGGCAAGGCAAATGATGAAACTGAAAACAATGTAAAGAAGCATCTTCCACCATTTCCATTTTCCCAGTAAATGGTTGAAAGAGGAACTGAGTGCATAACAGAGCAATCCAACAACAGATGAAGCAAGACATACAAGTCTCATTACCTTTGGTTTCTTCAGCCATCTCAGCATTTGGTTGAGCATGGCCGTCGTATTCTTTCTCAAGAAATAGATCAAGGTTTGCATTCAGCCATTCACATACCACAAACAGAGCGGGAGCCTCCATTTTACAATGAGAAACCCCTAGCCGAAAATTCTTCCCAAATCGGGAACCGGGTTACTTTTTTGGCTTAATAGGAAATCAAGGAAGAAAACTAAAACACCTTTTTGACCTACAATGCCAGCTTCATCTTCGAAGAACTCACTCCAAAGTACTTCAAATGAAATCTAGGTTACTTTGCTTGCGGGGCAAATGTTCGAGGAATTGTCTATTTTTGTTACTTATGATTTTGTCAGTGTGCAATTTTTGTCCAGCAAAATGTTAATTTATAAACAGTCAAATAAAAAACTATTCAACTTTAGAAAATGGAAAATCATATTTGTAATGAAAACTTTATAATAATTAAAATTTCATGTTCAAAAAACCATAGAGAAAAAAAAGTGAATTTAAACTAAAAGAATTCTTATACAATTACACTCATTGAGTCATATAGACACCACACGTTATTTGTGGGGTTTCCTACGAACTTTATGAGAAAATTATCAGTGGAGTGTGAAGGTTGTCAAGAGACTCTCAGTTCAAATGTTAGAGGCTTTTCTTAAAGCGTGTTGAGTTCATAGAACAAATGTTTCACTTGTGGGGTTTCCACCAACTTTCACTTACAATAAAAAGACTTGGATCCCAGACATTTAATAAATTTTTACATTTACTTCTCATTTATTTTCTGATCTTTTATTTTTTTTTTTCTATAAATATAAAAATTTACTTTTTTAAATAAGTATATTACTGTCAAAAGTGATTTTCAACTGTGATTGAATTGGATGTTTAAGAAACATTTTCCATATACTAGTGGACTGAAGGGTCATATGTTAGAGACATCATGAAGCATGTTCAAATGAAAAAAATAAAAATAAAGATGATTTCTGCAAGGACAAAGTTTACCTAGATAAAACTGGGACCATGGTACTTTTTACACCAAAATCTTTTTAACATCCATTTCACATTACTTTTTATTATCTTTCACTCTTTTTCTTTTGAATATAACAAAATAGTTTTTGTATCGTACGTTGAGCTATCAACTACGTCAACGTAATTGTCTTGAATTCGACCAAGTGAAAATCCTTCTCTAAAAGCATGTGTAAGGATTAAATACAAAAGAACTCGTTATTTGGGTTGATGAATGACCTTACAGACTTAACCATGGATAGGTTATGGGCTTAATTACCAAGAATCACTACGAGGAGAGTTTCTTCTTGTACCTCCACAACTTTCTCTCTACATCTTCCCCTTCCGAAAATGTCCTCGAGAAAAAATAAATGGAAGTGATTAAACATTATTTAATGGTTGAACTTTTTAACTGCTTCGTCCACTTTTTATCTGCTTCATTTATATGACACGCTGTATATATGTGTTAACTATTTTATGTTTTAAGTATTTGCTAAATAACTGCAACTTTATTTTTAGGAAGAATAAAGATAGGGATGTTATTCTTTCATTCAGTATTCACGTAGGTTGTTAGTCAGTTTCTTTTCTCAGTTTTTTTGTAAAGGTTTATAAATGCCATCTTTATTATCTGAATAAATGTGTAGTTTTTACGGAATCTTAAATTGTATCAGCATATTTTCATAGAGTCTTAACAATTGGCATTAGAGATCCATCAAGGGGCCTGATACAGAGTGAGAAAACAATGTGCAAAGTTATGTCTATCTCAGAAAAATTTGTTCAACCAACTATCCCACGCTTCGATGGACACTATGACTTCTGGTCCAAGGCTATGGAAACTTTCTTACATAGCAAAGAACTATGGCAACTTATAGAAGACGGAATTCCAGTGCTGACTTTGACAGCAACCGAGGCTCAAAGAAAAACTGTAGAAGATGCGCATCTTAAGGATCTAAAAGTGAAGAACTTTTTGTTTCAGGTCATCGACAGATAAATTTTGGAAACAATTCTTGACAAAGGTACGTCACAGGCAATCTGGAAGTCCATGCAAAAGAAGTATCAAGGTTCAACAAGGGTTAAACATGCTCAACTTCAGACACTTCGTCATGAGTTTGAACTCCTAACAATGAAGGATGGTGAGAAAGTCGACAGCTACATTGGACGCACACTTAGTGTTGTAAATAAAATGAGAGCCAACGGTGAATCAATGGACTCTAGTATAATAGTTAGTAAGATTCTCAGGTCTTTAACCTCAAAATTCAACTATGGTATGTTCCATCGAGGAAGTCAATGACCTAAGTACCTTGAGTCTTGATGACTCCATGGGAGCCTGCTTGTGCATGAACAATGAATGCAAGATTCTCAACCATCAGAAGAACAAGTACTGCAAGTTACGCAATATGATTAGGCAAGTCGTGGTCGTGGACGCGCCAGTAGCAGATGAGGTCGAGGATGAGGGAGAGGACGTGGACGACAACCCTTCAATAAAGCACTCATTGAGTGTTTTCATTGCCACAAGCTGGGCCATTTCCAATATGAGTGCCCTGGAATAGCAAAACAAGCTCATTACGCGACATTTGAAGAAGCAACAACCATTGAGGATGAAGTTTTGTTGGTTGCATATGAAGAGGTAACACATCTGGTACAAATGGAAGATTGGTTTCTCGACTTAGGTTGTAGCAATCAAATGACCGGTAATAAACTTTGGTTTAATGAAATAGATGAGGAAGGACTCCATAAAAGTGTAAAGCTTGGTAATGATACTACATTGGAAGTGACTGCTAAAGGGAGCATTCGGATCCAACTAGGGAATACTACTCATGTCATTTCAGACGTCTATTATGTTCCATAACTTAAAACCAATCTTTTGAGTCTCGGACAACTACAAGAGAAAGGTCTTACGATCTTGATTCAACATGGATCATGCAAAATATTTCATCCTGACAAAGGGTTAATTATCCATACCACTATGAGAGAAAATCGTATGTTTCACTTATCAGCTTCAATGCGCCCTCAACAGTCCAAGTGCTTACAAGTCAAAAACTGTTCCAAGGAAGAAACCCAACTATGGCACAAACGATACAGACATCTTAATTTTAGAGGACTTCACACACTTGCTCAAAGACAAATGGTGATCGAGCTACCCTCACTAAGCATGTCCACAAATGTATGCACTACTTGTCTCGTGGGCAAACAACATCGAACCACAATACCAAAACAAAGCTCATGGCGCGCATCAAATAGACTGCAATTGGTCCATGCGGATATCTGTGATCCCATTTCACCAATATCAAACAGCGGCAAAAGGTATATACTAAGTTTCGTTGATGATTATTCACGCAAAACATGGATTTATTTTTTTGCATGATAAATCCGAGACGTTCAATGCATTTAAAAAATTCAAAGCATGTGTTGAAAAGGAAGCTGAAGCTTACATTGTCTGTCTAAGGACTGATAGAGGAGGGGAGTTCACATCTAAAGCATTCTTAGAATTGTATGACTAGCAAGGCATTTCCAAACAACTCATAGCTGCTTACACTCCTCAACAAAATGGAGTTGCAGAACACAAGAACAAGACAATTATGAATGCAGTAAGAGCCGTACTTCATGAAAAACAGGTTGCCAAGAGCTTCTGGCCCGAGGCAGTAAAATGGTGCGTTCACATCCAGAATAGGAGTCCCACAACTACAGTTGAATACAAGACACTTGAAGAGGTATGAAGTGGAATCAAACCTAATGTAAATTATTTTCGCATATTTGGATGCATTGCGCACATTCATATTCTAGATCAACGACGAAGGAAATTGGATGACAAGAGTCATCAATGTGTTTTCTTAGGCGTGAGTGATGAGACAAAAGGTTACAAACTTTTTGATCCCATTACGAAATAGGTGATTGTCAGTAGGAATGTGGTATTCGAAGAAGATAAGAACTGGAACTGGAATGAGAACAAAACAAAATGCATGCCTGCTGCTCTTGATGTGGAAGACCAAGACGAAGACAACAGTGAGGGGCTACAACCCCTAGCAGTTGCAGATAACACAAACAATCCAGAATCAGAAACAAAAATAGTTGAACCAGCTCTGGATTCAGAACACACTGCTGATCTAGATGAAGGGAGGGTAACGAGAACACGGAGACAACTTGCATGGTTAATAGATTATGAAACTAATTTGTGTGTAGAAGAAGACAAAGACGATCTATTAGCAATGATGACCACTGAGGATCCTAACACTTTCGAAGAAGCAAATGCAAGCCAGAAATGGAGGGAAGCAATGAATGCTGAGATGAAAGCTATTGAGAAGAATGATACATGGGAACTAGTTGATCCACCTAATGGAGTGATACCCATAGGAGTGAAGTGGGTCTTCAAAACAAAGCTCAATGAAAGAGGACATGTAGAAAAATACAAAGCTAGATTATCGATTAGGATATCTTGCATTTGGTAAGTGTTGTAGGAGTGATCGTGGGAAGTAGCTGTAGTGTTTGTGGAGTTTATCGATTAGGCATGGGAGGGAGGAGAGGATGCGAGAGAGGTTGCAGAGGTTAGGGTCGGAGGAGAAGATGATGTGGGACTTGGCTTCGAGGTCGAGGAGCATGTGAATGGCAATGTTGGAATCTCTTGGGAAGAGGAAGGAGAAAGGTTTGGTTTTGGTGTTGGTGTGAAGGGCTTTGAAAGCTTCTTTGACAACTTCAATTTTGTCATATCATAATTCTTTAATTTAAATAAAATTTTCACCTAATCAAATAAATGCACATCAGCATAAACACGTAAACACCAATTAACACCGTTTGAGAGCACTTAACGGATAGGGCAAAATTGACTCATTTTTACAAAAAAATATGACCCAATTAAGACAGTTACAAAAATGAGGACACAACTGAAATTACCATATAAAAGTGAGAACCAACCGAAGGTTTAAACCAAAGAATATCAATTCAAATAATATTGCACTTAACAATCTCATGATCTTAAAAAAAGAAAACAAAACATATAATTATACTTTTAACACAACTAAATTTAAAACATAACTACTTTTCTAATATAATTAAATAGTTTAACAATTAAACTTGATATATATATATATATATATAACAAAAAAAACTATAAAATATCTATCTATATATAAGATAAAATCATCAAATTTTTAAAATATATAATTATATTTCTAATAAAATTAATTAAATAATATTAGCCTATATATTTCTAACTTAGCATAACTCATTTACCTGTGATCTTATAAACCTATAGTGCATAAAAACAAAACTATTTATAATTCAAAACAATTTTAAGTAAATTGATAACATGGTAAAGAGAAAATTTAAGTAAGGACATTAGCAACAACGAAGTAGGATCAAGGTTAAATTGATTCAGTTGAAACTCAGGTTTCATTAATTCTAATCAACACAAGCTCAATGAGTCAACTCAAGCTGGTTAAAGTCAGATTGATCTAGACTCGAATTGAGCCAATTCGAGCTCAATTAAGTTGAGTTGTCACATTTGAGTCAAGTTTTCTCGAGCTTGATCAAGTTAAGTCGTCTTGAGCTCAGTCAAGTCAAGTTGAGTCAAATCGAAGTTGATAGAGTTAAGTTGGACCAGGTTCGATTGAGTCAATTCATCTCGAGTTCAATCTGGTTGACCCGAGTTAGCAAAGTCAAGCAAAGTTAATTTGGGTCCAGATTGATCGAAGTCAACTTGTGTCCAAGTCAAGCCAGTTTGGAGCTAGTCAACATTCATCTAAAATGGAACAACCCACTTTTAGCCGAATTGGACTAGACTCGGATGGGTTTTAGTATATCAAAACCAGGTCGAGCACAACCTGAGCAAGACTAGGTCAAGGTGGATCAACTTCGGCCAAGGTTGAGACAAATTTGTCCTGTTCCAAGTTGAGTCAAACCGACCTAGGTCTAGGTTGAGTCGAGTTTGCTAAAGTTCAGTTAAACAAAATCAATATGCTTCAATAGACCAAAGTCGATCTGGATCCAAGTTCAGCCAAGTCAACATGAATCACAATCGAGTTGAGTCAACCAAAGTCCAAGTTAAGCTAAGTATAGAATCATATTTAACCAAATCAGGACAAATCTATGTCAAATTAAGTTTAACTAGATTTATCTTGATCCAAATTCGCATAAGAAAAATTACGTAAAATTTAGCCAAATCAAATTTAATCAAGACAAGACCATATCAAACCAAGTCAAATTGTTAATATCGACTTTAATCAAACAAAAATACATAAATCAAAATATGAATTTAAAAAAAAAATCAAATTCTATCTTTTTAAGTGAAATTTAAAATTCTTTAATCATAAGTAAAATAGTTACTGTAAAAAATTATTGAATTTTAACTTCTTTCAAAATTTCTAAATCAAACAAACATTTATTATAAAACATTTTAAATTCTTTAAAGAAATAAAATAATTCACCTCTTAAATTAAAAATGTCTCATAAAAAATGTAACTTTGAAGAGTGACTACCTTACCAACCCACAACCACGGTATCGGGGTTGTAAAAGCTTGAGCGGACGGTGCTGCTGTTCAAAATTACCAATTTGCCACTATCCTCAAGAGCTGCTGTAGTGTCGCCCGCCGTGCCAGAGTCCCACACGGTGGCGCCGAAGCCATTGACGAGGCGGAGGGAGCCGGAGGAG
The DNA here is from genome assembly GCA_036885675.1 of Vigna mungo. Lineage (NCBI taxonomy): Eukaryota > Viridiplantae > Streptophyta > Magnoliopsida > Fabales > Fabaceae > Vigna > Vigna mungo. The sequence continues at coordinate 12,029,636 of CP144690.1, read as the reverse complement.
TGCAATCGTAAGGTCCCGCGGAAGTAAACAGTTGCGCCGTTTTCGGCGGACCAGACAACAGGGTCGCCACTGTTCTGATTCTTCCACGGTTCTGCTTCTTCACCGCTGCCTTCGTCATCGTTCGCCGCCTTCTCAGTAACTTCTTCCCCCGCCGTCAATAACCTCTCACGGCTCTGTTTCCTTCTCCAACCGCAAAACCCCTCTCACTCCGATGCGCCGCCTTTCATGAATGCTAACCCCGCTTCCTCCCCCCCAGTGCAAAACCCCCTTTCCAACAAAGTAGTAACCATTTTATAACAGTGTTACTTTTGACCATGAAATTTTGTATTCTAAATTATTGCAAATTTCATACATTTTTCTTGTATTCTAGATTCGTCTCCTCATCTAGAAGAAACAAATTGCTGAGACAATTTCGAATGTCTTGAAATCCAAACTCAATATACTCGTCAGCTTCATTACCAAGAACAACTAGAAAGCTGTTATAAAATTTTCCATATTCTGGCAACAAGAACCCTTCAATGGATTTTATTATTCGTTCCCTCAGTTGTTTATCGGAGACCGTCCATGTAGATTGTACTGTGCATGTCTCCTCAAAGTGCAGGTTGAACAAACGGATCTTTTCTATCATTAACTCCGCTACCACATGAGCTTCCGCCCACTCCTTTGTCTCAACCTTCAAAAACTCCACCATCTTATTCCACGACCCTCTTAGATACAGGTTGCACTTTTGTTCCACCTTTGCTGTCTTTTGTCGAAACCAATCATCGTGGAATTTTAAATCACGCATCTTTTGTTCTATGTAGCTGAGATTATTGATCATAAAAATATAGCCTAATGCGGGGTCAGCGTAGTAGTCTTTAGACTTCACTTCCAACTCGCTTTCTAACAACTCAATCATCCTTCCTATCACCACCCAAAATGAAGAATACCCGATGTTGGCAGAATTATCAAGGATGTAGTTCATTGTTTCCCAAGTTATCAGATGAAGCCCTTCGTGGGTAACAGGTGCCTGCACATTATTACTGTAAATAGTATTCCTCAAACTGCATAAAATAGACAATTTTTTCCGAAAGTCTTCAAGATCAGGTACGCACGACAATTTGGGAAAACACATCGCTGATATCTCCTCTATCAGCTCGTGCAATGACTCCAACATTTTAGGGATGACGTTGGACAAAAGATTCGGCAAATGGCTCTCAGTTCTTATGGTGATATCGGCAAAACTCATTAGACCTGTCGTCAGTTTCTTGTAAACCTTCTCGAAGAAGACATCCGCATCAAAACGTCTCTCTGAAAAGAGGTAATCACAGAGTCTCTTTTCATTGGGAAACAGTACCTTTGCAGCTGCCTTGCACGTTTTTAACCACTTCTCAAAATCGTCATTGCTGGGCGTCTGAAATTGCAACCCAAGTGCCTGCAGACACTTTTCTAGAAACTCCCTTCGCCATTTGATGTAAATGTCGCTGCATTCCTCCGTGAAACATGCATCACCATCAGCATCACGGTTTCTTTAAGGTGCCTCATAATTTCCGATGGAAGTGAATCCATCACCAAGTTAATGTAGGGATCCGGTACTTCTTTGGAGTCAAACACGGCTTTAAGGTATTTGTCCACATGACTACAAACCCTGGGAACAAGCATCTGATTCTCCTTCTCAAGCTCCTTTACACAGTTCGTGAGTTGTTGGATGGTAAGAACATCTTCTTGTGAATGTGAACTGGTTTGAATGAGTAGATGGCTTCGAAATCTAAGATCCCCATCTTCTGGTGAGGTACCAAGAGAAGTATCAACATCAGCATTAGCTTGTTGTGACATCCTTCTTAGATGTTCTGGTGAGGTACCAAGAGTACTATCAACATCAGCATTAGCTTGTTGTGACTTACTTCCTAGATGCACGTTGCAGTATTGTTCCACCCTTGCTGCGTTTTGTCGAAACCAATCATCGTTCAATTTCAAATCACGCGTCTTTTGTTCTATGTAATTGAGATTATTGATCATAAAAGCATGGCCCAATGCACGGTTAGGATAGTAGTTTTCATACTTGGCTACCAACTCCTTCTCTAACAACTCAATCATCCTTACTATCATCACCCAAAATAAAAAATTTCCGATGCTGTCAGATCGGTCAGCCCTCTTCTTTGTTATCCAATGGATGTAATCCATTGCTTCCATAGTAATTAGATGAAGCCCTCTGTCGGTGATTGGTGCCTGCACATTATTAGTGTAAACAATAAGCCCAAAGTTGTTTAGCATAGCCAATCTTTGCCGAACGTCTTGAATATCATCTACAAACGACGTCTCTGAAGTGAAATTCAGAACCAGCTTGCCCAATGACTTCGACATTTCAGGAAAGAAGTCGAGCAAAAGATCCGGCAAATAGCTCCCAATTGTTATGGTGGTATTGACAAAACTTAATAAACCAATCGTCAGTTCCTCGCAAACCTTATCGAAGGAAACATCCGCAGCGACAGAAAATCCTGAAAAGAGGTAATCGCAGAGTTTCCTTTCATTGGGAAACAGTATCTTCTCCGCTACCTTACACGTGTCTAACCAGTTCATAATCTTCCATTCGTTGGACTCTTCAAATTGCAATTCAATTTGCAACCCAAGTTTCTGCAGACACTGTTCTAGAAACTCCCTTCGCCATTTGTTGTAAATGTCGCTGCATTCCTTCTTAAAACCTCCATCCACCATCAGCTTCACGGCTTCCTTAAGGCGCCTCATAATTTCCGATGGAAGTGCATCCATCACTAAGTTGATGTCAGGATCCGGTACTTCTTTGGAGTCGAACACGGCTTTAAGGTATTTGTCCACGTGACTACAAACCATGTAAACAAGCATATGATTCTCCTTCTCAAGCTCCTTTATACAATTCATGAGCTGTTGTTGGATGATAAGACCATCATCAACGCTTCCATCTTGTGAAGGTGAATTGCTTTGAGTGAATAGATGGTCTTGGAATCTAAGATCCCCATCTTCTGGTGAGGTGCCTTGAGTACTATCAACATCGGCATTAGCTTCTTCATGACTTCTACTAACACTCCCTGAATCATTAACTTGAATGATTATTTGATTGTGGTCCTCGAGCCTAAGGTTCTCCCCGTTTGTGTCGCTCGGATAGTAACGAAGCTGGAGGAGGGAATAACTGAAACCCCCTCCAACAGTGACTAACCACAATTTAATCTTCATGAGTTGTACTGTTAGACCTCCGCAGAAGAAATATAGTAGATCAATCTGGAATCCAAATTGACTGAGATTTGACAAGCCAAGCGACATAGTAGCAAAAGCAGCCCAAGAGATGACGTTGTATGCATCTGGTTTACCCTTCACCACGTTATCAAACAAAAAGGAACAAACAGAAGTGATTATAAGAACCAAAAATGTCAAATGAGATTCCAGCCGGAAAGAGGTGGAACTTGACCTTGCCGGTGTGAACAAGATGGCTAGACAAATGATGAAACTGAAAACAATATAAAGAAGCATCTTCCACCAGCTCCAGTTTCCCAGTAAATGGTTGAAAGAGGAACTGAGAGCATAACAGAACAGTCCAACAACAGATGAAACAAGACATACAAGTTTTAGTACCTTTGGTTTCTTCAGCCATCTCAGAATTTGGTTGTGCATGACCATTTTATTCTTTCTCAAATAAGAGAGCAAGGTTTGCATGAGAGAGAGAGCCTCCAATTTTTGGATGAGAGAAACCCCTCACTGTGACCAAGATTTCGCGTAAATGGATAGCCAGGTTACTTTTTTGGCCTAAAAGGAAAACAAAAGAAAAAAACAAAAAAAAGAAGACCTTTTGACGTACAATGGCAGCTTCAACCTCGTAGAACTCATTCCAAAGTATTTCAAATGAAATCTAAGTTACTTATTTAGAAATCTGAAAAGAATTGTCTTAATAGTTAAATAAAAAATTATTCAATTTTAGAAAATGGAAAATCATATTTGTAATTAAAACTATATAAAAACTAAAATTTCATGTTCAAAAAAACAAAAGGGAAAAAAGTGAATTTAAACTAAAAAAATTCTTACACAGTCATATAGACACGTTATCTCGAAGAACTTTCCAAGAAAAAAAGGTGTGGACTCTGAAGGTTCTCAAGAGACACCTCATTTCAAATGTTACATACTACCATTAAGCGTGTTGAGTTGATAAGAAAAATGTTTCACTTGTGGGGTTTCCACTTTCACTTTCAGAGAAAAAATACTTGCGGACTATGAAGGTTATTATCAGAAGAGTTGAATATTAGAGATATTATGAAGGGTGTTCAATTGAAAACAAAATAGAAAAAAGGTAAAGACAAAAAAGAAACATTTCGTGTTAATTAATCCTTTTATTAATAAGTCAAATTTATTTCATATATAGGTACCGTCTCGGATCCGATTCTGTATATTAAACATACAAAAGTCCATCTAAAGTTCATGAATCCAGGATTGGGACTAAGTTTGCCAAATATTTAGTTTAAATTTTATTATTAAATATTGTTGTAAAGGAGATATAAAGATATGACATATAGTTATTATTTTTTATAATTTTTATATTTTTATTATTATTTTTTGTAAATGAAATGTTTTGTAATATTTTGGAGAATATATTATTTATAATTGTTTTGCTTATAAATAAAATATTAATTTCTACTATTAATAGATAGAACTATTTAAATATTAGTGTTCTCTATTTCACTTTAGGTCAATATGGTTCTTCTTATTTATCTCCGGTAAAAGACACTCAGATTCTTATCAAAAGAAAATGATAAAAGTTTAATAAACTAGTTTTATAAAGTATAAACTTATTACTATGAGGAATACAAAAAACAATTCCAACCAAGGAGAGAGGATGACGACAACACTTTGACAATACAGCAAATCCTACGTCCACAATATCTACACTTTTTTTCAATACAGGTGAAAAATTAAAGTTTCATGTTTGTCTTTAATTTTTCTTCTTAAAGAAATATATAATGATAAAATTGTGTAAAACCAACAAAAACAGAGAAGGTTTATAAAAATAATTTCATAATCCTATAAGTGATTCTCTTTTTCATTATCTAAAATTCAGTTACAAAATTAATAAATTTACATGCTCAAAAAATTTAATGAATTTATAAACTTAATGAAATAATTTCTTTTGATATAAAAATAATTTAAAAGGATCACAACCTTCACAAAAAGAAATAGTGTTTTATAAATATACTTCCATTATCTTTATAGAAAAGATTATAAAATATACGTAATTTTACATAATCATTATTAATTTTTTTTAACTATTTTATTGAGAAACGAAATTAGTGAAATTTATAAATCATAAAAGTTTAATAAACTAGCTTTTCGTTTAAAAATATAAAAACAAAATGTCTGTTTACAAAAAGCATTCGAAATATATGTTGTGATATATAAAACATTTTTTCAGTACGAAATCATGTTTGTTTTAAAAAATGAAAATAGGGTTTTTTAATGAGAAACATTTTATATTTTCAGAAATTTTTAGTGAGATATTCTTAAAAAATAATTTAACATAAGGTTGTTTCAAAATCTCAATGTAATTATTTTATATGGTGCTTGAATCATAAAAAATATTATTTTAAGATTTCAATATACTTCATATTTTATTGAATATTGTTAGTTATTATTTTCGAAATATTTTGTTTAAAAATATTGTTAGTTGTTATATTAATAATAAGTATATTGTTTGTAAGGAGCTAGAATATATATATATATATATATATATATAATAGACATATTAAATAATAAATAAATGGATTAACTTAAGGAGAAGAGTATTTTCTTTATTTTATAAATGTATAAGATATGAAATTTTATTAAATTTCTGATATTTTTATAAAACTCATTCTCTCTCTAGAAAGCTTCATCTCCCACTTTCTCTATCTTTTCTTTACCCCATCTTTCTACTGAGTTGTTGCATGTTCATTTAGGTGGTGTCCAAACATCCGCGGCGTCGAGAGCTCCGTTTTGAACCGAACAGTTTCTTCAATCTGTTGGGTAAGTCGTTCTGCCCTTCTTCTTTGTTGTTTTGAAACCTAGGGCATGCTATTCTACTAGTTGCATGTACGTAGTGTTCCCTTTTTTTCAATTTATGTTGAATCTTGAGCTCTAAGAGTTGTTTTCATCACCAATGTAGTGATTGTAAGGTGTTGTCTAGGTCTGGGTTTAAATAGGCGCAATTGAATTGTTACCTTAAGCTGAGCAGTTTAATCTCCAGGTTAGGGGAGTGTTGAGACTTTGGCAAGTGCACCAAATCGTTTCAAGTAGTAAAACCGGTAAGACCAGATATCGTTTCCCAAGAGACTCATTTCACTAGACAATCATATAATTTCTAACTAACCTAGACTAAAGAATTCTTCCATAATTTGAGTTTTTGTGCAATTAAAATAAACATGAAACATAAATAGTAAAAGTGATATTTAGCACTCAAGCACTTGGAAATGGTAAGATGAGAAATGATATGGAATGCTATTGTTGGGGGTATGATTTCACCTACTTCACTCTTATGTATAGAAAATTACTTCCTCTTCATTAATATACCAATGTCAATCTACTAATTTACTCAAACTCCAATCCCTTGGTAGAAAGAGCCTAAACTTCCTCATTAGGCTCCAATCCCTTGGAAAACCTAACAATTAATTCCGCATTAAGAAATGAGATTTTAAGACAACCAAAGGTCCTAGTTCTATCCCTAGATACTATTTTAACCCAATTCAAGATTTACCCAACATTTCCCAACATCAAGTAAACCCTAAAATCATGTCATGGGTAGTAACTTCACAACAAGAATTAAGAAAAGGAATTAAACACTAACAATCAATGAAAGAGGCATATATTCATTCAAAACAAAGTGATTTATATAAGAGTTTAATGGCTACATCAATCCCCCAACAATAATGGAACTAGCTCTCCATTCATGGAGAGCTCAAGCTTACAAAAATGGAGGAAATGGAAGAAGAAAAAGAACCCAAGGAAGAAGAAGGACTGTTCCCACAGCTCCTAGCTCGCCTCCAAGAGCTCCAAAACGAGAGAAATGCGTCTGGGTAGCCAAAGATGCAAAGTTCTTCGCGTCTCTGAGTGAAATAGGGCAAATCTACCATGTTTGCAAAGTTGGCGCTCAAGCCCCCCTAAAATAAGGCGTTTAGGCACGCGACTGTCAAACTCAAGAACTGGTGCACTGGCGCTCAAGCGCCCCTGAGCCAGGGGTACTCAGGCGCGCGACTGTCAAACTCAGGAACTGGTGCACTGGTGCTCAAGCCCCCTTAGGCCAGGGGGGCCCGAGCCTGATTTTAGCAAAATTCTGGTTCTTCATTTTTGCTGCTTTTCTTGCTTTTCTTGGTTTCCAGTGCCTTCATTTGATGCATAGACTTCTTCCAATTACATTAAGCACATAAAAGCAAGGATTAGGGAACAAAATATCTCATTAAAGCTTGGGGTGCAACCACTTAACAAACTAAAAGAAAACTAGGATTTACAAGGTAAAAAGTTAAGAAAGGGTTGACATTTTCTCTTGATTCATCACTGAAATCATGGTAAAATATGACATTATCAGGGAGCTAGATATATTTTTAAAATAGTTGTATGTTGTTTAATTGCACTGCATTTTGTGCTGCTATGCTGCCTAGGTTGTGTTTTTTATTGTTGAAATGATTGTGTTACATGCCTTGATGATAACTGACTATGAATGTGTAAAAGACTGCTTGTGAATCAAATTGGAGGAATTGTGCTGTTTTGATTAAGTGGGTTGAGGGTGTGTAAGTCCTATTATGATAGTTGTTATGAAAAGGTTAAATGAACTGGTAAGGTTTTAGGTCCTGTTGAGAGGAAGTGAGGTAGTGATTTTGGGCGTCAGTGGTCTTTGATGCAATTGGGTTGTTTGGGTAGTGCAAACAGGTCAATTATGACTTGTTAGGAACATCAAATTGGTCTAAAACAGGTTACACGTGGTGAAACTGAATTTGAGTCCTTAGGTTGTTGATTTTAGCGTTCTGGAGTAAGAAGTGAGTCTTAATCACTTTAGAATGATAGTAGGAATGTTTTGAATCATCTAGACAAGTTTAATTTAGCATAATTCATGAATTAGAGGTGTTAGAAGTTGGTAAAAAGGCCTATAATTGGTTAAGGGTGTGTGAGTTGCATAATCCTACAAAACTTGCATTCTGCAGATTATGCAAACTCGCTGACCAAATGTTTTCGCACAACGAGTCCCTCCAGAGAGGCGCTCTCTGTTTGGGCATTCACATAGCGAATTGGTGCGCTGTGCGAATGTCTAGAGAGGGTTACTCTTTGTTTTGTTGATTCATATTGCGAATTTAGTCGTTGTGCGACTGGTGGTTGCCTGGGAAAATCTAGTTTAATTCGAATAGCAAATTTGGGCGCTATGCGAGGGTTTAGGGGTTGAAAATGTGTACCAAGAATTTCAGTTTAGCTGAGCACACAACCTTGGTGTGCTTAGCAAATGGCCTTTAGCTGAGCGCACATGCTTGGTGCGCTAAGCGAATGTGAGTGAGTAAAACCCACTTTTTCTGTTATTCGCACAGCGAGTTTGGTGCGCTGAGCGACTTGTCTAGAACCTGTTTTTATTCTTTTCATTCCTATTTTATGATAACCTTGAGCTATGTTTTGATTAATAGAATGGTGTAAAAGTATTTATGATATTGTATGGTCGATGAGGTTATATGTTTGGATTCAATGTGATAATATTATGGTATTCGGTTGTTCTTGGCTTGAGTTAAGTTTTAAAGTGAAAGTATGGTTGATGGACGTAATTCCATGATCCTCAAGGGAGGATACATGGTGGTGCTCTTTTAGTGTGTTATAATGATTCACATAGTAGCTCAGTCTTGGGGGTTATCCTGAAACTACAATGATCAATCATTCTCAAGTATAGAGGATTGAATCATGTAGTGAGTATTAGGAGGTCTTAGTCTTGGAGGCTTCCAGGTGGTGCTCTTTTAATGTGTTATAATGATTCGCATAGTAGCTCAGTCTTGGGGGTTATCCTGAAACTACAATGATCAATCATTCTCAAGTATAGAGGATTGAATCATGTAGTGAGTAGTAGGAGGTCTTAGTCTTGGAGGCTTCCAGTATGTTCCAAGGCGCGGAAAAGACTAACTCGTGAGTGTGGTAGGGTGAAACCCATTGGCAATGGCTTTGCAAAGCAGTAGAGGCCACCACGAGTGCACAACCCACCATAGCTCGACAATCATTCTAGTCCGGACGAGTCTGTTTATCATGTGACAAGTCTTGTGGTGTCATTTAAGATGTTTAAGTGAACTTTGCATGTTGTGTGTGATTGTATAACATGATTTTTATACCTAGCTCACCCTTGCTTGTTTGGGTTGCTTGTGTATGTTTTCCTTTCCGATGATCATCCATTTGGATATGAGCAGATGTTGTTGAGAAAGTTCCCTTGAAGCAAGTGTTGGAGGATGAAGATGATGTTGCAGCTTAGTCTTCTTAGGAATTCCTTTCTTTGTTGAACCTATGTATCTTGAAATACTCTTTATGTCTAAGTTTAAGGATTAGACTTTTTATCTTAAAGTTTTAAATTCTGATACTTCGGGAATGACTATAATCTCGCACTTAATTACAAGTTTAACTCTTAACTGTTCTCCTATATTATAACTATGAACTACCATATAATGTATGTTTGCTATATATATTTGAGATGTCACATTGTTACTCTATATAAATATTTTACAATGATATTTTATTCCAATAATCTTAAATATTTTACGGCGGTAGTTTATTCTAATGAGTCTAAATATTTAAGTGATATTTTGTAAAATTTATTTTTTATTTATTATGATTTTTACGTATGAAAATTATTTAATTAAAATTAAAATATTTATAAAATCCACCATAAAAAATTGCTATTTAATGGAAGTTTTATTTTGTTATTATTTGTGGAAAATTTTAACCCTCTGCAGATCAATTTGTGGAATTCTCCACAATATTTGATGTCACATTCATATTAAAGAGGTTTTTTATGGTAGATTTTAAACTTTTTTTTATTTTTAACTATTTTGTTGTAAGAATTACTTTGATCTTTTGCACTCTATTTTAGATTAATATACTTTTTTAATTTGACAATTATGCTAGAGAGATTTTAACTTTCGTATTATTAGTTTGAGAGTTTATTATTTTTTTACATTATTTAATATATATTATATTTATATTTTGTGTCAATAATATTTATTCATAATAAAATTAAAATATATTAATAATAATAAAAAACATGATAAACCTTTTTTATTAAAATAATCGAATGCATATAATTGTATTTCTATCGTCAAAATTATTAATATAAAAGTAGTTTAAAATAAAAAATAATTATAACTTAATTCATAATTACTCAAATTTATTATAGAATAGATATAATTTGATCTTAAAAAAACATTATAAATTCTCTTAATGTTACTAACACTAAATAATCTTATATTTAAGAGACTCAAATACATTTGTATCACAAATGATAAAAAAAAAATTAGTATAATAAACAACAATATAAATATATAAATTTCTATAGCACCATAAAACTACAAAACAACCTAGGTATTTCATCCAAAACCACAAGAGTCTCGGCCAAAACACACATACCATGGTCGCATCTTCAAATCAGCATTTACCTTTGGAAGTGTAGTTATTTTTACATCCTTTTCAATGGTTGTAATTTTGTTTCCTAGCGTTCCAATAGACCTCTTTTTCTTTATTTTATGATCCAACCCTTCACCTCCAGCAAGTAATCAAGTAATCTGCGAGTTTCCTCTTTGTTTTGAACATAACAGAACTCCCACTTTCCTCTTGAGAGCATTACAGAGTGTGCAAAGTCATGAAGAAAGAGTGGAAGTAAACACAAACAGATTATTAACATAAGTTAATGAATCAAAACCAAGAAGAAAATAGAGGAAAGAGTTGTCCATTTTTTAAATATGACATTAGTATTATCATTTATCAATGCTTTACTTGGAGATTTAGATGAAAGATTATTCAATTATTCCATTCTAAAATGTTTAAACTAGGCTCGAAGCATCTTGAATGTTTTCTTTTGGGATTAAAAAGGAGCTTGAAAATTTAAATGAAGTAAACTGATGTGCATATGCATTCCTATTTGGCCCTCGTAAATATTAAAGTCCATATTGTTAAAAATTATGTAACAATATACATGACAGGTCAACAATATAGTATTTTATAATAATAATAATAATAATAATAATATTATTATTATTATTATTATTATTATTATTATTACCAATAGGGATTTTTTGGAATCTGGTTACCCATTTTTGTCAAGTTTGCTCTAGTTCTCCTGTCACTAGATAAATCAGTTCTTTGTCCCTTCTTTATGTTTAATGCCTCGTCCTTTTCCAATTTAGACAAAGATGTCCGTTTTAGTTCCCCGGGAGCCATGGGTTTAGGATGTTGACCTCCAAAAGATTGGTCTTTAGTAGAGACACCAAAAACCCTTCTTAGCCTCATGTATATTTTCTATTGCCTACTTTAATTGAATCTAGTGACAAACATTGTTGCAAGGGTGGTATATCCGAAGAAGTTATCCCGCAGTTGTTGCTACTGTTTAAGTGATTTTCAGAACTCAACATTAAATTGTCAACCTCACTAAAGCTTAGAAGGCAGGTCAAAATAAATACTTTCTTATTGCTAATCTTATTTGAGATAGAAATTTGTCTCATAGTCATGGATCTTATCTTGTTAGAAGCAAGTAGCGATCCAATCTTCGCATATATCTTGGATTATTTCAAGTGGCGTGTCCTCAAGTTCATACGTTCTCTCTTCTTTATCTCTTCCATTTTAAATCTTTCAATGTCCATTTCTTAATTGTCCTCAGGCTAGTATCTAGAGCCATTGGTTTGATCATGGTTAGGAATGTATGTTAGATGAAAAATCACAAACCATTGTAAACACACTTAAACACATACCTTACAACCTTTGATTCATCCAATCTCATAATTATACATATTATAACCCAAACAAAACCCAAAAACAATGCACAAGTTTATCATGCTATCTTTGCATCATGTGTTTGCATGGTAAAACCCCAAATACCATTTGTTCCCTCTTAACATCAAACTCTATTATGGAATAATTCAACAAAACCATACATATATTCGTAGGGAAAACCCATCACAAATATTACATAAACCTTATCCTCATGCATACAAAAACCCTTGCCCAATAATAACCACAGATAATTGTAACCATAATCTTATATACATGCCTTAAAACAAAGAGTATCAATTAAGATAATCAAGAACACATATGATATACAACATCAAGTAAAACAAAGATAAATTTCCCCATACCCCTTAAGAAAATCAAGAATAAACTCACATTCATTATACACTCAAACAAGAAAACAAAGGTAAGCTTCCACATACCTTGCCCAATCCTAAAGCTTTATCTACATTTCCAAAAATCGCAAATCTTCCTTTGCACTAAGGGTTTTTGTTGCTCTTTCTCTTCTCTCTCAAACGTCTCTCTCCTATGCTTCTTTCTTTGATTTTGAGTTTCTAAACATCAATACCACCCCTTTGTATGTTATTATTTATAAAACAACTCAACTCTATTTTTGATATGTCCTCACTAATAATAATATATTTTAAAAATCAAATCTATCTAAATCTCTATCTCCCACTAATCTCATGTCCACTATCCACCTTTTTTTATTTTATTTTATTTAATTCACACATTTTTTCTTCCAACACCCCCTTATTTAATTTCTACACCAATTAAATAAAGGTAAAAGACCCTTTTGTCCTTGGCCCAAAAATACAAATAAATAAAGTTTCATTTAATTCTCGCTCTCTAGAACTAAACTCATGCCCATTCAATCCTAAACCACCCTTATATCAATTAGTTCACACATTACATTAGTAATATCACACACACATCAATCATCAAAATGACAACATACCAATCTTGTGTTGCACTTTATTAATAATAAAGTCAAAGAATTAACATAATTATGTTCTAACAAAGATATTCACACACAACACATTATTAGACATATCAACTCTTAAATATTTTTGAACAAAGGAAAAGGAAAAATTACAGCTTTGATTATATATGTAGATGATATGATTGTTATAGGAAATGACCAAGATGAAATTTCTAGTTTACAACAATACCTTGCATCTGAATTTGAGATGAAAAACCTTGGAAACCTCAATTTTTTTTTGGGTATTGAATTAGCTAGATCAAAACATGATATTTTCCTATGCCAAAGAAAATATACTATTGACTTACTATTGAAAACTAGGCTACTTGGGAGTAAATCAGTTGATACATCAATCGAACAAAATCATAAACTCTTTCAAAGCTCAAATTCAGCAAGCATAGACAGAGGGATTTACCAAAGGCTGGTAGGAAAATTAATTTATTTGTTCCGTACACCTCAAAATATTACTTATGTAGTGAATGTTGTTAATCAATTTATTCATGACCCACAAAAGCTTCATATGGATGCTGTTGAGAGGATTTTGAGATATTTGAAGTCCACTCGTGAAAAAGGAATTTTGTTCGCAAATCATGGAAACTTAAAGTTAAAACGATACACTGATGCAGATTGGGCAGGTTCAAAAGATGATAGAAGATCTACCTGGATACTTTACTTTTGTAGGAGGGAATCTTGTAACTTGGAGGAGTAAAAAACATGTAGTAGAAAGATCTAGTGCTAAAGCGGAATTAAGAGGCATAACACTAAGTGCATGTGAACTTTTGTGGATTAAAAATGTGCTATTAGATTTAGGTTTTAAACCAAATGAAGCTATGAGTTTGTACTGTGACAATACGTCGGCTATAACAATTGCTCACAATCCTATGCAACATGATAGAACAAAACATGTAGAGATTGATAAACATTTCATCAAAGAGAATCTTGAAGCTGGAATAATTTCCTTTGCTTTTGTAAGACCAGAATTGCAGTTGGCTGATATTATCACCAAAAAAGTGTCAAGCATATAGTTTAATGAGTCTCTATTCAAGTTGGGAATGTGTGGTATCCATGCACCAACTTGAGTGGGGGTGTTAAGATATGTCAAAGATTCTATTGGTAAATATTAGGTAATCAAATATTGTGTTGGCTATAATTTAGGCATTATTATGATTTATGCAGTTGTTATTCCTTTAATATATGGGAAATTATAGGATCCTTATGTGTGTGTATATGTTCCCATACTCGTTGAAATAAAACATTAGAGTTATTCTTTAAATATTATTATATTTTTTATATGGTTAAAATTCAGTTTGGAATCTGGGTTAAGTGCTTTAAGTTTGATAATGCAAACTCTTATTGATTTTCTTGTAGAACAAGTCACTTTACATGGATCTTTTCTTTTTGGAGTTAAGAGACCCTAACAAAACTCAATAGTTATAAGAAAACATCAACATGAATTGAATGTGGTTCCACTGGTGGAAAATGAGGATATTACCATTGGTGGAAAAAGAGGATATTACCACAAGGTATTAGATCGGTTGTATAGAAAATAAAGTAATTGAAAATATGGTGACAATTTTGTAAATATTAGAAAGCTTATTAGATCGATTATAAAAGGAATCGATCTAATATCCACATAAAAGAACCCTATCAATATCTTAATTTTGAAAAAGAAAATTATGAACCCCTATTAGATCAGTTATACAAAGAATTAATCTAATAATTATCTTTTTTTCTATTCATACACTGAGGTTCATCTTCTCTCTTTGAGAGAACCTAAAACCCTCACCCATCTTCTATCTTCATATTTTTCTCTCTTCTCTCTTTCCACATTGTATTTCATCTTCTCTCTTCACTGTCAATATCCTCATCACATTCTAGAACCCACCCACGATGATTTAAAACATTGTCTCACTTGAACGCCGACGGGATTCTGATGCTCGACCTAATTTCACTTGCGTAGTTGTTCTCGACATCACTGGTGCCTTTGCTTGCATTGTCTTTAGCGCCCCTGATAAGAAGATGGTTCTTTTATTTAAGGCTTAATACCTAATTTGGCCCCTATATTCGTCACTTTTGTTCAAAGTGGTCCTCGAGTTTTTTTGGCATTTAAAGTGGTCTCCTTTTTTGTAAAATTTGTTCAACTTGGTCCTTTTCGCTGACAGTGTCTAAATTGTTAACGACACAAAGTCAAGGTCAGCCATTAGTGAATGATGTGGCCTAGTTTATCTGACGTGGTTGCCCACATCATCATCTTCATCCTGGCCACTTCATCATCTTCGATTTTCAACCTCAAGAACCCTAACTGCCATGGCCTTGCACCACCACCGCTAGGCAAAACAGTTCACCACTGTGAACCTAGGTTCATGCCACCGTAAAAACCAATCCATGGCCAGACCATCTTCGTCACACTAGCCTCCATCACCATAGCGTCACCACGGAACCTCCGTGCCTCCGTTAACCATGTCCGTCGCGACACCTGTAAACAAAAGCAACACAACCCAAGAACAAAACCCAGTTTCCTTCACAGACCATCGCGAGACCAAAGCAACCACCGTGATGCTTATCTCCAAAAAGCAACTCTCACGCCTTCATCTTCCTCAAAACCCCAAATCACAACGATCATGTATTGCGAAACCACCATCGTGAAATCTTCCATCGTCGCCAATAGACCATTGTGACGCACCAAATCTCTATCATTGTTCTCCTTCAACCTCCTTCATCATCAAAAACCTACATCACACATAAACATCGTGAGGAACATTACGCCACTGTGAGCACAAACCCTAAATCGCAAGATTTTCTCCATCATTTTGTGAACCTTTATCTCCATCAACCCAGGGCACCTCCATATCCACCGTCATATTAGTTCGTTCATTAAATCCACCACCCAAATCAAACAACCACCACAAAAGCCACCAGTTTAGACCATCTCTATATCAACTGTGAGTCACCCATCATCTTACCTGTCCAAGAAACCTACAACCGTAAGCTTCATCAAACAAAAAAATTACATTCAAACAATTAACACATCAAACGTGAAATAAACCCTAAAACCCCAATACAACAAACACAACACCAGGTTAAGAACACTTACCTAACCATGTTCCTCCAATTACAGTTTTAACGAACAACAAAGCCAAATTGAACAACAATTTCACCAATTTCTTCAACCCAAATTGAACAGCTCCTTCGAAACCAAATTTTGTTTTACAGAAACAACTTTAACTTAACATTGTCACGTCACTTCCCCTTAATTTGTCACGTATATTCAAAACTGACAACTCATTCAATATTAGTTTAACTGGATATTACACCGTTAGTGATTTAGACGCCATAAGTGAAAATGACTAAATTGAACAAATTTTAAAAAAAAAAGAAACCATTTTGAATGTTGAAATAACTTGAGAACCACTTTTGAAAAAAATTAACAAATATAGAGACTAAAATAAGTATTTAGTCTTTATTTAAAAATATTTTAAATAAAATTTAAAATAAATAAACTTAATTTTGATAAAAATATTTAATAAAAATATTAAACATTTATAAAAATTAGATTAGAAACGAAATTGTTTAACTTAAAAAAAATTGAATTAAGACAAAATAAAAATATAGAAAGAAATTAAAAATAAAAAAGTGACCTGTCACATGTTTTATATTTAAAAATCAAAATTATAAAAAAGCGAATGAAAAATAAAAATGAAAATAATTAAAAAAATATTTTAAAAAAAAATCTCACATGAAACTCTTCTGAAGGTATTAGTATAATACTAAAGAAAAAAACCTGATTATATCAAATTTTAAAAATAAATACTAAATTAAGAAGAAAAAAGAAATAAAAGAATCGCGATTTTGTTACGAAGATGGAAAGGAAAGAAATTATTTAACCAATATAAATATAAGACGAAACACATAGCATCATTTTCCAAACACTAACATATGAAAGCACGTGTTCTTGTCTCTGGCTTTGAACTTTCATCTTCCAAGACTTAACCGTTTCTGCAACCCCTAAGTCCACCATGGAAGCTCCTTCAGCTCCATCAACTTGTCCCTGTCACCTTGTGGCCATGCCCTACCCTGCAATGGGCCACATCAACCCCCTTATGAACTTCTGCAAGTTGCTTCTCTCCAACAACACTGGAATCCTCATAACCTTCGTGGTCACCGAGGAATGGCTCGCCCTCATCGCCTCCGACCCAAAACCCGACAACATCGAACTCCGTTCAATCCCCAATGTGGTACCGTCCGAACTCACTCGCGCAAACGACCACCTCGGTTTCTTGGAAGCTGTCATGACCAAAATGGAAGCCCCCTTTGAGGAGTTGCTCCGCTGCCTTCAGCCGCCGCCAACGGCCATCGTAGCTGACACCTTTTTGTACTGGGCGGTGGTGGTTGTAATCCGAAGGAATATTCCGGTGGCGTCGTTTTGGACCATGTCCGCGTCTATGTTCTCTGTGCTCTACCACCATCACCTTCTGGATCAGAATGGACATTACCCTGTCAATTTGTCAGGTAATCAACATCACAAATTATTTATCTTCAGCTCATATTAAGTTTGATCATTATAAAATCTGTATTAGTTTGAAATTGTGCTTTTAAATCTGAGGTTTTCGTTTTTATTTTTTTTTAAAAATGTTACTTTAGTCGCAATAAATTTTACTCTACTCTTCTTTGTATGATAAATTTAAGGGTTAAATATGATTTTAGTCCCTGTACTTTGGAGAAATTTTGGTTGTAGTTCTTCTTTTAAATTAGGTACAATTTAGTCATTCAATTTTAAAAAACTCTTATTTTAGTCATTTTTACCAAATTGTTTTAACTTTTTTTGCTGTTTCAAGCACGTTTCATTATAGCATTTGGATTGTTTACACGGTTTGACACATTTTTGCTTCACTGACAAACGCGTTTGAAACAACAAATAAAGTTAAAAAAATTTGATAAAAAAGACTAAAACCAGAGTTTTCTAAAATTAAAGAACTAAATTGTATCTTAATTTGAAAGAGAGACTAAAACCAGAATCGTTCCAAAGTATAGGGACTAAAAACATATTTAACCGTAAATTTAAATTTTAATGTTTATCTCTTAAAACATTGACTTGATTTATATACTTTTTATATGCTTTCTAATTTACAAAGAGAAACGTGCTAATTTTAGGTAGGATCTAAGTCCTTTTAAAAATACGAGGAGGAAGTCATTAACTTTAAAAGTGAGAGACCATAATCAAAATTCGAAACATTTTAAGAAAGTAAAAACATGTTAATCTTAAATAATGTGCCAGTAATTTATAAATTTACGGACATTGAGTTAATACCGTTAGAGACTAAAGTGAAATAAAAGATCAAAACAAGAAAAAAAAATTAAAATAACCTAGAAATTTGATGTTATATTATATTATAAATCCTACAAAGTTACATAAGTGTTAAAATTGCTTATCGCTTTACATTAATATTTATCTTATTAATGTAAAGTGTATTTTCAAAGTACATAAAAGGTAAGGATTATTTAATCATATTCTCATTCTTTTTTAAAGTTTATTGTATTTAGCATAAATAGTCATTATAATGTATAATTATACATCAGTTGATATAATTTACAGAAAAATACGAACTTCTAAGACTACCCCTTCTCGTCCTGGTTTCTGCTTCAAAAGATTATTTGAAGTTCACGAAATTCTATATTTAAATGCGGAAACATTGAATTTATGGATTTGTTTTGTTTAACTGATGCATATACCAGAAAATGGTGAGAAGCGTGTGGATTATATTCCTGGAATTTCCAGAATGCGCCTGGCAGATTTTCCGCTAAACGATGGAAGTTGTAGAAGTACGCAAACGATGCAGTTGAGCCTAAAAGGTTTCAAATGGGTTTCCAGAGCAAAATATCTTTTATTCGCTTCCATTTACGAGCTCGAACCTGAAGCCATCGATGTCCTAAAAGAAGAGTTTCCCTTTCCCGTATACACTATTGGACCTGCCATACCTTATTTTAGCCTTCAAAACACTCCCACTTTGAGCAATAACAATGGCTACATGGAGTGGCTCGATGCACAACCTGCTGGTTCTGTTCTTTACATCTCACAAGGGAGTCATTTCTCGGTTTCAAGGGCTCAAATTGATGAGATTGCATCTGCTTTGCGGGAAAGTGGCATTCGGTTCTTGTGGGTAGCACGTGGTGAGGCTTCAAGGTTGAAACAGATATGTGGGGACAATGGATTAGTTGTGACATGGTGTGACCAATTGAGAGTGTTGTGTCATCCTTGTATTGGAGGGTTTTGGTCTCATTGTGGCTGGAATTCCACAAAAGAAGGTGTGCTTGCTGGGGTTCCGTTTTTGACCTTTCCAATAATTATGGACCAACCATTGGACAGTAAGATGATAGTGGAGGATTGGAAGGTTGGGTGGAGGATGAAGGAAGACGTTGATGCTAATAGTTTGGTGGAGAAGGATGATATTGTAATGCTACTGCAAAAGTTTATGGATTTGGACACAGAGCTTGCAAGGGGAATCAGGGAAAGATCCAAAACTCTTCAGCAGATATGTCTTCGTGCAATTACAAATGGTGGCTCAGCCGTTACTCATTTAGATGCCTTTCGTAGAGATTTAATGCAGATAAAAAAAAAATAATGCAGTAAGCACGTGGTAGATTGTAAAGTTCACTCTTGCATGCTCTCTTTTTCGAACTCTCTGAACCCCATTTCTCTTCCACTTTCTATTTCATCTTCTTCCCAATTTCAATCTCCTTCCATCCTCACAAATTCACCACTGAATTCCTACTTAGGTGCTGCCACAACAATCTCAAACTAGCTGGTCTTATCTGCAGCCGAGCAATTTCTCCAAATCAAAACCGGTAAGTAGAATTCCTCTCTGTTGTTCATAATGAAACTGTGATTGTGCAAGGAATCTGTTGCATGCAACTCTCCTGAAGTTTTCCCCAAAATCATTGATCAAAATACAGTCCTAAAATCTATTTTCTTTTCCAATTGACAACCTGTAGGCGTTTCTAGTCTATTCTGAGCCATAAGCAAGCTACCGTAGTTTGGACTTGAGCCTCGTCACTGTTCAGGTAAGGGGAGCTAGCTTTCTTTCCGTTTTTATAGTATGTTGTGAATGTATGATAAATTTTAAAGTTTGTATGTTGTTGGAAGCATGAAATTGGTTGAATTGGTTTGAAATTCATGTATGGAAATGGGTATGTTGTGTAGAATTGATGATTTATGATTGGACTGTTTGGAACCCCTTGGTATGTTGAATTATGCATGATTGGGACTGTGATGATGATTGAAATCTCTTTTGGTAGTTTTTGGAAGAAAACCAAGTGCTTTAGAGTCACTTTTAGTCATTTTAAGGGAAGTGAGGTAGTGATTTTGAGTATAAGGGGTTTGTTGTGTTTGTGGACTGTTGGAACAGTTTCACTTAGTGTATTGTGACTTGTTTGAGTCACTAAATTGGTCAAGATAGGTGCAAAGTGGTAAGATTGGGTTTTGGGTCCTTAAGTTGGGTAAATTGGTGTTTTAGAGTTAGAAAGGAAGTGTGGTGGTCAAATTTAGAGTTAGGCATTCTTGGTGATCCTAGTCAGTTTAGGTAACTTAGGTAGGTCATGTGTGACTTAGTAGGCATGTTTAAATGGTTAAAAATCAACTCCAAGTTGTAGAATTGAATTTAGACCTCTAGGTTGATAAAATTGAAGTTGTAGAACCTAAATCAATGCATAAACACTTTATAATAATGTTAGAAAGGATTAGAATTGTTTAGGTAAGTTTATTTTAGCATGAAAGTTGACTTATGGGTTGTAGAAGTTCACCAAAAGGATTAGAATTGGTAAAAAGGGGGTAGAATTGCGCAATTATGCAGAAAAATCTGCATAATTCTCGCTTGGGCGCCCCTAAAGGGCGCTTGGGCGAAATTTTCTGCTGTCATGTTTGTTTTTGATAGTTTGTGGGGTTTCAGACGTCCGTTTTGGACGTTCTTTAGGTCGTTCTGAGGGTTTTTTACCCTTCCGGAACCATTGGTGAGGGTCTCAAGGCTGTTTGAGTTATTTAAAAATTAATAACTAAAAGTCCTAAAGAAATTTGTGTTAATAAGTGTTGGTTTTGTGAAAGTATGTAATGCATGAGTTGTTTTTATGACATGGTTGATGTTGTATGATGGTATATGGGTTTGGTATGAGACAATTTAGTAAGAATGCACTTGAATTACTATGAAATTGTATGTTTGATGAATCAAAGAGGTATATCATTTGATTAAAGTGGTTGGATTTGGTTATGAAATTATGATCTCTCGGTGAGATCTGTTAGTGTATTGATTGAATGGTGAGAGGCTTCCATATGGGGGGTTATCCCTAACGCTCCAACGGTCTTTCATTCTCACTTAGAGAGGATTGACGCGTGTGGTGGGAGTAGTGGGAGGTCCTAGGGTAGGCGCTTTCACTGTAGGCCTATACCGCGGTAACGGACTAGCCTTGTGTATGGTCGGGTGGAACCCCTCGGCAATGACTTTGCAAAGCAGTAGGGGTCATCACAAGTGCACAACCCGCCCCAGCTCTACATTCATTCTATGTCCGGACATGTCTAGGAGTCTTTGCATGTTAAGATGATTGATTTTGGTTAAGTGATGAAATATGTGCTTATGATTATGATGACTTGTACGCTTGAATGTAAATCTACGCTTTCGGTAATGTTAGATCACTTTGCTTTGATGTGTATGTTTGTTTGAAACCTAGCTCACCCTTGCACTTGTATGTTGTGTGTGTTTGCCTTCCTCCCTTGCGATGATCATCCAATCCTTTGGATGTGAGCAGTAGGTGATGATGTACCTCTGGAGCAGGCGTTAGAGACCGAGGAAGATCCAGCACCCAGTACTTAGGATGCCTTCTTAGGAGTTCGCCTTGTTTTTATTTCTTTTTGTACTATCATATTTTGAGAAACTTTAGACCTTTGTACTTTCATTATTATTCGTTTTAATTTCCCCTCTATTTTGGACGACTGTAATTTATACATATACAATTATCTACTACTCTCACTGCTTTCTTTAATTATGACTGTTGCATTCTATATCTATATACATTGCTATATATTTTGGGATGTTACATAGATAATTTAGGCACTTGTTTTCAATTTCTACAATGATTGTTTAGTAACATTTTTTCTATTTAAATTTCAAATTATAATTATGGGTGTTATTTTCAAAAGATACAGTACTAGTATCTCTATTTCTTTTATTTGAAATAAATTAGTTTGTTATCAATTTAGTATTAATGTTTTTTTTCTACATTATAACGTTAAACACCATTATAAAAATTTGGAATCTTGATTAGATTAACATACCAAAATATAATCTCATATATATATATATATATATATATATATATATATATATATATATATATATATTAGCAAAAATATTCAAATACAATTTGTTTCGTGGGATAGGTCCGAGAGAGTCGGTTGATTTTCTTTCTATGCTCTCTCTTGGTCGTTTTAATCCTTTCTGAGAACATAATCTTCCGAATGGTGGTGGACCTATAAAAGGTACTCCGATGCTCAAGTCAGATATGTTGTATAAAGAGGTCTATATTTTATTTAGGATAGCATATGGTTGTTTTACCTGACCGTGAATAATATATTTATAAGGCTTTGCGGTAGCCAAGCACATTGATTAATCATTAAACTAGACAATCAAATTCAATAATACCTGTTAATTGTCCATTAATACCATATTCTCGTACAATATGATCTGTCAATCACTCATAAATAGGGTATATTCGCATTTAATATGGTCATTAAACATATTAACTGGCGAGTAATGATATTTACCTAGAACCGTCAAAATGGGTCACAGCCCGCGGGCCAACCCGGCCCGTCACGGGTTTGGGTCGGGTTGGGTTTGAAAAATACAACCCACTTATATGCAGGTCAGATTTCAACCCGGCTCATGCGGGTTGAACCCGTGGTGAGCCGGGTTAGCCCACCAACCCACCTACCTAATTTTATTTTTTTAATTTATTATTTTATTTATGAAATCTTAAAAAATAAAATACTCTCTTCACTCACTATGTATACCAAAAAAGTAACATCTGCTCTCACAAATTACTCTCACTGTACTTGCTCTCATTTGACGGTGCTTTCACCCTCACTTCACTTAAATTCTTCAAGAAGCAGGTGAAACACCTTTCCTTTTTTTTTTCTCTTTTCTCCACATTTTTGTTTTCTCACTTTTTTTTTTCTAAAAGCCTATAATGACAAAAATAGGAGTTTGCAAATTTGTTTTTTATTCTGGAGGATTTGAAGACATGAAATGATTTTTTCATGTTTTGACATGCTTGTATCAGATTTTGTTCATTTTATTTAAACAATTTGAATATACATTATTTGAACAAGCTCTTTTTGATATCTTTGAATTTGAAAAATTATGTTACAGATTAAACTATTAATTTTTTGTGATGTTGAGTACTGGTTCTCTTTTTTTTTACTAATATTTTTTTTATTGATTGTCGGAATTGTTCTGATATTATAAAAATCTTTATTAGTGAATTTGGACACAACAAGAACAAGGGTTACAACAATTGATGTTTTTTGTGTTTGTTTTTGGATGACATTTGGATTATATTGTACTCTTTATTATTATTTTGAATTGTCTTTAACATAATTTTTTGGGAGTGAAATTTATTGAAATTTAAATTATAGAAAATTTGTATTTTTTTTATTTTATAAAAATGTAATTAAATGGGCTAGTGTGCCAACCCGTTTACCCACCAACCCGTGGTGGGTTGGGCCGGGTTCAAGTTTTTCTGGCTTGCTAATAAATGAGCTGGGTTGGGTTGGCTCACTAAGTGACCAATCCGTGGTGGGTCGAGCCGGGTTACCTGTTTTGACAGCTCTATATTTACCTCTCCTGACTAGTGTGTCTGACCGTCGGTCGGTTGCCTATTTTGGCCCCGAATTCTTCTTAGCCGGTCGGTCACCGGGGTATAGTACATTAAGCCCCACAAGCCCCGAGCAGTTGTTTGCAAGTGTGATGGGGTTTAATTATGCAGGACGAATTGGGACGAGAGTGGGAGTTCACGGGGAGCGTTCCCCACCACTCGGTTTAGGACAAGAGTGGGAGTTCACGAGGAGCTTGCCCACCGCTCGGTTTTGGAAAGAGTTAAGGGAATAAACTCAACCAATTTAATATCAATTATTATAATATCAATTATAATAGTTGATATTTAACACTAACAATTATACTAAATAAAGGGAAAGTAAATATACAAAAATTAGCTAATAAAGACTAATTATTACAATTTAAAACTAATTATTATAATTGATAGGTGGAGACTGGAGCAAGAAGGACGCGTCACTGATTTGCTATTGTGGAGAGAAGTTTGTGCTGAGGACTGCGAAAACCAGTAAGAATCGAGGGAAACAATTATGGGATTGCCCTAATGATACGCGGGGCCCAAGCCCAATAAATAAGGTCCAATAACCCAACCCAAGGAGAAGGGTAAAAGAGTCATTTCCACAAAGGAAGGGGGGTGAGATTAGTAATGAATGGGGTGCATCATGGAAGCATATGAAGACTTAATTTTCAGCACATGTATACCGTGCCTTTTCTAGAATACACAACATTTTCTTGCTTGTCACACGTGGATGAGTCTATAAATCCATGGTTGCACTCATTGTAAGATACCTTTGAAGATATGAGAGAATTGATTTGTTGATGCATTTTTCAAGCGTCTTCTCCCATCGAAGGTCACCCCTGTACTTCTCCCAACTTCTCCTCTAGCTTCCTTCCAATGGTGAAGGCCTTCTGAGCTAGTTCCATACCACCAAAGCACCTTCAATCATTCCACCAATTCATATACACCTTCCTCCGCTGCATCTCCATTGCCATCATCATTCTTCAATTCATTCCGCTGCGTTTCCAAGCACAAATTCCATTGTTGCGTGCTTCTACTGTCCAATCCGAGAAGAAGATCTAGTTGATTCTATCCTCCACCAGAATTAGCTGGATCGTTCTTCCATCAAGTGGTAATCAGAGCTTAGGTCATGGTTCTGAGTTTTCCAGTTGTGAGCTAAGCCATTTCTTTCATCTATCTGTGTTATTTCTTATTCCTGTTTTGTCTTGTGAATTTCAGTTTTCACTGTTCCATTAGTGCACATTTCTTCTTTCAATTAATAGGTTGTTTTCTGTTTGCATCTATTCATTTGAATCCATTTGTGCATTCTATTCATTGTTAATTTTCATTACATTTTAATCGGTGAAACTTTTTGGTTTGAGTCATTTTTCGTTTTCTAATCCAATTCAGTTTTGTTAATGGTCATGTGCTTCAACTGTTGCAGTTTTAATCACTGTTTTCATTAATTCTTAGTTGATTCTGCTTTGACTTTCGGCCTTGCTTAAGTTCAGATGAAAGTGTGCCATATATGAACCAAATAAGGCAATAAGATCTTATTCTAGCCTTGGTGATATGAGCCAAAACACTAGCACACTGAATCTGTTTTCAAATTCTGTTTAAAACTTCAAAATATGTTTTAGGCAATTTGATTCTGTCATGTTTGTTTGGAGCAATTTACACCACTGTTTGGTGTTGCTTAAAGTTGCAAAAGAATGGTAAACCAAAAACAAGCAATGAATAGCAATTAGCATAGCTTGGTTACCATAATTTCACAAGCACCTCACTGTTTTGGTCTTATTTCAAGCTTTTCACCGTGCTTAAAAATCTTTGGATGTCTAATCTGAATTTAATTCATTCTAGCTGATAATTTCCAGCTTGATCTAGTGTATTAAGACTTCCTTGAGTCATTTTCATTGTTGCTATAGCTTTTGAATCAATCAAACTTGATTTTGGTGGTTATTTGGTGCATTTTACTGCATAATTTGGTACAACAGAGGTGAATTTTGGAAATCTGTTGTTTCTTTGCTGTTTTACAGTTTGAGCAAACTTAAATTGACAGTTTAAAGTTGCCAGCACTGTTCATTTGGTCAAAACTTAGCCTATATGCAGATTTGCATTTCAAACCATCACATTTTGAGTTAAATTAGGAAGTGGCAAGGTGAATTTGAGATGCAGTTCTGTTTTATGCCTAAATAGAGTTCAAACAAGTCTATTTTGATGATTCAAAGTTGCTGATATGGTTCAACTTACAATGCCACAGCTGTTATGCATTGTCACTTATTGAAACCACCAATTTTAAGTCATTTTTTTGTGTACAAGTTGATGTGCAGAACTGTTTTAGTGAAATTTGGCATTCCTAATTGATTTGAATTGCAACAAAAGCCTAGAATCTGTACCAGAAACTTAAAATATCTTGGAATGGATGAAATACTCCAATTAAAAGGCCATTAGATTCTTTGCAGTTCATTAAATCAGCTTGCAAATCTGAAAATAATAAAAATTCTGCAGTTTGACTAAGTTCATTTAGGACTTTCATCAAACAGTTTTGCAAAATCAATATTGGAAGCTTAATCTTACGTTTCTGAATCAACTTGCTGGTTTTTCTTGCTTTTTGAATCTAATCTAGAGCATTTCTTAGGATCCTTTTGCTGTGCCTACATGTTTGAAACCATTTTCTTGCTTTAAAGTCATTATTGGCTCTCTTGCCTACCACCTGCTTGATCAAAGGTGTTGTAGTGCAGTTAAATTTCTGTGTAATCTGTGCAGCTGAATTCATTGTTTCCACTAATTTGTTCCTTGAATTGTGGACTGTTTGAGGTGCATTTGATTGGGATTGATCTGTCCAGCGGTCTTACATCATTGGTAGCCTCCTAGGAAGTGGAGAATTGGTAGAAACCACAAGGTTTGGTGATCTTTCGGTGAAGCAAATTGATTTTTTTTTGCTGGAACACGTCTGCTGATACTGTAACAGCAGTTTGCTTGCTGCCAATTAAAGCTTCTTTGCCTGCAACTGTGAGCCTTGCTTGATTGCATCAGAATCAATAAGTTTTTACTTGAGAGAAGCCCAAAGTTGCATTGCACAAACACCCTATAGCTATGAGCTTTTGAGAGTAGTGTTAAATTCCTAGTCTGCACCATATTCTAATTGTTGGAGTGAGTTCTAGAAAAGCAAATCAAAACCCCTCCACCTTGCAGCTGTGAGATTAGTTTGTTGAACATTTACATCACTATTATTTGAAAAGCCAAAGCTGTTTTGGCAATATTGTTACTGATTCTGAATCATCAATTGAATTCACAAGGATAAATGAATTTAGACCCAAAATTGAACTGATTTTGTCAAATACAATTGATTTCTAATTTGCTTGGAGTATTTGCTGTTTTGGTTTGCTAGAATTATGCAGATTTGGTTGGGAAAGCCGTGTACACCAAAATTGTGATGGTTTGAGCGTGGAAACACTGCAGCAGTGGAAAAATTGACTCCATCTTCCACATCAATTGCATTGAAGCTGAGAGAGATTAGTTGTGCAGTTTTGCAAAGCATAGGAGACTCTTTTAAGCTGTAGCAGCCAAACTGAGAAAGGACAGTTGAACCACAAGCTGCGAGACTCCACAAGTGATGGACTACTTTTGGATTTGAACAAAAAAAAAAACCAGAATGTGGCAGCAGCTGTTCTACTTTTCTTTGTACTTGTAGTGTTCATTTTTGAATTGTAATAGGTTTTTTTTTTTTTTTTTCTTTATTTGTAAAAGGCCATTCAAAGTCCAAGTTGTCTTGTAAGAGTCCTTGGTGCTCTTTCAACTCTTGGCAAGACTTTTCTTGTGTGTTTAAATTTGTGTTTCACGCATAGGGGTCACATTAGAGTCCGAATATTAGGAGTTTAGTTTTGATTGTTTGTGAGTTGAGTCTTTGATTTTAAAAGATTAGAAGAACTTTTAAGAACAAAAATGTCTTGTTATTCATATAGTTCATATAGTTCTTCTAGTTCATCTAGGGTCCATAATGAGTATCAAGGTTCATACATTAAGGATGATTTGTGTACTAAAGCTAGAAACATTCCATTCTTTGGTAAAGATACAAATGTCTTAACATACCTAGTTTGGGAAAAAGAAATTAATCAAATGCATCCTGTCCTTCTTAGACAAAGTGAACTTGAGTCTTATAGTACAATTGTTCTTTCTAGAAAGTGTGAATCTCGTGTTCTTAGTCTATATCTTTCTAAGTTAGAAAAGCATGCATATGAGTGGTGGGATGAGAGGCAATATTGGGTTCATAAAGGAAGGAAATCCACCATTGAAAATTGGTATGAATTAAGAGCGTGCATGAGAAGAAAGTTTGTGCCTCCTTTGATTATAAGAAACTTGAAACTTATGAGAGATAGTATTCAAGAGGGAAAATCATTTCTTGAGAGTTTAAAATATCAAGGTTTCTTTCGCAGAGAAATAGAATTTGGGGACAAACTTCAAAAGTTAAAGGACCAGAAAAGAGAAAGAGAGAGGAAGAGAGAACAAGAAAGAAAAGAAGAGAGAAGAGAAAAAGAGAGAAGAGACAGAGAAAGAGAGGAAGAAAAGAGAGAAGAGGAAGGAAAGAGAGAAAATAAAGAAAGAAAAAGAAGAGAAGAAGAGAGGGAGAGAGAGAGACAAGAGAAAGAAAAGAGAGAAAAGGAAGAAGTTGAAAGAAAAATGGAGGAAAAGGAAAAAGAGCAACTAAAGGAAACATCTTCTATTCTCACAATAGAACCTAAACTTTTAAGGGAAGGTTTTCTATCCTTTCACTTTTCTCCATTTATCATTGAGTGTTCTAACTTTAACTTTTCTTTCAAAGAAATTGCCCCTTCATCTTTAAAAATATTACAACTTGAAAAATGTGGCAATTCACTTGAGTTATTGTTACCTTTGAGGTTTCAACTAACTCAAGACACAAATAAATTTTTGAAAGAAGTAAGACTTCATAGATTTATAAAACTTGAACAATTTAACATTAAGAAGTCTTCTTCTAAACATACTTTTTCATACATCTTGGGTCAAATAAAACTAATTAGTGATATGTTTAATGATTATTGCAGATGGCTATTTGATCCAGGAGGAATTCTTGTGAAGTCAACAAAAATAAGTCCTCATAATAAAAACGACCCACCAGATTTGAGGACAAATCCTTTCCAAGAGGGAGGGGATGATACGCGGGGCCCAAGCCCAATAAATAAGGTCCAATAACCCAACCCAAGGAGAAGGGTAAAAGAGTCATTTCCACAAAGGAAGGGGGGTGAGATTAGTAATGAATGGGGTGCATCATGGAAGCATATGAAGACTTAATTTTCAGCACATGTATACCGTGCCTTTTCTAGAATACACAACATTTTCTTGCTTGTCACACGTGGATGAGTCTATAAATCCATGGTTGCACTCATTGTAAGATACCTTTGAAGATATGAGAGAATTGATTTGTTGATGCATTTTCCAGCGTCTTCTCCCATCGAAGGTCACCCCTGTACTTCTCCCAACTTCTCCTCTAGCTTCCTTCCAATGGTGAAGGCCTTCTGAGCTAGTTCCATACCACCAAAGCACCTTCAATCATTCCACCAATTCATATACACCTTCCTCCGCTGCATCTCCATTGCCATCATCATTCTTCAATTCATTCCGCTGCGTTTCCAAGCACAAATTCCATTGTTGCGTGCTTCTACTGTCCAATCCGAGAAGAAGATCTAGTTGATTCTATCCTCCACCAGAATTAGCTGGATCGTTCTTCCATCACCTAAGTATAAGGTTGGAAGTGAAAATGTTATATGCAACTATTTCAGATGGTTCACTGATTGGGTTTATGACGAAAGTGTTAGTTGTGAGGAGTTGGAAGAAAAACGATGAGAGATTACTGAAGAGTTTTGAAAATGAAAGTGATAAGAAGATAGTTGTTGTGTAGAAAGCCTGATGGGTCTTGAAAGGTGGACCAAATTTTTGGTTGGGGTTGTTAGTGTTGTATGTGTAATGAACATCATTGCAGTTTCAATGTTGATGGGAAGGGCATGATAATCTGTGTCTGTGTAGGTGTAATGTAGGCCAGTTTAATGTAATGAAGATGTAATAGTTTTTTTGTGTTATTTGCAGATGTAATACTTGCAGTTGTTTAATGTTTAATGAAATGAAGATGTTCAATGTTTAATGAAATGAAGATTTGTAGTGAACATTATTCTTCTTTGTACTTGTTGAAGCCTATATTGAACCAATGTAACATGCAATGTTGTTGATGTAGTTTATTCATGTTCCAATCAAATCTGGATAAAATGTGCAGTTTTCACATATGACATTTCACACAACTAAAATATAACTATCAAATCTGCCATTCACAACTAAAATGTTCCAATCAAATTTCCAGGAAGTAACTCTGTCATGCAAATATCAATATATAGTCATGAACATAATAACATATTGTATTATAATACCAAAATTTAGTCATCCATTGTTCCTACAAATACCAATATATAGAAGACTGAAAGATAAAATATTGTTTCTAAAAGAGTGTTGTAATGTATTACATCAAACTTTGATCTATCTATTACATTTTCTTTCATAAAACTTAAAACATTATAAGATCAATGATGTGGTTCTTCTTCATGTGTTTGACCCTGAGCCAATGCTGTGGTTTCTTCTCCCTGTGCTGCACCCTAAGCTAATGAAGTGGGTTCTTCTCCTTATGGCTGCACAACAGGTTCTTCGTTTCTCTTGGGACAACGTGTTCTATTGTGACCCACTTCCCTACACTTGCTACATCTATTAACCAATCCACCTTTGTCACTCTGGTGCTATTTTTCTTCAACTTTCACTGCTCCAACCTCCTTTTCTTGTTAGGACGACCAGACAACTTTCTTTTTGATGGAGGCATGACATCTGGATATTAGGTTACCTCCCACAGGTTGTTTCCATTAATAGGATAGATAATAGAGGAGTACATTTCTTCATACAATGAAGTGAGTGTTGGAAAACATGTAGGCTTCGTTTTTACACCAAGAGGGGAGGTGAACTGATGTTTTGTCAAAAAACAAAATCTTTTCCCATTCTTGCATTCAAAGTATTAAACTTTTTACACTTTTTTGAAATGCAAGTAACGAAAAATCATATGCAGCGGAAAAACGTAGTTGACTGTGTGAAAAGTAAAGTCGACTGCAAATTAAAAGTGTAGGGATAGAGAAAATCAAACACTGATTTTTATACTGGTTCGGCCAACAATGCCTACATCCAGTGTCCTTCCAACCCAAGAAGCAAATGCACTATAATGGTTGCGGTTTTTACAACAAGGAATTTATAGAAGACCTCCACGTCAAAAATATAAATCTCCTCTCTAACCCAAAACCAAAATATAGTTGCAAAACAAAATAACCAGACTTGCAGCAAGAATCCCCTCTTCTGCAATCTGCAACACCACTTTGAAAATTCCTCAAAGTGAACAATCCCCTATAACCAACAGGTCCAAATACCAGCAGTCTTTACGGATGCCAAGCCAGAAAAACAATGCAGTAGTCTTCAAGGATGCCAAGCCTGAACGTGATCAACTCAGAAACACCTTCTTTATGTAGATACTGATCAATCTTTGTGTGTGTAGAAGAACCTCCCTTTGAATCTCTTTCAAGAAAGATCACCACCGTCTTCTTGGAGAATTCTTAGAGCTCTTACAACAGAAAATTCAATCTGAAACAGAAATGAAATTGTTAGTTCTTCAAAAGTCTTGTAACTAATTCGTGATCAGTCTATTTATAGATTTCTGTTAATCAGACAGACTCTCAGTCGATTATGCTACTAATTTAGTCGATTGGAATATGACAGTTATAACTAACAGTCAACCTGGTAGCATACAACCAACCAAAATCAAAACACATTTAATACAGTTGACCAAGACATTAATGCTCAACTAACTTTTAAAAATATAGCCGTTAGAGTGCAAGAGCATAACATAATTTCAAATCAGATAACTAATACAGTCGAATGTGTGGCGCACATAGTCGACTTCAATCATGTAAAACATTTTGAAATTCTTTTCTTCTCACAAATTCATAGAGCACTGATTCTCAAAATCTGTACAAAGATTTTAGCATAGTCGAATCCATTAATAATGTAGTCGACTGCACTAGAACTTTGGCACACAATTATAAGTTCATGAAATTGCTTGTGGTTTTCAGCTTTAAAACATGTGTAGAATAACATATATAATGATGCATTGCACATAGCACATAAAACATATATACACGTTCCACATATATATCAATCAATCAACATATGAACATGTAACACAATACATAAGCATGTTCACAGATATAACAATCAATTTGCATAAGAACATGTAATAACAGCAAGCAACATATGCATGTTATTAAGCAATGTGTTGTCATCATCAAAAACTAGATTGATATAAAAATTGTGTTGTCAACAATCTCAACAGTGAGAAAGCATACATGTATGTAGTCCTCTCCATCTAGCTTGAGAAACCTCATTGCTGCCAATGCATGAATATAAGGTATTCCACTAATGCTCCATTTTCTACAAGAGCATGAATATTCATCTATGTTCACCACAAACTTGTCCCACTTTGGGACACATGTTTGACTTCAAATAGATTTTGTGCAGACTAGATGTAAACATTAGGCAACATTAGTAATGCAGATCAACAACTATTTTTCAAATAAGAAAGAAATAAATATGTCAATACTTGGGAATTCAATACTTTGTTAGTTGTGCCTCCTTTTGTAGTCTACTGAGTATTTTTGGACAAATTTTTGACTTAAAAGACCTTACCATTGACCTATTAGTGGCCCATCTTTTCATGATGTAAAGTTTGATTTCCTCCAACATTGTAATAATTGGTTTTGTCCTCGTGTGAACCAAAACATTATTAAATACCAAGGTATCACATTAAGTTGTGCTTGTGAACCTTGATCTAGACCAAAACCTTCAATGTAGATGTAAGCAATATAATCAGTATCTAAAATAATAAAAAAGTAAAAGAAATTTAAAGTAAGACTGTCAAGCCTTGGAGGAATAGCTATCAAGTGGCGAAACGCGTCTTCGTTGACCTTTCTTATACTTCTCATCTCATTCTCCCATTTCTGTGGGTGGGTTGCTGTTGCTGCCTTCCACATAAGCTTCTTGAGATTCTTTCCAGGGAATTTCTTTCTAAAATTGGTATATAAATGCCTTACACAAAATCTGTGTGCAACTCCAGGAAGTAGATTTTGTATAGCTGGTAACAATCCCTGTGAATCACTCACCAATAAGTTAGATGATATTTATTTCAAGTAATCATTATAAGATGATAAAAGACATAAAACATACCTTTTGTTGATCTGATATCAATGTAAGTGAAGAACACAACTCAGGTCCACCTAGGTCTTCAATGAGTAGCTCCATAAACCATGTCCAAGTCTCCTTGTTCTCAACCTCTATTATGGCATATGCAAGTGACATCATTTGAGTATTTGCATCTCGAGCAACAACAGTTAACAACTCTTCACGGTGTCTACCTTTCAAAAAGGCTCCATCAAGGCCGACGATTGGCCTATATGAGACAAAACTCTCTTTGCATGCCTTGAGGCATGCATAGAACCTCAAAAATATGCATTTTCCATCATTTTCCTCAACTTTGACCTTGATAGTGGGCCCTAGGTTTCTTGCTAATAGCTCATGAGCATAATCATAAATTCTACAATATTGCATTGTGAAGGACCCTTCCACTTCGTCTGAAGCATAGGTTTTCGCCGTGTAAGCCATATTTTTAGATATTGCTATGTTCCATTTCCTACTTATTTTATCTCTAATGTCAACTCCCTTAACATTAGGATTATCTCTGACTGGTTTTTTCATTCTTTTACTTAGCCATTTTGCATTGAATAGGCCCAACTTGTGCTCCCTACTACATGTGTGCTTGTCCACCATAGTCCTCAATTGCCATGTATATACTGCCTCCATGTAACCAAAATAAGTCATCCAAGGACATTCTCCTTTTGCTCCCACACACTTAAGCCTTATTCTTTTCTTATCATTTTAATAAATTTGAGATTTTTTCCATTCTCTAGTGCATAGGTTTTGATGGCGTCCATGATGTCTTTTTTCTACCCAAAAAATGTTCCCACCTCCCACTTGAAATCAACCATATTTTTTGGCATAGTCAATGTAATTAAATTCCCATATCTCTCTTCAACATCACTTTCTTCATCACTAATGTTAGGAGAAGTTAAGTCACACTGGATATTTATGTCTACTAAGCCATCCATACTATTAACCTCACCATTATCATCATCATCTGATGTACTCCATTCACGGACTTGTACTTTTATGTCCTCCAACTCTTCTACTTATGTTCTGTAACCCTCAACATCATTATTTACTTATATCCTTTCATCATGTGCTACATCAACTACTATTGTCTCCTCTACATGATTGGCTTCTCTCCTCTCATCATGTGCTTCATCAACTATTATTGTGTCCTTAACATGAGTTGCTTCTGTACTATCATCATCTGCTTCATCAACTTGTATTGTCTCCTCAACATTATTTGCTATTTGCTTTTGTCCTCTCATCATGTGCTTCATCATCTTGTATTCTTTCACCCTCAACATCATCTCCTTCATCAACTTCTACTATGTGACCCTCAACATGACCTTCATCATCTTCCCTACTGTCACCCTCACCAAAATCAACTTCTATTATGTCACCCTCACCAACATCAACTTTTATCCTCTCACATTCACCACCTACCCCCTCATCCAACTGTTCTGTTACACCACCATCATCTTCTTTTGTCCTTTCATCCAACACTACACACTCACCACCCTCATGCATCTCATGTTCAACTTCCTCACCTCCTTCATTAACATTATATTCAATCATGTGAATGACATCAGGTTGAGACATAATGTGCACAACATATAAATAAACCTGACCATTTAACTTAGCTAAATTGACCATATGTGTGGCTCCTACGTCATCACACAAGGCTTCTAGCTTATCATCTAATACATGACCACATCCAACAGAATACCACAAATCCTTAAATCCATCATACCCAAGCACTTTTACTACACACACTACAACAAAGTAACTCCACTTGTCAGGGTCAAAATACATAGTATTACTTTCTCCTTCATACTTTAGGCACCCTTCGTTGACCAACTTCCCCTCATGGTGAATAACAACCTTTATATCATCCTCCATCACAGAAAACACAATCAAGAATATTTTGCACCTATAAATAAACGTAAAATGACAAACAACACCAAATATTAAAACATTAATGAACTGATAATGACAGTAGAAAAGGAAATTTAACTATGGGGGGACATGCAGGACCACAACCGCAATATGCGTACAATCCTTTTTCGGACAACCCCAAGCCCATATTCAAAAAAGCATGGCTAGATAACAACAAAAAGCACCGGATATTAAATTGATAAGTATCTATAATACATAAACTAACCTTCCACGAAAATCCACACCAACCGCTTCCGATACACGTTGAAGGTCTTCGCGATTCACGTCCAACCTCCAGAAAGCAACCCTTACTCCAATCATGAAGCTCAAATGCCTTAATTTAGCAAATTCACTCCCCACTATAGACTTCGCGTGTGCTTGTGATACACTCCGCTTCAGAATTTTTCTTCCCAATTTTAAACCTAATTCAAATTTCAATGAACCCTAATTTTAAAATGTTTCAGAAAAACCCTAATTTTTAAAATGTTAGTTTAAAAGAATGCCCCGTACAAGACTTTAATTAATAAAAACACGTATAACGCTCTCTGCAAGCCACATCTGAAATTACATCCACGTCACGCTCACAGCTCATCGAAAACTTAACTCCGTTAAGTTAATTTAATGGCAGGGGCCCAATTGATTCAATTTTTCAATAAAAAGGACCAAACTGGCAAAAATGAAAAGACATAATGTAACTGGAAAAATCCCACATAAATTGAGACCTCCGAAGGAGTTTAACCTTTTTCAAAATTCTTTGTGAAGTTGTCTTTTTTCAATAATCAATTTGAAATTCGTGTGTTGGCACGTTTTTTTATATTAATTTATTAAATTAATAAATATTTGAATTATGTTTATAATATTTATGTTTATGAAATGAGAATATTAATAATATATATAAGATTAACATGGATAATTTCATTCAAATAATACTTACCTCAAATATATAATAACAATATAATTAATAATATTAAAATGATAAATCATCTTAGGTAATAATTATAATATCAAACTGTCAATATTAATTATACTAGATGAATAATATTATTTAATATTATCCAAATAAACATAGGTTTCAGCGGTTTCAGGTTTCAGAATAAGGACACTTAATCGATTTTATTTGACCTTATTTAGTATCTTTATTGCGTCGAATAGGAATTACTATTATTATTATTATTTTGATTTTATTAATAATATTTTTTAATTGATACGCATATAATGTAAGAAATATTTTTTAAAAACATAAAGTTTAACTTTTTTGTATTGTATTTTAAAATATAATTAAAATTTTAATTAAAAAATCTTAAATATTATTTCTAAGGTAGACCGGAATCATTGTTACATCTCTTGCAAATTTATAATTATCTTTTATATCTCAGTATTTCATTTTATAAACTAGTAGGTGTATTGCTTATTTATATTATAATACAATATTGACATTTATTTATGGGTATATATTATGTGCTTTAAAAGTATATTAATGATTTCCACAATATATTGATATTTTGCTTAAACGTATTAAATTTTTAATGTAATTTTTTATATTATATTTTCACAAATTTTTTATGTGTATTTTAATAATAACAAATTAATTTGTTTTATTGTTTACAAATATAATTTAAAGAATAATCTAGAATAAATAAATTTGAATATTTAAAATGGTCAAGATAGTTATTAGGGAAAGTATCTATTATAGCATTATGTAACATGATCTCTCTTTTTTCTTTTTGAATTTTCTTTATATAGACTTGAAGAAGTAGCTATTGTGGACTGTATCGTATGATCTTCTGGTTTATCTTTGCTCGGTCAATATTTTTAAGAATATTGAAAGAAAGCTCTTAATATCAAGTTTATGTAAATTGGACAATTTTCGGTAAGTCAATCAGTGTTACCACTGTTAGGCACCAACAGTACAAATCCAATACATTTGTAGGTAAAACACACTTATTTATCTTTAGGCTATGATTAGGGCTAGGCATAGTTAATTAAACTATACTAAACTATAGTTAACTATATTTTTAATAAATTAAAAAAAAAAACTAAACTATTTAATATAGCATGTAATTGTACTATTGAAGAGTTCAGTTTTAAAAAACTGAAGTTATATCAGTTAATTGGTAACTGAACTAAAATTTGTATTTAAAAGTTAGTCATGATGTCCTGAACTAAATTTATTGAGTTCAAGATCTTACTCAACGTATTTGCTTGCCCTCATTTACCTGTCCCTCCCACTCCAAACCCCACATCCCCTCAACCAGCTCTCTTCCTCCACTCAATATATCATCCAACACTTCATTGTTGTCACCGGTTGCCGCAACCTCCACACCACTGATAACGGTCTCAAAACCGTTATTTTTATACATTAATTTGATATCAAAACACAACTTTTATGACTTAGAATTAGCTTAGAATCATGCAAAACATCTTAGTTTGGTGTCAAGGGAGTCAAAAGTGGTTTTAGAGATATTATGTTTGGTTTTGCATTGTTTTGACAGGATTTGATGAGAAGTGGATGATGAAGATGAAGAAGGAAGGACTTAGACTGAAGAAAGGGCAAGAAAAGATGAAAAGAAGGTGTCACGACCACCGCTCAGTACCAACCCAGCGCTGAGCGTCAGAATTGCAGACCGCTGAGCGTCCAGAGAGCGCTGAGCGTCCTGCGTGGCCACCGCTGAGCGGTAGCTAGCGCTAAGCGCCTAAATGATGGGTCTGGGCCAAAATTCTGTTATTTTTCTGGCCTATAAATAGATCCAATGCGATTCTTAGGTTAATCTTTTGGCAATCAAAGACGTCCAGAGCATCTTCTTCACTCCTTGGAGGCGGTCTTTGGATGCGGGAGCTCAGAATCACCAATTCTAAGGTTTATTCTTCCATTCTTTTCATTAATTCCATCTAGTTTCACCATGTCCATGGTGAACTAAACCCATTGTTGTTGGAGAACAATGTAATCTTTTGAAACTCTCTTATATCGAAGTTCTTGTTTTATTTTTCACATGCTTGTATTATCAATAGTTTGGGTCTTCTTATCCGATTTTAGTGCTTGCATTGTTTAACTCATTCGGTCTTATGATATTTAATTTTGTCGATACGGGAGCGTACGGGGAAGTCTCGAACTGATAGGAATTCTCTTGGTTAAGCAATACTACCTAGGAATAGGAGTAGGACGACCAATTGCTTTAAACTTCTTTTTATAATGCGTTATTAATTACATAGGGAGACTAGGAATGGTAAACTAGTAATTGATAATAGGCTCTCTTCGCCGAGGAATCGGGTTTTGAGTAGATTAGAAAGCTGCATGACATTGATAATAAAGCGAATTTAACAAGAATAATAGATATAAGAGGGTGGAAAAAGATGAAATTGTAAACCCCAACAACTCCATTAATTCATAGTCTTATTTGGCAACTGATTCAATTTGCATTTGCATGTTTAAATTCTGTTTTTGCATCAACACTACAATTTATTCTTCTTTCAAGTCTTATGCGATCAAATCACACAAACATCTAGGCCATCGAGTCCTTTGGGAGAACGATACTCAGTCTTACCGTTTATATTACTTGATAACGATCTGGTACACTTGCCAGGAGCTTAACAATCACCGTCACAAATGTCTTCGCCACGGGTAAGGTCAAAATGTGGGTCGTCGGCAACATTGGAGTCTCTGAGAGAGGTTGCTTTGTCATATGGCAAATGCTCCTCGACAAGTGGCAGATTGAGCTCGTCCCAACAACTCAGAAGGTTGTCACCGAAAGTGATGGCACCGTCGCTTGGCGCCACACCCCCTGGATTGGCGCACATGCCGCCAAAGGCGGCGTCGAGGTTTAAAAGTAAGTATTTAAAAGTGAGATAAAGTTGATATTGTAAGTAACAAGGTTGGGTTTTCCATGCAGTTAACCATCAACCTTATGTTTTAGGACGAAAAGAAAATGGAGGAAATCATTAAACAGGAGTAAAAATTCAATTTTCAGTTAACTGCACTAGAAATATAATAAGTATAGTTTTTTTTAAACTGAACTAGATAATAGTATAATTAGTTTTTGGTTAAATGGATTAGTTTTTTATAGTACAAAATAGTATAGTTAACTATATAGTTTAGTATAGTTAAATTATTTTTGTCCAACCCTAACTATGATTATGTCAGCTTTAATTAAATGTCTATTTCCAAACTTATATAAGGTAAGGAGGTTGTTGATTTCATTTATTGTCAATTTGAGATTTTACCATGTTAAGGGATCGAACATACATAATTAACTTGAGCATCAAAGTGACTTTGACAGATATTTATCTATTCAACTAGAGGATTAAAGACGAATGATTGAGATTAACACTAGTGCAAAAACGCTTATTAACGTCGGTTAATTTGGGTTTTTGACGTCCGTTTCGTATCCGACGTCTAATCCAGTGATGTAACTTTGCATCAGTCACTTCATGACAGACGTCTGTAGACGTCGGCTTCGTGCAATAGACATTTGCAGACGTCGGGCGAGATAACAATAGACGTTACCATAGACCTCAGTGGTGAACAAAATAGACGTATGAACGCGCTGGATCGTTTTGTGCACTGTTACTTATTGGACGTCACGTTTTGCACTGACTGATGTCTGTGGACGTCGCGTTTTGCCTTAACCGACGTCTACTAGGCAATTTTCTTTAATAAATTTTGTTTTTCGAATATAACCACACCTGAAAATCAGAAAAATTTGCCAGAACAATTGTTTATAATAAATTATTGTTTGTTTGAGCTATAAATGAAATATAATTCAATCCAAGATTAATAACAATAATTATAAACTTAAACTAAACCTAAGTAACTCAAAACAACAAAAAAGAAGTCTTGCTCTAGTTCCACTTTTGGATACAATAACTTGCCCACTCTTCCCTTATCTGCCTTATCATGCCTTCGGTTAGAGCAGATGAATTGTTGAAGTTCTGCACAATTAAAAAATATTGATTATGGTTTGATATATGTTGAAAAGAATGAATTGATTTTTTGATGTATTCAAAGGAAGGCTGATTATTACCTCTTTCAAGTTATATGTAATGCCAGCTCGAATGATGGTCTTTATCCAACACATCACATAGTACCCACATTCCCATGAATCAAGTTGTTTGTTACACTAAAATGACAAAGTACATTTAGTCAAGAATTAAGATCATTGAAAAATAGAGTAAACGAATTAAAACTATAAATGCAGTAAACCTTGGGATACAACACATGATTTAGCTGACAGCAAGATTTACCCATTACTCTATTTACATTAAAACAGAAAGTAATATTAATTTAAGTATGAAATCATTAAAAATTAAGGCTGACATGAAATTAAAATTCATTTTTAGCGAAACACTTACCCTTGAAGTAGGTCTTTGAATTCATCTTTAATCTTCCTATGCAGCAAACATAAGAAGACAACTGTGTTGAGAACTACCAATTGCCAGTGAGCCCTATTTGGAACATAAAAAAATGTTAGTAAACTAATTAAGTAAACTTTAATTACCTTTTACATAAAACAAGGCATACCCGTCAATGTATGGCACAAGGTATATGTCTCTGTTTGACTCAGCCATCCATGTTGCCAAATAATTTTGTTTCACTTCATCTGTGTTACCACAACGTTGGATGGTCTGAGGTTCAACAAATCCGTAAACGGAAGACCGACCTTGGTCTACAATGATTGAGTCCATGTACCTATAACAACAAAGTTAACTTATTACAAAGTAGGCATCTTAATTAAAATAATATGGTACAAAAAATTAATTGTCTTACATGCACCAGAGTTGAATAATGGAAATATTCAACATCCTGTCTCCCGCAATGATCTCCGATACATCATTCAATGTGATATATACTGGCAAGTGGGGGGGGGGGGAGACCAAATACTCTTAAATCCCAGTATATTTCTACTGATCCTTTGGTAAACCTGGGACATCTTGCCATTAGTTTTGATATGGGATCATCCTTCGCTTCAGCCATGTCATCACCATCATGAGCATCATCATGTTCAGGTATTGGTACCTCATTCATCGGCTACTTTTGAGGACGTGTGAACTGAAGATAACATTTTCATCGTTATTAACAATTATTTTGAAATTATAATATAAAATAGCCAATGATACAAATATTATACCTGTTGTGTCCCAATGTGTGTGACAATCAATGCTCTAGGCCAAGCTAAAAAAGTTCCTACGGCCTCTCCCACAAATTGAACTTCTGGAGTGGGTACAGGCACCTGAGCCTGGGGATCCCGAACCTCGTCAATCATGACACGCACATGCTGAGGTGCTATGGGAACACCATGAATAGTTACTCCTCCCTCAATTACTCGTCCAACAGCCACAATGCGTGCGGGATCCCCTTCAACCAACATGTCATACTGACCACTGTAGGTTCAGCAGTAGAGCACGATCCTTTGGTGCTGGCAGGAGGGGGTGTGGGTGTTTAAAATTTGTACTTACAATTCTCTGTGAGATCGCTACGGCTGAGGCAATCGTATCATGTCCTCTAAATGATCAGTCATTCATTCTTCCACATAATTTGTTCCTCGTGACGTCATAGGTTGGTCCAGTATTTCTCCATGCCAAGTCCAAACGACATACGATTTCATTATGCCGAACATGAATAGATGATCATGCAAATTGCCCAGGTCTTGTCGTATTTGATTAGTACAACGAACACAAGGACAAAAATATGTCCCGTTCACAGACTTTGCATTTTCTTTAACATATTGTAAGAACACCGAAACACCCTTCTCATATTCTTCAGAAATGCGACGTGCATTCATCCAGCTTCGATCCATACTATGTTCGTAACATACTTCATCAGTATTAAATTGGACAATTGGACAATTCAAAATTTAATAAAAACGATTAAAAGATTAATCGTTTGTGTTAAATTTCAAACGGGAAATACGTTTCACTAAGTGCTTCCATACTAATGCATGTCAATTATAATAACACAACTAAACTTAATCACGTGCATATACTAACAATCTACAAACACATGCATATACTAACAATTTGCAAACACATGCGTACCTAAACGTCAATTTGAAATCATAAAAAAAAAACCAATAAAATGCAAATTCAAAATGCCAACATCATACGTAAAAGCCAATAATATCCATACAAATTACGTTTTCAAGAAACAACCTAACCTTTTTAGCAGATTATATATAACCAAATGAGATAGTTGTCGTAGTGCACGCCCAAATATAGGTCAGAAATGCAGTCCAAAAACAGTCCAAAATGCAACCCAACAAAGACGTTTGAAACTGCAACAAAACGCAACGAAATGAAATTATGATCGGTTCAAATGAAAGCTTTTTCATTAGAGATTAATTCAATCGGAGCAAAACTAAATTTAAACGGTCAAAAACATAGAAAACGAACCTCTAATGGCGCGATGGAGAAGAGCTCTCGACGAAGAAGACGATCAATAGTGGAAACTGCTCGCGGGTTCAAGTTCTGAAGTTTATGTCACTGTAGACGTCGGTTCCCAGTCGAGCCCGACGTTTGAAAGGTTATAGACGTCAGTCATCTCACTGATGCGACGTCTATATCATTTAAATATTAATATTGGCGCGGATTATAGACATCAGGTAGGTGCGCAACTGACGTCTGGTTGGACCGAGTCGTCGGTTGGATTGTAACCGACGTCTAGTCTGTAGCATAATCATTACAGTTTCACCTAACTGTCAGGTTATAGACGTCTCTTAGGCGGGGCGTGGACGTCTATGGCTCAGACATTAATGGCACCAAACCACCTGTCAAGTTATATACATCTATTGGTGGGGCACCGACGTCTACCTCGCAACTTTTGACCATCTCTGAGACCTATAGACGTCGGTGTTATTCTTGGAGACGTCTACAGGTCGACTGTTCACCTTACATGACAGCATGTAGACGTCTCCTTTTTTGATGACTGACGTCTATAATTCTTCAGGCATCAGTTGGCCCAGGTCCCGACGTCTACTTGCCCTACTTAATTACGATGTTGCCACCGGTCATTGTTTTACGTCCTTGCACATAACAACTGACGTCTAGGCGGTGACGTTAATCAGCGTTTTTCCACTAGTGTAACTTTGTAATAGAGACTTAATACGACATTAAATGATTGACAAAAAGATGTAAAGGAATGTTAATTGTGATTCTGGGCCACACATGCCAAACATTGATTATTGAGCAACATTAACTCTTAAAATGTTATATTTTTTCTTTGACGAGCTTGATTATGATGGATATGTACTCCATATAAGAATAAATGTTCTTACCTTATTTTAACAATATTTCAATAGCTTAATGTACTTATTTATTTTTTTATTGCAGAGTGTATATTTGTTTGTTTCATCTTAAAATACAGTTTATATGAAGAGTTATTTCAGAGTTAGATAATTTTTTATTCAGGAATTTGGTGAAAAAAAAAATCTTTTATCTCTTTGCTAGAGAAATTTTATGATATTGTCTTTTAGCCAACAAATATTTTTGACAAATGAAAGTGATATTTCTCTACAATGCATAGAATACGTATTTTTATATTTTCTATGTTATACGATGTTACTTTACTTCTATGTATTTTATCATCTGAGAATGTTCTATTGTACATAAATTAAGACAGTACGGTGTTATATCATGTATGCTTCTTTTATTATTTGTTGTCGAGATTAAATATTTTCAATCAGACGAAACATAATTTTGTTTCACACTTAGTTATTTTTAATAATTAATTAAAATCATAAGATTGATTTTTTTCTCAGATAATTTGTCACATCCCAAAATATGTGTATAAATCATATCAAATGGAATGCAACATGTCATAATAATAGAAAGCAGTTAGGAGTAGAAGATACTGTATAAGTGTAAATTACAGTCATCCAAAATAGAGGGGAAAATAAAACGAAAGCTAATGAAAGTACAAGAGTCTTTCAAAATATGATAAACTAAAAGAAATAAAAACAACATGAACGCCTAAGCACTAGGTGTTGGATCTTCCTCGGTCTCCAACGCCTGCTCCAGAGGCACATCATCACCTACTGCTCACATCCAACGGGTTGGATGATCATCGCAAGAGAGGAAGCAAACACACACAACATACAAGTGCAAGGGTGAGCTAGTTTCCAAATCAACATACGATTCATAGCAAAGTAATCTAACATAGCAGAAAGCATAAATTTGCATACAAGCATACAAGTTATCATGTTCACGAGCACACAGTTCATAACTTAACCAAAATCAATCATATTAACATGCAAAGACTCCTAGACACGTCCGGACATAGAATGAATGTAGAGCTGGGGCGGGTTGTACACTTGTGATGGCCTCTACTGCTTTGCAAAGCCATTGCCGAGGGGTTCCACCCGACCATACACAAGGCTAGTCCGTTACCGCGGTATAGGCCTACAGTGAAAGCGCCTACCCTAGGACCTCCCACTACTCCCACCACACGCGTCAATCCTCTCTAAATGAGAATGAAAGACCGTTGGAGCGTTAGGGATAAACCCCCATATGGAAGCCTCTCGCCATTCAATCAATACACTAATAGATCTCACCGAGAGATCATAATTTCACAACCGAATCCTACCAATCCAATTACTTGATAATTCCCCAAGTCATATAAATCATACACACCTCAAT
Organism: Vigna mungo; assembly: GCA_036885675.1. NCBI lineage: Eukaryota > Viridiplantae > Streptophyta > Magnoliopsida > Fabales > Fabaceae > Vigna > Vigna mungo. The sequence continues at coordinate 11,984,944 of CP144690.1, read as the reverse complement.
TTGCCACAAGCAATTAGATAAACTAACCATTCATAACCTTAAAGCAATAAACCGAACACTAGAAGCAGTGGCCGAACCACTGGAACTAAATTGGGTGCCAATACTAGACACCCATGCTAAACCGAACGGTCGAGAGAAGAGCTAGCTCTTCTCTGACCGAGACCCTGCAGACCGAACGGTCATACAGGTCGAGGACTTCTAAAGCTGTGAGGAATCCAGGGTAAAGAACCTAAGGCTGAGATGGGTCAGGACCGGACGGTTATGGGGTGGGCAAATTCTCCCCTGGCCGAAAGCAAAGATGACCGAACGGTCATGCGAAAGAACTACTTACCCTAACCATGGGTTGACCGAACGGTCATGAGAAGGACCAACCTTCTCTGACCGAACCCTACCGGACCGAACGGTTTGAGAAGGAAGCCTCCTTCTCTCACCAAGGCTTCCTGGCCGAACGGTCAAGAGAACGAAATACCCTCTCTGACCAAGGGAACCAGACCGAACGGTTAAGAGAAGGGGAACCTTCTCTGACCAAGACCTCCAAACCGGACGGTCAAGGGAAGGAGTCATCCTTCCCTGACCAGGCCTACAAAACCGAACGGTCAGGAGAAGGGGGAGCCTTCTCTGACCAAGGCCTACAAAAACCGAACGGCCAAACTCTGCATAATTCTGCAGAATTATGCAGAATTCGACAAAACCTCTTGGGACCATTTCTAACCATTTTAACCAACTTCTAACACCTCTAATCTTTGTTTTAAACATAATTAAACTTACCTAAGTGATTCTAAACGTTCCTAACACATTTTTAAAGTGATTTAGGCTTCATTTCAACTCCAAAACTCTCATTTTCCCAACTTAGGGACCCAAAACCAATTCTTACCATTCTACACCTATTTTGGCTAATTTGGTGACTCAAACAAGTCACAATACACTAAGTGAAACTGTCCCAACAGTCCACAAGCACAGAAAACCCCATATACTCAAAATCACTACCTCACTTCCCTTAAAATGGCTCAAAAGTGACTCTAAAGGACTTGGTTTTCTTTCAAACACTACCATAACAGATTTCAATCATCAAAACAGTCCCAATCATGCATAATTTATCATACCAAGACATTCCAAACAGTTCATAATCCTTAATCATCAATTCCACACAACGTACGCATTTCCATACATACATTTCAAACCAATCCAACCAATCTCATGCTTCTAACAACATACAACTTCAAATTTATCATACATTCACAACATACTACAAAAATGAAAAGAAAACTAGCTCCCCTTACCTCTAGTGTGCACGGCCCACTCAAAGAATGATCCTAGCCCAAGCACTTTGAACCCCAAAGTATGAGAAACACCTAAAATCATCAATTGATGATAGAAAACGAGTTTTAGGACCAAATTGAAGTTAAAGTAAGAGAGAAAACGAGATGGGTTGCATGTAACAAGATTTACATGCTAGAACCCTAGAGTAAAGAGGGAAAAGAGGGCTTTCTTACCGGTTGGACGAAACGAAGGTTCAATCGGTGAGAAATGGTCCTCTTGCAGTCACAAATGCTTGGGTAGCTTCAATTTGAAAAATGAATGGTTAGATTTTGAGTTATGGTGATTGAGAGATAAGGCAATGGAGGAAAATAGTAGAAGAAGAAGATGTTGGTTGTTGGCTGTTTTAGAAAGTGACTAAGTCTTAGTATTTTAGAATGTTTTTACTTTATCAAAAGCTTTAGCCAATCCTTTGATGTCACGTGTATTCCACTCATATATATATTTTTCAAGGTATTACATAATTGTTAAAAACATCATTTTAATAACAATTCAATAGAAAACTATTATTGTTTTTCACTCAATGATGATTCAAAAACAACTATCATTGTACAGTTTGTATTATTTACAAAAACATTTACAGTGTCTTTTACAATTGTAATTTCTTTTTAAGTGTGGTGGAAAGACATTGTTGAAGCTAGCTTTTATTTATATATATATATATATATATATATATATATATATATATATATATATATATATATATATATATATATATATATATATATATATATATATATATTCTCAAAAACATTTGCAGAGATAAATATTGATATCAAGAAAAAGACAGAGACGAAAGATAAGCAAAGTTTCATTGTTACAACATATAATTATTACGAGTTAATTATGGACGACAAGTGACTATTTGCAAATATAAAAGATCAATCACAGACTATGTTAGAAATTAGATGATTTAAAGGAGATACTAACTAAAAATGAAAGAAAAACAGTAAAACGCATTTTATAAACTTCACGTATGACAATGAAATTTTGTATTTTAAATTATTGCAAACTTCATACAGTTTTCTTGTCTTCCAGAGTCATCTCATCATCTAGAAGAAACAAATGGCTTAGACAATTTTGAATGTCTAGAAATCCAAACTTAATATAATGATAAGCTTGATTACCAAAAACAACTCGAAACCTGTCACAAAACTTTCCATATTCTGGCAACAAAATCTCCTCTATGGATTTTACTATTCGTTCCTTCAGTCGCTTATCAGAGACAGTCCATGTAGACTGAATTGTGCATGTCTCTTCAAAGTGCAGGTTGAACAAATGGAGCTTTTCTTTCATTAACTCCGCTACCAGTTCAGCCTCCGCCAACTCATTCGTCTCAACCTTCAAAAACTCCACCATCTTATTCCACGAACTTCTTAGATACAGGTTGTAGTTTTGTTCTACCTTTGCTGTGTTTTGTCGATACCAATCATCGTCGAATTTCAAATCATGCGTCTTTTGTTCTATGTAGCTGAGATTATTGATCATAAAAACAGAGCCCAATGCGGGGTCAGCGTAGTAGTCTTTAGACTTAGCTTTCAATTCGCTCTCTAACAACTCAATCATCCTTTCTAAAACCATCCAATATGAAGAATTCCCGATGCGGTAAGTATGGTCAGCCCTTAGCTTTATCTTACTTTTAGACATTGTATGGATGTAGTCCATTGCTTTCTTAGTAATCAGATGAAGCCCTCCATCAGTAACAGGTGCCTGCACATTATTGGGATAAGTAAGTTTCCTCAACTTGTTTAGCATAGCCAATCTTTGCCGAACGTCTTGAATATCATTTATAAACGAGAATTTGCGAAACAAAATCGGTGAGATGAACTCCCGTGTCAAGTCGACCAATGGGTCCGACATTTTAGGGACAATGTTGAACAAAAGATTCGGCAAATTCCCAGTTGTCATGGTGGTATCGGCAAAACTCACTAGTCCAATCGTCGGTTCCTTGCAAACCTTGTCGAAGAAGGCATCCGCAGCGACAGAGAACCCTGAAAAGAGGTAATCGCAGAGTCTCCTTTCATTGGGAAACAGTATCTTCGAAGTTGCCTTGCACGTTTTCAACCACTTCTCAATGTCCTCATCGTTGGGCGTTTGAAATTGCAACCCAAGTGCCCACCGACACTGTTCTCCAAACTCCTTTCGCCATTTGCTGTAAATGTCGCTGCATTCCTCCGTAAAACCTCCTTCCACAATCAGCTTCACGATTTCTTTAAGGCGGCTTATAATTTCAAATGGAAGCGCATCCATCACCAAGTTGATGTCCGGATCCGGTACTTCCAACATTTGAATCTGGTCCTTGTCTTTGTCTTTGGAGTCAAACACAGCTTTAAGGTATTTGTCCACGTGACTACAAACCATGGGAACAAGCATCTGATTCTCCTTTTCAAGCTCCTTTATACAGTTGATGAGCTGTTGTTGGACGGAAAGACCATCATCAACGCTTCCATTTTGTGAAGCTGAATTGCTTCGAATAAGATCCCCATGTTCTGGTGAGGTGCCTAGAGTACTACCGACATCAGCATTAGCTTCTTGTTCCATGATAACGGGACTGCTAATACTAATTCTTCCTGAATCATCGACTTGAATGATCACCTGATTTTGGTTCAGGAGCTGAAGATTCTCCCCTTGTGTGTCGCTCGGATAGTGACGAAGCTGGAGGAGAGAATAAGTGAAACCTGCTCCAACAGTGACTAACCACAATTTGATCTTCATGAGTTGTACTATTAGAGCTCCGCAGAAGAAATATAGCAGATCGATCTGGAATCCAAATTGAGTGAGATTTGACAAGCCAAGCGACATGGTAGCAAAAGCAGCACAAGAGATGAGACTGTATGCATCAGGTTTACCCTTCACCACGTTATCAAATAAAAAGGAATAAACAGAAGAGATTATCAGAACCAAAAATGCCAAATGAGCTTCCAACCGGAGAGAGGTGGAGCTCAACCTTGCAGGTGTAAACAAGGCGGCTAGGCAAATGAAGAAACTGAAAACAGTATAAAGAAGCATCTTCCACCAGCTCCAGTTTCCCAGTAAAGAGTTGAAAGAGGAACTGAGCGCATAACAGAGCAATCCAACAATAGATGAAGCAAGACATACAAGTCTCAATACCTTTGGTCTCTTCAGCCATCTTAGAATTTGGTTCAGCATGAGCAAGCTTTGGATCCAGTAATTCACCCACCACAAACAGAGACCCCCCGCTTTTTTGGTTGAGAGAAACCCCTCACCGTGATTTAAGTGATCCTGGCTATTTTTTGGTCTCCAAGTAAAAAACAAAACAACTTGTTGACCTAAAAGTGCCAAACTTCATCTTCGGAGAACTTGTACTCTAAACAAAATGGGAATTATAATTTTTTTTTGAAACCCAATACGACCACCTCGCAATCATTCTCACTAGTAATATAGTCATTAAAAAAAATTGTATTTATAAAAAAATATCTGTGAATCAAATAGAATATAGGTTCCTTTATACGGCAAATGTTAGAAGTCGTCTCTGAAAATCTATTTTCGTTCCTTATGATTTTACCAGTGTGCAATTTTTTGTGTTAAATTTTATTTTATGTTAACAGTCAAATAAAAAATGTTCGATTTTCGAAAACGGAAAGTTATATTTTTAATTAAAACTTTATAAAAACAAAAATTTCATCCAAGAAACTAAAAAGAAAAAAAGTGAATTTAAACTAAATTCTTACACACTTACACCCAGTGAGTCAAGTAGACCCCAGGCATTATCTGTGTGAGAGGTTTCCATGAACTTTCGGAGAAAAATACTTGCGGGTTGTGAATGTTGTCGGAAGTAGTTCCTTCCTGTTAGTGAAATCATGAAGCGTGTTCAATTGGAAGAAGAAAATAAAGATAACCAGTACGTTTGTTTGACAATCTTATTGTGGCAATTTTTTCACAACGCTAAAATCCTTTTCCTTTTTGCGGTTTTCCTTTCACTCTTCCATTTGTGGTTTCCCTTCTCCTCTTACTCTCTATGGCGAACCACGGCGGTCACCATTGCTCTTTGTGGCGAACCACGGTGAACCAAAGCGCATCCACCATTTTTCTTTTTTTTTTTGGCGCAAACTATTAAGAACTGAGATTTAAACCTAACTCAATTTTACAAAACTGGTTTTATTTTTAGTTCATGTGAGATTTTCAACACACTCTCTTCACACCCACATAGATCTTGTTAGGATAGACTCTAATCATGGCTCTATACCATATTATAACTTAATCCCCACAAAACCGACTTGTAAGTTGAGTTTCCAACACGAACCACCATCCTCTCCACCATTGGTCTTGCCCTCTTGCGTTCTCTCACATTGTTGCTCTTGTTCGCTCCATCGATACGAAGTGTCTTCGCTCTAGTTTTGTTTCGATCTGAGAAGGATAGTTAAACCGGCTTGTAAGATGAGGTCTGCACCGTGAGACTTCCAACACACCCCCCTCTTGCCCTCTTGCGTTCTCTCACATTGTTGCTCTTGTTCGCTCCATCGATACACAGTGTCTTCGCTCTAGTTCTGTTTCGATCTGAGAAGGATAGTTAAACCGGCTTGTAAGATGAGGTCTGCACCGTGGGACTTCCAACACACACCCCTCACGCCGAGATATATACATCTCGAGCGTGAGACTAGATATTAATGGGAGGTCCGATAACGGCCCAATAACGAGTGAAACAATATGCCCAACAAATATCGCTAGGATAGGCTACCATGTTAGAAGTGGGTTTTAAGCCTAACTCAACCCCACAAAACCGGCTTGTAAGGTGAGGTCTACACGCCACCTGTATATTATAAATTGGCCTTATCTTTAGTTGATGTGGAACTTCCAACATAGAGAAGTGATTCATTGACATTTCCAATCATGATAACTTTATAAAATAATATTAAATAAATTTTTAATTAAAAATTTTAAAATGCATTCTTAGGTACATGGAGATAATGGTCGAGTACGAATAATGCTTATTTGTTACTTGACCTATATTCGAAAATTATATTTGTTTTAAGTGGTTATAAAATGTTTTAAAATTGTTTCGGTAGGGTTGAGATCCCTAACTCAACATTCAAAATTGTTGGCATTAGGGTGCCTGTAGAAGACAACATTCAAGTCAGTGACTTTGCGTTATAAAGATTAGTAATTAGAGTTAATTACCTGTCTTTTCTATCATTAACTTCCCATTGATTGTTCAGATTAATTTCTAGATCAGTCATTTTCTTAGTAGATGAGTAATTTCTAGATCAGTCATTTTCTTAGTAGATGATTAGTCACTCGGTCCTTTGGCTGACTAGGTGGTCCTATCGTACACAAATTATTTTAAAATTTATATTTGAATTTTTAAAATTAATATTTTAAACCAATTTTAACCTTTGTATAAAAATATTAAATTTTACATATTTTAAAAGTATAAAATGATTTAAAAGAATTGAATATTTTATTTTATAAAATATAGTTGATAAACAAGTTTAGTATATATTTTAGTTGAAATTAATTTGTAATTTTTTTCTATTAACAATTTTAAAATAATTCTAAATAAAATTCAATGTAAAATACAAATATAAATAAAGTTAATCATGTTAGAAATATTTAATAAAAAAAACTAATTTTAATAACATTTATATAAAAGTTAAATTTTGATTCAATTTGAAGAGAGACGAAATTCTTTAATTTAAAAAATTAAAAGAGACAAAATAAGAAAAACACGATCAAATTAAGATTAATATAATGATAAGTGACATGATAGTAACGTCATTATCACATTACACTATCATCATATGGATGTTAGTTAAATATGTGACAATTTTTTTAAATATAAAAATAATTAAAAGAACAATAAAAAAAACAATGAATTGACAAATGACATTTTTCTAATGATATTAGTATAATACTAAAAAAAAAAGCTTATTACATCAAATTTTTCAAATTAAAAACTAAATTAAAACAAATAAAAATACAAAAATCAATTTGTGATTTCGTTATAAAAATAAAAATTAATAAAATGATTTACCATTTAAAAAATAATTCTTTCATAATTTACATTTTAAAACTTCTCTAATATATTTATTTTGATCCTTAATTCATGAAATAAATAACACATATAAATTACATAATAACACTATTAATAAAATTAGATTAAAATATAAAAAAGAAAATTACTAATATTATAATGGATTATCTCCTCTAGTAGCAATTATCTAAACACTTTTATTTAGTTGAAAATTCTATATGTAGAAAGTTTAAACTCATTTATATAAGGATGTTTATCAACATCCTTAAATTACTAAATCACTCTTACACAATTACACACTGATTCATCAAGACCCCACACGTTATGTGTCGGGGGATACCACGAACTTGCTGAGAAAAATAGTCGTGGACTCTGAAGTGAGGAGACTCTAATTCTTTTTCACTCACATTCTTTTTGGAATTACACTTATATTCTTTTTCTTTTCAAAATTATTTGTAATAAACTTACGACTAGTTTGAAATTCGTGTATTTGCGCGTTTTTTTATATACTATTATTATTTTGATTTTATTAATAATATTTTTTAAATGATATGCATATATTGTAAGAAATAATTTTAACAAAAATTAAAAAACAAAATTTAACTTTTTTGTATTGTATTTAAAAAGATAATTAAAATTTTAATTAAAAAAGTAATGATAAATATTATTTTTAAAGTAGACAGGAATAACAGTTACATCTTTTACATATTTATAATTATTTTTTATATTTCAGTATGTGTAAAGTCTGAAGAAAAAAAAAAGAAAAAAAAAAGAAAAAAAAAAAAAAAAAAAAAAAAATATATATATATATATATATATATATATATATATATATATATATATATATATATATATATATATATATATATATATATATATATATATAAAATTAACATAAAGGGGCACAAGTGTCAGCATATCAGAGGATGAACTAGCAGTAGTAAAATAAAACAAAATTAATACTCTAGGTTCATACATTCTGAAGAACAGTCACACTTTTCTACATTTTCTCCTTCCTTGCTCTGCCATTCTTTCCTCTCAAACTCAAATTCTAACCTTTATGAAGCTGCCTAGTTAATCAGGACGTTAAGAACAACGCTTGCAACTGATCAATTTTCAAATTTTTTTTGCCGGTGAGTTGATTTTTAACTTTTCCATGAAATTTGGGGTTTGTGGATCATGCGACAGTTGTGCTGCATGTGAATCATCTCATTCTTCTTCCAAAAATTTCTAGTTTTTATTAGATTTTAAGAATCCTTTCTATCTACAATTTTTCAATCCATAGATGATTTTTATTTTCTTTGAGGATCAAAAGAAAAGGGGCAAAATTCTTCTAGATTGTGCTACAAATCAAAGGTAAGGGAAGCTGGGATGTTGGTGTTGTTTTATTAAAATTCTTGAATGCATGATTTAGATTTATTTAGAACTTTGAAAGAATGCATGTGAAGATGGTGTGTAGAAATTTGAATTTTTTGTTAATATGAAGATTTGTGATTTTGCCTATTTGAGAATATGTTGGTGATTTGTCTTGTTATGAATTTTGAATTTGGATGTTGATGAACTGGCCTGGATGCAATGCTATGATGATATGGAGTGGATAGATGGAATGGGTTCACTCTAAAAAGAGATAGTCAATTCAATTATTGTAGTATTAGGGCCTATGAAGAGAACCAAAGTAGTCAAAAGTTGCATTGGGGATTTCAGGTTGTTCTAGCCAGTTTAGGTAGCCTAAGTAAGTCAATTTTGACCTATTAGAAGTGTTGAAAGTGTTAAAAACAGTTCTTAAGTAGTAGATTTAGAAATTTGTACCTAGGTTGATGAAATTGGAGATTTTGAGTGTAAAACAATGCATAATCACTAGATGATTAGGTTAGCAAGTGTTAGAATCCATTAGACAAGTTCAATTCATCATATAGATCGAGTTTTAAGTGCTAGAAATTCACCAAAAGGCCTAAAACAAAATTTAGGGATGTGAGTTCTTCCAAATCTGCAGAAAATTCTAGAGAATCCACGCTTGGGCGCCCCAAAAGGGCGCTGGGCGCCCTTTGATTCGACGTTTGCCAGAAATATGGCGCCTGGACGCCCTTTTCTGCTGTTGCTTTTGTTTTTGATAGTTTGTGGGGTTCCAGATGTCCGTTTTGGACGTTCTTTAGGTCGTTCTAGGGGTTTTAGACCCTTCCGGAACTGTTGGTGATGATTTCAAAGTCATTTTCCTTGTCTAAGTATGAGTTCTTGGGTTTTGGATTGTTTGTGGTCTTTTGAAGTGAAATTAATGTTATATATATGTTTGTATGCTAAGCAAAGTTGAAGAGTTACATGTACATGGTTTTATATGGATTCAATGAGATGATGTCATGGTATTTGGTGGTTCATGTCTTGAGTTAAGTTTCAAAGTAAAAATATGGTTATTGGATGTAATTCCATGATCCTCAAGGGAGGTGACATGGTGGTACCACAGTAATTTGTTGTGATTGACCGTATGAATGGCCGGAGTGTCCTTATGGGGTTTATCCTGACATTCTAATGACCATCCATGCTCAATTAGAGAGTGATGAGTCATGTGGTGAGAATAACAGGAAGTCCTAGTCTTGGGTGTCTCCATTTATGGGCCAAGATGAGTTTGGTTGGACTTACACTTGTGTGTGGTCGGGTGAAACCCCTCGGCAATGACTTTGCAAAGCAGTAGGGCCACAACAAGTGCACAAACCCTTGGGACTCGACATTTCATACTAGTCCAGATGGTCAAATCACGTGGTCGGTCATTGGTATCAATAAAATGCATTTGATCATAGTATGTATTTTTTATGGTCCTTGCATGCTTGAAATACTTGATTGATAACATGCTTTTTATACCTAGCTTACCCTTACATTTGTTTGTTGTACGTGCTTGTCTTCCCCTTCTTGCGATGATCATCCAATCCTTTGGATGTGAGCAGTAGGTGATGATGTACCATTGGAGCAAGCGCTAAAGAATGAAAAAGATACAGCCCCTAGTTCTTTCTATTAGCCATCTTCTTCATTTTGATATACTCTATAGTTTGTAAAATTTTAAATTTATGGTCTCTTTTGGATGACTGTAAACTTATAACTTTTTTGGGATGTCACAGTATGCGTGTGATTATTTAGACGATAATAAATATATTGTCAAGTATTTTTGGGTATACGTTATGTGTTTTAAAATTATATTACTAATTTTTACCATTGATATTTTGGTTGATTTCATGAAAATTTTAATGTAATTTATTATATTTCTTTTTATATTACATTTTTCACTTACTTTTTATATGTATTTCAATAATAATAAATTAATTTGTTCTATTGTTTAGAAATATAACTTACAGGATTATTTTAAATAAATAAATTTGAATATTTAAAATGGTCAGAATAGTTATTAAGAAGGCATCTAAGTTGTTACTTGTTATATTTTAATGGATTCATTTTTAGATGTGAAATGTCAAATATTAAGTTATGTTTGTATAAATAAATTATGATTTTTTTTCTTAAAATTACAATGCATCTTTATAAAAATATAATATTCAATACAATCTTTCATATTTAATATTTTTTTTTTCAAAATCTTATCTCAATCTAAATAATTGGAATTGAATTTAAATTCAGTCTTAATCTTAAAATTGAATTGAAATCAAATACAATTGTGCAAAACAAAACTAATTTGGAATTTATAGATTTAAATTCAAATGATTGGATTGTATTACTCTATTTTAAATTCATATTTTCTATATTAAAATTTAAAGATTCATATATTTGTTTAAATGTTTATAATTTGACTTATTTAAGTTTAAAATTAAATATTTATTTACAAATTCAGTTTTTATGAAAACTTTTGTAATACTTTTATAAGCAAATTATCACCATCACCTTTTTCATATTTAGTCAATAAATTGGAGTATAAAAGTTGAAAACAAGTCCCTAAATTTGAGACTATAACCCTTTTAATACAGTATATTTTTTTTGCATAAATATCTTTAAATACCATTATATACAAAATAACTTAGAATACTTTTAATCATATAGGACATTAAACACAATTTTCGCAATAAAAGATATTATAATTATAACTTTCTTTTACTATACCCAGTAATTTCTTATATTGTTTAAAAATCGAAATCAAAAGTAATTTAAATATTTTGTTTTATTCTATTTATTAAAACATTTTTTAAAAACAAAATTTCACATTTTAAAACAGACAATACTTTACATGTATGATAATTGACATTACAAAAATTTATAGAATTATCGAATTCAATTTTAGAATTCAATGCCTTAAAAATCCAAATGGATATTAACATACTAATATAATCAATGTCATTTATTTATAATTAAAAGTACCATCCAAAAATTCAAAAATCATCAAAAATATCCAATTTGAACATTGAATTAAATTAACCACCATTTAAATGTAAAGATAACTTTTCATAACCATAAAATATATTCAAGAAAAAATTTTAATTTTATTTAAACTGATAGAATCTGATATGAAAAATTAATTAGAAATCACTATTAACATTCATATTAAAAGAACGTATAATTAATTAATTTTAATTTTCCTTTAAAGAAAACCTACTCCCAATCAATTCTTAATTATGATTAGAAGAAATCAAAATCCCAAATTTGATTTTAATTATAATGAAATCAAATTCCTAACTGAGAACCATAATTTCTGGTTTAAGACTCAATTATGTGAAGCCCATTTTCGTATCATAATACTACACCAACGTACATAAACATTCATCCGTGCTATAAAGCATTCCATTTAACTTAACAAACATATAATTGCAATAAAACATTCGTCATACCTCCAAAGAAAAATCATGGATATAATCACATGAATCATACAATAAATCTATATAAAAAAAAATTAAGTTTCCCATACCTTTTTTATTTTTGACCGACTGAAATATAAATCATTAAGATTGTTGTAAAAATGTTAACCAAAACTCAAACCGTGAACTAACAAGAAACAAGAAACTCTGATAGAGTTTATATCTATAATGGAAAAGAGAATAAAACTAAGGAGAGAAGAGAATGAAAAAAAAAACTCAACTTAGTAGGAATGGAACTCTCTGTTTATAGAGCTAAAAAGGAATAAAATAAATAAAAGACCATAAAAACAATAAATAATTTCACAGCACTTAAAATTTGACCGTTGTTTTCAAAAGTTTAAAGATGTTACACAACTTTCAATTATAATAAAATAATAATATTTTAGAACAATATCTACCTTTGCTGATAATCACAATCCTCCTCCATGCAGCTATGTTCGTACCACTATTCCCATGCTTATCTTTCCTACTATCACCAATATAATGTCACATCTGATTTAAATAGTACATATAATGTCTTGATTATTCTCATATTTCAAATTTTCATAAACATTTTATTTATCAAATATCCTCTAATTTTGAACCTCAGAGCTATAGCCAAGCTATAAAATATCTCCATTGGAAAGTTGCTATAGAATCTAAACTTCAAGCCATGGATATAAACCAAACTTGGACCTTTACTCCTCTTTCTCCCCATAAAAAGCCCATTAGTTCTAAATGGTTGTTCAAATTAATTTTTGATGGTATTGATTCTAAACATAAAGCTAAACTTGTTGCTGGAGGTTTTTCTCCACAATTTGGTATTGATTTTCAAGAAACTTTTTCTCCTGTTTCAAAAATTACCCTTAGACTTCTTCTTTCTAATGTTGCTTCTAAAAACTGGAATCTTATAGAACTTGACATAAACAATGCATTTTTAAATGGTACTCTTAGCGAATAAATTTTTATGGACATTCCTTAAGGATATAATCATAATTGTTCTTCTACCACTTATCAACCCTTAGTTGTAGGTTAAATAAATTCATATATGGTCTTAAACAGGTTTAACGAAATTGGTTTAATAAATTTTATTGTACTCTTATTTCCAGGATCTCAGTCAATCTAGGTATGATTATTCTCTCTTCCCTAAAGGGTATGCTTTCAATTTTATTGTTGTCTTTGTTTATGTTAATGACATTGTGCTTGCTAGTCCTAGGTCAACTACTGTTCTTTTTGTTACTACTATGTTAAATAATCATTTCAAATTAAAATATCTTGGCAATCTTAATTTTTTTTAGGATTAAATCTTTCTCGGTCCAAGTATGGTATATGTCAAAGCTATGTCTTGTCTATTCTTCTAACTGTGGCATGATGGGCTGTGAACCATCTTTAGTTCTCATTAAGTTTCATTATAATTCAGGTGATCCAAGTATTTATAGACGTCTCATCATAGATAGATTATTTTATTCAACTATATACAGGTCTAATATTTGTTATATTATTCATAAACTAAGTAAATTTGTGTCTAATCCTTGTTTTGAACACATGAATGTTGCATATTTTCTTCTTAGATTGATAAACAATCTTCAACAGGTACGAATTTGAGGACAAATCTTCTTCAAAAAGGAGGACATGATAGAGGACTATCTTCTGAAACATATATCAGAAGAACTTGAAGAAGAACATTTGCAATTCAAAAGATCTATGACAGGATCAAAGATCAAAACACGTCTTCTTGAATCTTGAATTTTATAATCTTCCATGAAGAGAGGAATTTAAAGAATGTAAAAATCATGAGCACAATTGAAGAATAATTTCGAAAACTGACTCAAACTCATCACCAAGCTGCCTTTCGCATCCTACACTACATCAAAAACACCCCTGGAGAAGGTAAATTTCTCAATGCAACCAGCCCCCTTACACTAAAGGCTTACAATGACTCTGATTGGGCTGGCTGCCCTAACTCAAGAAAATCCACCACTGGTTACATTGTTTACTTGAGAGATTCACCCATTTCCTGGAAGTCTAAGAAACAATGTACTGTTTCCCGTAGCTCATCTAAAGTAGAACGTGCCCTTGCCCAAACTGTATGTGAAATTCAATTGGCTTACTCATCTCATGAGCGACCTTCACCTTCCTTTCTCACAACCTGGCACCATCTTTTGTGATAACCACTTTGCCATCAAGATTGCTACTAATTAACGTCTGATCCACAACCGACGTCTATACGGGTGATGTTAATGGGACGTCGCATTTCCAAAAAACCGACGTCTATGTAGACGTCCGTTCGTGTTAAGTACGACGTCATAGAACATTGATTAATGCCTCAACCGACATCTAAGGGCACCATATATAAATGATGGACCTAGCCATAACCGACGTCTAATGCTCTATGTAGACATCACACATAGTACTAACTGACGTCTAAAGTCAGTATATTCGTTGGTTTTGGCATTAACCGACGTCTAGTATTGCCATTGTGTTTTAGTGCAGCCTTCCTCCTATCTTTTGATAGCCTAGTACCACACTCTCTCTTTACTAGCTTCCCTACCAAAAAAACATGCGTCTTTTGCATATCCTATGTCATTTCAACCACAAACAGAACCTGGGTCCTGCCTACATTCATCGCAACCGCAAAAAGAAAAAATTACGGTGACACGACAACTAGGCAATGACTCAAGTTCCATTTTGGGTCGAAACGCCATAAGACATCCAAAAGACGAAGGTTTTCTTGGTGAAGAAGCTAGCAATGGGAGAATTCGGTACTATGTTACCCAAAGTAAGGAGCAAAACTACACTAAAACACAACAAAAACACATTTTAATCGGTTCATTTAGAAGATAATGGATTAAAAGACTAATTTAATCGGACTACAACAAAGTTTAAACGGTTTAAATAAAAAAAGACGTACTTGGAATGCAATGCCGTAAGAGAGAAAAGGAGAGGAGGAAGACGATGATGTGCGTGTAAGTGGGAGTTCGCGGTTTATTTAAGATGAATTAAGGCGTCGATTAATGCAACAACCAACGTCTATAGTATTATAGACGTCTGTTACCTTACTAATGTGACCTCCCATAGAACTTTTCATATGCCTTTTTCAGGCCATTTCGACGTCGAATTCAAAGGGCGCTGACGTCTAAAGCGCTTGATGAAGTGACTTTTCAATAACCAGTCAGACAAGTAGAAGACGAGAACCTGGATCGTCGACGTCTATAACATTATAAATGTCGGTCTTGTATCACATGACGTCTAAGTGCTTGGCAGGTAGGTGAGTTGCATTAAATTGCAGCCAGATAGACGTCGGCTACCTTGCTAATGCGACGTGGAAGAGAACTTTTCACCTGCTTTTTCAGGCCATGTAGTCGTCGGGCGCAAGGGGCGCCGACGTCTAAAACGCTGATTGATTTGACTTTTCAATAACTGGTCAGGCCATTAGACGTCTGTTCTGCATTAACTGACAACTAAGTGCCTGCTAGATAAGTGAATAACATTAATTGCAGCCAGATAGACGTCCGAGACGTCAGTAACCGACGTCTATATGGTGACTTCTTACCTACTTGTCAGGACCATGGACGTCGGTTTAGTTAGTAATGGACGTCTAAAATGTTATAGACGTCGCTGCCCTTCACAACCAACGTGGCTATGGCCAATTTAATCACGAAAATGCTACCAATCATTAATATACGTCAAACCACCCCTTAACCGACGTATAAGGGGTGACGTTAAATGTCGATTCTGCACTAGTTTCATGAATTATGTCCTCTAGTAACAATTATCTAAACTCTTTCCTCTTCCAGGACGAGGGCCTTTGGCTTTGCCAATATATCTGTGTATTCTTGGAATACACTACTAAGCACGTAAGCACAGAACTTGTCACAATAACAATACACTACTAAGCACGTAAGTAGCTGAACAAAAAATACTATCAAAAAATTTAAATTAAACACACAAATACACAAAACTTCTCTTTCAAATACTTTGATCCAGTTTAGACAATACAAATATTTAAGAAAAAGTTTGCAACATAAGTATATCATAATAAAAGTAGAAATTAAGAAAGAAAGTTCAACAACAATTGTTGAGTTTGTATTTAAATTAGAGTCGATAGCATCCTAAAAAATTTTATAATTATTGAAAGAAGCTCGAAAAATCCTAGACTTAACTTATTACCTTTTGCTTCAAATTGAATAAAAAAAAATAGTGTTGCAGACACACGTAAACACCGTCCAAGTATTGCAATAAAATAAAAAACAAGATAGATTGAAAGGAAATACTTTTATTTACTAGAAAATTTATATGTAGAAAGTTTAACTTATTTATATAAGGATCTTTATCAACATCCTTAAATTACTAAACCACTCTTAAAAATTTACACACTGATTCATCAAGACCCCACTCGTTATGTGTCGGGGGATTCATCTGAAGTGTTGACTCTGACGTGAGGAGACTCTCAATTCAAATGTTAGACACTCGTAAAGAGTGTTGATTTATTATATTTCTTTATTATATTATATTTTTCGCTTACTTTTTATATGTATTTTAATTATAATAAATTAATTTGTTCTATTGTTTAGAAATAAATTAAAGTATTATTTTAAATAAATAAATTTGAATATTTAAAATGGTCAGTATAGTTATTAGGAAAGCATCTAAGTTGTTACTTGTTATATTTTAGTAGATTCATTTTTAGATGTGAAATCTCAAATATTAAGTTATGTTTGTATAAATAAATTATGATATTTTCTTAAAGTTACAATGCATCTTAATAAAAATATAATATTTATCTCTACCTTTTTATTTTTAGATATTACTTTTAAATTAACTCGGTAACTACATTAGGGCTAAGCAAAAATAATTGATCTATATTGTATTGTAGTTAGCTGTACTATATTATACTAAAAAAACTAATCCATTTTTACTATAATTTAAATATATTGTTTTATGGTTCAGTTTTTAAAAATTGAGCTTAAGAAATTTTCGGTTCAGTTAACTATAGTTAACTGTATTGTGTCTTTATGAGACTAGGGCTCCCTTGTGTTTAAGCCCCTTCTCGTGCATTACTCTCTCTCATCCCCTTCTTCTCGTGCATCACTCTCTCTCATCTTTTTCCCACATCAGATTAGGGTTCGGGTTCGAATCTTTCGATTCACACTCTGTAAGGCAGTGTCTCGTGCTCGTCGTTAACAACGTGTTCTCATCGTTGTCCCCTAAGTCGTCATGCCGTCGTGCTTAGTTGTCATCACCGTCGCACTCCCTCTTGTGAAGTGTGAATAGGGAATCACGTGAAACACGATTTGGGATTTTAATTATATTAAAAGTAATATTTGTGTTCACTCGAAACATTTTCCAATATTAAATCACTGTGACAGAGTTTTTTTTCCAAATAAAAAAAGAATTTTTTATTCTAAATAAATCACGGTGACAGAGTTTTAAATCACTATGATAGAGCAGTGACATCCACCTTATAAAATTTTTTATTCCAAATAAATAAGAAATTGTTTTACAAAACGTACAATCAAAATGGTTCAATTTCAGATTATAATTTAAAGTTACTTTGTTATTAGATAGTGTTAAAATCAAATTTTAGAACTAGTGCAGTATTAAAGTTAGTACAATTTAGTTTAAAATTAGCAGTTCGGTTAAAATTAGTGCAATTTACAATTCAGTTAGTAGTTCAGTTCAATTTATATTGTAGTTTAGTACAATTTAGTATAGTTCAATTCAGTTCAGTTTGATAAAACAAAAAACAGTTCAGTTTCTCTGAACTCTTTTACAGTTCAGTTTAAACAAATTAGTTTTTAGTTCAGTACAATTTTTAATAGTGCAGTGCAGTTCAGTTCCATTTGTCCACTCCTAAACTAGATGGTATGTGACTAGATGATTCCAGGATTTCTATTTTCTAGTGTTTAGACGGTATTTCTTTTATAATAATTAAAGAATGTGATTTTATTCTTTTGCTCTTTGTGTCTATGTTATTTTGATATCTGATTACTCCATATAATTTTGTTTAACGTTGTTTGTAAAACTTCAAATGTAAAGATGCTTTGGACGAATCATTTTCTTTCTTAGACGATGTTGTCTTAACACACTCCCTTGCTCAACAAGCTAGGTTGAAATCTTTGACTCCGTTGGTCAACCTAGCTTATGCATCCACTTTGATCAACATTGGGTTTTGGCCTTTGTTGACTTAAGTAGTCTAAAAACCATATTTTACTTGGCTTAAAATACAAGACTCAAAATAAAACCTACACTATTTGCCAAAAATACAGGGCTCAAATTTATTCTACTCCATGATGGCGCAAGAGAATAAGAGTTTGACTTCACCTTCTATTGATAACTCTTTTTGAATTTTTTGAATTTGCTTGGTCATATTTCTTATATTTTGATCCAAATATAGTATACGAGATAAAATTTTGTCACTAAGAGTTTGTAACCAAATTTCATTAAGATAAAAGTTTGTGTAATAACCTAAACAATATATGCTTAGAGTAGATAAGTGAAATAAATTAATAAAACCCAAGCATTTAACAATTAAACATCCCAAACATATAAATTTTATTTTAACAACTCTGATTCAGAAACTCAACACTTTTGTCTCTCTCTAAAAACATAAACCATCAAGTTCCTCTACCTTCTCTCTTAAATCCTCTCTCACTGAACCATCTTCTCAACAATCAGGAAGCACGTAAGGATTCCTGGCGTTGAGAGCTTGAAATCCCACCGATCAATTTAGCGTTTTTCCTCTGGTAAGTGTTTTTCCTTTTTTCAGTTCATTTTAGGGTTTTGATCATGCAATAAATCTGATTGCATGTAACCCATTGTGCATCCTTTCAATTTTAGTTTCAATTAGGTTCTAAGAAATTGTCTTCCATCATCACATGATGATTTTTAGGTATTTCGGAGTTCCTCACGGTGCAAGGGGGCTGGTTGAATCATCCTGTAAGCTTGGTTGTGCGTGTAGAGGTAAGGGAAGCTTAGGTTTTTCCTTCCTTCCTGATTTTTGTGAATTTGGGGTGCATGAATTTGGGGATTTTGATTGGGATCTATGGGTATATGAAGCTATTTTAGTGCATTATGAATATGTGAATTATGAACTGAAAATTTTGCATGTTGAGTTAATATGTTTTTGTATGTCAGCTGTGAATTGATGTAATTTGAACTATTGAAATTGTGAATTTGTGAAACTGTGTTGGGATGCCATGGACTGAATGCGAATGTGTTTAATTGCTTTGATTGGACATGTTGAAAGTGGTTGAGTTGGAAAATTCTATTGTATTGTTAATCTAATAGAAAACCAAGTGTTTAGGTAAGGTTCTAGGTCATTTGAGAGGAAGCGAGGTAGTGAATTTGAGAAATTGGGGTCAAGGGCTTTTGTATTCTGTTGGGACAGTCTAGGCATGTTATTTGTGACTTGTTAGAGTTATCAAACTGGTTAAAAGCAGGTGCAAAGTGGTAGATTTGATTTTGGGTTTTTAAGTTGAGGAGTTTGGTGTTTTGGAGTTAAATTTGAGTCTTGATCACTTTAGATTTGTAGTATGGAGGGTTAGGATCATCTAGACATATTTAATTAGGCATAAAACAAGAATTAGAGGTGTTAGAAGTTAAAGGAAAGGTTATTTTGGATCAACTGTGTTTTGTATGATTTTTGGTTCGTTTTCAAGGGTTTTCATTAGTGAGATTCTGAAATAAATGGTATGGAATAAATGTGATGGTTTGGGGACTGTAGTTAAGTATATTAAAACTTGTTCAAGCTGTTAGTTGCAGAATATTTGTGTTAGAAGGTATAGAATCGAGTTTAATGGAGTTTGAGTGGTTCAAAGTAATTAAATTGGATTGAGGTAGCAAATCTGAGTTAGGAGAATGTTTTTCAATGTAGCTTGATGTATAGGAAATCCTAAGAGTCAATAGAATGTGGGGGGAGGTGTCCAAGTTGAGATTTAAAGTGTATCTATGAGAGGTTAGTTTCTGCTCTGCACAATTTCACAACCCATGGAAAAATCCACAATCTGCTTGTGGACTTCTCTGCTTTCAAATTCATAAGTTCCTGACGTAAATCCACGGTTGTGGTAAAAACCACAACTCACTTTTGAAACTCTCTGTTTTGCCTTCTGTTTTCTCTAGCTAAATCCACAAGGTGTGGAAACTTTCACAGCCTAGTTGTGAAACACCCTGTTTTGATTCCTTTCTTCTTCTGCTTTGCTTGGTTGATGATATATGGGTTTGGTATGAGCTAATATAGCATGAATACACTTAGATGATTACAGCTTATTTCAAGTTGTCAATCAATGCTCTAAGTGCTCGGACCACGCTTAAAATGTTCAGTTTAAACTTTCTAGTTAATTGCTTTCGGTAAAATTAAGGGTGTAATGATTTTATTGCAAAGTAAGTATGGTTGATGTTGTATGATGTGTATATGACTTAGTATGGCATTGGAGGTACATTATTGATTCAAGAGGTATATCATGTGATTTAAACTGGTCGGATTGAATATGAAAGTAAGATCTCTAGGTGAGATCAGTTAGTGTATTGAATGTATGTAAGAGGCTTCCACTATGGGGGGTTATCCCTAACACTCTAACAGTCTTTCATTCTCATTTAGAGAGGATTGACGTGTGTGGTAAGAGTAGTGGGAGGTCCTAGGGTAGGCGCTATCACTGGAGGTCTATTCCGCGGTAATGGACCAGCCTTGTGTGTGATCGGGTGAAACCCCTCGGCAATGACTTTGCAAAGCAGTAGAGGCCACCACAAGTGCACAACCCGCCCCAGCTCTATATCCATTCTTAGTCCGGACGAGTCTAGAGGTCTTAATATGATAGGATAATTTGTTTCATCACTTGTATGCTCATGCTTGCTATTTTAACTATTGTATGATGAATTACATGTTTCTTTGAAACCTAGCTTACCCTTACTCTTGTTTGTGTTGCATGTTCTATGATTTTTTCTTTGCGATGATCATCTAACTTTGGATGGGAGCAGATGGAGATGAGGCTTCACTGGAGCAGACATTGGAGGAGACGGATGTTGCCCCAAACTCTTAGGACCCTTTCTAGTTTTAATTTAGCTATTTTCCTTTATTTTGAATGACTCTTTAACTTGTAAAATTTTAAATTCTATCTCTATTTTGAGATGATTATAAAGCGTATAATTCCATCTACATCCTTAAACTGTTCTAATATATTATAGTGTTAATCGTTCTATGTTATATAGTCTTATATAATTATTGGGACGTTACAGTTTGTCACTAAGAGTTTGTAACCAAATTGGCATCAATTTTTTGGCCGATTGGGTGCTAACTTCCTTGCATTTCCTTTTTCATTGCTTGTTTTTGTTTTTTGGGATTGCTCAGTAATTATGTTATGGTATTGTGCAGGTCATCTGATGCACACAAGTTATCTATTGAGAAGAACAAGTACCTTGGAGGTTTGTATTGTTCTATTATTTGTTTTCTTTTTCGCTCCGGGGAACTATCAAGGTTTGAAGTCCCTTTCTATTGTTGTGTAAAAATTGTTGATTGCTGTAGTAGATTTTCTTTCTTGGAGGGTTTGGTATAAGTAAATTATTTTGACTTTTGCTTACATTGAAACCTAAGCATAAGATGTATTGAAATTCAGGATTCACCTTCCATTTATGTAACTTCTCCTTCTGTGTTTTGAACCTATTTTGATGCTTAGCTAATGCTTTTTCATAGCTACCTTTCTGATGTTATTTTAAATTATAATTAAGTGTTCATTTGTTGTGTCTAGTTTTCTTTATATTTTAGATAGTCATAAGTAGTTTTAAATCTGTTTTCTGTCTTACTGAAGTAGTTTAAATAGTTTTTAACCTTTGTAATTGGTAGGTTTAGATTTTAGTAATTTCTATTAAATGGTTTTATTAAGATGTTTTTTGTAGTAGTTTGATCTGTGTGATTACTTTTTGCTATAAGTAGGAGTTAGTTTAGTTTATTTTAGTTCTGAATTTTATTTAACAAATTAGTGTTACTAACCAAGCTTTTCTTGGGCAATACTAACAGTTTCAGTTGTTGTAATTTTATGTGACTAACATTTTTTTTGCTGTCTTAGTCAGTTATTTAACTTTACTATCCCTGTTTTGCTGAGTTATCTCACAGTTCAGTAACATCTCTATGCTGTTTCTAACGTTCTAATTTTCTGTGACAAATAAAGTTGAACGACTTCCCAATGTGAGTTCACCTTTTGCTTTGGTCCTTAGAGGGGCATCAGCATGCAACGTATTTGTTGTGAAGGTCTGAACATTATCTATTTGGGTATGCTATTAACAATTTATATATCCAAACCATGTGATAGTCTGAACAAAATTTTTTTAATTTAATCTTCATTAGATGGAACCATCCTGCCTGGTATCACACGAAAATCCATCATTGAAGTTGCCATTGATTTGGGTTATCAGCTATTAATTCATTTTCGTTCAATTATTCGCACGTATATTGATTAATCTTAATGGTTTCATTTTCTGCTAATTAACTTGCTTCTAGAAAATATACCTACTATGTTGGAGAATCTACTTTACATATGTTTCTGCAAAGAAAAATGTTATCAATATTGTATGCTTAGTCACTTACAGAGGGGCTTACTAGAATTATGTTCAGGTAATGGAAATGCTAGTTGCTGACGAAATGTTCTGCACAGGAACTGCAGTGGTTGTTAACTCTATTGCATCGGTCAGCTATAAGGAAACAACGTAAAAAATTCACTTCAAGTATTCTATTTCTTTTCTTTTCAATATATTACGTCAATTCAGATAATATCTACGCATTTTTTACACTTTTATATTGGATATATTGAGAATCCTTCGATTCTTTTAATTGTTTTTGTTAAAAACAGTTCTTCACTGTAACGTTTAAACAGTGGGTCGATTAGCGGTTTTTCTTTTTCCCCCTTGAAATTCTATATAAGTTCATTTTCCTGTTTTTTCCATAGTAACAGATACACAAACATTTGTATTTTCATGCTCATTCAAATAATAAAAGAAGAGGTTTTTCTTACTCACCATACTCAAATCTTCAACTTTATCTTCTGCACCGTGGAGGAAAACCGCCGTATCGGAGCTCCTCCGGCCACCAACGTTTGCCTCGGTTTCTCTCTTCCATTAGAGAAAACCTCTCGCGCTTCTCTCTCTAATTCTTTCTTCACTCAATGCATATGTCACGCTGTCAAGCATATTCTTCATTTTTTTCATTCTGATGGGTCAAACACGGTTTGGGCTTCAAGTGCATAGTGCTCGACCCAATCCAATAGGATAATATTATTTATTTTGTAATGATTATTTTCATACGTAATCTTATTCATTAATATGATGCTTCTTCAGTAGATGTCAAGTATAAAAGTATTTTCTACTACTATGCATAAATTAAACTCAATTTTTTATACTAATAAATATCATAATTCAACTATTTATTTAAAATATCTTCTCTCTTGTGTCTTTACGATTGACCGTATGCAGGAGGGATTACAAAACACGGCCAGAAACATTGTCTGCAAATCCTGCTAATCATATTCTTCATCGTGATGTCAAGGTTAGCTAAACAAATCCTATTATGTTATCTAGTTTCAACGCTTTTTCTGTTCTATGGATTGAATTTTGTTTCTTTGTATTTTGTCATGACTTTTTTAATTGATCATCAGTTGCATGGCTATCCATAATTATATATATCTTTGTATTTTATATATTTTTGGCAAACATTGCTCTATATATATATATATATATAATTGTCTTTCATTTGTTTCAAACAGGATATACAGGTCTTGATTAACAAAATTAACAAGTCCATAGTGATTCCATTGTCAACAAAATATTGTGATGCATTGTAAGTCTTTGTTCTTTTGTCATTTAGTTGCTATGACTTATACTTTTAGTTATTAAATTGCTCTGCCATGTCTTGATGTTGGTAAACGTAGAACTTTTGTTGACCTAATGCCTAAAATTGTTGTAACTAACGGCTTTAGGCAAGGAAAAGCTCACCGAAAGTGAGGTTTCTTGTAAATTTATTGCAATCAATCAGTTATATTATGAACTGTACTGTATGATTGTTCTAACAAATATTTTATTTCACTTTTGGCAGTCGTGGTCTTGTCAAAAGCATGCTGCGGAAAAATCCAGAGCTTAGACCTAGTGTACGTAAAAGAGTTCTCCTCTGATAGATATATTGTTTAGTGTTTTTAATTTTTATATATTTTTTATTGTGCAAAGGAAAGAATTTTGACAAGCCTTTGGATCTGGCACTTTTATTCTTGGTAGATAGGTAATATCTTTCAAGCTTCTATATAGATAAAGAGTTCATATCTTTCATTTGGTTAGACTTCTTAGCTTTCAGATTCTTAAGGTCTATGTCTCTGAAGCAGATATGTTCAATTTATTCTTTGAATTTGATTATAATTGCATGACGAATCTAGTTGGTTATAATTGATTCCATTGAGTACCTTTTAATCACTTGATGGTAATTCCTGATGTCAATCCTTCTGGCCCTTTAATATTGCATCAGCTTGTCCCCTGGATTACCTGCAACAGTAGCAGGCATCAACTTCCCACAATAGGTAGTGACATATAAATATACATTCATTAAAATAACTAAATGCTTTAGCATCATACCATTCACTATAGCGTACTTTCTCTCTGTTTTAGTCTTATATTTTCCTTGAGTTACTGGTATGAAAAACTAGAGTGGTACTCAAGTTAAAATCTACTTGTGTTAGAAAAATAAACCTTATAATTTTGCACTAGTTTAAGATTTTAGATGGATTGGACAATTCATTGAAGAGATTAAAATATTATCTTTAACTTTAAAATTTTAAAAAAATGTAAATGATCTGTTTATGTATTGTTTATTTTACTCATTTATATTTAATATAAAACGTCCATTGATTTTTTTTGCAATTAACAATTGATGATGAATATACTCTTTTTATGTGTAAAGATGAATTCTTCACAACGAACCATTGTTGATGAATATACTCTTTCTATGTATAAAGAACTAACAACAATGATCAACACTAAGAAATTGAGTTACATAATTTTCCAAATTTTACGGAGTTCTCTTTAAAAAATAGTGATGATAGTGATAATCTTTTAGTTTTTTTTTTTTTTATAAAAAGGAAAACTGAAGAAACTTATTTTAGACTATTATTTGAAATGTGAGTTGTTTGATTAATGTTCCCAAGTGTGAACCTTTCTCAACATATCCTCGCCCCTATGATCTGATCCATGCAACAAACATCGAATCACCTGCCTTTGCCAAAAACAGGTATTTTCATTCTAAAGTGCTAATTTGAATTCACAGACATGGCTTTCTTCGACATTTTTTGGGGTCATGATGATGTCATTGAATTTTTATTTGGTGAATTTTAAATTTCAATTTATGCTTTCAAATATCTGTTAACATGAATAATTGGATAAAGCGTTAGCAACCTTAAATTATGTGCAACTCGTTAGTTTCATCTTAGTTTTGTACCAAAGTCAAGTATTCATGTGCTTAGAGTCATGGTTTTACTACTTAATAAACAAAAGATTACAGTCAAATGTTGTTTTAAGTTTCAGATACTAATAAACAAAAAGTGAGAGTATTTGTCATTCTGTATCATCCTTGCAGACAAAACTATTCACATATGTTATGAACTCACCTTGATTGCTTCATGATTTCATTGCAGATGTAATCTTGTTGGTGGAATTGGATTGAATTTTACGCCCAGAAGGAACTGTGGTGGTGAGGGATACCCCTGAAGTAATTGAAAGAGTGGTGGTCAAGAAACTGTTACTGAAAGAAATTTCTTTTTTAATATATGAACAATTAATTCTATGATCATATTAATATTAATATGTTAAATAATATAGTTTATTTTATATATAATATTTAGTTTTAGTTAATATTATTTAATTGTCTACATGTTTAATAAAACTAATTTTATCATCATCTCATTTTATTATAATCAAAAGTAAAAAAAAAAAAAACTGTACATCTTTCCGGCGGTTTTGGTTAAACCCCGGTTATTTCCAGCAGTTTTGACAAAACCCTCATTAATATCGGCAGTTTTGACAAAATCCCTACTAATAGTGACACAACTTTTCTCAGTAATTTTTCACAGCTTTTCGAGGGATTTTTCTAACCCTAGATAACACACTTTCCGAGAGTTAAAATCTCCAGAAACAAAAAATAACTCCATAAAAATTTAAATTTTTGTTGTGATACGATATAATTGATTACGTTTTATTATTTTAACATTTGATACAATATAATTTATTTGAGTAACTTGCATAGCTGTCAACTTTTTTTTTAGCCCTAAGGCCAACACTGGCTCTTTTCCAATTGGCCCATATTTTTTGACCCACGATAGAGGGGGCTTTTCTAAAACCCCCGGCCCCCACAGCCCCCATGAAATGGGTTGGGATTCATTTAGGGTCAGGTTAGCCCTAACCCCCAAAATATCATGTTTTTTTTTTCGAACGCTGATATTCCTGTTTACTTTGAAAAAACACTTCGTTGTTCTGGAACGCTCGACGGCAACATCAACCTTGCAAGAACTACAAAATCTAATTCGACCCTTTTCTTAATCACCCTTGTCGATTTCACACTGAGATACTCATTTTATCTACCTGTTCATGAAAATGTTTACTTTATATTATCTTCTTATTCATGAACAAATCTCTTACTATTTCTTCTTCCGATACTGGTGATTCATAACCTCATCCCCAACTCCAACTTTGATTTCTATGTTTCTTATTCTTTTGTTGTTTGTTTTGTTGAGTGTTTTTTTCTGTTTGATGTTAATGTATAGAGGAGTGTTTCATCCTACACCTCCAAATATTTTATCCTGTACCTCAAATTTCCTAAAATATTCCTAATTAAAAAATTATTTATATATTAATTTTATGTTTATTGATGATTTCTGTGCCATTAACTACACTCCATTTTCTCCCTATCATACACACTTGCACCCCATATCTTATATATTGAAATGAAACTTCCACCTCATTTGAATTATAATATCTTGTTTTCTTTAATGATTTTAAATTAATGTATGAATTTATATGAGTTTATGATGTAATTATATAATTTTTAATTATTATAAATTAATTTGTATAAATTTATTAAAATTAATAAAAATAATTTAGAATAAAAAAAAATTAACATTTATCGGATATGAAAATCCGATTACCTAAATCGGATATGATATCCGATTATTTGTCAGATCTCGCAATTATCCATTTCTTCAATACTCAACAAAAAACATAGCAGAAAGAAAAAACACAGAACCATAATCTTCGTACTCCTTCATCCCAACCCAAGCATAACACCATTATCCTCAAACCACTGTACCATCCATCATCATCTTCATCAACTCAACACCAATCTACATTTTCATTCACCTTAATGCAATCTACAAAGAGGCACACGCAAAGATGGAGAACCAGACCCACCTCCATTCTTCTTCATAAGCCACCCTTCATCATAACCTATGCGTCATCTTCATTCTCCAAACTCACACTAAGCTGCGAATCGCAACCCAAACACGCCTGGGTCAAGAGGAAAAACAGAACCACGCCGACGGCAGGGTCACGACTGTGGCTGGGCAGCCGCTTCTCTGGCGATGCCTCTGATGGTTGACGACATCGCCGCTGACCGGACGTGGGACTTGCGGCGATGGTTGGCTTTGGCCGGCGGCGGGGAGCGCCACAGTGGGTGGAGATGATGAAGAAAGAAACACTCGTGGGTTTCAAATTTGAAGTTGACCCAACGTTTCCCCTGCATCCATCTTTTAATTTCCTGCACCGCATTCTTAAATAATTTCATCCTGTACTCTTCTTGATTTTAAAAATATCATTCTTTTTAAATTTTGTCTGTTCTCACTTTACTTTGCTTTCCAGATAATACATATATCACAACAGATATATCCTTAGCAAGATAAACTTTCGGATCTCCATATCCGATCCTTTGTCCATCGGATATCAGCATCCGATACTTTTTTTTTTTCGAATTTTTATATTAATAACATCTTTACAATTTTATTTTTAAAATACTTATGTTATATTTAAAAAATTCATAAAAATTATTTTTTAACAATTAAAAATTATCTAATTAAATTATAAATTTATAAAATTATTTAATTTAAAATCTGTTAAAAATTTAGTATTAAAAGGGTGTAAAGTAATTTTAAAAAAATGAGAAAAAATTAAAAAAATATATATTTATTAAAATTAAAAGTTGAATTTTTTAAAAAGTTTAAGATGGAAAGTGAAACACTTAAAATTAATCTGTTTATTTTTTTAGTTTTCTCTAAATTAAATACATTTTTAATTAGGGGTAAAATTAGAATTTTCTTAAAGTTTGGAGATGCAGGATGAAAGGGTTGGAGGTGTAGGATGAAACATCCTAATGTAATTAATTCAATATCTTTGCATGTTTGTGTTTTCAAGGATGTAGGTTCTGGGAAAGTTGTTAAAGAACTTCTTGTTCAAGAATTTAACTGGGTGCTTGCTTCATCCAATTTTTGTGTTAAAAGTTGAAATAAGTTTGCTACCGTTCTGTGTTTGTTTTCATTATGAAAGATGTTTAATCGATATAGAATATTTGTCTTTTCTTTATTTAAGAAGATTCAAAACTTTTATTTAAAAAGATATTGAATAAACTTTTATTGGCATCCTATAAATTATGCTCTTCCTGCGTGCCGTGATGATATTGACACCATTTCAGCCCTTTTATTTTTAGTGGATTTCCTCTATTTTTTATGCCTACCAGGTTTGGATTTCCTCTACTTTTTATGCCTACCAGAAAGGGACCAAAGAAGTGTTTTTGCCTACCAGGTTTGGATTTCCTCTACTTTTTATGTATTCTTGTTTGCATAGTTTTCTTGTTTGGTATTTTTTTCTTTTTCATGAGTGTATTATACTAAACTTCTCTGTCTTAAATTAAAACGACCCATGTTAGTTTTACAAGACTCACATTAATGTTTTATAAAGTTCTATAGAAGAACCTATTAAAAATATTTTTCATTTATCTATGCTAAATAATCAGGAAAGCTAGTTAATGGAATGGGAGATTCTTGGTTGTTTGGCTTCTTTTTTTCCTTCATGCATGACAGTAACAAAATTTAGTCATATAAATGAGTTTCACACTACACAGTTTATTGGATCTATTGTTTCTATTTGGCCTTTTGAAGTTTATGATCTTTTCTGATTTTTTCTTAGGTGCCCTATATTTCTTCATTGACTTAAATGACTGATTTGCTCACATTTATTTTCCTATTACAGCTACAAGAAAAGTAAAGACTAATTGATTTTGCAGATGCACTTCGTAATAAACTCAATTACTTTGATGAACTGGAGAATGTAAGGTTTGACTGCTGGCTTGACTGGATCTTTTCTTGATTTAATTTTCCATCATTGCCTTTTTTTGGTTTAAGTATTCGATAGTAAGTTAATGCTAAAGAATATTTTGGTTTTTGCTAATCAAATATTTTCTGATGAATATGATTTATCATGTATCTCAGATCACCTTATTCTCAACCTGGAAGTTTGAAGACTTCAAATCAGTTTTGTCAAAAGACATTGGTAATTCTCCAATATCTGATTTGAATTTAAAGGTAGGTAATGGGTGGAATATATGTTTCTGTCTCATGTTTTATGCGTTTCAAATATGCTAAATTTCTTTACTTGTCTCAACACTAATTACAAGTTGTAATTGAAAGGTTTTAATTGGTACGAGTTGTGAATATTTTTTGAAAGATCATGTTGTTGGCAGACAAACTTTCCTCAACACCCATTGTTGAGAATGAGAAAGCCGAAAGGTACCATCTTACACTTTGGGGCTCCCATCAATGTTTCAAGCTTTGTCTGTTTCGTTTCTTAGATACTGTTGGAAAGTCTTCGAATTGAGTCTCTAATTTTCAGCTTGAATTTCTATTCGCATGTTTTGTTTTGTGTTAAAAAAAAAATTGATTCTGGGGCTAGAATTGATTTTTGAGTTAAAAAAACACCTGTCAGTCTTTCATTTCGAAAATTTGATGTGTTTGGTGGTTTAGATTTTTTTTTTCATTTTCATTTTGAATTACTATTTGGATTCTGTGTTGGTTTTAATTTAATTTTAGTATTTGCTTAGGATGTAGAGGAAAGTGTGAAAGTGTTAAAAGATGCAGCTAAGACAAGAAAGGTTGCAGCAGAGGAGGTTCTTTCTGCACTATCTATCATTGAGAAAGCAAAAGTTGATCCTTCTGGTTTTTTTTGAAATCCTTGGTGGCAATAAATCTCCTGAGAGGACCTGGATGCTGATTTTTACTACTGAGGTTAATCTAATTTTTTGGTAGCTCTTCATTTGGCTATAATTGACTTCTTACTACTTTCCACAATTTTTTTTTTCTCATGCTATTAAATTTTATTTACTGCAGTTAAACCTTTCGTATCAAGTTGTTTCCATTCTATCTGGTGTTTTGGATGATGTTGCAGCAAAGAATATGATCTAGAAGCATAGTTTCCAGCCTCTGAAGCTTACATTGTATCAAGTTGTTTCCATTTTATATTTTTGTATTGGTAAAGAGAAAGGCCTATAGGCTAGCTCTGATCCATAGAGTTTTGGGGCTTTTAGTCTTGTGGGCTTTTTCAATAAAATATTTGTTTGGTCCTGTGGGCTTTTTTGCCTCCAACTCACGTGGGTTAGGGTCAGGGTCTATCAAATGGGCTAATTTGACAGCCTAGCATACAGACAGATGATGAAAACTTAGGTCATCTATGTTTGAAAGTGTAAGTTTGGAGTTAGAGGTGCGTTTGAAAAAGAGTTAGAAGATATATTTTCCTAACATATTCAGACAACAACAATGTCACTTGAAAATTAAAGGTTTTTCTTTTAAAAAAAATAATAATTTGGAATTGGTAAATTTAGAATCCCTAACTCAACTCCGAATTACTTTTCATATAAAGAAATAGTGTACAATCGCAATCCCTAGTAGTATCAACTTGAGATATAAAAGAAATGGTTATGACAGTAGGAATTTAAACACACATTACTCAAATATTTAGAGAATTTAGAAGAATTTAGAATTTTAATGGAGGTTTTAAGGTAAGTTCTTGTAAGAAGACGTTCGTACAACCTTTTATCATAGGAGAACAATCGGCTATCTGTCATATGTGTAAGAACAATTCATTTAATCCTAGCGACTGTAACGCCACTGCTGCCCCCCTCCCCGCATCTCTCTCCTCTCTTAAATTTGTCTCTCTTCTATGATTTTCTCGGATAAAGATACTTTGACACCCAAATTCTAACAAATTTTTGATAGCGGAGATGTGTCATAAACCAATTGATCCGTGTGTTTTAATTTTTTTAAACATTTAACATACAGACCAATTGACTCATGACACGTGTCCGGTGTCAAAAATTTGTTAAATTTGGGATGTGAAAGTATCATTATCCAATTTTCTCCACCCATGTCTCATTTATTTTCATATCTCATTTATTTCCAAATTTGATCACACTTTATCTAAGAAATATTTTCATCTCATCATATTTTATTCGTTCTAAAGATTTTTATTCTTTTTTTTTCTTTATGTTTTTGTTATTAATTTGTTTTAGTAAATTAAAAAAAAAGTGACTCGTACTTGTTTCAATGTGTTTAAATATTAAACTTTTATTAGTTTAAATACTTTATTGATTCTCTAAGTTGAGTGACTTTATCACTTGAAATTTAATTAGAATTTTATTTTAAATAAGAAAAACTAGTAAAAGTTATACTATTAGTTTATAATGGTGTTAAGATTT
Source organism: Vigna mungo (assembly GCA_036885675.1). Lineage (NCBI taxonomy): Eukaryota > Viridiplantae > Streptophyta > Magnoliopsida > Fabales > Fabaceae > Vigna > Vigna mungo. The sequence continues at coordinate 11,953,056 of CP144690.1, read as the reverse complement.
AAATTATCTTTAATTTATTTAAATTAATTATGATTTTGCCAGTGTGTAATTTTTATTCTGCTAAATTTAATTTATAGAAACAGTCAAATAAAAACTAAGTTTTCATGTTCAGAAACTAAAACGAAAAAAAGTGAATTTGAAATAAAAATTCTGACACCATCACACTCACTTAGTATCATATCTACCCCACACGTAGTATATCATATTGTGGATTGTGAAGGTTACTCTCAATTCATAGTGACATCATGAACCGCGTTCAATTGGAAAAATAAAATTAAGATGATTTGGCAAGAGAAGTGATACAGTGACACCTCCAAAAGAAATACAGATACTTAACATTTTCATAAAATAATATTTTAATCATTTATTTTTTAATTTAAAATGTTAATATGTGTGATTTGCCAAGAGAAGTAATACAGTGACACATCCAAAAGAAATACAAATACTTAACTGTTGAGATTGTTGATAAGGAAGCATTGGTTTAGTTAACCTTAATATCACAGTATCAAGTTGCTCTGATTTTTTATGATGACAACACATTATTAATAACACATGTTTTGTTATGTGTTACATGTTCTATTCTTTATTGTGGATAATATCTAAATGAACATGCTTGTGCTGTTTCTGATATATGTATGCATATTCACTGATCTTATACTTGATACATATCTTTGTGTTTGCATTACATATGTTTATGAAAAGGAAAACCACATGCACTTTGATGAACTCATAATGTGTGGCAAATCTACAAGTTTTAAGTCGACTTCATTATGAAGAGAGTCGATTAAAACTTGTGACTTTGCACAGATTTTCCAAAGCAGTGCTATGTGTGATTTTGTATTGAAAAGATTTTCAAATTAAGCAGAAGTGTCTAAGACGATTACATGCGCAGTGGATCCGACTTAGTTAGTTATTTGATTTGAAATTCTGTTATGCTTGTGTACAGTAACGATTATATTTCAACTGTTTGTTAAAGCATTAAATGATAGTCAATTGTATTAATTGCAAAATCAATTTGGTTGTTAAGACTGCTGCTTATTTACTTAACTCTTATAACTATCTGGTGACAATCGACTTTATTAGTAGCACAGTCGACTACAAGAGCGTCTGATTTACAAAAAACTCTAAATAGCTAATTACATAGAAGGAAAAGAGACTTTGGTTGAACTAATATTTTCATTTGCTGTTTTCAGATTGAGATTCTGTGATTAAGTGCTCCAAGAACTCATCAAGAAGACCGTGGTGATCTTTCTTTGAAGATATTCTAAAGGAGAAGAATTTTGTGCTTTCTGGTTGATCATAATTTGCACATTGTGGTGTTCATCTATTGATCAAGATTTCTATCAATCTTTGGAAAGATTGTTGTTGTTGTCCTGCTGGGATTGCAGGGGGTGAACTCGTGGAATTCTGTACACTTTGAGAATTGTTCAAAATTGGTTAAAGATTGCAGAAGAGGAGATATCTTGTTGTAGATCTTTGTGTTGCTGCCTATATTTTGGTTAGAGGGTTAGAACGGTGTTTTATATTTTTGATGTGGAGGTCTCTATAAAAACCTTGTTGTAAAAACCTTGACCATTATAGTGCATTTGCTTCCTGGTTGTGGAAGGACACTAAATGTAGGCATTGAGGCCGAACTAGTATAAAAATCTACATTTGATTTCTCTATCCTTACACTTTTACATTAAGTCGAATTAACTGTTTACATAGTCAACTTTACATTTCTGCTGCACTTAGAATTTTCATTCCTTGCGATTGAAGAAACTTTGTAAAGGTTTATAATTTGTGAAAAAGATTTCGAAAAGACTCTGATTTTTAAACCTCATCAATTCACCCCCCCTCTTGGTGTTGAAACTAAGCCATCTTGTTTCCAATGATTGGCACCAGAGCTGGTTTTCATAAGATATTTGAAAAACTAGTTGACTTCTATTTTCTTTGAATCGACTATATTCCTGGAAAATGGCTTCTAGTTTTCAAACCTTTGGTGAAGGTGTAAACAGACCACCACTGTTTGCGGGTGAAAATTACCCTTTTTGGAAAATTAGAATGCAAATCTTTCTTGATCCGTGGATAGAGGAATTTGGGATGCAACTTTGAATGGTCCTTTTGAGCCAACTCATACTGTTGATGGAAAAACTGTTTTGAAAAAATTTTATGAGTGATCTCAAGAAGATTATAGGAAAGCACAATATGATGTTAAAGCTAGAAGTATCATTGCCTCTACACTAACTGTTGATGAATTTTCCAGGATATCTCAATGCAAATCTGCCAAGGAGATGTGGGATGTCTTGGAAGTCATTCATGAGAGCACTGATGAAGTCAAGAGAGCAAGGAAGAATGCTTTGATTCAAGAGTATGAAATTTTCAGGATGAAGGCTAGTGAAACAATCTATGAAGTCCAAAAAAGATTCACTCATCTTGTAAATCCCCTTATGGCTCTTGGCAAGGTCTTTAACAAGGAAGAAATCAATATCAAGATTCTGAAAAGTTTGAACAAAAATTGGAAACCCAAAGTCACAACAATCTTTGAGTCCAAAGATCTAACAAGCATGAATATGGCTACCTTGTTCGGCAAGTTAAGAGAACATGAGTTAGAACTTGGAAGGTTGAAGGACGAAGAAGAGATTAAAGAGAAGAAGTCCATTGCACTGAAAGCAACAAGCAAGAAAGCCTCAAAGTCAGAGGAAGATTCAGATGTAGAGATGGACAACAATGAGTTGATGACCATGGTGGTAAGGAAATTTAGTCGACTTATGAAAAATAACAATCAACTTACTAACCATGAAGGTCACAACAAAGCCAAGAAAGCTTATAGGTCAAATGCTATTCAGTGCTATGAATGCGGGAAAGAAGGACACATCAAACCAGATTGTCCAAACCTGAAGCCAAAGCAAAAAGACAACATAAAGTTTCCTCAGGACAAGAACACAAAGCAGAAAGGAGCTTATATAGCCTAGGAAAATAGTGATTCTGATACATCAAGTGATGAAGATGCTGATCGTGATGAAGAATCAAACATTTGCTATATGGCTGGAGCATCATTGGCTGGCTATGACAGTGACACAGAGTTTGAGCAAGAACCGATAGAAGTCAAATATGACCTACTGTTGGATGCTTTCAAAGAGATTCATGCTGAAGCTATGCGCCTCCAGTATAAGGTTAATTGACTTACCTCTGATAGAAATGATTATGAACATAGGATTAATAATCTTGTCACTGATAATGAGAAATTACAGAAAGAGTTAGATGAAGCCTTATTGTCTGCTAAGAATGTTAAAATTGAGACTGTTACAATAGAGAAATAATGTGATAAATGCCCTGCTCATGTGAAACAAATAGATTACTTGACTAGCACGCTAGACAAATTTACACAGGGTAGAGAAAATTTGAATGTTGTATTAAAGTCTACTGGTAGAGCAATTAACAGACAAGGCATTGGTTATAAAGCTAATTCTAATAGAACCAATGCAAGAAAATTTTCTGATTTAAGCAAACCTATGAAACATGCTTGCTTTTATTGTAATAGTATTGGTCATACGGTAAGAAATTGTTATTACAGAAGAGTTGGAGTTCCTAAAGGATTATATGTGTGGATACCTAAGGAACATCTGACTATAATTTACAATCATGGACCCAAATTCAAATGGGTACCTGCATAAAAAACTTAAACTGTTTTGTAGGATTTGAAACAAGTGCAGTGAGAACTCAAGGATGAAATAACATGACTATATCAACCATCTTGAGTGTCTACAACTGGTAACATGTATTGTCTTACTGCATCATGTATGAAAAGATTGGTTGATTGATTATTTGATCGTTTGATGATTATATGATTGATTGTCTGGATGATGTGTTTGAAAATCAAATTTCACGAATTTTACTCGATTATATGCCTAGTCGAATTTGTGTCTGTGTGTCTGTATCTGATTTTGAAAATCTTTATGTCATAAAGAAGTCAACTTTGATTTTATTCAAATCGACTTAATGTCTCTGTTTTTGGTCTCTCCTGTTTGAATATTGTTTTTACTTGAAGTGTGTTCGCGCCATCTCTATCTATCCTATCTAAGTTGTACTTTATTCCTGACACTAGCACACACTAGTCGTGTATTTCCAATGACCCTTGACTGAAATATGTGATTCCTAGAGTGTCTCTCAAAATGGCTTCTTCATCTCATCTCTCAAGAAAAGAGAAAGCAAATAGCATGGCTACTGTTAGAGAAGCTAATGAAAATGGCTAGATAAGCGATGATGACTCTCGAGTGAGATTTACTGATGGGAGTCCTAAAGTTGTTGTCTCACCAAAGTATTTTGACTTGAGATTATTTGGAAGGCAAAAATTTCAATTTTCTGAATGGATTGAGACTCAATTTGTCATCTTTGGTCCAAATGAACGGAGACTGGTACCCTGATCTTGTTAGAGTATTCTATCATCACTTAAAAATTATCAATGGTGACATCTGCTCAAGAGTTAAAGGTACTGACATTCTCATTAACAATGATGTCTGGCAACATACTATCGGGTTAAAGGCTGAAGGAATTTCTTCTCATCTACCAAACTCTCAAGTAAATCGTTGGTTAAAGAAAAATTATCTCTATAGAGTGTGGCTCAGACTTCCTGTAAATCAGACAAGAGAAAATATCTTTCTACATGAAGATCTCAAAGTTGAAGAAATGACTTTAGCACATATACTGGCATGGGTGATTCTACCAGGAAGGTTAATGCAAGATGAAATGACCACAGAGGATGTGTTTCTTCTGCATGCTATCAAGAATGAGATTCCCACCAATTAGGTGGAGGTGCTAAAAGATCACATGACTAAAGCTGCTTGCAACAACACTCACTACCTGCCTTATGTTGTCCTCATAAGCAATATACTTGTTCTTTAAGGTGTACAAACCTATAGTGAAAGAAAACATTCTTGTACCCATACAAATGTCATAAATCGTAACACCCTGGTGTCACTAGGACTTGTAAGGACATTAAAAGGGTGGTGCTTTATAGGGGAAGAAAATCTGATGTACTATCTTGAAAGCACCTCTGTTACATATGAACAAAGATCTGATCATGTCTCCAACAGAACTGTGAAAGTTTTTCTGTTAATCTGCTTCATTTTATTGTTGACAAGCTTAATCAGCTCAAGATAAAGCTTGATCTCATTTTGCAACATGGAAAGGATAAAGACACATCTGAAGATGAATCTATGTGTCTCAAGTCTCTTATTACTTGTTTGTGTCTTGAGTCTTTTGTGTGTGTCTTTGTTCTTAGTTTTTCGTTTAATGGCTTAGAATTGCCATTATCTTTCTGTCTTGTTCTGATCTATCTTTGTAATAACTTTTAAACAAGTAATGAAATCAGTTGTTTTCAATTCAAATTCATTTGCTTTAAATTTCTTGATTGAATCTGCTTGAATGAATATTGAATCGACTGAGTGATTGTTGAAGTTGATTATGCACATACTCACTGTTGCATTAACTGCTTTACATACTCACTTCTTATTTGTATAATTTCTTGCATCACTATGATACTAAATTGCTTGATCTTCAAAAGTTTGTGAAAGGTTTTGCAGGAAACATTGCTTTGGAATTTACAACTGGAATCATATATGTCTGATAAACAATGAAATCGACTCAACAAATGGTTCATTCGACTTATCGCCTATAGGGGGTTATAAATTCCATTTATTGGAATTTGGTTATTAAGTTGTTTGATCATTTCATATCAGTTTTCTTCAATATATCTCTGTTCTTATATGATTGCTTTGTAATGAGAATGTATTGTGAGATTGTTGATAATTATATCTTTCCTTGATTGAATTGCTTGCAATCATAACACCGATACAACTTTGATACAAACTGATTGTATTCTCTGATATTTGTGAAACTTCATTGTGTATTTGAAATTGATTTTATAATATGCATAATGACAGGGGGAGCATTACTTGATTGCATAGATTTTTCACATGCCTACACTTTAAGGGAAGTTTTCTATCTCATGTGAATATCTGTGATAGGGGGGCATCTTTGAATGTTTGATCTGCTTACATTGTTTTTCACTGATGCATCTCTAGTAATGTATTTTATCCGCATATCCATATCTGAAAGCAAACCTTTTTTGCTAATGCACAAAGGGGGAGAAATGGTTGAAAAGTTTGAAAAGTTAGATTAATTTGCTTATTTGCTTGATATGTGATTGTTGCTTGATACTGTTTCATTAAGAGTAAATGTATAATGATGAAATATGTTGAAATCATCTCTTTGTTTGCTCTGATACATTGGAAAAATCATTTAATCACTTGCTCTTATTGATTGTTAACATTAGCTCTGTTTCTAGTGATTATTTGACTGATTTTATGTGTTGTTTGTGTAAAAACATGGTTGCTTACTAATCATGGTTGTGCATCAAAAAAGGGGGAGATTGTTGAAATTGTTGATAAGGGAAACACTGGATTAGCTAACCTTAATCTCACAGTATCCAGTTGCTCTGGTTTTTTATGATGACAACACATTATTAATAACACATGTTTTGTTATGTGTTACATGTTCTATTCTTTATTGTGGATAATATCTAAATGAACATGTTTGTGCTGTTTTCTTATATATGTACGCATATTCACCGATCTTATACTTGATACATATCTTTGTGTTTGCATTACATATGTTTATGAAAAGGAAAATCAAATGCACTTTGATGAACTCATAATGTGTGGCAAATTTGCAAGTTTTAAGTCGACTTCATTATCGGCGCTCACCGCTCACCGCCCGGGCGCCCCTTTTGGGGGCTTAAGCGTCGAAGGCACGAAGCTTGGGCATCATTTTGGGGGCTTAAGCGCAGCAAAGTGCCGCTCACAGAGTGCCGCTCACCGCCTAAGCGCCCTAAGTGGGGTGCCTGAGCGCCAGCATCATGGGCCAGACTTCTTTCTATTCTATTTTTCACTCTATTTAAAGGACCCAAGCGCCCTAGGTTTTGTATCTTTGGCAGGTGGAGCGCAACTACATACTCTTTGACTCTTTGGAGGCATATTTGGATGCGGGAGCTTCCATCCCCAATTTTTAGGGTTTTTCTCTCTCATTCTTCTCCATTGTTCATCTAGTTTCTCCATGTCTATGGGGAACTAAACTCTATTTGTTGTTGAGGGATGATGTAACCTTGTGAACTTTCATGTATTTGAATTGTTTCTTAATAATATATGTTTTTTCATTAATTGTTAGACTAATTCATCTGTTTCAACGCTTGTTGTGTTTAACTCATTCATTAACATGATTTATGAATTGCATGAGTGTCGGGAGGTTCCTTACATTTCAGGTTCTTGTTGAATTACTCCCAAGAGTAGTATTTCTCAGGAATGAGGGTATGAGTCTTGGTTGTCTTAAGCTCTTGATCTTCACATTTAATTATTAGGAATGCTAGGAATTGCATGAACTGGTAATTAATGACAGACTTATTCCCGAGGGATCGGGTTTAGGTGATTTAGTGAGTAACGTTAACATTAATGCATAAAAAAGAATTCTTATATCCATGAGAGGGAACTTGGTGAAATCTAACTCCAACAACATATTCATCTCATATTAAACAACATTTGTTCATCTCTACGTTACTTTGCTATTGATCAACTTGCATTCATATTTAATTTTCTGTTTTTGCATTTAAAATCAATGATGTCATTTTCTATAAGTCTTAATTAATCGAGTTATCACATGACTGTCTAGTGTCGAGAGTCTCTTGGGACACGATACTTGGTCTTACCATTTTATATTACTTGTGTGATTCGGTACACTTGCTGATCCAGCAAACAATAATACACATGTCTTATTAATTATGTGTTGTCATCGTCATCTCAAGTGATAATCGATTATTCTAGTGTTGAAATAATGCTTTACATTGAATTTTTTGTGAATATAGTTATTCTAACTATTGAGCTATTACAAAAGAAGTGTTACAAAAGCGTTATTCTTGATCAATCCAACAAACATCAGTTTCTTCTTGTCTTTAAGCACTTCATCATCAAAATTATTTTGGCTTTAAAACAACTTATGGCTAACATAATGCTTAATCCTCATCCTTAATATTTATCTCAATGTTCTTCAAGTTGTCAAAAATATTGTTCAAGGATACTAGCTACTCCATGATCATTCTTGATTTAGTCATCTTGAATGAGTAAAGTTGTTACTTTAAACTAAATTTAAGTGCCAAAGACTTGGTCATATACAATAACTTAAGTTTCACCCACACACATCTAGCAATCATTTCATTAACCACTTCTCTCAATGCCTTTTCATTAACCTTGTTGATCAAGTCAGGGTTTTCCTTCTAAGGCATACGCATTATTATGTTCGTCTCACTCTTTAAAGTATCAACACAACCTTGTTGTATAAAGATGACCTCCATCTTGATTCTTAACAACAATAATGCAAGAAAATAGAACAATATTGAAAGGAAACACTTTTATGGACTAGAAAATTCTATACTGAGAGAGTTTAAGCCGATTATATATATATATATATATATATATATATATATATATATATATATATATATATAACCTAAATTAAGGGCATAACATAAAATAATTCAAAGAAAATAAAATCGCTAAGATAATGATAATATAATCCACTAGATGATATAATACAAGCATGTTCTAGACGGTAGTTTGAACACTAGACAATTTAACTAATTTCAAGACTAGACAATCTTTTTCATCAACCATCCTACCCTTCTTGCTTTAGTTTTCAAGTGAGCTTTCTTCATGAGAACTTGCAATGAGTGTTGTTTTTTAGACTTTTCAATGGGCCCCGTTCATGAGACTCTTTAACAGAACTCTATTCATGTTACTCTTCAACGATACCCTCTTCATGAGGCTCTATGATGGGGCTTCCTTCATGAGACTCTCTAACGAGGCCCTATTCATGAGACTCTTCGACATGGCTTTCTTTATGAAACTCTTCAACATGAATTCCTTCATCAAAAGCTTCCCTCATGAAACACTTCAACAAGACTTCCTACATGAATCTCTTCAACAAGGCTTCCTTCATGAATATCTTCAACGACACATGAATCTCTTCAACGACACTTCCTTCATGAATCTCTTCATTGAGACTTCCTTAATGACTATCTTTAACGAGGCTTCCTTCATGAATCTCTTCAACGAGACTCACTTCATCACTTTCAATAAAACTTCCTTCATGAGACTCTTCAACGGAGTTTCCTTCACAAGACTCTTCAATGAGACATCCTTCATAAGACTCTTCAACGATATCCCTTTCAAAAGACTTTTTAATGAGGTTTACTTTATGACACTTTCTAACATGACTTCCTTCGTAAGATTGTCTAACTGAGTCACTAAGCTCTTTAACAAATATTTTATTACACATGATTTAACACTTATCACATTTTCTTTATTTTCAACTTGTTTGAAATAATCAATCTTGAACGAATGTCATCTTCGTGAGTATCTACAAACGAAAATTCGTGAAATGAATTTTGTGAGACGATAAACTAGTGCAATGACTCTGACATTTTAGGGACGACTTCTAATAAAAGATTTGGTAAATAGATCCAAGTTGTTATGGTGGTATGGGAAAAACTCACTAGAACAATCATCAGTTCCGTGCAAATCTTCTCGAAGGAGACATCCACAACAGAGGACCCTGAAAAGAGGTCATCGCAAAGCCTCCTATCAATGGGAAAAAGTATCTTCCGAGTTGGCTTACATGTTTTTAACCACATATGAACATACTTAGTATTGGGCGTTTCAAATTGCAACCCAAGGACACACATGCATTCTTCTAAAAACTCCCTTCTACATTCATGGTTTCCTCAAGGTGCGTCCTAATTCCTACTGGAAGTGCATCCATCACCAAGTTGACATCCGGCTATGCTACTTTTTTGGAGTCAAAACATGACTTTAAAGTATGACTCCCAAAACAATGAAGCTAGAACATTTGTCATAAAAAGTTCATTTTACTTGTCATAGAAAGTTCTTTTTACACTAGTGCTCCTTATTATAGAGTTTATTTTCCACAATTTCTTTGATTTTTTTTTCTATGACACACTAGAGGAACTTTATGCTTGACTTGACGAGAGGTTCATTATAAATATCAAAAACAAAGGAAAAAGGAACTCTAATATATACTTATAAATTACATCAACAACCCACATCTTCTTAAAAACAAAAGCTCAAATTTCCTAATGAATTAATATAAGAGAAAAAATTACTTATTTTATTTTTATGAAGCATATTCAAAAGAAAATATAAGAGAAATTAATGAAAAAGTCTTGCATAAAAATTCAATTTCGTTACTTTTCCTAGAAAATCGTGCAACATTAGCAAAAACTACATGTGACTATGAGAAAAAGTATGATTTCAAGATAATATAGATACAAAAGTACATAGATTCTTCCAAAAATATCCTCAATTGAGTGCTTTGAAGACAAAGATTCATCAACATCCTTGAAATAAATCCTAATCACGGTCCTCAATATTCATTTCAATCTTCTTCAATTCATCCATAATCTTGTTCAAGTCTACTAGCTACTCCATCATCATTCTTTATTTAGTCATCGAATACAATTGTTGCTTTAAACTAAGTTTAAGTGTCAAATACTTAGCCATATACAATAGCTCAAGTTTCATCAATACCAATGTAACAATCCTCCCCTTAACCACTTCTTTCGATGCCTTATCATTAATACTTATAATTATGATGTTTCTCACTTTGTTGATCATGTTTGTCACACCGTTGTCATGTTTGTCACAACATTTAATGTATCAGAATAACCTTATTATATATAGATGACCTCCATCTTGATTCTTAACAACAGTAATGTAAGAAAATACAAGAACAAGATTGAAAGGAAACACTTTTATTCACTAGAAAGTTCTATGACTAAAGAGTTTAACCAAATTACAATGAAGGATATATATATATATATATATATATATATATATATATATATATATATATATATATAAAACCTAAATTAAGGGAATAACATAAAATCATTCAAAGAAAAGAAAATCATTAAAATATTGACAACAAAATCCAGTAGATGATCTAATACAAGCAAACTCTAGATGATTTAACTACTTTCAACTTTTGCCAAGCTTCTTCAAACAAAACCCAACCTTTCTTGCTTTAACCTTCAACGAGCCCACGTTTGCGAGACTCTTCAACGAGTCCCCCTTCACGAAACTCTTCAACGAGTCCCCCCTTCACGAAACTCTTCAACGAGTCCCCCTTCACAAAACTCTTCAATGAGTCCTCCTTCACGACAATCTTTAACATGACTTTCTTCGTGATACTCTCTAACAAGACCTTTCAACATCACTTTTTTCATGAAACACTTCAACTGGGCTTCCTTCATAAGACTCGAGACTTCCTTCATGAGAATCTTGAGGGGGGCTTCCTTCATAAGACTCAAGACTTCTTTCATGAGACTTTTCAATTGGGCTTCCTTCATGAATCTCTTTAACGAGGCTTCCTTCATTTTAATGATGCTTCTTTCATTAATCTCTTCAATGAGACCCAATTCAACACTCTTCAGTTGAACTCTCTTCATGAGATTCTTCAACATAGTCTCCTTCATGAAACTGTTCAACGAGGTCCCTTTCAATGTACTCTTTAATAAGGTTACCTTCATGACACTTTTTAACATGACTTCCTTCATAAGATGGACTAATTGAGTTCGTGAGCTCTTCAACAAATATTTTATTATACATGATATTTCTAAAAATTATTTATCTAATTCTGAATTATAATATTGTTTTAACTTCATTACGTTTTTTGTAGATATTTTATGATTCATGCTCATTGGAGGTAGATAGATGGAAGAAATTAGAACTAAGTGGACTTTTTCTCGTTTAAGTATTAGTGACTTGTAAAAATATATTGACAATTTAGTATTTTACAATCTATTGGACAATATTTATAACAATTGTAAAAATTGTATGTAGGTTTATGTATATATAATATAATATTTCAAATATTATTGGAGAATTTAATGTATGAAGTCATTTGTATGGATTGTTTGGTCTATTGAATTTGTTAGGATTTCCAAGTAAATTGAATGGATAGGATAGTAAAGCATGAAAAAGTTAAAAAGTAAACTTTTTATAACGTAGTTCACATTATTTGTCATAGTAGGTTGAATGTTCACTTACACCTATTATGACTGGGGACGAAAGTCTGTCATAGAACGTTGGACATACTATGACAGATGAAAAAAGCACATAATTATGGGCAAGACTACTATGACAGGTAATCAAAAGTATGTCAAAGTACCATGAACGTATTACGACAAGTTACTAAAAGTACGTCATGGTAAGTTGGTCCTTCTATAATAGGTGAGTGAAAGTACGTCATAGTAAGCTGAACTTATCATGAAATTTTTTCGCTACGTCATAGAAAGCATATATTTTCTATGACTCCCAAAACTGTCACGCGAGAACACCTATCATAGATAGTTCATTTTACCTATTATAGAAAGTCTTTTCTACACTTGTGCTCCTTAATGTATAGTTTGTTTTCCGCAATTTCTTTGACTTGTTTTTCTATGACACACTAGAGGCACTTTGTGCTTGACTTTGCAAGAGGTTCATGATAAATAATTCAAAACCAAGGAATATGAACTCTAATATATACTTATAAGTTACAACAACCAGCCACATCTTTTTAAAAACAAAAGCTCAAATTGCTTAATCAATTAGTATACAAGTCAAGAGAAAAAATTACTTACTTTTTTTAGGAAGCATAATCACAAGAAAATATAAGAGACATTAATGAAAAGGTCTTGCATAAAACTTCAATTTAATTACTTTTCCTTGCAAATCACGAAACATTAGCAAAAATGCATATCACTATGAGAAAGTATGATTTCAAGATAATAAAGATAGAAAAGTACATAGATTCTTCCAAAAATATCCTCAATTGAGTGATTTGAAGACATAGATTCATCAACATCCTTGAAATAAAGCCTAATCATCGTCCTCAATATTCATTTCAATGTTCTTCAATTTGTCCATACAAGTTTACTAGTTACTCCACCATCATTCTTGATTTAGTCATCTTGAATGAATACAATTGTTGCTTTAAACTAAGTTTAAGTGTCAAATACTTAGTCATATACAATAACTCAAGCTTCATCAACACCAATGTAACAATCTTCTCCTTAACCACTTCTTTCAATGTCTTATCATCGATACTCATAATTATGATGTTTCTGACTTTGTTGATCATGTAAGCCTTTTCCTTCTAAGGCATAGACGTTGTCATATTTGTCTCAACACTTAACGTATCAGTAACCTTAGTGTATATAGATGACCTCCATCTTGATTCTTAACAACAATAATGAAAGAAAATGCAAGAAAAAGATTGAAAGGAAATACTTTTATTCACTAGAAAATTCTATAACTAAAGACTTTAACCAAATTACAATGAAGGATCTATATATATAAAACCTAAATTAAGGGAATAACATAAAACCATTCAAAGAAAAGAAAATCGTTAAGATAGTGATAACAGAATCCACTAGACGATCTAATACAAGCAGGCTCTAAATGGTCTAACTAGTTTGAACACTAAATGGTCTAACTAGTTTCAACTCTTGCAAAGCTTCTTGCAACAACGCCCAAACATTCTCGCTTTAGTCTTCAACGGGCCCACGTTCACGAGACTCTTCACACAACTCTTTAATGGAGCTTTCTTCGCGAGACTCTCTATCGGGACCTTCGACGTGACTTTCTTCATGAGACTCTTCAATGGGGCTTCTTTCATAAGACTCGAGACATCCTTCATGAGATTCTTCAACGGTGCTTCCTTCACAAGACTCGAGACATCCTTCATGAGACTCTTCAATGGTTCTTCCTTCATAAGACTCGACACTTCTTTCATGAGACTCTTCAACGAGACTTCTTTCATGAATTTCTTCAACGGGGCTTCCTTTATTTCAATGATGCTTCTTTCATGATTCTCTTCAAAGAGACCCAATTCATCACTCTTCAATTGAACTCTCTTCATGTGATTCTTCAACATAGTCTCCTTCACGAAACTGTTCAACGAGGTCCCTCTCAATATCATTAATAAGGTTATTTTCATGACACCTTTTAACATGACTTCCTTCATAAGTTGGACTAATTGAGTCCGTGAGCTCTTGAACAAATATTTTATTATACATGATTTAGCATCAACTATCACATATTTTTTATTCTTCAGCCTGTTTGAAATAGCCAATATTCTTGAACGAATGTCGTCTTCGTGAGCATCTACGAACGACGATTCATGAAACGAATTCTGTGAGATGATGAGCTCACGCAATAACTCTGACATTTTAGGGATGATTTCCAACAAAAGATTTGGCAAATAGCTCCAAGTTGTTATTTTGGTATAGACAAAACTCACTAGACCAATCGTGAGTTCCTTGCAAACCTTCTTGAAGGAGACATCCGCGACAGAGAGTCCTGAAAAGAGGTAATCACAGAGCCTGCTTTCAATGGGAAAAAGTACCTTCCCAGCTGCCTTGCATGTTTTTAACCACATCTGAACATCCTCAGTGTTGGGCGTTTGAAATTGCAAGCCAAGTACCCGCAGACACTCTTCCAGAAACTCCCTTCGCCATTTACTGTAAATGTCGTTGCATTCCTCATCCAAACCTGCATCCACCATCAGCTTCACGGTTTCCTTAAGGTGCGTCCTAGTTCCTAGTGGAAATACATCCATCACCAAGTTGACGTCAGGCTCTGGTGCTTCTTTGGAGTCAGACACGGCTTTAAGGTATTTGTCCACCTCACTGCAAACCATGGGAACGAGAATCTGATTCTCCTTCTCAAGCTTCTTTATACAATTGTTGAGTTGTTGGATGATAAGACCAGCATCTTGTGGATGTGAATCGCTTTGTCTAACATCCCCATCTTCTAGTGAGGTACCTAGAGTACTATCAACATCAGAATTGGCTAGTTGTGACATGATATAGTAACTCTCTATGTCATCAACATGAATGATTACTTGATTTTGTTCTTGGAGCTGAAGATTCTCCTGTGGTGTGTCACGCGGATAGTCTCGAAGCTGGATGAGGGAATAAGTGAAACCCGCTCCAACAATGACTAACCACAATTTGATCTTCATGAGTTGTATTATTAGACATGTGCAGAAGAAATGTACTAGATCAATTTGGAATCCAAATTGAGTGAGATTTGACAAGCCAAGCGACATGGTAGCGAAAGCAGCACAAGAGATCAAACTGTATGCATCAGGTTTATTATGCACCACGTTATCATAAAAAAAGGAATAAACTGAGGTGAATATGAGAACCTGTTATTTAGACTTGGCTTCCGTGTCTGTGGACCGGTCAGTCCGGCCGGTCTGGTTGTTTTTGTTTTGGGCTTGTTTTGTTTACGGACTTTGCCTGTTGCGTGTTTATGTTGGTTAAATATAGTAACCAACCCTGTTTGTTTACGTTGGTTAATTATAGTAACCAACCCCGTTTGTTTACGTTGGTTAATTATAGTAACCAACCCTGTTGCCTGTTAACGTTGGTTATAAATAGTAACCAACCCCGTCTTTTCAATTACAACTTTCAATTCAATAATATTCAGTATTCATTCTCTCGCTCCGCTCTCTCTCTTTTATTCTCTGGTTCTAAGGTTTTCTTGAAAAGCCCCAAGAACCCAACAATTGGCGCCCACCGTGGGGCAAGGATTCAAGAATTCCCTAGGAGCAATGGCAACCAAGTTCGACGTAGAAAAGTTCAACGGCGCTAATGACTTCGGGCTGTGGAAGATCAAGATGGAGGCAATCTTGATACAGCAGGGATGTAATGAAGCGTTGAAGGGTGAGTCGAAGATGAGTGATACCATGACTCAAGAAGAGAAGAAGAAGATGGGAGATAAGGCAAGGAGTGCAATCATCTTGTGCCTTGGTGATAAGGTACTGAGGGAGGTTGCGAAGGAGAAGACTGCCGCTGAAATCTGGGTAAAACTAGAGTCTCTGTACATGACGAGATCGTTGGCTCATAGGCTGTGCCTAAAGCAGCAACTCTTTTCGTTCAAGATGTCAGAATCAAGAACGATAGAGGAACAGATTGCAGAATTCAGCAAGATAGTTGATGATCTGGAGAATATTGGAGTGAAGTTGGAGGATGAAGATAAAGCTGTCATCCTGTTGAATGCGCTTCCAAAAACCTTCGAGCATTTCAGGGATGCGTTACTCTACGGGAAAGATCAAGTGATCACGTTAGAGGAGGTTCTGACGTCAATTCGAACCAAGGAGTTCCAAAAACTCCAAGATTCGAAGACAACCGAGGAAGGAGCGTCCGGTTTGATTGCGGTAAAAGGGAAAGGGAAGAAGCAGTCTGGAAAAGAGAAGAAGCTGAATCCGGACGGTACGAAGCAGGTGCGTTGCTTCAAGTGCCAGAAGATGGGTCATATCAAGAAGTTCTGCCCGGAGAAAGGAAAGGCCGGTCGGCCACAAGAGACCGCTGATGTGGCAGAGGCGTCTGAGGGATATGAGTCGGCTGGAGTGCTGGTGGCTTCGTCTGAAGATCCTCAAAGGAGCTGGGTCATGGATTCCGGCTGCTCCTACCACATGTGCCCGGTAAAGGAGTTTTTTGAGAATCTGGATCAGAAAGAGCATGGTAATGTACTGCTCGGAAATAACAAAGCTTGCCGAGTGCAAGGTGTGGGGTCGGTGAGGCTGAAGATGTTTGACAATCGTGAGATGGTGTTGCAGGCCGTCCGGTATGTGCCCGAACTAAAGAGAAATTTGATTTCTATTAGTGCATTTGATCTTGGAGGTTACACCACTAAAGTTGAAGATGGAGTAATGAGGGTTTGTTCTGGAGATTCTGTGGTTGCCAAAGGCAGAAGGAGGAACGGCTTGTACATTCTGGAGGGATCAACTGTCATTGGTCATGTCTCAGTAGCAAGTGGGACCGAGAATACCGCCCGGTTATGGCACTTGAGGATGGGACACATCAGTGAGAAGGGTCTTGAAGAATTGGAAAAGCAAGACTTGCTTCTGGGAGACAAACTGCAGAAGCTGGATTTCTGTGACCATTGTGTCTTAGGAAAATCACACAGGATACCGTTCGGAAAAGGGAAACACTCAACCGAACGGCCCTTTGAATATGTCCATGCTGACTTATGGGGACCGGCAAGAACCTTAACTCATGGTGGAGGAGCGTATTTCTTAAGTATAATTGATGATTTCTCAAGGAGAGTGTGGATTTACGTTCTAAAGAATAAGTCTGAAACGTTTCAGAAGTTCAAAGAGTGGCACACACAGATTGAGAACCAATTGGGGTGTAGGCTGAAATGCCTAAGAACCGATAATGGGCTGGAGTTCGTTTCAGAGGAGTTTAATGGTTTTTGCAAAGAGAAAGGGATCAGGAGGCACAGAACGGTCGTTGGAACTCCTCAACAGAATGGATTGGCCGAACGGATGAACAGAACTATTCTGGAGAGGGTCCGGTGCATGTTGTTGGGATCAGGGTTGTCAAAAGCTTTCTGGGGAGAGGCTGCCAATACGGCCGTCTATCTGATTAACAGGAGTCCGTCTTCAGCTCTCAATTTTAAAACGCCAATGGAAGTGTGGAGTGGACGACCGGCTGACTATTCACACTTGAGAGTGTTTGGTTCTTTGGCGTTTGCTCATGTCAGGGGTGATAAGCTGGATTCCCGGGCGGCGAAATGTATCTTTCTTGGATACGCCGATGGAGTTAAGGGATACAGGTTATGGAGGTTAGATTCACCTTCAAAACTAATCATTAGTAGAGATGTCATTTTTGATGAAACAAGGATGGCGATGCACCCGGAAAACTCTGGAAGTGAGAAGAAGATTCTCGTGGAGGTGGAGCATACTACTAATGGAGCTGGCACGCCCGGTGGGACTGAGGAAAACCAAACGGGTGAAGGGCAAGTTGAAACCGGTCGGACGATAGCTGAGAACCGATCGGATGAATTTCGAACAGACCTTGGTGATGACACAGATGATATGTCTGGCGAGGGAAGTCATGGAAAAGCTGCTGGTGTTGATTTGAGAAACTATCAGCTTGTTCGTGACAGAGAAAGAAGGATCTCCAAGCCAACCAAACGGCTTGGAGAGGCGGATCTAATCTGCTACGCCCTGAATGCTGCTGAAGATATTAACCGATCGGATGAACCGAGAAGTTATAAGGAGGCTCTTGACAGCAGCGACCGGCATCTTTGGCAGGGTGCTATGGAAGAAGAGTTGGAGGCTTTGAAAAAGAATAGCACCTGGAGATTGGTGGATCTGCCGAAGGGTAAGAAGGTCATAGGTTCGAAATGGATTTTCAAGAAAAAGGAAGCTACACCGGGCGGTGAGAAAGCGAGGTACAAAGCTAGGCTTGTTGCCAAAGGCTTTACTCAGATTGAAGGCGTAGACTATCACGAGGTCTTTGCTCCAGTGGTTAAGCATTGTTCGGTCAGAGTTCTGATGGCAATAGTTGCGTATTGCAATTTGCATCTTGAACAGTTGGACGTCCGGACAGCTTTTCTGCACGGCGATTTGGAAGAAACCATCTATATGAAGCAACCGGACGGTTTCGCTGTGGATGATAGGGTGTGTCTGTTGCAGAAGTCACTTTATGGCTTGAAGCAAAGCCCAAGGCAGTGGTACAGGAAATTTGATGACTTTCTGATAAAGCTGAACTTCAAGCGGTGCAATTATGACGACTGTGTTTACACTCTGAATCATGGCGGTGAAATGTTATATCTCTTGCTCTATGTGGATGATATTCTAATTGCTAGCAGTGACAGGGGCATGATCGGTGAGACGAAAGCAAAGTTGGCAGATGCTTTCGAAATGAAAGAGCTTGGGGAAGCAAGGCGGATTTTGGGCATAGACATTAAAAGGGAGAGACCGGGCGGTAACCTTTTTCTGTCACAGGAGTGTTATTTGCAGAAGGTAATTTCAAGGTATCGGATGGCTGAGTCTAAAATAGCCAACACGCCGGTCGGTCAACACTTGAAACTTACCAAGGAGCAATGCCCAAAGACCGAGGAAGAAAGAAAGAAGATGGAATCTGTTCCATTTTCAAATGGGATTGGGAGCATTATGTACGGCATGGTCTGCACAAGACCGGACGTGGCGCACGGTGTTAGTGTTCTCAGTCAGTTCATGGTTAATCCTGGACCAACACACTGGGAAGCGTTGAAGTGGATGCTCAGATACATACGGGGGTCTCTCGGTACTGGATTGTCTTTTCAGAATAACTTTCAAGGTGGAGGTTATATTGAAGGTTTTGTTGATTCCGACTTTGCCGGATGCATGGACACTAGGAAATCCCGGTCGGGATATGTGTTTACACTGTTCGGGACTGCTGTTAGCTGGAGGTCTACATTACAGTCGGTTGTGGCTCTGTCAACTACGGAAGCTGAGTATTATGCTCTTGCTGAAGGAGTTAAGGAGGCGCTGTGGTTGAAAGGTTTGGTTCGGGAACTTGGTTTCGATCAGAAGTCTGTATGTGTTCATTGTGACAGCCAGAGTGCTATTCATCTGGCCAATCATCAGATTTATCATTCCAGGACCAAGCATATTGACGTCAAGCTGCACTTTGTCAGAAGCATTGTTGAATCCGGTGACGTTCAAATCTGCAAAATTGCATCCGAAGAGAATCCTGCAGATATGTTAACAAAGCCGCTCGCTAAGGAGAGGTTTCTCTTTCTGTTGTCCAGGATTGGATGTCTACCGGTCGGTCACTAATTGTTTTGACCGGCCGTGTCCGTGTTTTACTTTTTGTTGTTTGAAGCAAGTCTAGGTGGAGAATTGTTATTTAGACTTGGCTTCCGTGTCTGTGGACCGGTCAGTCCGGCCGGTCTGGTTGTTTTTGTTTTGGGCTTGTTTTGTTTACGGGCTTTGCCTGTTGCGTGTTTATGTTGGTTAAATATAGTAACCAACCCTGTTTGTTTACGTTGGTTAATTATAGTAACCAACCCCGTTTGTTTACGTTGGTTAATTATAGTAACCAACCCTGTTGCCTGTTAACGTTGGTTATAAATAGTAACCAACCCCGTCTTTTCAATTACAACTTTCAATTCAATAATATTCAGTATTCATTCTCTCGCTCCGCTCTCTCTCTTTTATTCTCTGGTTCTAAGGTTTTCTTGAAAAGCCCCAAGAACCCAACAGAACCAAAAACACTAAACGAGATTCCAACCGGAGAGAGATGGAACTCGACCTTGCCTTTGAGAAAAAGACAACAAGGAAAACGATGAAACTTAAAACCATATATAGAAGCATCTTCCAGCGCCTCCAGTCTCCCAGTAAACGGTTGAAAGTAGAACTGAGTGCATAACAGAACAGTCCAATAACAGATGAAACAAGACATATGATTTTCAGTACCTTTGGTTTTTTCAGCCATCTCCGAATCTGGTTGAGCATTAGCAAGGTTTGCTTCCGGCCATTCACCCACCACAAATAGAGCGCCTCCATCTTTCGATGAGAGAAATGCCCACTATTATGAAAGAATTTATAGCTAAATTACACCCTCATTGATTGGTATATGATTACGTGGAAATTTCCACGAACTTTCGTACTTCGAACTCAAGGTTTGGAGGTGGCTCTCCATTTGAATAATGTTCACCATGAAGAAGATAGGTATCTGGAAAAAAAAAGGTATAAACGAATTGACATCCTCGTTTACTCAAAAGAAAAAACATTTTAACACAATTATTTTTTTTTACAATATTTTTACGTAACATATATATTTTGTTTTTTACTACTTCACTATTTATTGCTTCAATATATTTACGTAACATATATATTATTTTTACGTAACATATAGTTTTTTGCCAGGAGAGTCATGTTAATTTTTTGGCCTGAAAAGAATCCAAATAAAAAAAACATACTTGACCTAAATTGCCATCTTCATGGTGGGACAACTCACTCGTAAGTAGTACTCCTTTAAATGAAAAACGAAAAAAAGAACAACAAACAAATTTCTTGACCTTCTAACGCTGCAAATGGTAAAAAAATTGTCTGTAATTTATTTAAATTAATTAATATTTCCAGTTGCAACTTTTATTCCATTAAATTTTAATTTATATTAACAGTCAAATAAAACATATTTTTGTAAAATGGAAAATCAAATTTGTAAAAACTAAATTTTCATGTTCAGAAACTAAAAGTAAAAAAAGTGAATTTGAACTAAGAATTCTTAGAAATTACCCCCACTACGTTATCATGGGGGATTTCCACGATCTTTTAGATAAATGCATTGTCGATTGTAAAGGTTACAAGAAATTTTAATTTTCATGTTCAGCTTACCACTTCATGATAATCACCATCACAATACTTAACACCATTTTCTAGGTGCAGTTCATGATTCTCAAACTGTCCATTCAGTTATTAAAGCTGCAAGGGCCATTTAAATTTATTCCACATTCTGGTGCTGGAATGCACCCTCATCGTATTAATTTCCCATAGACCTCTTCAAAATGGTTCAAGTTGGTAGAATCCATGAATATTACATTCAATTTACTTTGGCCAATCAAGTACAAGGTGTCACTTCTGCTGCTCAACTTGATTGTTTTGTGTGGATTTTCCACGATCTCAGAAAAAGATTGTCGATTTTGAAGATTACTCTAAATTCATAATATCTTAGTAACCAACCATCACATTTTATGAGAGCAACCCCTCACCGTGATGAAAACTTCATAGAAACTAAAATTTCATGCTCGAAAAACTAAAGGAAAAAAGGTGAATTTACTAAACACGTCGCTCATTGATTCCTATATCGTTATTTGTTGGAGATTCCTCGAACTTTTAGAGAAAAACTAATCGCTTGACTCGTGTTACGTACGCAAGGGTTTTTTTTTTTTTTTAATTTATTTTTCTAATATAATATATTTGTATAAGTAGGTTTAATATTTTAAAGTCTGTTTAGTCTATTGTAGTGGTCATTCGATTAGCCGAACCAATTCGGTCATCTTCTCCATCATGCTTCAGTCCAACCAATTTATCACTCTGGTCCATCTCATTAATCTTGTCTATTAAAATAGAACGATTTAGTTTATCACACCAAGAGGGGTCAATTGGTGAAACGTAAAAACAATGTTCTTGTAAAATCTTTTTCGCAAAAGGTAATGTCTTCGAAACTTTCTTGAAACACAAGGAAAAAAATTTTCTAATGCAGTGAAATTAGAGTCGATTGAATACATAACATAGTTGACTAAAAATAAAAGTATAGGGATCAGAGAAATCAAACACTACTTTTTATACTGGTTCGACCAACTTGTCTATAATAATTAAGGTTTTTACAAGACTTTTATAGAGACCTCACGTCAAAAATATAAAACACCTCTCTAACCCTCTAATCAAAATATAGGCAATACAATGACAATACCAGCAATAAGAATCCCCTCTTCTACTGCCTCAACCCTTTGAGAAACCCCTCAAAGTCAAGAACGCAACACGCTCTTCTTCCTGTAGTCACAACAGGGAACACAACCCAATCTTCAGCAGATTATAGATCCTAATCTTGCAGTAGACACCTCAATGTGTAGATAGATTAGACTTTAATGCACAACAATCTTGCTCTTCAAGAAATCACAAGGAGATGATCACCATGGTCTCTTCTTTGATTCTTGGAGCTTTTTCACTTTCTGTAAGACAGCACATATCTGAAAAGATATCACAAAATTGTTAGATTCTCAAAAATTTCTTAATGAAATCAAAGTTGCGTCAATTTATAGAATATCACAACTTTGACGCACTTTAATCGACTTTGCTACTAATAAAGTCGAATATAACAAATCAGTTTATAACAGTTAGCAGCAGTCAAAGCAATTAATTGAGTTCGCAAGTAATGCAATCCTTTTACATTTAATGTTTGGTCAACATATTTAAAAATATGACCGTTAGACATTTATATCAAGGATTAACAGAATTTCAAAACACAACAGACTCAGTCGAATGCAATACGCATATAGTCAACAATGTGTAACAGTGTAAAACATAGTTTTGAAAAACTTTCTCTTTGAAAAAATATCACAGCACATTGAAAAGATTTGTGCAAAGAAACGAGTTTTAATCGACTCACCCCATAATGAAGTCGACTTAAAACTATTGTTTTGCCACACAATTTAAAGTTCAACATTAGTGCCTGTGGTTTTTCTTTTCCAAAAACATGTGTCATGCATTCAAGTATAAAATCACATATATAATATAGTGATATGCAATTAACAACACAACAACAACATAAACATGTTCTCATATAATCATATAACATGTAAGCATAGAACATGTAACACAAAATACACATGTGTTATTAATTATGCGTTGTCATCATCAAAAACCACAAACTCTGAGATTGTGAGTTTAGCTAAACCAGTGTTCCCCTATCAACAATCTCAACAATCTTCCCCTTTTTTGATGATGCACAACCATGATTAATAATCAACCATGTTGTACAAATCAATATAGATTATCAATCAATTACCAATCAACATTCTCCCCCTTTGGGCATTAGCAAAAAAAGGTAAGCACAATGGTATTAATATACATATAATTAAGATGCATCAATTATCATCAAAAGCAAACAATGATGCTTCCCCTATCAAAGATATTCACATAATATAACATATTATTCCCCATAAATGTAGGCATGTGAAACATCTCAATGAATATGCAATGTTCCCCCTAACATTATGCATGTTTTAATCTCAAAACACAAATGCACAATGCAGTATACATAAAATATATTAGAGCATATATCAACATATATCAATATTGTATCAGGACAGAAATAGTGCAAAAATATTAATGCAACAATGATATAATATCATTCATAAAAAACAATATAATCTCTTAATCATGTCAAAACATTTATACCAAAGAGATATATTGAAGATCAAGCAGTTAAAAGCACATATATCAATAGTTAAAGATATCAAAAATCCAAATGTTGGAATCTTTAGCCCCTGTTAATACATAGTCTATTTGCCCTCAGTCATAATCAACTTCATTACTTCTCCTGTGAGTTGAGTCTCCAGTTTTATCCATCCAATAAGAAATTTTCCTATAAAACCTTTCAAGATCCTTCTAGATCAAGCATCTTAGAATCAATATAATACAGGAATTATCAGAGGTATAATATGAATATGCAAATGTATGAATGTAATAGTAATGAGTAATACATTCAACTACATACATAGCATAATCAACTTCAATCAGATTAAATCACATTTTTAATACAGATCGATTTAAGCAAACATCTGATTTCATTAATACTCAATTGGATTACAATCAGATATGACCAAAAGATAAATGGCATATAAAGCCAATTACAAAAGATAAGCAACAAACAAAAACAAGCAAACAACTAAAATGAGCTAAAACCAAAACAAGCTAGCACAAACTTAATTTCCTAGTAACCCTATTCCGATTCAGATTCATAGAATCCTCATTAGATGAGTTGCTCTTCCTTTGTTGTTGAACCTCATCAAATCTTCTTTCAAGCTGATTAACTTTTTCAATCAGAATTATGAACTGTTGGAATATCATTCTTGATAGCATGTAACGAATACACATCCTCAGTAGACATCCTATCCCGTATCAATCTCCCAGGCAAAATCACCCACGCAAGAAGATAAGCAATAATCTTTTCCTCCATGTTCAACCCTTTATGCACAAAAAGTCTCGCAATTGTATATCTTCGAGGAAATCTCAGCCAACTTGTGTAAAGATCTCTTTTCTTCAACTCTCGATTAGTTTCAGAGTTTGGAAAATGAGAAGATATACCTTTAGCCTTTAGTCCAGTGACTAGTAGCCAAACAAAATTGTGGATGTGAATATTTACGCCTTCACTCTTGACGGAATATCACCATTAACAATCTTCAGATTATTGTAAAATACTCTTACAAGATCAAGAAACCAGTCCTCCTTTATTTTGACAAATGTAGAGAGTTCTTGCGTTTCAAGCCATCCCGGAAACTGATGTCCCTCTCTTTCAAACACATTGAGGTTCAGATACTTGGGTGAAACAACTATTTTGGCTCTTTGATAACGGTTGAAAACACCGTTATTTGTGATGTAATTTTGTACTAAATACACCCTTTTCTACTTAGAAACTTGCTTGAAATCATGTTTTTCTAATAAGTTGTGTGAATAAGAGAGTTAAGGTTGAATTTGATGGTTTTATAACTAAATTCCCTTGTTTTAGCAGGAAATGAGTTAATATGGAAAGCAGAACTGAAGTGCCAAGGAGATGGAGCTCAGAAAGGCTTGGAAAAGCACCAGAAGGGAGGAAAGCACGAAGCTTGAGCGCCCTTTTAGGAGCCCTCAGTGCCAGAAGGTGTCGCACACCGCCTGGGCGCCCTTTTTGGAGGCGTTGAGCGCCACTTTTCCTGAAGAACCATGCCTGCTTGCCCTTGAGTGAAGCTGAGCGTCATTATTTAGTATCGCACACCGCCCGGGCGCCCTAAGTGGGGTGCTAAGCGCCAACGACATGGGCTTGGGCCTTTTTTCTGTTTTGTTTCTGCTTTATTTAAAGGACCCAAACACCTTAGGTTTTGTATCTTTCACGGAGAAGGTGCAGCAACACACTCTTTCACTCTCTAGAGGCGAATTTGGATGCAGGAGCTTCCATCTTCAAATTTTAGGG